>JANHMN010000001.1:103552124-103577323 GCA_030674055.1 Rhabdomys pumilio
GAGAGGGAGAGGGAGAGGGAGAGGGAGAGGGAGAGGGAGAGGGAGAGGGAGAGGGAGAGGGAGAGGGAGAGGGAGAGGGAGAGGGAGAGGGAGAGGGAGATGGGGGAGAAGGGGGAGGGAGACAGAGACTAAATAAATGTATATAAGAAAAACTTTAGGAGAAAACAGAGATGGCATTGATCAAAATTCAGGCTAATTATACTATCCTTACTATCTTTGTATGGTATTTTAAAAGCTTCTAGTCAAAGATATTATCATTGAGAAATAAAAGGTCAGCTATTCCCTTTATTTGTTGAGCTAACTGACCAATAATCCTGCTTAAAATTGGGCTTTTCTTACAAGAGCCTATACACAAAGCCCATGATAACCTTTGTGAACAATCACAGATTGACTCGTGTAGAGAACAAATCTTTTTTAGAGCTGCTAGCTTTCTACTTCCATAGTGGTTTAGATGAGGAAGCTAAGAAGAAACACATAAGACCATGAGTCTCCAGAAGGGAGAATATCACTAACATTGACATCCGTCTCAAACCTTCTCAAGCAACAGGGTATGCGATGGTTAGTATTAATGGTTAGCTTGATAGACTAGAATCACCCAGGAGACAGACTTCTGGGAATGCCTTGAGGGCCTTGATTGCTTTAACGGAGGTGGAAAGACCAGACCTCTGTGGGTGGTGCCATCCCTAAGCTGGGATCCTAAGTGAAGGAATAGCATGCAAAAACAGCATGCAGTCATGGATCAGTCTCTGCTTCTGGTTTCCATGATACTTCAAACCCTTGACATATTGACTTCACCACCACACCTTGAACTGTCAACCACAATAGAACCTTACTCCCTTAAACTGCTTTGTGTCAGATTATTTTGTCACAGCAACAGAAGAAAAGCAACCAATGCAGCGTGAGTATCCAGTTTAGATCCTTTGTGGAGATTGTTACATACACAATTACCAGTGCTTCCTTTCAGTGGCAATCAGAACTTCCGAAGATTGTTAACTTAGCACCACCACGTAAGTATAAGCAGGTTGCTGAGCATATGCCAAGAGACAAGAGCAGACATCTCACAAGTGGACTGTAGTGGCATAGCACTTGCATAAGGCTACCACATATCAATGTTGCACTTGGTTTTGACTCTCAGCACAAATGTTCATCTCAAAGGCACTTGCTTAAAAAGTAAAGTGAGCCAAAACGTTAACTTCCAAGTACTTGGAGATTCTTTTTTTTTTTTAAGTTTGAAAATAGATAAGTAAAGATTTAAGAAAAGGAAGGTTTTGTTTGTTTTTCTGTTTAGTTTTCTCTGTGTTGTGATGCCTCCTGTCTCCATTTAGTTCAGTGGGTAAATATAGAAATGTATGCCTAGTTTGTATTTAATGCTAGTCATTGGATTTTAATTTTTTAAATGGAATTTTAGTTCTATAATAAGTAGCTTTGCAAAGTCAGTTATTTAAAACATAAAATAAAAAAGAGGCATGTCTTCCCAAGCCTACCTTTCTTGAAATAAAACACACACATTGTTAGATTAGTCCCCTTAAATCAAGCTCGGCAATGATTTTTTCACCAAACATGGTGTAAATTATATTTTAAGTAAACACTGGTTCTTGAATCCCTGGAATGCTATTTTAAAAAATATGTCCTGTGTTTTTTTTTCAACAATTTGGGGGAATTAAAATAGCATACACAATAAAAATACCACTGTTATAATATACTTAATCAATCTTTTCAATTTTCAAGATTTTTCTTATTTGAAAAAACTGAACATTATTTTTAATTCTTCAAGTTAAATATGCCCCAGTTCTATATGATTATGTTGGATAAATAGTTGAGAAGTTCATTTAAAGCCACATAAAACACATAAAACAAACACATAAAACAAAATAAACCGGTCCTAGCAACAACTCAACTCAAACTCACTTTAAAACCACTTACAGTATGAAACAATTGGTCTCAATTTTTAAAATACCAATGAAATTGGTAGCAGTATTTCTTTTTAAATTCATAAGGTCATCCTATTTAGGGCCATGTTCCATGTATGCTGACTTACTGACCTATTAATTATTGAAGTTCTGAGCAAGCAAGGAGACATAACTCTGTTGAATGCCCTATGCATAACTGTCAAAGCCATAACAAATCAAATGAGCAGCCACTCAGTTTATACAGACTCCTCTTCTCTGTCTTCATCCCCAATCTGTTATTTCTCTGCTACTTTCCACATCGCTACATCATTACACCTCTGAGAACAAAGATAGGTTCTGAACCATCCCTTGTTCAAATTCAACACTTACACTCCACCAAAAGAGTTCCCCAAATTATTTGATGAAGTTCAAAGTCAGGGTCATTGTGATAAAAGTCTCCAGCATCCAATCTTTTGTTTTCTATGTATCTGTCAAACACATAGTCTAGCTAGGACAGACTAAACATAATCTAACAATTATATTCCACACTTGCCTCCTATAAGATTTTACTACATATAACTCATGAAATTACAATTCCTCTCTATAAGACTCCAAGTTCTTTAGTTTTCAATTCTTTAAGAGCTTGTTGTTAGGCTGCACAACAGTGCTTGGGAAAAATGTGTATACAACACGGATGAAGTTAAGAACTGAAACTTTGAAGATGCAACAGTCTCTTAAAGTCCTACTCACAGAGGTGGCATGATGTAGATTACGGAAACAATCAGAGTCACGGGTCTCCTGGGTAATGAAGTAAAATCTCCCAGGTAGGAATCTAATCAGAAGTTACTCTTATTTTCTTCTAACATCAGGGAGGCTTCAGAAAAATTCCTCCCACCACAGCTGCAGGAGACATTCTTTTCTGGAGGCATTTGCATGTGTTTTGAAGAGCACATGATGAACTGTCGCTCCAGCATTGTGCAATTATGTGTGGCAACAAATAGACACAGAAATAGCAACTGCAGAAAAGTCGCTGCATCCTACAGACTGAGCATTAACCAACTGCATGCAAATAAACTAAAAATTATTCTCAATTAGTGAAGAACTCCGTTATACAAGAAAGAGACCAGCACAACATGCAAAAGACTTGATCCATTTTAGCTTTGGATGAAACACGAAAGTAAAGGACGATGTAGAATCAGGACAAAGCATCTAGCTGAGACTCTCTTTTATGAGCTAATGATAAAGGGGTGGGAAACCAAATTCAGGAGCTTCCAATCACTCTATTTTAGTATACATAAGCTGTCGATACGGCCTATCAAATCATAACTGTGTGTTACAAATACTAAAGCAGTTTATGTATTATTTGAGCTCAGCACAAAGATTACTAAGTAAGGGTGGTGGGAACGGGACGTGCTATTGGGGTAAAGTTCATTGAGGACACACCTTGAAGAACACAAAAGAACCCGATAACACTTCTTTTGGTGATCCAGGTTTGAGATGCAATTGCTTGCTTGCTTGCTTGCTTGCTTGCTTGCTTGCTTGCTTGCTTGCTTCCAGAACACACTCCTGCCTAGACACCAACCACGTACCAGCATGAGCTGATAGTCAAGGGGACTACCCTTAATAACCTGCACTATACTGTTGGAAGGGGGCTACCCTTAACAACTTTTACTACATCTGTTAGACTTTGAACTTCCAAAAATGTGAACCGGATAAACTCCCTTTCTTGTCAGGCATCTGACTACTGTGCCATATGCTTATACATGAAAAATTAATTTTTAAAGCCATATACCAGTGATACACAATAGTGATATTCCAGAATTAGAAAGTCAGAGGCATTAAGAGTGCAGAAGTTGAAAAGAAGACATAGTGGTTAGCAGACAGGCTAGAGATAATAGAGCAAGGTGTTGTCTCTAACAACTAAGGCAAAAATCCACAATAAATAATCACTTTTCATATTTAATCATATAATATTGCTTTACTGATGAGTTATGAGATTCTAAGTTAAAATCAACCTTGACCATGCTTTTGACTTGTTTTGTGTTCTGCTAAGCATTGGACCACTTCAAGATGGAGCAAATTTAATATCTGTTTAACTACGAGAGGTTGAAGTGCTGCTGGGGGATCACAAAAGGAGATCCGAGTTTCCTAATCTTGTGTTGTTAACTGCAAATTAACTTTACAGACAGTCGCAGCAGGGGGCAGGCAGCATTTTGAACTTGGTTTTCAAGAAGGCACATTCTTTCCTGCTTTTGCTTTCAGAAAGGCCATGAATTTGGTAAGATAAAATGGCATTGGATAAAAGAAGGCACAGGGCATCATGATTGTCACACCTATGGCATCTTAAAGTTAGTATGTTTCCAGTACTTCTGTACAGTTACTGCAGGACACTCTGAGCCCAAGTACTTAAACACTCCAACAGCCAACAGCTGTCAGCCTGACAACAGCCTGTATTTTGTTTTGGTAGCAGCTGTGTCTGCTGTCACCAGCTCTTTTTACACAATCAGAGTCAGCCAATGTAGTGCTTTTCCCCTGGATTATTAACAGATCACTACAGGAGACACAGGAATCAAAGGAAATGTTTCTCTATTAGCAATTAAAGGAAACAAGGAAGAGTGAAAAATTTTTAAAGTGTACCTTCTAATCTGCACTGGGAATTTAACACTGATAGCTTCTTGAGAGAAATCTAGTACTTAATTCTGTTTTTGAGGTTTAGGTACCTGATTATAAGTTGAGGTCAGGTAAGAATAATCAAATATAGGCAGAGATAGATTTCTCATATAAACAGCCATCATTCTTCTAACCACAGCAACTTAGACACCACTGCCATGGTTTCTTGTTCTTTACTTAGAATAAGAATCCAATCATCTCCACAGCGGTGGTGGCTCTTGTCATTTATAGACATCACTACATTTTGAGAGATCTTGGAGAGTCCCAATAAGAAGAAAAAAGAAGACAGAAGTTGCCTGTCTGTTATTTCTCTCATCTATGTCTGTTTATCTTACTCTAGCTGGAGTAAAGAACACTTTATAAATGCTATGGGCTGATAGCAGGCTACAGAATCAACTGAATAATGTGAATAGTTTTGCATCCTTTGAGGACTTAAAAATGTGACACTCAAAGTCATGCTTTGGTCTAACTCTAACTCACATGGTGAAGCAACAGGAAGTGGTGTTCACAGAACATCTTCCGGATCTCTAAGGTGAGACCACGGATCATCTCCCACTTACCAGGATCTGTGTTTGATTCTGAGTACTGCATAACTACACAGCAGATACAGTTGTTTCTCTAGCCCCTATATTACCTTGAATTCTCCCCAAGCCAGACTGTTTTTGCTTTATTTTCCCCCAAACAATGAATTCTGTCAAAGACAAACTAATTTATAAAGTTCGTGCTCCATTAACAGACACTGATTCTCCTGGTCTCTCATAAAAGCTTAGATTCCAGATAATTTCAGCTGATAGTGGGTTGAGCCTAGTTGAAGACATGATATTGATATCAGAAACAATAGCCAAAGTCTTGTCCTAAAAGTAGAAACAGAGTGACAACATGGCCTGGACTGTCTGAACAAAACCAGCTCTCTGTCAAAGACCTCGATTAAAATAAATTTAAAAAGACAGCCACTTACTATGCTGTTGGGGTTCAGGGATATAGCCAATGTTTTCCTGCATCACATGGGAGCAAGTGCCTAAACAGGTGGCATATGAGACATCCTTACTCTGCTATGCTAGGCAAATGCCAGGAGAGATTATTCTGGGAAAATAATCAGGCCAAGAATTCCCCAGGGGGCTCGTGGTATTTCTAAATGAAATACCCACCCAGAGCTCAGACGTTAGCAGAAAATAAAAACCAGGTAAATCATACCAGAGGGAACAGTCAGAACAAAACTTAAAGCAAAATATTTTCTAACATCTGCAGTCAAGCGCTGTGCCGGATAGCATGAAATGCATTCCCTCTAGTAGCAAATGAGAAACTTCGTGAATGTATTTACAATGTTCTGTATATATTCATTGGAACATATGGCTCAATGAATTATTCTACAAGATAAATCTCCACTGAGGCAGCCTGCAACACACTCAGGCCCTGAACCTTCTGAAAGTGGCAAAACCTCCTGCCAAGCAGTGTCATTCAGAAGAACAGAGGTGAGAGAAAATGAATTGCATGCAGTATTGGTTACTTGAAAATGCTCCTGAGAGCTGTGTAAAGCACAGGGAGGCTTTATCTGTCTGGACTCATCTGAGAATTCTTTGGATGAGGGGGGTGCTTCATATACATTTACTCTTTTCCTAATCAGTGATTGCAGGAATACCAGGTAGTATTTAGCAAGCAGACTCTGGTTTCCAGACATATCCCAATCTGTCTCCATCTAGCTGGGCTTGGAGCTGTCTGGACCTCTTCCAACATGCTCTTGGCTCTGTGGCCTGATTATCCCAAGCTGTGTTAATGAACAAGATGTGCTGATTTACATAGGAGATGCAGGCTTTCAACGAGGAGCTCCGAGGAGCTCCTTAGCAGCTGCCTAGCTATACCTGGCTGTGAAGATGACGCCCTCGGCTGAATTCCATCAGAGCAAGGGATTTGCAGACATTGGATGTGAGCTCTGAGAAAGACTATAGTGTAAATCATGAAGGCACAGGGGCCAATGCCAAATGTTAAATAGCAAACATCTTTATAGTCTTACCATCTGAGAAGGTGTGTTCCTCCCCACAACAGTGGGAAGCATGTAACATGACGCCTCCTGATGTCAAGTGCCACATCCCTGTCTATGCTGAAGCATCACACCAGACCTGTGTCCATGGCTTAAATCATATATCTACGGAAAGGGACAAAATTACAAGCCTGTGTATCATATTCTTAATATATAAACATTAAAGTGCTACCCATTTTGGAGATTTTAAAGTCTTCTTCTAATTACATTAAGTTCCCAGAGAGTTGCTATCCACATGATGCTGGAATATTGTGTAGTTGTATCCAGTGTTGATATGTTAACAAGTACAACACCAAAATCTCTAAATACGATATATTAAAGTTAGATAATACATATAAGATTATGTTCTTCTATTAGTAAATTGATAGACACATAAAAACATAACTTTGAGAGTTGGATCGCCGTAAAAAGGAAAGTTTATTTTTCAGTTTATAAAATTTGATGTTATATTCTACAGAAACCTGAACTCTGCCTATGCAAAGCTACCAGGTCAATGTAGAAATAACAGGGTAGTCATCATAATGCTGATCCCCAACTGCTTCTCACCTGCTTCTGACCACTCTGTCCTCTGTGATACAATCATAGCGGAAAGGTAGTCAGATAACCATCAGTGCACTTAACGAGCCTCTGCTAGTTCAACACACTGAAGGAGCTGACCTTGCAAGACGGGCAGCACACATCTGTTTCTCCTGCTACATGTCAGCACTGTGAGTGTGCTCTGCATTTTGTAGGGCATTTGGTCATAGGCCTACAGACACAGCTTCTCATGCTTTTGCCCCAGCCCAGTGCAGAGAATCATGTATAACCTGTGAGAAGGGCTGGGGGGAGATTTTCTCCATCTGAATAAAGACATGCTTTGATGTCTCAAACTCATTTGCAAAAGCTACCAACTCATAGAGGGTAGAAGTATAATTAACACGTGGTAACTGATTTCCAAAACCATCCTGAATGTTTCTAAGGATGACTATTAAACAAACAAACAAACAAACAAACAAACAAATGCAAAACTATAGCTAGAACAACACAACCAACTTGGAATTTTTAAAGGCACGATAAAAGGAGGAAGGAGATACAAACCCAAACCAGACATACCCAGTATCACCACTCCAGTGGGAGGAGAATAGAATTGGGATTCATGAGAAATACTGTATACTTTGGAATACAGTGCTAAGCTTTCAAAAATAACATCACAGGAAAACTTGCTTAAAAGAGAATTTTAACACAGTGCAGATTCTTGGTCTGAATTTTGCTGCTTCTTGGAAAAGTTTACCAAATTTTTCTGGCTTAAGTTTTCTACATTTGTCAAATGAGGATAGCAACATTGAGCCAATGTACAGCATTGAGGTTTGGCAAGAATGCTGCACACGAAGCATGTAGTGCTGCACTGCACCTTGGTAGAGCACAAGAAACATTTGCTTCTGTGAAGAGCTTAGGGAAAGGCACAGTCCAGAGTCTGGGCCTGTAGTAGAGTGAGAAGCAGAGGCAGAGAGGAAGAAGAGCTGCCCAATTTCTATTTTGCTTCCATTTCTTCATTAAGGAAAGTGGTACTCAAGTTGAAAGGATAGACAAGCTGGTACCGTAGCTCAAAGGGAACACAGAAACAACAGCAGAATTCCCTGCTTATTCAAAATTACCTTTATGTCACCTCACATAAATGAAATATACTGAGGGATGGTTAGAAGAACCTTCATTTTGGCAATATCTAGATAAGAGAAGAATCAGAAAAACAAAAATATTTTTTAAAATGCTCAATTTTCTTAAGTAAGAAGTTGAAGTCTGGAAATCACAATATTTTATGCTCCATCAAACATTGCTCTGTATCCTACTTCAACCTTTTGTTAAACTTGCCCTCAGAAGTGACCTTCCCAGAAAATTCAACAAAGTCAGGCTCTTCCACAACCAATCATATTGAGACAAGGTACATATTATTCTGTGCTAGCAAGAAGAATTAGTATTGAACCTTTCACGTATATCCAAGGATTCATGGTCCTTGATGCTAAGTGCCTACGCCCCTGCATGTCTCCAAATGTTCTGACAATTTTATACTCATCTCTTGCAAAATTTGAGAATGATTTCTAATGGTTGCTTTGTGGCCTGCCTTCAGATAAAACAATAATTAGCACCTACAATAGATACATAGGGGACAGACCATGCCGACTATATGTGGTTTATAACAGAATCCACACGTTAGCAAAGATGAATAATCTAAGCAAACTGAATTTCAGAAGTAAATGTAACAGATTTTCCACAATTCATAGGAAATACAACTACTGGATGAGAGTGGACGTTAAGGGATTAAATCAAAAGAGTGAAATAATTTGTCATCAGCTCTAGACAGGATGCTAGCTGAAAGCGTTCTTCACACTGCCTCATTCTGACTTCTAATTGGTGATTTAGTTAAGTAACAAAAGGCATTTTGGTTAATAGACAGACTATTTTTAAAATAAATAGATGATTCCAACATAAGACAGATCCATTCATTAACAACAAATTAAATCATTTATGTTGGTTTAAAACAGCAGATGCAACAAAATATAAGTTGATGGAAATAAATATGACAAATGAATAATCATTCTAAAATCAGCTGAATATTCTAAGAATATGAGAGACTAGCTATAAGATAAGGCCTTACTTTTTAAAAGGATTATCACAAGATAATCGCTTTGTCTATGTAGCTGATAAAACAACTCGCATGTCTTAATAGATAAATATCATGATAGATAAATATCAATATCTAAAAAAAAGGCTAAGTCATACTTATATAGAATTTACCTCTTCAAATATAGATTTTTGCAGTTTGTCCTAGAACCTGCATTTTAAAATATATGGTCATGTTCTGCTAGTTTACAGGACAGCAGCAGAACCGAGGTATCATCTGAGGAAAGTGAGAATTACAGAGATGGCCAGAATTAAAACATAGCAGGAAAATAAAAACTGTTTAGGGAGCATTAGGTGGATCTGTGCCTGACAGTGCTTGCTCTCAGAGTATGGGGAACTGAGATCAGATCTTCAAGCAGCCACACTAACAAGAGAGAGAGGGAGGAGGGAGAGAGGGGAAAGGGAAGAAGAGAAAAGAGTAGAGAAGAGAAAAAGAAAAAGGAAGGAAAGAAAGAAAAGGAAAGAGAGGAGAGGAGAGGAGAGGAGAGGAGAGGAGAGGAGAGGAGAGGAGAGGAGAGGAGAGGAGAGAAACAACACATATATGTGGGCACTCATAATTCTAGCACTAGGGTGGGATTCACAGAGACAAGAGGAATCTTGGGATTTACTAGCTGCCAACCTAGTTCCAAGACCAGAAAGAGACCCTGCCTCAAAAGATAAGGAAGGGCCTAACAAAGCAGGGTACCCAGGACCCTCCTCTGGTCTTACATGTGCCTGTACATGAATGTGCATGCATGCACATACACATGCAGACACACACAGACACTCAAGTTGAAAATTGTATACACAGAGAGACAAAACTATGTTCAAATATTCAAAAGACTTCTGAAGAAAATGAAAGCTGCAAAATATCGGCAGACACTGGAATTCAAGCTAAGTTCTGTAACAGGAAGAGAAATTTCAGCCAAATACAATTCCCAAATAAATGAAATGACAACTGCTCCCAAGAAGGTAAATTTCCACTCATTGGGGCATCCAGTGCATAGAGGGTCAGTGCTATTGTCTCATTCCAGTGTTAATAGAAGGGCTGCTCCTGGGAAATCTAAGTGTCTCTTTTACCCCAAGCTCATCACCAGTCTTTCACTGTCATGCTAGTTATGAATGAAGCTGCTTCCAATATGTCATTGTAACAGGACTGATCACTGTCCATAGTAGCCCAAAGCGGAGGCATATACTTATAATCAAAGGAGACTTTGGTGTGATTTTCAGTTTGGTTTACTGAATATTAGCTAATCTCATCAGATACCCTGAAGAAGGGAGGTGCTCATCACGCATCAGCTGTGACTGCTGGAAGAGCCTTTACTGGGAAGAAATTGAGGTTCCACCCTGTCACACTTATCCTTGCTTGTCTTCACAGCTGCAATATGCCCCTCTAGAGAAAGGTTCATTGCTGGTGTCGTGAGCATCGATCTAAGCTGTTCTCACAATGATTACACCGTCCCTTGTTTCCCTTAAGCTTCACAGCCCAGAGCATGCCCAGGGCTCACTGCAGGCGAACTCACTCTGATCAATGCAAAGCTAGTATATACCATGCTTTTATAGAGCCAAAGGCAGCGAGGGTCCCAGGGTATTCCTGTTGTAGACAGAATTTCAGCTTTATTAGGTAACTGTCAAAATTGCCTTGGTGTCTCTTAAAAACTTTAAGTTGAGAGAAAATATAAATGCAGAAAAGCCATGATAAGTTAACTTAGCAATCTGTTGCAATAAACACGGGTACTATGAACATACATTATGGAAATCAGATGGAGCACCCAGAGAGCAATAACAGGGTAAGCAATGTGAACGCAGTACCGTCATAAAAATCCTAAGTGTTACATATCAGAAAGGCTTTCTTCTTAAACAGTCTGGTTGAGTTTCCTGCTTAGCATATTTGAGGACACACCTACCCATCCCCATTTTCTACAACATGCACAAAGCACAAGTATGCACAAGTGTTAAAAACATAATGCATAGTTTCTGACAGAATGCAGGAAAAAGCGTGAGCTTATAATAATATGTACATGTTGCTTCTGTATGTTCCAGCTATAAACATTATTATCTTATCATCCCTGTGATGTTTCTGTGCATATGAACACCCAGGTTCCACTGTGTGTTCATTCTGAGACAATGTTTGTAATCATGAGTTCCAGGAATAAAAAAGCTATGTCTACAAACTGTTTTGTTTAAGCCTCCGGTCAAGAGAAGTATGGTAGGAAGAGAGAACAGGATGGGAAGGGGAGGGGAGGGGAGGAAAGAAAAGAGGAAGGGAGGGGAGGAGAAAGAAGGGGAAAGGAGGAGAAAGGAAGAAACAAAGGGATAGGGGAGGGAAGGAGAAAAGAGAGGACCTTATTGTACTAAAATGTGGTAAAAACAAAAACATTCCTTGGGTAAGGACATATGTGGGTCATTACACGGCCTTGACATGTACAAATAGTTTATTTGGCAGGATCAGAACACACTGTGAGTGACCTAAAGCTCTTTAACATAAGAATCATTCAAATTTCCACTGAAAACCTTATGGGAAATGGTAACAGTGGTCATGGAACCAGGAAAAGGAGTGGATAAGAGGAGCGGGGAAGAGGTCGAGCAAAATTGTAGAAAAATGTGAAGGGAGCAGGGGCAGCTGGTAGTGGTGGTCTGGCCTCAATTGAAAACAGGGGTGGCTAATTATAAACTTTCTCTCTGCTGTGCCCTGACAAGACAGGAAGCTGTCTTCCAGAACAACCCTCACCTTCATAACAGTCTATTTCCATGAATGTCTTCTGCTAATTTGAAGGTGAAATGACGGTGTGGGTGCTGTATTACCCATTTGGATTAACTCGGGACAGAAATGGAAATGGAAAAGATTATAAATGAAAAAAAGACCAATGGAGAATTTATCAGATTCAATACATTGGAAATGAGCTGATTAGAGGAAATGGATTCTGTCTGAAACTCGTCGGAAATAGTATTTCAGCAAACCATAGGTGAAGGCGATTAAACAGTAGAATGACCCTCAGAGACCAAAGAACTTGGGGCCATGGGAGCAGCTAAAGTGTGGCTGTGAAGCATGGCTCCTCTACCCTGCGTGTCGGAAGCTTCATGCTTTTCAACTTGCGATTTTACTAATACTTCAAGGGGCTCCATATTTGTATATGGGATGGAAAAATGTTTTCAGAGGTTTAGATAACGTTGCTAACAGCCCTAAACACTGAGTGAAACAAATGCAAAATTATTTATAGCCTGTGATGCTATGTATAATTTTTCAAAGAAGCAGAATGCAGTGGGAGAGGAGAGTGAGAAGAGGCAGTGGAGTTTTGTTTAATCAGCTTTTAGTCTACACAAATTTTCCTTCTCTGTCCCAGTTCAGAAGATTCAGCCTTAGCTTACATTCTATGTAACTTTCCAGGTGAATAAAAGTCTGTTTAGTTTTCTGATGCTCTTCTGGATAGAGTACAATATTTCTTGATTAAAATGGAAGCTCATTACTTTATTTCTTTGAATACATCCATGTAGACTGTGAATCCCAGCCTCACTTATAACTAGTAGTGATTAAGTTTTAATATCAGAATAAGACTAGAAGTCTTACTCTAGTCTAGACAAAACGTGTCCAATCTTTTGACTTCTCTGGACCACAGTGGAGGGTGAATTGTATTGAACACCTTTTCCCTACTAGTGGGGTGTTAACAGTCCAATACATATCCTTCAAAGCTGATCATTGCATAAAGTGTCTTGATGGGTCTGGGAATGGTTATGCAGAGCAAAACAACCCAACTTCTTTTAACAGAACACAGTTTGTGTTTGTTTCCTCTTGAGACCAGGTTTTACTGAACAGCCTAACATATCCTTGATTCCTGACTCTCCTGCCTCTGTTTCTCAAATACTAGGAGAATAGGCATGTGCCAGAATGCCTAGCTTTCCCCTCTAAAGAACTAAGCTTTTAAGTTACTACAAGGGTTCAGTGTTATAGCAACTAGTGTTACTTTAATTGCTAAATATGTGGGAGCTTAGTTGTCTACTTTTTTCTATTTATCCATTTATAAAAAATGTCAGAAGTACTTATTAAATGACATTAATTAGTTTTCAAAAGTAACATGGGTCAATAAAATTGGTATTTATTTATACTAACATGAATATAAAATTCTATTCCAGTTATACATAAAAAAGCTAATTAATTTATCAAAATGTGTTTTCTGATAAGAGATTCTGGGGAGAAGCAGTACTGGTGATTGAACCCTGGGCCTTATATATCCTAAGTGAGCACTCTGCCATTGAGCTATGTCTTTATGTAGTACTACTACGATGCTGTGATAGAATGGAGAATTAGTCTTTCATCCAAGTTTTCCAGCTTTATTCTCTACCCAATAATTTACTATTCTAGCAAGTACCTTGAAGAAAGTCAAACAGATAGCCTCTGCGCTTTAACAGTTGTTGAAGAAATTAAGCAACTTGACAACTGGAGGCAAACCCCACCATTTATTCTGCACAAGTGTGGAGATGTGGAAGAAGAAACCTCCCATTATGAACATGTCAGATGAGTCACAAAGTCTATCTTGGAGTTTTTCAGCCCATTGTCATTCTCAAGCTCTAAGTACAGTTTCATGGATCCCAGACTCCCTTTCATTTGTAATAATTCACTCTTTCCTAACAAGTGCTACATTCTGTATGCATTTAGATTTTAATTTGTCTGCTTTCTTTAAATTACCTTTGAGATGATAGGTGATCTTTTGAACATTTCCCTGACAAAGAGAATCTGGCTAAAGTGGTTGAGACACCCTCAGCAACATAAGATTGAGAAAGCTTCTTTCCCCTTTTAGAAGATTTGGGAGAAAGGAAAGTGGCTAAAAATTTTAGAAAGAGTTTCACCAAAGAAATCTGGAACAATATATTATAGAATAATCAGAGCCACAAGTGTGGAATGTGCAAAATAATGCCTAGAAAGTAGCCTATCTTTAGTAAGATAGTTATTAAAACTCATTATACTGTCAGAAAAGCTTTAGTTCAGTGAGTACTTTTTAACTTTATCTTATTCTTCTCTTGTCTGGTCTCATAAAGGCAGATACAAAAATCAATGAAGACATGAAACGGTGAGGCCGGTAAGTACGGCTTCTAGCTTTTGTTCTTGATGATGCCTCTGAAGCAGCAATTAAGCTCTCCTTACACAGAGAGGTTAAGAATTGCTGACGGGAATAAAGTGGTATGAACTTTAACCTCTCCACTTATCTCCAATGCATAGCAATCACCAGGTTCCTGGGCTTCCCTTTCTTGGTTTAATGGGAAAATGTATGTTATCATTTCTTACTGTGCAGAAACACAAGCAAAATGACATCTAAATGGCATGGCGTTCATGGCGATGTACAGGTGATTTCACCCCAGGCTCAGTTCAGACAGATTGTTCCATCTCTTTACCAGAGAATACAGTTAAACACACTTAGCTTAGAGAGCCTAGCATTAATGTCTCCCTAATAAAAACAATCTCAGTGTCTTCAATAGGCCCTGATAACAAAATGTGTAATGGCTGAAGAGAAATAGCTCAATGAGTGTCCTCTACTTGATGGTGATTGATCCGGGCTCATAATGACATGAAAGCTTTTTTAGAGCCAAGGCAATTTTTGCCCACATCCTTTACCAGGAGAGACTATAATGAATTGTGTTAGTTGCCAGCATTTACTGAAAATTTCATCTTAGACCGTTGGCCAAATGTCATTTTATCAGAATGAAATGCCACTGAAGACCCTCCTGCTAATGCATAGAATTCCTCTCTGTCACTGCTCTGTGGCTGGTTTAGATCTGCCTTTGAATGCTACAGAGAAATAAGAGAGGTTATAACCTGCAATTGATTAAGCATTTTATGTGTATAATCTCATTTCTTCCCTCATGAGAAACTTAATTACTTAAATCTTATAGGCCTTTCAATGTATACACATAAGTCTACTGAGATGATACAAAAGTAGTGTTAAAACATTACAGCGACTCCAACACTTAAAACTCTAAAGACATTAAGATTGCCTGCAAAATGAAAATTCTTTCAATCACTTATTTAAATGGTTCTAGGTTTTTTGTTTTTTGGGTTTTGGTTTTTTTTTTTTTTTTTTTAAATAGGAACTGTATAACCTTGGCTTATCCTGAAGTGTAAATGAATACTAAAAGCGTTTCATACACAGAACAGTGTTTTTTTCTTTCTTTTTCTAAGGTTACATTGAATGGATTTTCTGGCCTGCTATACAGATGTGATGTGATACATTTCTCTTTTATACTAGTCCATGTCATCAGACATAATCACTTCATTGACTTGATGGATTTGATCGAATTTCTGCCACACTATATTTGGCTGAGAGATCTGTTTATATGCATTTGATTTGTAAGTTTGCAGCTCAGTAAAAAGATAAATCCATCTGCCGTCTGTCATCCCACCTTTTTTACATGCAAGCCTGTAGAGGGACAGGGAGAACACAGGAGAAAATGTTCTCAGGCGGCATCATTTTCCCTTATTGAACTGAGTTTTCAACAGTTTTGATAAAATATTCTCTCCTCTGAGCTCATAGAAACCATTAATTCTCATTTCTAATACCAGAATATGTAAGCTAAGTTCTACATTCAGATGCAAAGCAGGTTGCTTGCTTTAGTAGAGAGGTCATAGTACAAGAAACATTAAGACTTCAGTGGGTTACATGTAAAATGGCTTGCTCGGCTTACCTGTAGCTCTGTTTTTTCAATAAAGCAAAGCAAGAAAAAAAGCATCATCTTCATCTAAAGGGACAAATAGTGTGTTAGAAGGTTTCATCTTCAGATGAAACATCCCGGGCTGTCATAATCAGCAAAAAACGCTTGCAAGATTGCATTAGAAGGGATGTATTTACCCAAATCAAACTGTCATTTGTTTTTAAATCATTCCATTCCACCTTTATCTAGAACTGATGATGTAGAATAAATTATGTGCTGGCAAAAGCTTTGCTTTCTGTATAATCTAATCCATGGCTGAATCTTTTTTTTATTAGGTTAAGTTAAAAAAAAAAAAAAACTAAGCATTCAGAAATTTATAAAACACAAAATATTTGTGTCCTGTGTAGTATGATTGTGATAAGACTAGAATCTAAAGTTTTCTATGGTTGCTGTTACCATGCTGGGGCATATTGTACAAAGAAATAAAGTCATGAATCCTACCAGTTCGTTGAGAAATACCTCTATTGGTTGTCCTTTTATTTGCTAATGCAAGTATGTTTACACTTACCTGATTGTAATAAGGAAATTTATGATATATCACATATATATGAAGATTATATCAGTGTCTGGATTCATGGATTGGTGTGTCTTAAACTGTGCAAGCCAAGCCTTAACGTGTAACATTTGAAAATAAAACCTTAACACATTCCACTCGGTGCTTCCACTCAACATCAGCAACCCCCCTCTAATGGCATCCCTGAGTGCTGGGAGTGGAGATTTACAGTTGGATCTTATAGCTGTGAGCAAGATTCAGAAAATAAATGCCTCTCTGCTGTGGATAAGGTATTTATTCACACCGTGGCTTGAGGGAATTGCTACTTGAAGATCTCTACAGTATATTTCTGCCCCCCAAAGGATAGAATACACTAAGAAACACCAGGTCTTCTCCAAAATGTGATTCTGTCCCCACAAATAGGGAACTCCAAGACTTAATATTGTGTAAAACATACTCTTCTATGCATCAAACAACTCTGATTGTATGGATTTCCCAAAGGGTGAAGCACCATGAAAGAAATGCCACCCAACATACATACACACATACATACAAAGGCAGTTCTTGTCCTGAAAAGCAAGCCTACAGATCCTAAGGTGCATGTACAAGAAAACGAATATTTTTGCAGAGCCTTATTGTAAGTTAAAAGCATTACCCTAGAGTTGCAAAGCATCCCTGTACAATTTGGGCAAATGTTTCTCTGCCCGTGGATGTGTATTTTTAATAGCAACAGTGCGGCCTACTTGTCTATTCTGAAAGTTCATTACCATTCTTTCCCTTCCCTATTTAGAGTATCGTTATTTCTCATACTTTTAATTTTGGTATTTCTTAGCACCTATAAAGGGTAGCAGGTGGTCTCTTTTGGAGCTGAATTCTACTGTTCACATGCCAAGTAAATTCAAAGATCTGTCTTCTCTGCTTTGCAGCCCCTTTCGAAAGGAAGCTGCTCTCAGTGGTGGGGGATTATTTGATGTCTCTTTCTGTTTGCTCCTGAAATAAGGATCTTACAGATGAGAGGACGCCATGATAACCAGCTCAAGCTGCATAGTCCTGCACCTCACAGGAACCGTTATTAAGTTCAAGAGTCTATACCTAAAGTCCAGTACATAACTGAGGTTATCTGCTTAAATTTTCAACATTATCTTATATATTAAGACTAGAGACCAGAGTGTTATCAATGTACAGCTATACACAAGAGTGTAGTTGGCCTATTCTTGATCTGTTCCTTACAGGATAGGGAAAATCCCCACGGCAAGCTTCCATATTTTATTTTTTTTAAGATTTATTTATTTCATGTCTGTGAGAATACTGCAGCTGTCTTAATACACACCAGAAAAGGGCATCAGATCTCATTACAGATGGTTGTGAGCCACCATGTGGTTGCTGGGAATTGAACTCAGGACCTCTGGAAAAGCAGTCAGTGCTCTTAACCGCTGAGCCGTCTCTCCAGCCCCCATATTTTCATATTCAAAAACTGCCTCAACCGTCCCATTTCTGGTAAGGTTTTAATTTTCATACTGAAATGACTAAGTTCCACAAAGCATCATGCCTCATTTTATGCATTATTTTATTCAGTATAAAAATAGTCAATCTTTTCTTATTCATTATTGCCCCAGATTAATTTTTAAATAATTATGATACATAATAATAATTTTAAAAAATTAGATTAGAGCCTGATGCCCTGGGAAAATTCATAGGTCACAATGGTAGCAAGGACAGTCCATAATCAATGTTATGGTAAAAGTCTGTATCTCCATCAGGCCTTGGGTAGCTTATTGACTTAGTGGGTAGGTTAAGAAAAGTGTTATTGCCCTCAGTTGGAGGCAACCCTGAGCTTAACCTGAATATATCACATTTCATCTCAATGAGCACAAATTCTTAATGCTACGAACTGACCAGTGAGGGAAAGTCACAAATAAATACTGTAATAGAGTACATTCACCTTTACAGATAGCTCAAGTCAACTGAGAAGCCATCAAACTGACTAGATCAACTACTTTGAAAATTCTTCCCATGAGTTGAATGACAAAATAAATGAGGCTTTACAAATATCTCCCAAGGTACACATGAATGTGTGTGTGTGTGTGTGTGTGTGTGTGTGTGTGTGTGTAACAAGGGGTATGGGTATGGTATGCAGACAGATGGTATAGACATAGATATAGATGACAAATACACTTGAAGAATACAGATAGAGATGTAGATAAGAGAGATTGATTATATCTGTAGATAGACATGACGTTGGTATAGCTAACAGATATACAGACATAGGATACAATTATGATGGGAAGGTTTTATGAATCCCAGACATGAAAAGCCCAGAATATATTATTGCTAAGTAAAGAACTGTTCATGTGTGTATCAGTATGTACTTCAATCATTGGGAAGATCACAGATCTATAATATAGGCACATATATACTGTATACTACATACTGGTACACATTCATCTGCATAAAAACTCATGACAAGAAAATGGTACACATACATGTGCATTAAAAATTCATGACAAGAAAACCATCACAAGGTATAGTTTTCGTTCATATAACACAGCACTATTTTTATATATATAAAAGCCTCCATTTTATGGCGATTAGAGTAAAAAAAATTCCTTTCTTGGTTCTCAAAGATTGGAGAACCAATTAACGACAGAGGCATTTGTCATGTTGGTAGCATAATAGAATTTCAGTGTGAGTCGGTCACGTGGAATGGCATGTGGTAAGGGCTTAGCTCTTTACAATCAATACCTTTTATATTCCACGAAATATTTCTAAACAAAAAGAAATATTACGTGGAATATAAAAGCTATTGATTACAAGCAGAAAATACACTTACCAATTACTGCTTTAAAAATAAGAATATAAAGAGCTTCTCAGCTGAAGCGATTACAGCTGGCAGTGTAGAGTAAACCACAGTGCTGGCGTTCAAAGCAAATCAGAGAGGTTCCAGAGACTTCTTAAACAAATGTCTGCGTGTTTAAAATCCACAGTAAAGTTTCAGTAAAAAAATAAATAGGGAGACGTGAGGCAGCGATGCCTGCAGAGTGACTGGCGGTCTCCAGAGCCTGCTATGTAATCAGGAAGGCAGTTTCGTGGCTTTTTAGAGCTTCGGTTGCACGTTTTCAGAGTTTGAATTCTTCAGCCCATGGATCCTGCCCACAGTTCATAAGAATGCCAAGTGTGCAGGAAACCTGCTCCTATAAACAAGTACAGTTGATCTCAGGCACCCTTCATTTTAACACGCGGAGGAGCAGGCACACACATACGCTCTTGTAAATACTCATTTACACACCTTCAGTTGCCCACCATCTTTGCGCTCTGTAATCAGCCCACAGTGAGGAACCTCACCCCTTCGTGCCCTTCTCTTTGGGAGAGAAGAAAGACTCCCCTCATACCCTCCATGCCCACCTCGATGATTGCTTTTCCAAGCTTCCAACAATCCGTTTCTCTCTGTTGGCAATCCATTTAAATGCTGTATACTTTTGGCAATGCCATTAACAACTCCCCAAAGAGCAAACCATGTGGAAGAGAAGGGCAACACTGCCCTGAGAAACATGAGAATAAATGTTTCTATGTCTCTAAAGTCACTATGCGCCCACCTGGGGATAACACACGACTAATTTCTAACTAACAAACAGCCCTTTCCCACGCCACTGGGTGTCACGTGCCCTTTCAGTCCCGCGCATTCTCTCACCACTCATTTTCTCTCTGGCACAAACTAATTGCTACATGCAGCAGCCAGGCTCTGGGGACTCAAGGGGCAAGAAGTTATGGCAACCTAACAGATAAGACTAAATACATATTTTTTTAAATACTTTACATGAAATCCCTACGGTCATCCAAAGGACACAGCTGAATGATGTTGGACACAGTTGGAGCAGCAACACGTGACTCCACCACACACTTCCGTGCCTAAGTCATGGTAACTAAGCTTTGATACTCGGGGATGTCTTTACTTACCATCTGGCTTTCTGACAGGTTTGGGGTTTTAAATCAAGCTTGGAGCAGAAAAAGTTATAAATATCAGTAGTCTGACAAAGCAACCCTCCAGTGTTTGCAAGTTTCAATCACTTTGGACAACATATTGCATAAGTAAAACTTGGACTTAACTCTTCTAACTAGTATCAAGGTATTTCTTCTTTCACAGAAATCTCTCTGCTCTCAGGCAAATTTTGCATCATGAGCTCAGAGGGACAGAGAAGAAATTGCTGTTCCACTCAGGCTCATTTTGCAAAAATACTTCAGATCATTAAAGGTTTACAACTGCTTTATGAAGAAAGAGAATGGACGGAGGTACACCATTCTATTCAAAATAAAGAGATAGTATAGGATCTGGGAAAGATTTATCCTGGCAAGGAAGAAAACTAATGTACCACAGAGGCCAAGCAATATTCATTTTTATGGCATAGTATACAAAATATATAAACCATTTTGTTTGAGATAGAGATTGACCAAAGGAAATATTATCCTCATGGCTTTTCTCTACACAAGTAATAATTTTACAGTGAAAGAAGCAAGTCTATAAACCAGTAGAGATCTCAATCTATCAGAAAATAACCATCTAAAATCTGACAATGACCTTATAGGAAATGCATACAAACAAACAGGACTGGCTTTGTAAGGTTGATCTCTCTTTCTCTCTGTCTCTTTCTATCTCTCTCTCAGTCTCTCTGCCTCTGTCTCAGTCTCTCTGCCTAACTCAGTCTCTCTCTCTGCCTCTCTCTCTCTCTCTCTCTCTCTCTCTCTCTCTCTCTCTCTCTCTCCTCACTTCATTGCAGTCTTATTGAGAAACAATGGCATAAACATAGAGAGTCAATTTTAAACATGTTTCTAGTGAATCTCCTGAAGCAGCCATTTTCATAACTCTCTGAAAAGATTGAGGTTTTCAAATACTCTTATCAACTTTTAAGACTACAGACATTCAGCATACAGACTGGCTTTGGGGCACTATTCTGAATTTAACTGATTTGAAGAAGGCTCATCAACTGCAGAATCAGAGAGGCTGTTTCCGGAGCTGTGATTGCGTTCCCAGCAATGATTTCTACCCGTTACCTACCATGCACCGCTTATTAAATACAAAACCCATTGCCCTGAAGAATCTGCTCCCAGTCTCTGCAACTGTGGCATCTGCGAAGGGGCGCTCCAGCCACTCGAAACTCATTAAAACATACTTGAGATTGACAGTGAGGAGAGAACATCTGTCAGACTTGGCCAAGATTTCAATCAAGTGTGATGTTGCAGCGTTACATTGACTTAATAAATGAGCCGGCTGCTGTCAGCGTAAGGAAAGTTTGGTTGTAATTACTATCCTGTTCTTTTTCCTTTTTTCTGCAATGTTCTTTCACATAAATAACCATATTCTACGTGAAATGTATGAAAATAAAGTGGATGAAAAGGAAACTAAGAAGCCTGCAGCTCATACCTATAATCCCAACACTTGGGAGGCTAATGCAAAAAGATTGCTGTAAGCTCTAGGCCAACCTGGGCTATATAGTGAGTTTCAGGCTGACCTGGACTACAGTGTGAGACTGTGCCAAATAGTCACAATAAAAATTAATGAATATAAAGTTTATTTCTAGATGACTAAATTATGAAATTACTGATTTTGTAAGAAGCTTGTATATTTATACCTGGAATGATCAAGCAAAATCACACCTGATCTACACTAATCCTCTTGCCTCCTGGAAGTGTCTCAAAGCATTCATCCAAAAGAAAGGGATTTCTCCCTTCATCTACCCACTGAATGGCTATGACTAATACCCATATGAGACTGAATAAAATGCAAAATTATTTCTTAATACCTAGAGGCTGCTAATCCTTACTCAGTGATCCCTTACCTGGCCACTTGCTCACAAATCATGTGACAGCAATCTATTCTGCCAATGAATGAAGAAACTCAAAGAGGTACAGCAGCTTGTCCTACTGATGTGATTTCAGAACTAGTGAATGAGAAGCCAGCCTCAGAGTTTAGAACATGTCCACCAGGTCGCATTTGCTACTTTGGTCTTTTAGAAATGTTTAAATACAAGACATTGGCTCTGACCATCAATATTTCAAAAGGATAGGAAAGAACTAATATTATCCAAAGATGAGAGAAGGAGAACACCAATCTTCTATTCTACATAATATTAGCAAAATTAGAGAAGAAAAAATTAGGGGGTGATGGAGGAGTATCAATTAATGAACACAAGGCTGGACATAAAGTAGTTCAAATTTTAATGTCTTCAGCAGCGACACTGAAATGGCTAATGACTAGGCCTGGCCAGTCTGAAGTCACTGACCTGTGGTTCTGAGCTAAAGATCCCTGGGAAAGCAGAAACTAACCCCTATCACCTGCATATTGTGCTTACCATTAGGGTAGAGTTCCTCTAATTCAGAGACTCTTTTGGAGGTGGGGAAACATTAAGGTTGTCTTTGAGGGAAGAGAGGGTGCATTTTCATAAATTAAACTTAACATTCCATGGGAAAAGCACCAACAGCTGTGCCCAGAGCAAATTTCTTTTCTTTGAACGTTAATACTTTCTGCACTCACCTAAATGTCTACTTTCTACTTATAATCAACAACTAAAACTTCTCTAGGCTACTTGTAAGACACAGAGCCCATGTCTAGTTAATGGTAACTCTCCATTTCTCTTTCTTCTGCTCATTTACCACTTAAAAACTCTGAAACTCACAGCCTCTCAATCCATTCTAGTAGTCAGCCTACATACTTACTAGACCAATCTTGTCTGATAAATAAGATATTTTTTCCAAGACTGTTCCTACAGAAGGTCAAAGTAGTCGCAAAATTTGAATCGCCATGGTAGAAATGAGCTGCAAAGCTAAGATTGTAATAGTGTCAGTGGAACTGGGTCAGCCACACATCAACGTGTGAATCCCTCCTCTGGTTCCTGTAGCAATTTTATTTTTGTGTTCTCATATGGCATGCCCTACCTTGCCTCAGACTTTTCTATATGCAGCTCACATCTACCCTCTACCAAGGTCTTAAAATCCTCCGACACATAGTGGTGCACATAGTAGGCACTCATTAAATGTTACTTGTTTGAAGGAGCTCTAAAAACATCCAGGTTAAAAAACATCATGATTTTTTAAAAAAATTAGTTTTCTATGGTTTTGGTTGTTGAATGAAACCAACTTCCTTAGAAAGTTTGGCCCCCACTTCCCTCCTGTTGGATGACCAGCGAATGCCACCATTGTGCATGTTCACAACCCACACACGCACACACACACTCACACCCGAAGACACATTCTGTGTCCTTTACAGCCCAGATTTCCATGCACCTGTCTCCCTGAGAGTTGCTTCTCCCCATTGCCTGTCTTTTTCTAAAGGTAGCTCTTAATACCATTTCCTACTGCAAGACTCAAGTCAATCAGCCTTTTTTTGGGAAAGCATTCACTAAGTCCTAAAAAGCACCCAACTGTGATAGGACTATGTGCCTGTGTGCAGAAACATACATGCATGAGCTTTCACATATAGACATGAAGCCATTCTCATGAGTCTGAATACAGAGACATGAACTGTGCTCATGGTCCTGCACAGACAGTCTTGGATCTATATGCATGAGCCTGCCTGCAGCACACAAAGCTATGTGCATGCCTAAAAAATGATGGCTCATTTGTTAAGGTCAGGGTTGGGAAGGCAGGTGTAGATAGCTTATCAGATACAGGAGATGAGGTTAGCAAGAGAGCTGGATTTGAAATTATAAATAGCCTAGACACTAAGCAAATAGGGTTGAACTTAATCCTTTAGGTTAGGAGGAGTCATTGCCCGTCTCCAAGCACAGAGATACATAACCCAATTTGTGACTTAGAGAAGCAGGTCCAGTGACAAGATAATGAATGAATGAGAGAAGAGAAAGGCTAGAGGCAAGAAGAAGAGTTGGGATGCCAGGCCCATGATCTGGGTAACCAGCTTCAATGATGTAAGAATTGCATATCTGTAAAGTTCAATATAAATGTTCATTTAAAGCTATTATCTCAATGTGATTGAATTCAATAACCTTTAAGGCAGTAGGTATTAGAGCAGGGTTTTTTTTTTACTTGGCACCAAGTAATTCAGGTGAAATTAATGTATAATTTCAGTATAATAGCCAAATCCACTAATGAGCTGATTGCAGGCTTTGTGTTCCTTGCCTTTAGAATATGGATTATAGCTACAAGTGAAGAAAAAGACCAAAGGCTTGTTGGACCTGCTGGGAGGCAGAGGGATTGTAATTCACCAAATGAAAGCAATTGGGGGCTTTAGTAGAGTTTTAAAAAAATAAAAATCTAAGTACTTAAAAAGCCATACTTGTAGTCAAAATTGGGATCTAATTAAATTCTATACATGGCAGTTTAATGTTGTCATTGAGATGAAATTCATGGTCAAAGATAAAATATGTTACAATGGAAAGAAACACATGGTACAATATTTCTTTTATATATAATTTGTATCTAAATTAAACGTGTTTTTAAATACCAAAGAAATCTGATATGATTATATCTGGAAAGTTTTGTGAAGATGAATTCAGGTCAGGTTCAGTGATAGGAAATTCAGGCTTGATTGTTTTCCTACTCACTATCTACGGGAAAGCATGATCAGAGTGGTACAAAGAACAAACTCGGGGGAAGGAAAAGACCAGAGGCTCAATGGAGAAGGAAAGTCTAGCGAAAGCAGCTCCCCAGCACCACCACTGGTGGGAACATTTTCTCTGCTTGAGAAGGCCACGATTCTCACATTCTCACAGTATTCTCTCTCTCTCTCTCTCTCTCTCTCTCTCTCTCTCTCTCTCTCTCT
>JANHMN010000001.1:103577333-103619796 GCA_030674055.1 Rhabdomys pumilio
TCTCTCTCTCTCTCTCTCTCTCTCTCTCTCTCTCTCTCTCTCTCTCTCTCTCTCTCTCCTCTTCTCTTCTCTTCGTTGAATAGATGCTAATGGGCATCTAGTCCACTCTTCCAACAAACAAGAAAACAGAAATCACTATGTACATGTAATGGGAAAGGCCAGGTACCTGCTGTACTACCTCACTTTAAATACGGATATTTCAGACAATGTATAAATAAATATACCGCGTTCCTCTTTTTGGGGATCGATTTGAGTGTGTGACTTGGGGAACTTGCAATTTTCATCTTCATCACTTGAAACACTTTCCATAGTTACTACTTCTTGGATCTGCAAGGAATAGAACCAGGCAAAGAACCCCTAAACCATAAACAAGGCCCCCAACTCTAATACTATATGAAAAAATATTTAACCCAGGAATCGTTACTTCCTGGTGGAAGAGGTTGAATCCATGTCTTTGAAAACTTTGTTGACAACTTTAGGTTTCATTGCAAACTAATTGCACAGGTTAAAAATGACCAAAGGACCTTGAAATTTGCTAAGTGAATCAAACCATGAATCTGTTCCCCTTGATTTTCTTCATCATCATGGGCTATAAAAACTGTACTACAGTAAAATCTATCCTTCATATGCTCTGTGACATCCAGTTTATCACTACCATCAAGACCAAGAGATGACATTTCAGAGGCGATGCCAACTGCAAATATAACCAATTTGTTGGATACTATTGCAGCCAATAAAATGACCTATTAGTAATTGTAAAATTGGCTAACATCTTTGCCTGGTTTCTGTGAGGCAGCAATACTCTCAAAGGTGGGAATGTGGCAGTAAAAGTACCACAGAGTTGCTGACTTGAATATAAAAAGCACAGTGGGTGTGACATCTGAAACTGGGAGTGATTCATCCTTTGTGGAATGACAG
The DNA here is from genome assembly GCA_030674055.1 of Rhabdomys pumilio. Lineage (NCBI taxonomy): Eukaryota > Metazoa > Chordata > Mammalia > Rodentia > Muridae > Rhabdomys > Rhabdomys pumilio. Next base: position 103,578,252 of record JANHMN010000001.1, read on the forward strand.
TAGACTGAGGATAAGTAAATATCTGAAGGAAGGTTGTCCCAATCAATAGGACAAGTGGAAGGATTCTAAGACAGAGTCACGACTGATGTACTCCATGAACAGTAACTGGAATAAGAGAAACAGAGGTGAACATTCAAAGATGCAAGGCTGGCAATGAGAGTACACAAGAAGAAGTGAGGGATATGTGGGGATGGATAGGATAGATAGATAGATAGATAGATAGATAGATAGATAGATAGATAGATAGACAGACAGATGGTAGATAATACATATATACATACATACATACATACATACATAAATACATACATACATACATACATACATGATACATAAATACATAGATATTATTATAGACTGATGACTATGCTCCGTTGTCTCCATCACAAAAAATAAGATCATTATGAACAGGAAGCAGCCATGATATACTTTTGAAATGACCCATCACTCACTCACCCCTTACCTCCACACACGTTTAGGTTCATCTGTGGAGGAATACCATGAGTCATGGATAACCACTGTCTCAGAAGACAGAAATCCATAAAGTAGTGAATAAAAAAGCTAAGTGACAATAAGGAGAGGAAGAAAGTCATAAGTACTATATTTTCCAACCCACTCTGAGAAAGCATGTGCGAAGCATTCAGATCTGGTACTGAAGGACTCAGATTCTCAAAGGGTGGGGTCATTCCGAACTCCCACTGAAGCCTGCTTCTTCGGCCTGGCCCACAATTAACTGATAAATCAACCCGTGAGTCCACCTACTAAATCAAATAGAACACCCACTCTTCTACCCTCACAGGTATGAGATGAAGTTTACGTTCAACTATGAAAAGAGAAACGAGTGAAAATATTTCCTAAGCTCCGAAGATCATATTTAGAAACTGGTTTTGAGCCATAGCTGATGGAACTCTGATTTTTGTCTGTTCCAACTAATGAAGCCAGACTTTTTGGAAGACTATTATCTACAAAGAGAGAAAAACCCCTCAACTGGGGTACATAAAGAGCAAAGCCATTTAGTGTAAGTTTAACAGAACAGACAAAGGGATCAAAAGGGAGCAGCTTATTTCTGCTTGAAATAAAGCAGACCATGAGGAAGGGATGCAGATAATATAAACCAAGCTGACTAGATAAAGATTATGAAGAAAAGAAATATTTGAATATAAGGAGTAAAATTTGTGGGACTTTAGAGTGGAGAATAACCTGGTTACCTCAATGAATGCAGTTTACACAAGGCTTTGAAATGACTTTGTCAGCAGAATGATTTGCCTTTTTCCAAAGAATCAATGCATAAAGGGACAGAGGACTCTCACTGTGGTAAATTTTCACCTAGTTCCAGAATCTAGGCAGAGAGAATGTAATGAAAATCAAACGTATTTAGAGGCAAAAAAAAAAAAAAATGTGTATGATATTATTTTCTAAAGTGGGCCAGGTCTATATAACACAAGTTCATTGAAAAATTCTGAAATGCTCTAAGAACTCTCCAAATGGCCCATTGGGCTCACTGTAGAATCACAATGCCATTGGGAGACAAGCATCCTGGGGAGCTCAGTCATTGTATTTCTCAAGGCAACTGGGAGGCAGTTCTCAGCCTTGAGGATGCTTCCTCCAGCAGAACCATCTGAAGAGACCCTCAAAGGCCTCCTGGTCTTCCACTCCTTATATAACAGGGACAAGAACTCTGCAGGAGCCTGCTGGGACATTCTTATTTTCACTGCATTTGAGGCTGAATGTATTTCTTTACCAGGCTTTTAAGACCCAGTCAAGAGCCTTGCTTTCTCCTTCAGATTTTGCTGGCACCATGCATCCTCCAGTTATTTGGGAACAGGAGAGGAGAATATTGATGCTCCAAGACAAGGTGCTCTATTTTAAGAAATGAAAGAAATCAGAGTGTGATTACTTACACTTTGAAAAAAAAAAAACACTTAAAATAAGTAACTAGCACCCAAATAAAAATCGGACATTGGTAGATAAATCTTTCTCCCTGGGCTGCAATTATCAAGATAGTCAGCGGACCCTGTCATTAATCTTGGCTCATACTCTGCATCATCCCAAGACCATGCCAGCTGCCTTCTCTGAACACATCTCATTGCTAATGCTTCTGGCTTCCAATAACACTGATATTCAAATTCCCCCTTTTCAGATGGAATCTAAAGATATTTTTCCCAGCATCTTGATTTGTCACTTTCAGGAAGTCCTGTACCCATTCCCACCATATGTAAAACCAAAGTCGTAAGTCTGGGCAAAGTCAGATTTATCTGACAAGGACCGATGGCAAAACCCCAGTGGAACCTGTGTCACATAAATGATTATGCAAATCCTTGGAAATAGAAGTTTATATAAACAAATATGTAGAGTGGAGATTTAGATTTATTGACTTTCCTTTCATTATTCATTTATGGGGCATGCAAAATTAGATAAGTTTGATGAATTTAGTGTTCCTGTTCCCTAAACATATGCTACAATATTGGATGATTCGGCGGTAAAATACTATGTATGAGGTTTCAATGTATTTTTTAAAGGTACCAGTGTTGAATCGGGATTTTTTTTTCCTACACTACAAGAGTTAGTTTCACTAGAAATTAAATATTTGTTTCAAAAATTACCTGACCTGCCTGGTATATAAAAGTCATGATTCTGAAAACCTTATGTTAACAGTGCATATGGAATGTGTAAAGATATAATTATAAATGTAATTTTAATTCTAGTCTTCTCTCTGGGCTACAGTGTCAGTGACTAATCCACTTCAAAATCAAAGATCAGCACAAATCCCTTTTACCAACTCACATCCCCGTTTTCAGGGTATTTATTTAATGTCATTGTTCAGTGAGGGACCTGGAGACCTTTTGCTGTAGGTAGAAAGGAAATGTAAATCTGTTAGTTATTTGCTAAGGTTCCTAAGGACACTAAAAACACACCGGCACTCGCAACTGTGAATTTCCCAGTAAATATAAAATCTTTGTCTTCGGGAGTATTTGCTTAACTGAACAAAGTTTGCACAGCCTGGAGAGGATTAGCATCAACAATAACACAAAATTAAACCTTTGACATTCCTCTAGTTCATTTCTGTGCTTATTTCCTCTTTCCCTATCTATTTCCCCAACTCTATCATTAAAGAAAAGAAAGTAAACAACAAAGACAAAAAGTCTTAGAGGAAATATTGAACCCTTTAGCCATTTGTCTTTATGGTTGTATTTTTTTTCCTTTACTGCATCCAAATATTCAGAAATATTCTACGTCAAAACCAGGTTAGGAACACAATGATGAAGGACAAAAACATCTTAGCATTTGAGATTCATACTTTGTGATACAAAATTCTAAACGACAAGTGTGATGTGGTAGAGGCTGAACAGGTGACATGGACTGTGAAATAAGTAACTGAGCACACTGTGTGGGAAGTCCAAGATGAATTCATAGAGGACATAAGGTCTGAGCCCCTGTTAAAGCATCCGCGGGCACTCGGGGATCTACAGTAAGATAACCAGTGCAGAAGCATTTGTGTAAAAGCTAGAAGCCTGGTTTGCAGAACCTGATGTGCCTGAAGTCAGAAGGTAATGGAAGAATGAACAGTGGAAGGAAGCACCTCTGAAGATGCTCTCTGGTGTCACGGGTATTCCCAAGGCTCCCTGCCATAGACACAGAATAACTCACTTGAGCATTTCTCTACTGATAGAGCATTTAATATATATTCAATTTTTCCCAACTAGGAAAACCTTTGAGTTTTAACCTGGGATGAACTCCTTCAGCTTTCATTTTTACAGGGCATCCCTAACCAGACTCTAAGATTAGACTACTAAAATTTAAATTATTGAAGTAAATGGCATGGTTATTTTAAGTATCTTACTACACTTGCCATATTTATTCCTAGAGAGATGCCAATCTGCCAGCAGCCTGTGAGAGAACCAGCCTCATCATTCCCCTTGCCAAAACTAAGTATAATGATTAGAAAAAGAAGTATTTGCTAATTGTGTGAGTGGAGTGGAAAATGAGACGAGATCTCACAACATCATGGATATCAAGGCCAGAAATATGAATATAATTCTGAAGTTAATGAGAAACTCTCCAACGATTTTTGATCAGGTGAACAAATATCTAGGGCATCCTTTTGAAAAGATTAATGCTGGCCACAAGGAGTAAGCACTGCTGAGTTTGCCAGGGCTGGAAAGTAACAGCAATTGGAGGCTAGGAGGTTGTTGCATTGACCTGGGACAGCACTGTCCAACACAGCTCTCCACCATGCCACGTTCTGTGTCTGTTCCACATGTCAGCATAAGTTCTCACTTTCAAGGGCTGAAAATGGATCAGCTAGCAAGTCAAAGGAAGTATTTGAGTCCTCTGAATCTACTGAGTTTAGATCTAAATAGCTACATGTAGCCATTGACTGTGGCATCCAAGAGCACAAAGTCAGAGGCAGAAAAATAGGTATTCAAGACGGAAGACATTTACAAAGCTAGAAAGAAGAGAGCAGAGGCAGACATGGAGAACAGATTCTGTGATTAGCTAGATGTACAAGATGAAGGAGAACATTTGTGGAGATTGAGAACCAGAAGGACATCAATGTTCATCATTTCAGAGTCTACAGAAGAAAATTCAGAGGAAGCAAAAAATGAAAGAATCTCTCTCTCTCTCTCTCTCTCTCTCTCTCTCTCTCTCTCTCTCTCTCCTTCCTTCTTTCCCTACACATATTTTTCTGCCTTTCTTCCCTGGCTTCCATTAATACACACATTCTGAACCAATTAGTGGGCATTTGAAAATATTTAAACTGATGAAATCATCATAGATTCATGGTTACTTACTTCTGTAAGTGTGAGGTTCACACCTACGTATCAAATCCACAAGCACAAGGCTGTCACCATTAGAAACTAATGGAAAGAAAATGTCTGATCACAGTGTAGAAAACTAAGTGAATTCCAGAAGAAGGGCAAACTGTCTTCACAAAAGAAAGAGAGTTTTGTGTTTGTGAGAGGATATGAGTCAAGTAGCAGCAGCTATGTGGTAAAAATGTAAGTGTAATGGAAAGGAACAAAATTTAATGAAGGCTGCAGACTCAGCCAAACAAGTGAATGTTGTCTAAATAAGATTATACAATGGCATTAATTAAATCCACATGGATACAACTATGGAGATCCAGCAATGGGATTAGTCATTCATTTAAGTCTGCATGACTCAAATCATTTCAACCTTGGCATCTCAGTACAAAACCAACAGCCTAGAGATGCCTGATTTCATATGCTTCTTTTCTGTGATTATCTACAACATAATTCTATGACTCTCATCTATAATTCTTGCAACATTGTTTGTCAATGTCTGTCTCCACGAATACTGAAATCTACTAGCCTTTAGAGTCACTTTTTTTTTAAATTTTGTATCTAGGGTAGATTCTGCTCTAATAGGTGCTCAGTAATTTTGTATGCATTCATAGATGCATAGTGTCTGTTACTCATTGGACTGAAGTTCCCAAAAACTTGGGAAAATATTCCATCAAGATCAAAGCAAATTTGATAATGATAACCAAGTAAATTCTCATGGCAATTAAAAAAAAAGCAGGCCTTGCAGGTCCAAGGTGGACAACTGGCAATCTTACTTTCCAAAACTTTGCTCAACCAAAATGATTCCTTCCATCTCCAGCAGAGGAATACTCTGTTAATGACAGTAACTATTTACTCAGAATGAGGAAATTTAGGATATTTGTTTGTAATAAGATCTCCAGTACAAGGTAATAAAAAAAATGAAATTACAATCATCTTCGAAGCACACTGACTGTGGGCATATGATGTGGACACCAATATCCTCTATCGTGTGGTATCTTCCTAGCTTATTATCCATTGCATTATTTAAAGAAACGCTTCTTTCAACAACTCCACCAAGATCAAGAAGTTAAAACAGGAAAAGACAGTGTCATTCAAGACTACGGTAGACGGAAGAGCTGCTGAATATCTTCTGGTGACGTCAGTGACCGGGAGATTTTAAATGCTAGGGTGAGGCAGTGAAAAGGGACTGAAGGGGTTTATGAGAAGAGGATGGTCAATGTTAGATAGTTGGTGCTAATGAAAGTTAACCATCTAGTTCACAAGGAGACTCAAAGAAATGGGTTGTCTTCTACAGTGACTGCATTGTAAGAAGATGTCTTACTGGCTCTTGAAAAAAAAGGGGGGGGGCAATTCTTGGTTATAAACCTACCAATGCTGAGACAAGACTTACTACTCAAACTGGCATAGTAAGAACTTATAATTGTAAGTTTTCTAAGATGCTTTTAAACAAAGAAAGACAAGTACCTAGACTCAGAAATAATCCTCTTTAGCATTTAGTCAATAAGTGGAAATTTAAGTTCATTTAGTCAGTCAGTATGCATCAAGTCTGTCTATCTGCCTTCATGTTTCCCATTAATAACAAATTAATAGAAACAAATACAACATGTTCAAAGTAGAGCAATTATTTTAGTTTTGTTTCTGTGGCAGCTGGGATAAAACATCCTGGTTAAGAACAAGTCATAGAAGAGAGCTTAGTTTGCTCACTAAGCCAAGTTGCAGTCCATCACCGTGCAGAAGTCAAGACAATAATAACTTGTAGCAGGTGGTCACATTAAATCCATAGTCAAGAGCAAAGAGCAATGAATCCATGCATGTATGCCTCTGCTTAGCACATTCTCTCCTTTTTTATGTAGTCTAGGACTCAAAATCAGGAAAAAGTGCTATTCACTCTGATTAGGTCTGCCAACCTCAAATATAATCAAGACAATTCAGCATAGACATGTTCAAAGGCCAAACCAATATAACAAAAATTATTCATGGAGACCGCACCAAGTGATTCTGGGGTATATTAAGTTGGCAGTTAAAATTAAGCATCAAAGACAGGGGGTGAAAAGGGAGAAAGAAAAGAGAGAAATTGATTCAGTAACTGGAGAAAATCACAGCTTAATTTCCATTCACGATTGATACAACCCATCCTCAAATTAGAAGAAAATGTCTCCTATTCATATTTAGTATAACTTTTGGGTTCTTTGACAGATTCCTTCCAAATAAGAATAAATGTATGTCTCTGCATGCTGAGTGGTTAGCTCTCCTGGACACATTATTTTATTTTGATGCCACAAAAGCATCTGAGGTTCCATGGTATCTACTTGGCTGTCACTCTCTCTTAGTGGTTATTGCTATAGATATGACTAGGTTGTAATAGTGTTAATATCTGTTAAAATGTCTTATAGCTCTAACTAGGCAAAATATATTTAAATTTGTTACACTTAAGAGTTTAAAACAAAACTTAAAATACAGACCTTCTTGATACCTACTTTGTTGATACTGTCCAAAGTCCCTATACTTTGCCTCATCCTGTCAATGTCATTTACAATATCTTAGAAATGGTAGGGAAAAAACAAAGTTTAGGTATAGATCAAGCGTCTTTAAATTATTGCCTGCAGATCAAGTCCAGCTTGTATCTGTTTTTGTCAATATAGTTTAAAGACAACATAGCTAAGTCCATTCTCTTATGTGGTGGCTTTGAAACTACAATAACAGAACTGAGCAGTTGTGACAGGCCATCTGCACTGCAAAGCATGAAATATTTACTATCCAATCCCTTGTATTAAAAAAGCACTGTACCTCAGATCTAGGTTAACAAGTGAAAAATTAACCCAACAGAGGCAGGTTTAAATATTTTAGATACAAAATCACACATGACTACGTTCCTGTATTACATCAGGCTAGATAACCTCCCTTGGCTTCTGGTTTTGTCCCAGTAACATGTAATTGGATTCAAACAGATTGTGATTACGTCAACTAACTCTGCCCAGACCAAGGTGACGGCAGAGTCTGCTCAGGACCAAGGTTTTCTAGATGAGCTAAGCGGAGTTGACAGACAATAAGAGGAGTGGGGTAAGCGTGAATTGCACCAACCATTTTGTGATTTTACGAAACAGCTCACCCAGCCCGCTACTTCTCTTTCTGTTTATTAAACAATTTCCATCAGGTTTTAAAATATCAGTTACAAATTCTCTTAGCTCTACCAAGAAAAAAAAATGCCAAAGATGTCTATTTTTAAGCTCCTCAATGACTTTCCAGACCAAATTCTTACCCCGGGCTTGCTAAACTGAATGTCCTGGGAGAAAGAGACAAATGTCAAACCCAGGCAGCTATATTCACCAACACCTGTTAAAGATGCTTATTCCCTAATGAGAACAAGAAGCACAAGCAACTGTGACAGGTTCATCTTCCCGGGGCAATGTCCCATTGAAGGGCCAGGAGAGAAAGTTCATGCTTCTTGATTTGAAACTTCCCTAAGTGCAGCTTGAGGACAATAAATCCCCCCCTCCCAGAGAATTTACGATGTCTGTGAATTCTAATCTGTTCCATTTACCATTCTCTACTCAAAGAGTTACAGGGAGGCTTCCTACTGCACCCCTACAGAAACTGAAGCTGTCAACTGCCCACGCAGAAAGAGAATAGGACCACTGTGCACCTTTCAGTGAGAAAAGGGTAAGACACAAATCTAGCCCTCTCCCACCCAGTTCTTTCCCCTTGTATTACTCTTGTAATAGTATTGCAGATGACAAAACCAACAGCCAAGGAGAAGAGGTGCAAAGTAACATGCTATATAGCTGAGAAAAATAAAATGTATTATCAAAGTGTCTCCGAGATTCCAGTATCTAAGATTGCCCCCCCAGCAGAAGGCAAGTGGGATGTGAATTCTGCCCTTTGTACCTTCAGACCTCCATTTTAACCTTCTCTAGGGTCTGCTCTTTCCAAGGAACACGGACATTGAAAAAAAGATTCTGCAGAGCTATAGTGGAATTTTCTCCTAATTGATTAATTAATAAAGACTAAAAGAAGCCAATCACTGGGTGAAGAGGAAGAGGCAGGGCTTTTTGTCCAGGAAGGAACAGTGAACGCAGGAGAAAGAAAGACCTTTTCAGACAGAGATGTGGGAGCAAAGTGGACAAGATGCAGGCCTGTTAGTTCGGGTGATAGAAATCACCAGAATCCGCCACTGGAAAACTTCTAACAGAATAGTTGGTGAATTTAGGATGCTAGACTCCGAGCCCAGCAATTGGGTTATTTGTTGATTCTAAACTAAGATTGTCTGGTGTTTTCCATTTCACAGCGATTCAACTGAGTTCCAGGGAAAGGTAACTGCTGCAGAATGTTGGTTTGCGGGAGTGTGCCCCCAGCTAGCTGCAGAAATTTGGGATTGCTTATCAGTTTGGCAGCAGCCAGCCTGGAGGGTTAGATGACTAGAAAATGTGAGTGGGTTTCGAGGTAAGAGAACCACGAGAAGTTAGGTGGATGCCACATGGGGTTAGCCATGGGGGTGGCAAGACTGCCGGGGCTGGAGAGTAGTAAGTGCATGGATAGATTTTATTAATACACGCAACACAGGGCAACACTGTGGATGAAGTAAGCAAGTTAAAAGAAGAGCAAACCCTTCAAATGTCAAAACACAGAAAATGGAGACATCTGCAGAATCCATGACACAGAGAACTGTGTAGATGGTTGCTCCCTTGGTGCCATGTCATCTCATCCTATCTTTGAGAGTTATCTTGACTTCACACCTCCTCGAAAGAAAGCCAACAACACCAAAATACCTCTTTTTGGGTGACAGCCATTGCTGCGTGGCTCCTCTTTCAAGCTCAGAGGTGTATGATGCATCACACTGTCCCTATGTCACTATTCCTTTGGCTTCTTCCTCTTTTGATTCTCAGAACGGCACAATCCATACCTTTAGCAAACCTTCGTTGAATGACAGTCATCTGAATTATCATCTTAGACACAGACTCTTACACAAAAACTGATACCCTAAAGAATAAAAAGTATGTATATGTCTGGAGTCTACCTGTTAACAAATATTCCTTAAAAATATGAAATGGCACCTATGTATCATGACAGAAGAGAAGGGGAGTAATGACTAACAGTTCTGAGCAGTTGTTAGCTACATTTACATTAAGCAATCATTGGAGAGATGGCTCAGTGGTAAACTGTGGTGATACTCTATCATGAAGACTGTAATTCAGATACAACCATACATACATACATACATACATACATACATACATACATACATGCATACATACATACATATAAGCTCACAAGCACTTATAATGCATGGTTGCATGCACAGTGAGACAGAGAGAATGAGAAAGGCATGCCACAAATATTTATTCTCCCTCCCCTCTCCCTCCTCTCTCTCTTTGGAATCCATTTGCTAACTACTGAATTACCACAGCAGAACTAACTTAGATGTAATAGGAAGTGTTAATTCTCTACAGACCTCAAAGATGCCACCTTTGTTATGGTTGAGAACATACCGGCAAATGCCTGAATTAGAGGCAGGATGAACACAGCAGCCCGTTAACTTGAAAGAAACGTTGCAAGTGTCAGTATCTAGCTTCTCTTTCCTAACATGTCTAGGGGTCTGAAATTCCTATGAATACCAAGAAGTCCACCAACCATCCTGATCCAAAAGCCTAGAGTACTTGTGGAAGGAAATCACAGTTTGCCTGTGTGAGGAGCCACATAGCTGAAGTTTGCTAAAATCATGAACGAAAATACCAGATGAAACAGAAGGCAGAGTACTGTGAGTGCTCTGAGTGGAAAGCTTTGTGTTACAAGTTGCCTAAACCAAACTGTACACAGACATTCTCCATAGCAACTCCCTACATATGGGCAGCAGGTGAGTGCCCTCACTATAAAACCCCACTACCTAAGTTGATCTCTGGGACACACATGGTGGAAGGAGAGAGCTAACTCCCACAAGTTGTCCTCTAACCTCCACAAACACACCACAGCATGCATGTGTGTGCATGTGTGTATAGAGAAAATTTTTAAATATTTTAAATAAACCACTCACAACTACAGGGAACCTATCAATTTTGATAAATTCAGTCTGCTATCCCAAATTACTGAATGAACTGGATTTTTTGCAGCTATTTAAACCACAGGTAGTTTAGTTTCCACCTAATGCCTTTCTAATTATTTTTCACAATAGCCTTAACACTCCTCTCTCCATCACACATGTACACACTCATGCATGCATGCACATGCACACGCACACACATACACACTAACACGGCACATACTCTGCATATAGACACATGTATTTTCCTTCCTTCTCTGAATAAGATTCTTTTTTCTTCACATGTTTCTTCTCCTCTGATATCCTCCTCTATCCTGGACTTGATTCCTTAGACATGCTCAGGTTTATCGCTGCCTCTAATAACGTAGCTAATCCCACCACTATTTTTTATTCATATGGTGTAGCTATTCTGGGAGTGTGTTGAAATGAAAGTGATCCGAATTCTATTATCTTTCATATTATCTTCTGGCCCAGGTTCGATCTATCTATTAAATGTCACTCTGTGAATACAGCTGTTCAATTAGAGAGAATAGGAAACAAAAGAATGAGGAGTCTATTTTCATTATCGCATTTACACACCCAGAAATGTTTGAGCCACAAGAAATACGTGCAGAAGAGGAGGTGATGCAGCCATAATGTGGAAAGCTCCTGTACCTAAGCAGGAATGCCTGCTTATCCAAGTGAAAGGAGAGAAGGTCTGCCAGGAGGAAAAGATGCCAAGAGATACCCACCTCCACATACATTACTGTCACTCAGAAACACCTGTGCCTCCCCACAACCCATAAAAAAACATCTGGGTTTGCTAATATATCTACTTTTTTTCTTTCTCTTTTTTTGCTTTTCTTTTTCTTTTTCTTTTTTAATTTTCATCTGTTTCCTAAGAGACCTAGGTTTTCACAGATGTAAGCATTATAGAAATACCACACCGAAAAGTGTTAAAGACTATGTGTCAGGTGGTTCACATGGTGAAGGTTCTGAATGCTTACACAAAAGTCGAGAGTCTTTAGAAAAGCAGGAGAAAAATCCCAGAGAGCTTGCTCAAAAGCTCCTTGAAAGGTCTGCCACTCTGCTGTGATAAAAGCTATCAGAAGACGATGGAGTGCCAGTGCCAGCTAGAATTCCAGGAGCTTCGTAAGAATGAAGGAGCAAGATTGAATACAGTTTTTGAATCTCAAGAGGAAAAAAAATATCCATGCAAGAAATAAGAACAATTTTATAAGGTGAGGCCCCATGTATGAGTTTCATTTTTATCAGCTTTGCCTTCAGATGACAAGCAGGTCAGAATACATTTAAAATGTAGGTGCTAATCTGTGAGTTTACCTGGGGCTTGTATCCTACAGAAAGAATCTGGCAAAGGGCTTATTATGCTATACAAAACAGTTGTGTAAGCTTATTATAGATCCTGGTGAAGTTCTTAGATCTTAGAAATATTTATAATTATCAAATTGTACCTTACCCATACTGAAAAAGAATTTAAAGGTTTTTTTATAAACATATAGTTCTTTCCTTAGTAATATTTTATTACTGTTGCTGTTAAAAAACAGAGAATTCAGAGAAAGAGAAAATGAAGCCTGACACTTAAAGTCCTACAAAGTTGGTTTTTAGCTGGATGATGAACTTGATCCTAGGCTTTCTGATGAGCACTGTCAAGTAGGAAAGGAGCAGGCTCAAGGGTGGGTTCTAATCTCACAGAGCCTGGGATTTTCCCCTAAGCTCTGAGGAACCTATACAGGCCTATTGACTACACAAAAACTTACCAAGACATGGTCTCCAGACATACAGTTTCTCTATAACAGCATGTATATTTCTGAAAAGCTTCCATAACTGGTTCTTCAATGAAGGACGTGTGAAGAAGAAATAAGCTCCTTTGAAAGATAATCTCACAAATTCAGAATTTTTCCCCAGAACATAATAATCCCCCCCACACTCAGATATCTTAGGATCTGTAAAATGGCTAACTACTGTCTATGTCCAAACAACAGAACTCAACACATGTCCTTCTGACCAAGCAATCAACAGTTAGTTTCTCTCTCTTCTTTTCCATAAATTTTCAACTATCCACTATTTGAAAGGAGATGTGAGTTTGGCTCAGAACATCTTTTTTTCTCAAAACCTACTGTCAGAGTATGAATGTGGGGCCATAAAAGGGGTCTTGGGTTTTGGTAGAAGCGCTGTCTGGAAGTAGCCCAGAGACCCTGCAAGTTGACTGGCATCTATTCTACCATGCTTCCAGAATACAGGCTCCTAACATGTGGCGTGAAACTCCATTAACCTGTGCCGTTCAGTTACATAGGACATTGCAGTCCCTCCCAGAGAGGTTTATGTCACCCTACACAGGTAGAGGGCATGACTACAGGCTTCAGCCTCAAGAGATATCCATATTAATGAATTACCTAAAGGCCAGAGGGCATAGCTAATTAAGTATTCTTTTCCCAGTCTCTCCTTTCTTCTCCCTCCCTATTTAAGTACCAAATTAGGATATAATGCCAGAGAAGTGTTGATAATGACTCTAAGGGTAAAAGTAACATGACTAAAGCTTACAATTATTGAAGAAAGGTATGATTTGAATGAAAGGTATGATTTTAAACATTAGGACTTAGAGAAGTGTGTACATGGACCGCCTATCTTTTGTGGCCTTTAACAACTATTGATTCTCTTAAATTTCTGGGCCAATGTGCTTGAAGCCATACTACTTAAAAAGTAGATATTCTATATTGCGTTGGACTGGTTTATCTTGAGAAGAATGTGGACTTTATATCTTCTAGCTTTCAAAGTCCAAACTGGAATATATGACTGAGCTGATGCCCCTCCACTTGTAACACCAACAGTGGACCCCAACCACACCACACATGCCCATGCATCCTCGGCTTCTTCAAAGAATACTTATAATTCAGCTGCATTGGTCTCCTCTTAGATTGAAATTGCCCTGAATAAAAATAAAAACCTCATTAATATTTAAATAGAATAAGTCCTTCATAAAGTTTCATTCTGGTTAATTCATTCTGTAAATTTTGGCCAAGTCGAGCATTGAATAGGAAAACGTGATGTGGTTGCTAATACAATTAGAGGTCAGCCAGGCTTTATGGCTACTCTGGAAGGCAAAGGAAAAGATGCAGTCTTAATCTATGACACTAGACTATAACATGGAAGCCAGAGGAGAGAAAATGATGGAATTGTGTACAACTACACCATAACCTTAATAGCTAACAGAACGCAGGCTACAAATGATAACATAAGATGTCTATATGAATGAAATAATGACAATATGCTTTGTGGAAATTGACATATACTGCTTAAAGGGAGATTAAATAGGACCTTTAATAGTAACTGTTACCTATTTGACATTTTTCACTACTATTCCTGATTGCAGGGCCCCAATTTTGGTCTACAATTTGATATAAGAGTCAGAATATTTTTCTATGAAGGAACACATATTATTTTTAGAGCCGTACAGTTGGCCTGATCTCTTATAGCTATACATCTCTGCAGTCTTAATGTAAATGTGTCATTCCACAATGTGGAAATAAATGGGCTTGGCTGTGACCTAAAAATCTATTTTTACGAAAATAGATATCTAGGTCTGACCCTCAGACTATAGTTCACAGAGTTCTTAGAAGCTCAACTCTTTCTAGGTACTTAGTTTTAATCCTTTGGAAGAAACGCATCAGGGCAGTCCTGTCCTTGGACTGTTAAGTTGTTTCTGATGAGCACATGGTCTGGCTCTAAGCAAAGAAACAGGTGAGCATCTGGAAAAGAGTCCTATTCCTAAAAATATCACCACTAGAATCTTAGTTTGCTGCAATGTGATCTGCAGATAGATGCCAACAGCTGCTTCATACATCATGCTCAGGGGCTGAGTTTACAGGCAATACCATGAAGAAAAACAACTATGGAGCCACAGAAAGGAGAGCTAAAGTCTAGAAACACACTGGTTAAGGCCATGTGAAGTCACAATTTAAAGCAATAAGGGAGGAAAAGAGAAGGAAAAAGGTGGAAGAAAGATGGGAAAAGCAAGGGGAGAGGAATAAAGAGAATGTAGACAGATTACAATTAAATATACAAAATATGACTCTTGGTTTATAGCCAAAGAATCTTATTTAAAAATTTGAGCATATCCTCTTACTCTAGACGTAATAAAAGTATTGTTTTAAATGTGAAAATAGGAAAAGTAAGAAAATCTAACAAACCATCTTGAGATGGAATTGCGGGATATAAATCATGACAACGTGTAATATCTTCATTGCACTCCAAGACAAATTAATTACGCATCTATGAAATTGAAAGTCAATTTTGATGAAACTCACTCTTTCTTCCCATAGAATGTCATTTTATCTAAGGAACTGGTTATAAACCAATGATCAGCTCTGAGTTGTCTTTCTCCAAAAATCTGCACACTACCGGAATGCTTTTGCTACAGCCTTCAACTGTAGCAGGAACATGAACCAATACATAGCCCACTCTCTATGCCTTCATATTCAGAGGATATTTTGATATGTATGTATTTAAGTCACACATGATATTTGGCAATATATAGTAACATTATTACAACATATAAGCAGATTAGTGTATCTATAATTTTCCTTTTTTTATTCTTATCTCATATAATATATCACAACATATATTATATAACATAGCATCCCCTCTCTCCACTCCTCCCACTTATCCCCTATCTCCCCTCTCTCTCATATCCACTATTCCTCCATTTCCCTTCAGAAAGGAGCATGCCTTTCAGGGAGATCAATCAAACAAAACACAGTATAACCAAGATCAATAGACTATGCACAAACCCTCAAGGGTAGAGAAGGTTACCCAGCAAAAGGAAAAGGGTCCCAAGATCAGGCAAAAGAGTCAGAGACACCCCCTACTCCCACTGTTAGGAGTTTCAGAAAAACCCAACCTACAACCAGAACATATATGCAGACTTAGCACAGATACGTAAAGACTCTGTTGTTTAGTTGATTCTAGGGGAGCTGTTTCCCTGGTGTCCTCAGCCACTCTGGCTACTAAAATATTTCTACCCCCTCTTTAATGAGGTTCCTCATGCTCTGCTTAATGTCTGGCTCTGGGTCTCTATCTCTGCTCCCATCAGCTGGTGGAACAAGCTGATCTAATGACAATTGGGCTAGGAACATATCTATGAGTATAGCAGAATATCATTAGGAATCACTTCATTGTAACTTTAATATTTTCAGTGTCTACTTTTAATGATGTTTTTAAATGCTTTAGCCTCCATTTTAGCCTACCACCTACTAGAGGTAGTGGAAAAGAAAGGATACAGGGGAAATGAACATGTTTAGAAATGGTTCTCTGAAGCATACCCCATCTGTGTTGTCAGGAAATCAGCAGTTCAGGTCGCAGGTCAGCAGCAGCAGCTTGATCTACTCACAAACACTTCATGGATATACCAGCTGTCCAGTTCAGTAGAGTTTGGATGGCAAATAAGAATCAGTAGTAGTGTCATGACCTAGCAGGAACAGCCAAGCTTCAGTCAAATCTGCATGAGTCAGTAGGAGGGACTAGGATCACCAGGAACACCAGTAGTTCTCAGCCATACCCCTCTCAGTGAAGAGATCAGCAAAGATGACAGTTCAACAAGCATTGCACAGCTAGCTCTACCAGCAAACCTTTCTCACAGTCCAGTGAGTCCTATTTATACTTCCTCCAAACATCATGTGTCCTCCACAGATCTTGCCTCACCATGTGTCTTGCCACAACATGTGAGTTTGTCTTAGCAAAAGTTCATACGAGTCTGTCTCAATTGACATAACTCTGCCAATTTACCTGAGTCTGAGAATGTAGCAAGAAGACAAAGCAAGCTGCAGCATGCCACCAGAACTTATTTGTGTATTTCTCTCTCTCTCTCTCTCTCTCTCTCTCTCTCTCTCTCTCTCTCTCTGCAGTTCTGACAAATGGAGCTCAACTAACAATGTAAGGTTGACCAATGCAAGTGTTGATAGTGAAGAATTCTTCATCACGTGTCCTTTTATGTGCTTGCTTTAGTAAACATCCTCTCACCTGTGGCCACTTCAGTGAAATGTTCCTTCACATGATTGTACCAGCAAAACACCATCTGATACAACTGACTTTCCAAAAAAACTTTTTAGTTTCCACTTCACTTTCTTTTCTATTTTTCCCCAAGTCTTGTTTGGTTCTACCCTGAGACTTTAGCCCATCGAGCTCCTTGTCCCAGACAATGGACTGTGAGACAGTGTCAAGCATGGTCTCCTCATGGTGTCAGCCTCAAGTTAGACCAGTCATTGGTTAGTCACATCTAAAAGCTCTGAACCACTGTTGCCTCAGCAAAACTTATAGACAGGAAAGGTTGTACATTCTTGTGGTGGACTTGATCCCTTCACTGGAAGCCTTGCCTGATTACAGAACAATCAATCCAGGATCCTTATTTTTCATTACTAGGAGTTCCCAATAATTCCCTCATATATTCCAGAAAGTTATTCCTACATTAGATTTTCACTTTACCCCCAAAGTGCCCCCCAAATGCTAGTTCTCTCTTCATATCCATCTATGGATCTCCATCTCTTCCTCCCCACCTGATCCCACCTATTCCCATCCCTAGTTTCCACCAATTCACTTGAAAATTCATTCTATTTTCCATTTCCAGAAAGACTCATACATCCCCCTCCCCTGAGCCTTCCTGTTACTTAGCCTCTCTGGGTGTGTGGATTTATTTTAGCACGGTTATACTTTACTTAACAGCTGATGAACACATATAAATGAGTACATATCATGTCTGTCTTTCTGGATCTAGGTTACTTCACTTGGAATGATTTTTTTCTTGTTCCTTCTATTTGCCTGAAAAATTCATGATGTCATTGTTTTTAACAGCTAAGTAATATTCCATTGTATAAGTGTACCACATTTTCCTTGTCCATTCTTCAGTTGACGGACATTTAGTTTCAGGCTATTACAAACAAACCCTCTATGAATATATTTGAGAAAGTGTCCTTTTAGTAGAATAGTTGTGAGGCAGATCAATTTCTAATTTTCTGAGGATATGCCATATTGATTTCCATAGTGGTTGTATATTGCTTTTGATGGGTTGACCATTTTTTTCCATTGTTAATCCTACAAATCTATGAGCATGGGAGATTTTTCCATATTCTGACAGCTTCTTCAATTTCTTTCTTCAAAAACTTGAAATTACTCTCATATAATTTTCACTTGCTTTGTTAGAATTACTCCAAGATATTTTATACTATTTGTGCTGTCTTAGTGAAGGTTTTATTTCTGTGATCAGACACCATTGCAATGGCAACTCTTATAAAGGCAAACATTTAATTGAGGCTGGGTTACAGTTTCAGAGGTTTAGTCCATTATTATCATGGTGGAAAACATGGCATCATGCAGGCAGACATGATGCTACATGTGGCACTGGAGTTCTACCTCTTAATCAGCTGGCAACAGAAGGAGACTGTGTACCACAGCTGTAGCTTGACCATAGTTGTCTTCAATGCTCACCCACATAGTGACATACTTCCTCAAAAAGCTACACCTATTCCAAAAGGCCACATCTCCTTTTGGAATAGAGCCAATCTCTATGGACCAAACATTCAAATACAGGAGTCTATGATGGCCATACAAAAGGTAATGGTGACCTTGGAGTAAGAGCCCACCAGCTAAGCTTTTATCTTATGAAAAAAGTTGTTCCCCAGGGTTCATTGCCACATATTCTAAATTTACAATGTTTTTGTAGTTGTGGCAGGGATAGTTATATCATGTTATGAGTTACTATGATATGGTTATTGCTTTCATTGAGACATAAGGAGATGTGGTTGTGTGTCAAATTGACAAGAGGTGGGTTGTGATGACTACTCTCCATTATCAACTTGATATCTGCAATGAACTATAATCCAGAAACTGAGGCCATGACTGTAGTCCAGATCATGAGCCAGAAGGACAACCTGCCTTTAATCCAGATTTCAAATCTGAATGACACAGGCTTTGGAACCAGATCTTGAGGTCGAATGACTCTTGCTTTTGATCCAGTTCAACATACAAATCCTGAGACATAGTGACCATTCTTACAAAGATCGATATTGAAAGGGAATTTTTAAAAAGCTTAGGTCTAAGCATGGTTGTACACACCTTTAATCTCAGCATTTAGGAGACAGAGATATGCAGATCTCTGAGTTCAAAGCCAGCCAGGTCTACAGAGAAAGTTCCTTGACAGCCAAGCATAGGCAGTAAAGGAAACCATAAAAAAAAAAAAAAAAAAAAAAAAAAAAAAAAAAAAAAAAAAAAAAAACAGAAAGCTAGTAAAGATGTAATTGAACAAGGGGGCCATGTTCTAGTCCCAGCAAGCAGAACTTCACAGCTTCAGCCATGTGGTTCTCGATAGAGTCAAGAAATCTCTCTGTGACTGAAGAAAGTTGCTGAGACCAGGTGTGTGGCAGGGGTATCTCTGCATGTAGACCCAGAAAGGCCATTGCATGACGCTGTAAAGGTGAAGCCTGGATTGCCTTCAAGACCACAAGATGTTAGAAATTCCAGAGCCCTGGGATACCTGCAGAGGAAAACTGCTAACAGAGAGTGGAATTGGCTCAAGAGAATGGAGAAAGAAATGTTTAGAATTTGGAGTTTGCTAGCTTTTTTTCTCACTATACTCTGTCTTTACATTTTGGAATGGTAATATATATTCTGTACCATGTTATATTGGAAGTATATTATCTGCTGTTTGTTTTTTTTATTTTATAGGGGACTATAATTAACAGATTGCATAATTCTCAGAAAAGTTTAAACTTTGGACTTTTAAACATTGTTGAAACTGTGGGGACTTTTGAGGTTGGACTAAAAGCATTTTGCACTATATTATACCTAGAAGCCTACAGAGCCAGGGAGTAGAATGTGATGGTTAGAATCGGTACGACCCGCATAGAAGCATGCATTTGAATGCTGGGCCTATGAAGAAGCACTTTTAGATGTGAGCTTGTTAGAGTGGGTGTGACCTTGTTGGACAAAGTGTGTCACTGTGGAGGTGAGCTTTGAGGTCTCCTATGCTAATGCTCTTCCCAGTGTGGATTTCTAGTCTCTTCCTGGCTGCCTTCTGATCAAGATGTAGAAATCTGGGCACCTCCAACATCATGTCTGTCTAGACATTGCTATGCTTCCTGCCATAAAGAAAATGGACTAAACCTCTGAAACTTTAATCTAGTGCCAATTAAATATTTGCCTTTATAAGAGTTGCCTTGGTCACAGTGTCTATTCACAGCAATAAAACCAAAACTAAGACATGTGGCTATTGATATTTCTTTCTCAACTCATTTGTCCTTTGTGTATAGGAGGGCTACTGAACTTATTTTTAGTTAATCTTGTATCCAACCACTTCTCTAAAGCTGTTTATCAGCTTTAGGAGTTTCCTGGTAGAATTTTGGGGTTGCTTATACATACTATCATATCATCTATCAATAACAGTACTTTGACTTCTTCCCTTCTAATTTGTATCAGCTTGATCTACTTTAGTTATCTTCTTGCTCTAGCTAAAACTTCAAGTACTGTATTGAATAGATGTGAATAGAGTGGACATCCTTGTCTTGTTCCTGATTTTAGTGGCATTGCTTTGTGTTTCTCTCCATTTAGTTTGATGTTGTCTATAGGCTTACTGTAAATTACCTTCATTAAGCATTGATATGTCCTTTGTATCCCTATCACTCCCAGATTATTGTCATGAAGTGGTGTTATATTTTGTCAAAGGCTTTGTCAGCATCTAATGAGATGCTCATATGATTTTCTCTGTTTTAAAGTTTGTTTATGAGCTAGAGTACATTGGCAGAATCTATGTTGAACCATCTCTGCATCTCTGAGATAAAGCCTACTTGATCATAGTGGATTATATTATTGATATGTTCTTGGATTTGGTTTATGAGTGTTTTATTAAGTATGTTTGGATCTGTGTTCATAAAGGAAATTGGTTTGCAATTCTTTCTTTCTTTCTTGAATCTATTTAGATGACTGTGGCCTCATAAAATGAATTTGACAATATTTCCTATTTCTATTTTTGAAATGATTTGAGGAGTATTGGTATTAGCTCTTCTTGGAAAGTCTGGCAGAATTCTGTACTGAAACCATCTGGCCCTAGGCTTTTGGGGGTTGGAATAAAATGACTGTTTCTCTTATCTTTGGGATTATAAGTCTATTTAAGTTGTTTATTGACTGAGAAAAGTTTCCATTTCTTTTACATTTTTCTAATTTTGTGGAGTACAGTTTTTTAAAGTATGACCTCATGATTCTTTGGGTTTTCTTTGTGTCGGTTGTTATGCCCCTTTTTGATTTCTTATTTTGTTAATTTGGATTTTATATATATATAGTTATATATCATTATAAATTATATATAACTATACATACATAGTTATCTATTATATATTATACATATATACTTATATATTATGTATATATAATCATACATATATAATATATAATTATATACATATATTTGAGTTAGATAAGGGTTTGTCTATCTTATTTTTTCTCAGGAAAATAACTTTGCTTCACCAAATTTTTTTATTGCTTTTTTGTTTCTATTTTATTTTATGTTCCTATTTTATCTGCTTGGTTATATCACACTGTCTACTCCTCTTGAGTATGCTTGCACTATGTTTCTACCTCAACCCCCAGATGTAGCCCCCCCAATTCCAGTTGTTCCTGTATTTACTACCTTCCCTCCGTACCTGATGACTCCTGTTCCCATCCACACCCACTAGTAGTCTGCCAGTAAAATATATTCTATTTAAATCTGATCTTTATTTAACTTTGGTAAGTAATATCAGTAAGTAAAAAGAATTGTCCATTTTTCTTTAGCTCTTCCAGTTTTGTGAAGCATAGGTGTATGACCTAAAGTTTCTTTGTTTTTCCTTGATGTCTATTGTTATGTCCCACTTTTCATTTCTGAGTTTGTTAATTAGCTACTATCTCTATGTCTTTTAGTTAGTTTTGATAAGGGTTTGTGTATCTTCTTGACTTTCTCAAAGAACCAACTCTTTATTTATTTATTCTACTTTATTGATTGCAGCCCTAAGTGTGATTATTTCCTGCTATTTATTCCTCTTGTGTGTGTTTGCTTCTTTTTGTTTTAGAGCTTTCAGGTGTAAGTTGTTAAATCTCTTAAATTTCTTTATAAAGGCATTTATCGCTATGAACTTTCCTCTTAGTACTAGTTTCACTGTGTCCCACAAATTTGGCTATGATATGTATTTATTTTCATTAAATCTAACAAGTCTTTATTTTCTTCATTTATTTCTTTCTTAACCCCATAGTCATTTGTATGGAGTTGTTCAGTTATCATGAGTTTATAGACTTTCTGTTGTTTCTGTTGTTGTTGAACACCAGTTTTAATCTGTAGTGGTCTGAGAGAATGCAGGACTGGGGGTTATTTCAATGTATCTGTTGAGATCACCTTCTGACTGAGTGTGTATCCATTTTGGGAGAATATTCTATGAGTTGCTAAGAAGAAAGTGTATATTTTTTCAGATTAAGTAAATATTCTGTAGATATCTTTTAGGTTTATTTGATTCATAATGTCTATTAGCTCCAGAATGTCTCTGTTTAATTTTTGTTTGGATGATCTATTATTTGAAGACTCCCACGATTAATGTGTGAGGTTCTAAGTGTGATTTAAACTTAATAATGTTTCTTTTACAACCATGGGTACCTGTGCATTTGGGGTACAGATGTAAAGAACTGAAGTATGATAGATTTTTCCTTTGATGAATATAAGATGACTTCTCTATCCTTTTGGTTAATTTTATTTTGAAGTCTATTTTGTTATTTATTAGAATAAAAACACCAGCTTGCTTCTTAGGTCTATTTGCTTGGAACATGTTTTTCCAAACTATTACTCTGAGGTAAAGACTATCTTTGATGTTGAGGTGTGTTTCTTGCCAAAGACTAGCTTGTTCGGGAGTCCTGAGGAAGGGGTGTTTTGGAGCAGGGAGACAAACAACTTAAAGTCAAAGTCTGTGCCAGGCTGACATTGAATTCAGAAATCTGCCTTCCTTTGTAAGCACAAACAAAAACTTAGCTGGGTAGGTTCTTATCCTGAAATCACCACTCCCTAAATCTCTTTATATCCTTCCTCAGTGTGCACCAGATGTTTCTGGATGTTTATGAGAGAATTTATTTAGATTTAGCATTTTTAAATGTATTTATTTCTACTAATGTTTCTTCAACATCTAAGATTCTCTCCCCCATCTCCTGTACTCTGTTGTTGATACCTACCATCTGTAGTTCCTGTTTGATTACCTAGATTTTGCATTTTCAGAATTCCCTCAGTTTGTCATTTCTTTATTGCTTCTATTTCCATTTTCAGGTCTTGAACAGTAATATTTGTTTCCTTCAATTGTTTGCTTGTTTACCTGTTTCATTTTGTTTTTTTTTTTTTTTTCTTAGCTTTCTTGGCTTTCTCTAAGGGATTTATTCATTTCCTCCATTTTTTTTGTTTGTCTTTTCCTAAATTTTTTTAAAGGATTGACTCACTTTTTAAGGACCTCTATCATCTTCATAAAGTTGGTTTTAAGATCTTTTTCTTATGCTTCAGCTGTGTTGAAATATTCAGGGCTTGCTATTGTAGGACATCTGGGCTCTGGTGGTGCTGTGTTGACCTGGCTGCTGTTGTTGTGTTCTTACACTGGTATGTAGGCATCTGGGTTTGGAGTGATTATAGGGCTGGTTTTTTAATTTTTCTTTGTTGGATGAGTGTTTTGTTTCTTAATTTTTGTTTCCTCTTTGGTCTTCTGGTCTGTGTGGCCTGTTGTTGAGCAGGGGTCTTCCACCTGAGTTTGGGGTTGGATATCTAGTGGCAGGTGTGGTCTCCTGTCAAGCAAGGAGTCTTGCCTGAGTTGGGATCTTGGCATGGTGAGAAGATGGAAGAGGGCATTAGGGATAGTGAAAGGTGGGCACCAAGAGGGTGGAGAATATCTTTGGGCAGGTGGACTCCTTGGAGTTCTGGTGACCTGTTTGGCCTCTGATCCAGCAAGGAGTCTCCCAAAGAGTTCAAGGAAATTAGGAGGAGAGGGATATAGTATTGTGTGGCACCAAGAGAGTGGGGAGGGTAGAGGAGGTCCAGATGCAGAACAGCAGCCTACCTGACCTTCTGGCAGGCATGACATATGGCTGGGCAGAGGGTGTATGCCAAAGGAAATGGAGAAAATAATATTTATAAATCCGTAGCTACATTTTTGGCATGTTACATGCTGTAAAAGTAACTAAAACTTTCTATGTAACGAAATAGTCTGGTACAACACAATTCAACCAACTTCTGCATCTTCCACTTGAGGCTGCAGATACTGTGGACCTGGAAAAACAGCATCCCTGATATGTGCTGATCACAAAATTTAATATTTTAATCTCTAACTTCAAGTTTTTGTGTTTTCATTAAGTAGTAATGAAAAATAACACAACCAACATGTGGAATGTTCATTGCTGTAAAACAGTGTTTCTGTGAGAATATTCAGGCTTTGTTTCCCGTACTCTGTGGGGATATCCACCTATGCCACCTGACAATTGTCTATAGTTAGGACCGTTTGTCCCCAAAAGGTTTTCTTCCATCCTCCATCCCCCCATTTGACTTCCTATCATACCTTATTGAGCCATCTTCCCTCCTTTCCTCTTTGTAGCTATCCTAGCCAACACAAGAGGCAGAACAGGGACCTCTATTTTTCCTAAAGCTCTTGTGATGTAATAGACTCTGTCTCACCAACCCTCAGGTTTTTTCTTTTGTTTCTCAAAAGCCTGTTTTGGGATAATGAGATCACTGACTGATTGCTTCTTTCTTTTTCTAGTCTTATAAAACAATCCTTCATCTCTCCAAAGGCAAAGTTGGCATTTGTGATTTACTAGAGGAAAGGCTTTGTGGAGAAAGGGAAGAAGTGGAGGAAGAGACATTAATATTTCAGAAAGCACCACCACACATGCTCATGGCCACAAAACACACATGCACACACACAACAATGCTGTAGGTACAGCACAAAGCAACAGAAATCAGTGAGTGGGTAACAAACTCTAGAGAGCACCACATAGCTTGCTGGGTCCCACATCACTACCTCCTTTGGAGCCTTTGAACATTATGCAGAACTCTTTGTTTCTGCAGCAAAATAACTCTTCTTCTTGCCCAGTCCTCTGCAAGCATGCACAGGGCCCAGCTTTTCTAGAAATACAAACATAAATGACTTCTGCTAATTATCTTCACTGTGGGAGCTTTCAAAATGCTATGCCAAGCAAAATGTAGGCAGTTTCTTTTGTAAACTTGCCCAAATGCAAAGGGGTTTTCTTAAAAATTTTTTTTCATTTGTTTTCTGCTTTTAATGTGGCCTTTTCCATGCTCAAGCTCACTGTTGCTAAGCCATTGTTTATCTTCACAGCTACATTTTAACTTAGTGTGACCCTGTAAGAATTAAGTGTTTTTTCAAAGGAAACAAATACTGAATAGGAAAGATTTGGTAATCTTTTCTGAGGCAGTTGTTTGTATGCCAAAATTAACAGGCCACTACACACTCAAAGTCAGAATTACCTCTTTGTTTTGTTGTTTTGTTTCTCTAAGAGGAAGTTTTTCATTCTCCTGGCCTAAGAGGTTAGCGGCCTTATGTTATAGAAAAATCAGGGATCAAAGCAAAAAGTAATACATTGAATATTACTATAAGACTCTATATTTATCTTCCCAAGTCTCCAAATGTTGTTATCATGGAGAGATCTAGATGAGTGCTGGTCTGGTCAATTAACCACTGAAGGTAAATGCATATTCTTATTTCAAAGAAAATAAGCAGACTAGATTATATTAAATTCAAGGGTTCCTAAAATAAATAAATAAGCAGGCACACAATAATTCACAAACACCATGTGTTGTATTTACTCAAACTCCCTGAAGTAACTATTTCTCATTAAATTACTGAAGTCAGCATTGCTCCTTAGAGGAAAAGGAAAATTTGGCATACCAAGGAATAAATAAAACACTGCAGCACTATTCACTGAATCATTTTGGGGGCGAATGTAGTGCTGGTTTCACGTCTTTGTATTTCTTCTAAGTCTGTGGTTGTCAATGTCAATTCAGCCCTTCCTGAAAACAGCAGAGCTACAATTAGAGACGTGAAAACCAGTTTGTATGTAATTTAAATGCTGCAAACTGGCAATCTTCTCATGAAAACCACAAACAATTACTTCCATTCTCATGCACTAGCACATCTGGAAACCCTCCGTTTTTAATCTAGGATTGCATATGAATTGATAGCGGATTTCACAACTTAAAAAAAAAAGGTACATTTTTTGACAAGGGTGACTTATTTGCTTTGCAGTTATAACGCATTGCCACACTTATGTGGTTAAATGGCTTAAATTATACAACCAAGTAAATAACAGTTCTTTTCTCTGCCTGACTCATGTTAGTATTCCCAGGGTCATGAAACCTTTCTCAGTGTAGGACTAATCCCCACTGTGCTGAAAATGAGAACAGTTAGCTATCAGGAGAGCCAAGAGAGTGCAGAACCTTGAATGGTCTCAAAAGGGAGAAATTTGGTTTTTATTTGATCTATACTTATTTTGCCAACTTTGATCAAAAGCAAAATTTTAAGAGCATTAATGAGAGTAAACCGTCTTTGAACCACTCTTCAAATAGGCCCTTTGCACTGAAGGCACCTACGTTAAAGGAAGATCTGCAGACTTTGTAAGAGGCATGCATTTAAATCTGTTTAGTGTACACATGAGGAAATCACATGTAGGCAAATATGTTGGAATAAAGAAACCAGAGAAGTAATGAAAGCCTCTGGTGTACCACTTGATATGCAAGAATATTCCCATGAAAGTGAACTTCAACACAAAGGTATTGGTGATGTGCTGTTTCCTTATTAGAATTAACCTCGGTCTGGAAGAAAAAAAAAAACCTTTTTCTTTACTATTGAATATATATTCCTCTCCATCGAATGCATTCTACTAAAATCCTAAAAATTTAGAATCTATCCCTGCATTGGAACTCTTAAGTGCTGCAATGGAAAGAAACAAAAAAGGCTGAGAAAACTTTTTATTCTTAAAGGAAACAAGTTGTGTCAGTGTACCATAATAGAATTACAGGGGACACAAGAGTTCTTCCCAGCAGGGAATGCTCAGATTGGAGAGAGGCTCCTCACTGAGGAAGAGGTTAGCCAAAAATGTCCCCAGGACAGGAAAGAGAACTAGACCTTTCTTTAAAATTCCATCGGAGCTTAGTCTTTGATGCCTCTAGTTTTCTGTTGCTGGTTTTTAAAATCAGAGAAGAGAGTGGAAAATGTGATTTATTGCTCAGCTCTAAGCACTGCCTAATTCAGCTTCACATATATTTTAATATTTGGGGTTGCAATTCTGTAGTTTTAATTCAAGGCCATACCAAACCACTGTGCCATCTCCACCTCTCAGGAGCTTGGCAGGATATAGTGTGTAAAGAAAATAGATCTTCATTCATTTCAATGCTTGTCTGATGCAGTATGGCAATTCCTTGTAATACATAACATCTGCTGGCTGGCTGTACAGTAACAAAATATTAATTCAATTTAATGAGTAAGAATTGGCAAATAAAATGTTAAAGAGAAAACTGTAACAAAGTATAAATCATTGTTCACACTAGAAACCCAAAACAAAGCATCCCTTCCATAGTTTCTGTCAGCATTGGTATCAAGTGTAAAGATCTACCCATGTGCTCAGATAGCGTGTTATTTACAGTCAAAGAGTGAGAGCATCGATCACAGCATCCAGGATCTTTCATAAAAATCCCTCAGTGTTGCTAGTTAGTAGAGACACACATCTGAAGTAGAACTTTACAAATATGTCTCTACGGGGGTAACATTGCTCTACCACCATCTCTGGAAGTAAAGCTCATATCCAACTCTGTGGATGGACACTATTTTACTGTTTCTGATCCTTCTACCTTGAGGCTCTTTGTCAACTTTACATCAGTTTGCAGTGCATATAACTAGGATGTATTTTTAACCCATTTTACAGACTTTTACCAAGGTGTTTTCAGAGTTGCATGACTCTAAGGGAGCTGTGTGTGAATACTTATGTTAGTACACACAGTTCACCTTTTGAGTTCCACAAGCTTTTCCTGACAAAGCTCTAGGTATGTTTAGTAAAAAGTAAATAAATAATGTTAGCCTTATTTAAGGTTAACAGTATGTGGCTTCTTATCATGGGAAGAATTATTAGCAGTGCTAAAGGGATATGAATTGCCAACATTACTTATAAATATGCACTTGATAGTCCAACCATATATATATTTTGCTAGAAAGCAAAATAACCACAAACAAACTCCAAACAACAGAAAACGTGTTTCAACAGACCTTGAGCCAGTTAGTGTCCTCAGTAAAGACTGAACAACACTGTCAGAGTGAAGCCATATGCAAGGAGTTGAGCAACTGCAATGACTCCATGACACTGAGAGTGAGCTCATGTGACCTGACCTTCTGTCTAGGCTTTCTCTTGTAACATGGCTAATCGCCTTTCCTGTGTCCACTTATCCCCCTAGGTGCACACAGCCATGAAAAAGCTACAACAGAGCCCAGACAGTGTGGTTCTTGCTAGGAAATAATCTCACAGACAAAAATAACTTCTAATCTAGATATCTCCATGACAGAGGCTAGGAACATCACTCTTCTAGCTAAATCTTAACATGCACAAGCTGTTTTATTCATTTTTAAAGCTCACGTTGGTGACAACAATTATACTCTAAGCAGAAAGGGAGTCGTTGAAAACCAATAGGAAATTCACCCTCATGCCATACCATCCTATAATTTGGAGTCACACTGACTTCCTTTTTTCTCCTAGGACAATGTGATAGGCAGTCCCTTGCACTTCTGAAGCTGTCTTTCTTGGGATGATACACCACTATACTTTCTCACAATTATGACGTATAAGCCAAACCTAAGATTCAATTTTTTAAAAATACAACATACCAAATAACTTTAAATCTTCCAGAAGTGTTACATCAAGGCCTTTTGTGTGACTTCAGAAAACAGTGTAAAATAGAAAGGGGCTTAATCTATATATATATACTCCTTTAAACATTTTATATACTTTAAAATTTTTGACAATATCATTTTAGTCTGCAATGCAGTAATCACACACAGCTCTCACTACTCTCTCTCATCCACAGCTCCTATCAACCCACTTCTCCCACGTATTCACCTACCTACTTTCCTCCCATTTCCTTTTCTCTCAAGCTCCATGCAGGCAGTCACATATTCAAGATTACAGTGCCCATCTGGTATCCGAAGACAGCACCACCCACAACCTTCCTTATCTTTCCATTCCAATAGTCCTTCAGTCCCTCTTCTATAATATTCCAAGGCCTCAGAGGTGATGATATGATACTGAGTTACTATTTGGGTCCAAGCATTCAGCAGTCATGTATAGCTCATTTTGTACAGATGAAAGTTACTTACCCATTGTGTTTGGTGCTCTGAGATGGTCCTGAGAGGACTGGGTTGTGGAAAACACCCTCTGTCCTTGCTGTATGGGAAAGCAAGACATTTGCTTTGCACTTCTAGGGGCTCACTCTATTTGAGCTTATAGCCTATCTTAATTGACTGTATTGTGCAATAGAAAAGGGTGGGATTATAGTTAACAAAGACCACGACTACAGCTCAAGCTGATCATCACGGCAAAAGCCTCCATGTGTGATGTAAGGACAGAGATGGATAAAGTTTACTAGGAATAGTTTGGTTTGGTTCCACGTTAGTGATCTGAAGAAGACAGGGGCACTAACATGCTGCACAGACTGCAAAGAACAAAATCCACTCTGAACACTCTTGCTATCCACCCTCACATTTACAGAAAGAACTTTGATGCCAACAGCATACCAACAAACAGCCTGGCTATGAGTAATCCTCTTGTTGAGTTTCTAGTTAATGGACAGATTTTTCTTCATTAAACAAGCCTTCTGTGTCTTTCCCCTGTAACTGGTGCCCAAACTTAGTATCAAACTTTACTTCTTCTTCCATAATTAGAGGAGGAATAGATTAGAAATCACTTCCTGAAGTCTTCTTGCTATGTATTCATGGAGTCATACAAAAGGGATACATACACAAGCTGAGCTATAATGAGAGGAAATCTGCACTAAGGACAGGAGAGATTTGAGATGGCAACCTGCCTTGTTGACATTTTTTGACCTTATCTAAGATCATCCTGACAAAGCATACTGTTCCATCATCAACCGGACATTACCAAAATTGGGAAAGAATAAGAACCCTGCTGTATTCTCATAAAATTAGCAACAACCTAGCTAATTAAAACTAATTGTGAGAGGATAACATGTTGTTGCGTCCCTTTGGAAAACTGGAATGGCTCTTCACTAATTTAAATGTTGTCACTTCTAACCCAAAGAAAGTGACTTATTAAAATGAACACTAATGGATGGTTCTGTGGCTCAACAATGACAGGACAGAGGATTGAGAGGAGGAAGAAATGGCTGTATGTCTTGTGTTGCCCTTCATTATCTGAGAAGGTTTTGACAGGGAGAGCACCATCAAGAGGACAGAAACAGAGTGAATGGGGCAGAGAACAACTGCTTCCCCCTGGTTCATTGATATGCATTATAGATAGCACAAAGTCACTGGTGCTGCAGAGAGGTGGGTTATTCTATTCATGTATATTAATTTTAAATAAGTATATGGAGAATAAAGTTCAAGGTCAATGCTGTTTGTATTTTCACTGTATTTTAATGTGACTGTTGGGAAATACTTTTACTGTGGCATAAGGCAGGAGTAGATGATTCTTCAAACAAGTCAAAATTCAGTGAATGTATAAACTTCACTTCTCTTGTGAGTCATCCACACACTTTGACATAAGCACAGAAAAATGCCTGCACATGCACGTAAATATACACATATGCACACACAAAACCATGTATACACAAATACAGGCATGCACACACACATACACACATTCACAAGTAAGTATATACACCATGCACAAACATAAATACATGAACACATACAAATGCACTGCTTGCCTCCTGCACACATACACACACATCCACAAAGACACAGATACAACCATTCATAACATATACACACATGAACATACAAGTATACCATGTACACATTGGCATACACACAATCACACACACTAACATATATGTTCATGTTATATATGTTCATATACTTAAACATTTTCACATTTAAGTGCATGTTACACTTTTCCAGGCAATCTCTTTCTACCTGCTCCAGGAAATTGTACTCATGACATAATTTACTCCATGTTTCCCTTTGTTCTAATAGAAATAGTAAATAAAGCAAGCTCTCCCCCGCCACAGAATAATTGCACATAGAATAATAGAAATAAAACAATATGAAGAGAGGTTGGAGAAGATGCCTGAAATCATCCTCTGACCGACACACACACAGCACATGCACATACAAGCACACACACATACACACTTGTATAGATAAACATAATAAATAGATAATATAATGAAATGTGCTTCCATAGCTAATTTCTTCAATTCACCTTCATTTTGACTTTTTTTTTAAACTTCATAGTCATATTCAAGAGACCACCATGCACGACACAATTCATTACTTCCCAAAGCCATATTTTTAAGACCTGGAAATCCACAAAGTGCAGTACTTTCTTAAAAAATATTTGTTCTTTGATCATTTATACTTTCTGATTGTTTTAACCTCCCTCTCATCCTTGGCAAAATTTCCGTCCCTACAAATACTTCTGTATTCATGTCTCACTGTTTTGGTTTGTAGTGCTGGGCCACCACTGCCAGGCTAGAAGCCTTTTTAATACCTGTTCTTGTATGGCATGATTTTCATTTGTCTGGATTACTCTACTCTCTTTTTTATCAAAGTAGTATATTTGATCCTTCCAGGAGGTATTCTCTCACAAGAACTCTATTAAGTAAACTCTACTCATGGCCTGGCCTGTCCAACACGTGAGATTTAATAGGAGAGGAGAAAATAATGGAGAAAAGTCAGCCAAATAAAACGTGAAAGGAAGACAGAATGGTTACAAGAATTTTCTCAAGCCTTGACCCACATATAGTCTGTACCATGGTAACTCCTTTAATGGGATATTGTAAGAACATAGTTTTCAATAATTTCTAACCTTCATTGAGTCTCAGAGAGAGCCCAATGCAGCTCCACACTTTATAAATATGGAATCTAAGCATGGAGACTGAAAATATTTTTTCTTAGAATAGACAGTTTAAATAAGCCCAAGATTTAGCCTTATGATGAAAGTTTTGTGTGCTTTATGCTATTTATATAAGAAGCTAATACCTATTCATTCTTAAAAAGCCATGTTTTGGGACTAGAAAAAACTTCTCAGATTGTAAATTTTTTCTATGCAAGCAAAAGAATCTAGTTCAGTTCTCAGAACCAATATAATAAAAATCCAGGTAGAGCATACTTGTCATCTCAGTGCTTGGGATGTAGAAATTGGCAGATCCCTGATACTCACTGACCAGTCAGTCAGGCTAACTCACTCAGCAAGCTCTATGCCAATAGAACAATGTCCGAGAAGGCAAGGTGGGCAGAACCTAAAGAATGATATCTGAGGGTGACCTGTAGTCTCCATATTCCATAGACATGAACACAGAGACATGCATGTGTGCTCACATGCATGCGCCCGCGCACGCGCATGCGAGCGCGCACACACACACATACACACACACACACACACATTTTTCTCCTACTGGATTGCCTAGTCTTATTGTAACTTGTTATGCATGTTCAGCCAACATCCCTTCAAGGGATCATGGGAAAAAGGAGGTAGAAAGGAATTGAAAGGAGTGGAGGGAAGGAAAATTGCTGTTGGGATGTATTGCATCACAGAAGAATAAAAAACAACAACAACAAAAAGATATTGCTTATCATCTCAACATTGGCTAAATCCTTCCCAGGACAGAAATCTCTATTGCATTTCACTGCAAATCAGTTCTTAATGTCCTCTAAACATTTTGAAACAAGTTAGATTCATATCACCTCAAGTTGTATACATTTTCCTCAATAGAGAAACTGGCTGGTTACAATACAGATTGAACAAGAACCAACATTAAACATACTCAAAACTACCTTCTGAGAAGTCTTCACTTTGTTTTTAAATAACTTCTTAGCAAAGAGTCTCCTTTGTAGTATATATTGTGTATATAGTATTCTCATTTTACAAAACTAAGATTTCAAGACATATTGGGGAGTAAGGAATATAATTTCAGCTCTGTAGTCATATTTTCATCAAAATAGGACTAACACGTCCTAAGAGACACGTAAGAGCTCCAAAGTCACATGTTAAAGCATAACAAATTTGGGTTTTATCCAAGTCTCTCTGGAAAAAAAAAAAAAAGCACATTGATTTCTGGTATAGTTGGTATCATTTTATCTGCTATTTTGATTAAAAACACCATCTCCAAAGTCATATAACTTTTCCCCCTGTGATAAGTATAGAATCTAAAGCCTCCAGCATGTGCAGAAAGTACCTCACCTCTAATCCACACTCCCTGGCCAACTACTGGTTATTCAATGAACTACTGGACTGGAAATGTATTACTCTGTAAACACGGAGACTGTGTGAATGAATGTGAACTAATTGGATCATCTCCTGGAAAAGCATGAGACCGAGGGCTTTGAACAGATGCATTCTAATTGCAGGGCGGGAATGAGAACCAACGTGAATTCTAACATAGTCCTAGTTGATGGAGAAACCAGCCATAGCCAATGAAGAGGTGGCTGTGAAGAAACGCTTATATCTTGGGAGAATAGAAGCAGGAAATCACTCCACTGTTCTCTGTAGACCAGCACTGACATCCAACTATCATTTCAAACATGAAGTGCTACTTGGATCTGATTTTGAGGGTTTCAGATTCAGAATTTCAGTGCTATTTCCACTCGGAAAGGTCATCAGAGAGTGCAATAGATAGAGATAACTCTGTCTCTGGCTCAGTGTGCAGCTTCTGTAAGTGTGCCCTTCTGAAAATAAACTACATCTGGCAACCACTCGTGTGAATTACCTAAATAAAAGACTCACACTGTTAATGGAGCACTTTTGTACTACAAAAAAGAAACCATTAGATTTGATGTTGAAAGAAACTACTTCTGTCGCTCACTTGACTGATTGCATCTTTTATTAGTTCTTCACCAAATTATTTTATAGTATTTCTCTTTCAAAGCACCCTCCCCTTTGTTGGGATATTAGGAATGTATATTTTGAAAGTCCTGGTAAGAACTGTTGAGAAGTATAAAATTCAAGATCATAAAAGGCTTTTCAGGAGAGGCATTGTGAATGCGGCTACCATGCGGAGTCCAGATGTAGGTGTGCAATTCAGGGGGTGAAAATTAGGTTGTAAAGGGAAGTGTAAGTAGAAATTGGGGCTTTAGGGCTGAAGAAAGGGAGTGGAAGCAAAAGAGAAGTAGGTGTGCAGAATATATCACAGCCATTAACACTAAGACCTCCTCAGTCACAGCCTTCCAGCTAATGGCTTCTGAAGTGGGACTTTCAAGGAGTAGAGCATGCTGCGCTTAAACCCCCTCCCTCCTATATCACCTGGCAGAGTCTGTGATCCTCCTGGCTCACACATCAGAAAATGTCCTAGGTTTAAGTATATGGACCTCCAGCACCAGGAACTCTGCCATAGTGGAACAACTGGGGGGTTGGGGTGGGGGGTGGTCAGCATACACAGAGACCAAGGAGAGTGGCACAAGATGACACAAAACCAAATGATATTTACATCAAGAAGAAAATGAAAACAAGTATGTTAGAGACCTGGTGAAGGATGTGCGTGAAGGCTGCACCTCCAGACTCTGAGAGACAGCTAATGATCGTACTGACAGTCTGTCAAGCTTCCATTCTCCCCTTCCTGTTTTGCATATTGACCCTGAAGGTAGTAGCATGTTCATCTCCTACGCCTCACCACAGAGCACCATGGGATCAACAGCCTTGGCTCCAATCTGTACTAACTAACAACCAGCTGCCTTTGACAGTCTCATAGCATTTCACACATTTGTGATATAAATGCCGTATACAAGGACATGCTGGTAAGGAAGGTTACTAGGGGAGGGTTTCAGTTGAGCAGAGAGAATCTCATTAGTGAGATCTCGCCATTCTTCCTCATTGTCTGCCAGAAAGCCAATGAGCCCAGCAAGGAAGTGCACACAGTCAGTGGAGGCTGCTCTTTGCCTATACTGAGTGTTCTGGCTTGTGTACTCTACTGGCTCTCCCCAACACAAACCAACAGCCATTCTTTAACTCTGAGTATTCATCATTGTCCTGAAAACAGATTCTAAAAGAACAAAGGTTCTTATATGGAATTTACTGTGAAAACTCAGTACAGAGTAGAAAAGGAGAAGCCACACTATGAGACTATGCGTGGCAGAATAAGTCCCAGCTTACCAGCTAGCTGCCCCTAATATTCAGACACTCCACTTATAGCAGAAATTATTTAAAACCACAGATGGAATTCTAATCACTGAGCGGTTGATTATATAATATCGAGATGACCTGCTTTATATAGATGGCCCAAGGCCAACAAAACAACTCAGGTGGTAAAGGCACTTGGCATCAAAACTGATGACATGACTTCAATCCCAGGCCCATATAGAAGGAGAAAACTGACTCAGCTCTGCAAGTTGCCATTTAACTTTCACATGTCTTGTGGCACTCATTATACACACATGTACATGCATACATACACAGATACACACATACATACATGCATACATACATACATGCATACATACATACATACAAATGTAAGACATACACAGTAACTATATTAAAATACAATGTATAGATGGGCTCATCCTTGTTACAAGAAGTCTTACATATAAAAAGGAAAGACAGAGAATGGGGTTAGAGGCAGCTGTATGAGAAAGCTCAGATGTCCAGTGTTCTAATGAACATCATGTGAAAAGTGTGGAGTAAGGCTTCCAGAACCCGAGGCAAGGACCCAGAAGGTGGCCAAGCATGAAAAAAAAAAAGATTTAAATCACATGGCACTACATTCTTTCAACACCTCAGTGATCCAGGAACAAGTTCCTACCAGTGAACAACCAAAATGAGCACAGACCTAATGATACCTTCCAGTCTGTGCTAAACTCTGCTCCTCATAGCTATAAAGTAATCATAGTTTTCAGTGTGTTGAATTAGGAAACTTGTGATGATTTGTTTCGTCACCAATAAGGCACTAATATTGACTCCAGCTGAAGATGTGCTATCAAGTCAGTATTGTCAGGGGAAGCTACCCCAGGATGCTAGAAGAAATCTGATGATAATGCATGTCATGTCTTAGAGGTTTGCTTCTAAGTCCAAGAAGTTGCTATTACCCATAGGATCCATCAGATATTAGAGAGGCAAAAGATGAGTTAATTTTCCAGATATTTCTCCCCTTTCACTGCATTGGAAAGGCCCCTCCAGCCTGAGACTTCTAACAAAGACAGGAGATTCTGACTGAATGGAGAGAATATTGTGAGACAGTTTGTGGGACTACAGAGAAGGGATGCAAAGAATACTGGCAGAGTGCTCATACTCTCTGATATACCAACAGTCATACCTACACTCACTTCCAAACCCCAGCCTGGGAGTAAACCCACTAGGTAGTTCAGGAGATATAACACAACCTTTGGAAGTGATCTAAAATGGTCAAAACAAAACTATTATTTTTGACCTTGCATGAATTACCTGTTCTCTTTAAGTCTTTCTTTCTTCACACAAGAAATATAAATTATTAATGGGAGGGTTTCTTGCCAGGTCTCTGTGAAGATTCAGTGAATGATTGACTTAGAAGTGGTTTTGCACAACACCTGGCAGTTAGCTTGAGAAAATTCTCTTCCTCTTTCTTCCTGCGACCTTGAATCTCAAGAATATGCAAACTTTACCAAACATAGGAAGGGAAGATCAACACTGAGATTTAACCTGGTTATCAGAATCCTGAATGTTTTTTGATTCCTTCTATTTATGAATACACTCACTTCTTATCTTTGCCAAAGCCACCTCTCCTCTTCAGATTTCCTCAAGATGCTAAGATTTTCTATACCCAACCTTCCACAGACAACATCCTCCAGTCTATTCCTCTATCGTTTCATCTTCCATTTACTTTTAAATTCATGAGGGCCTATCTTCTGTTTCCACACTCTGTTGTGTTTACTCTTAGAATAGAGCATCTGTTTAACCGTCTCAGGCATGTGTCGGTACTGGATGGTCCTGGACCACTCACTACTGAAGTGTTTTGCAGCCTGCATCAGTACTGGCTGGCACTGAAGTCTTCTTGTGCGTGTGTTGGTACTAGACCACTCACTACTGAAATGCTTTCTTTCATCCCCCAGTTCTAAGTCATTTGTCATAGCTTGTTCCTCATCCTCCTGTCTCTCACTCTACTTCTAAAATTTGCCATCCTTTTTCCAACTTCCTCTTTAGACCCTTCCTCTTTAGACTCTTTAGGTTTGCATTAGAAACTTTATTCATTGTTTTACTTGGTCTCTGTGCTATAGCCACTAGCCACATGAACAATTGAAGCTAAGAAAAAAAATGTATCAGTGACCAATAAAGTCTACTACTCTGGTCCAGTATCTTTACTGAGCCTTAGGCCATTAATTAAGGTACTGTGCCTCCTCCATGACCACACACACACACACACACACACACACACACACACACACACACACACCACTTTCTTCTGCTTTCGTGGATTAAGCAAAATGCTATCTCTTTGTACCCACTGTGATGGTTTATTATACTTGCTAGGCCCAGGCAATGACATGATTAGGTGTGTCATTGTGGGTGTGGGCTCTTAGACTCTCATCCTAGCTGCCTGAAAACCAATATTCCTAACAGCCTTCAGATGAAGATGTAGAACTCTCAGCTCCTCCTGTACTACGATGCCATGCTCCCACCTTGATGATAATGGACTGAACCTCTGAACCTGTGAGTCAGCCCCAATTAAATGTTGTCCTTTATAAGTCTTGCCTTGTCGTGGTGTCTGTTCACAGGAGTAAAACCCTAACTAAGACACCCATTTTGATTCTTTGCATTTCCAAGTTAGTTGCTACACCAGGTTATAACAATTCAGATTTGTATCCACTACTCAACTGAACTATGGAATGGTGTCTCACTCAGAAAAGTCTATAGCTCTTCTTCCCAACACGCAGTAGGAACTCACTAAATATCTGTGCAATGAAACAGAAAAATCACACATCAAGTGATAAGAATGCAAGTTTGAATAAAATAAACACTTAAATAAATAAATAAATAAATAAAGGAAAAACATAGGCATGTATATTTAAATAGTTGGTATTCAGGTGATAGTTTGGGGAGGTTCTGGAACATTTAGCAAATAGAACCTTGTTGGAGAAAATACATCAGTATCCTGATTTGCCACCATGCTATGTTTCCCCCACCTTATATAAGACTCCTTGCCATGATGATGAGCTCTGGATCCCCAGAACCATAAGCCAAACTAAATACTACATTGGTTGTTTTTCCATTGCAGTGATAAAACATCATGTCCAAGACAACTTACACAATGAATAGCTTATTTCAGTTCACAGTTTCAGCACCATCATGATGGAAAGGCATGGCAGCCAGCAAGCATGACAACTTATGGTGGACACTGAAGGCTTACCTCTTAATACACAAATGGGAAGGGGAGAAAGCAAACTGGTAATGGTACATGGCATTTGAAACTTCAAAGTCCCCTTCAGTGACATACTTCCTCCAGCAAGGCCACATCTCCTCAACCTACCCAAACAGCATCAATAACTGAGAATCAGCATTCAAACACCCAGACTATCATAGTCACCCATTCAAACCAGACATCTGTGTTTCCCACCACTCCCTAACACATGACTTTCAGGTGCTAGTTTTCCAGAAAATGTCAATGCAGATGGTATTCTTAACACCATATGACAGTCAAAAGTTCAAGCATTCATCTGGAGATATATACCTGGAAACATTTCAGCTAAGACAGTGTCTCATAAAGAAGGCCACCTATGACAAATGACTTCTGTGGCTCCAGTAACAGTAGTGTGCAGTTAGTGGAGATGTTATCCAAGGCAGTCAACGACAATTTTGTAAGATGAACTCTAAAATAACACTGACATGAAGAAGTGGAAGAGAATGGCATGTCTATCGAGGTTGGCATTCAGCCATCTTCTCAAGAAATTGTAACAAGGATTTTTTTTTCTGAACAAAAAAAAATTATTACTTAAGGCAAAAGGGGGAATTCAGGTAATTCACCCTACAAGTTAGATTCTTTTCAGGTCTTCTTTGGAGAAAAGTCACAGAGAAGAGAAGAGAAGAGAAGAGAAGAGAAGAGAAGAGAAGAGAAGAGAAGAGAAGAGAAGGGAAGGGAAGGGAAGGGAAGGGAAGGGAAGGGAAGGGAAGGGAAGGGAAGGGAAGGGAAGGGAAGGGGAAAGAAGGGGGAGAGAAGGGGAGGGAAGGGGGAGGGGAAGGGAGGGGAAGGGAGAGAACAGAAGGGGAGGAGAGGGAAGGGGAAGGGAAGGAGAGGGAAGGGAAGGGAGGGAGAAGGGAAAGGATGGGGAGGGGAAGGGAGGGGGAGGGGAAAGGAGGAGGAGGAGGAGGGGAGGGACTGGAGGGAATGTGAGGGGAGGGAGGGGAAGGAAAGGGGGAGGGGAAGGGAAGGGGGAGGGGAAGGGAAGGGAGGGGAAGGGGGAGGGGAAGGAAGGGAAGGGTTGCTGTTCTTGGTTAAAATTGTGTGGTGGCAAAATTTGCTGCTAGGAGTGACAGTGTTATTTAGAACATAAAGAATCAAACACCCTTTGATGTGTCTGTTTATGGAGCAAACACTTGGATAGACTGTACAGTCTGCTGCAGATAGCATGGATATGTGAGGCATGATGGAGGAAGCCAGGAGACATGGGTCCCAGCATGATGTATGTCCTCACTGGCTTCTCCAGCACTAACCCTACAGTCCATTTCAGTCTTCAAAGAAGATGCTTGCTAAGGCCTGGAAAGCTCTAACCACCCAGGAGCCTCCCTCTTGCTTCTCCCTCTGTAGCTGTACATACACTTGTCACCGTGAACTGTTACAATCCAGTCAAAGGGAGGCGGACTTCTGGATGAGGTAATGAGATTTGTCACAGAAGACACAAGAGTGGCTGTGATTGTGCCTCCAATGACACCATTGCCACTGTGTCTGCAATGAGCTCACAGGATCTGATATCCCTGGAACAAAAGATTTCAAAAATGAAAGGTAGAAGAAAAATGTATTCTTTCAATGACTATGTTATATGTCCTACTTCCTCCAAGGCCTTGAACTCCAGACTACACAGTACACACAAATGAAGCTTGGTGAGAGCCAGTGAATAGCTAGCTAGCTCCTCGTTCAAGCACAAACACTAAATAAGTTACTAAGCTAAAGGTATGGTAATAAAAAGAAAGGAGATGATAACTGTATGTGTCCGAGATGAGAGGAAGGCTAGAAGTTAGAAAGGGTTTACTTGTGCTACCGTTCTGAGAAAAGAGGTGGGTAACACCAGCACAGATGTCCTTTGAAGCTAATAGCAGACTTTACAAAGTCAGTAAGTCGCATATACAGCAGAAAAGATGGAGTGGGCTTTTAAGGATACACGTAAGTTACATGTTTCTCTCAAATGTTTTAAAATCAGAACATTTAGGGAAACTCAGGGGAGCTCCAGAGCCTGACAGCTGTTGACTAAAAAGAGCAAGCAAGCTATCCTCTTACACTAACTTCCCAGATTCTCGCTCCTTCATGCAATGCCCACATAATAATAAACAGCTCAGGCACCTGCAGGACAGGATGCTTTGGTGTGCCCTCTTCCACTCTTCCCTGGCAGTCCTTTTAATGTGACTTCTTCCATACTTTTGTCTATGCTCCTATTTGAGCATGTGCCCATAATATATTTAGACTTATATTTTCTTCTCCCAAAATAGTCATCCTAATTTTTAAAAGATCTGTTTTCACCATGTAAGCAGTGTGCAGAACGGATGTACACAAAAATGTCAAGCTCAATGGCTCACTGTCCCTCCACAGCAACAGTATTGGACCTGCCACCGGAAGTCCTTGAGCACATTTTACAGGCTCAAACAAATGTCAATGTTTGCCCTTACATCTGTCTCCGGGGAACGCCTGTCAGGATGACGTTGTCACCATTTCCTTACAAAATGCTCCCTTCCTGGCACTATGATCCTTCTCCCTGGCAATCTGTTTGGGGAATTTATTAATTACTACTGTGTTTTGCTTCTTTGTTTTGCTGTCACTAGTGTTTTGGGTTTTTTTATTTGCAGATAAAAAGGTAAATCACATTGAGCCACACTGGGTTGTGTATACAAACCTCTCTTCTCTACATCCTGATAACCTAACCTAACCTGGTAAACACTAGCATTTCTCTTGAATCTGCCCTGGCTCCTGTAGACTTATTCATTTGAGTACTCTTTTTCCCCTTTTTTATTGGTTATTTTATTTATTTACATTCCAAATGTCATCCCCCTTCCCAGTTTGTCCTCCACAAACCCCTTACCCCTACCTCCTACATGCTATCCCCTGCCTCTATGAGGGTGATGCCCTACCTGCCCACCCACTCTGCCTCAGCACCCTAGCATTCCCCTATGCTGGGTCATCATGCCTCCACAGGAACAAGGGGCTCCCCTTCCATTTATACCAGGTAAGGCATCCTCTGCTACATACGCAGCTGGAGCCATGGGTGACCCCATGTGTACTCATTGGTTGGTATTTTAGTCCCTGGGAGCTTTGGGGGGG
>JANHMN010000001.1:103619806-103666207 GCA_030674055.1 Rhabdomys pumilio
AAAAAAAAAACAAGTCAAACAAACAAAAACAACAAAGGACAAATAACAAAACAAAACAAAATAAAAAGCTCACAGAAAAAGAAAAATTGTGGAGTCAATTTTGTATTAGCCAACTACTCCTGGCATGAGGTCTGCCCTGATGTGTGTTTGATCTGCCCAGTATCCTTCCACTGGAGAAAACTAAATATCCCTCTAGAAGACACAGTGTCTTCTAGACACAATGGGGCTGATACACATGGTAACTCAGAGAGATTGTTGGTTTAGTGCATCCAAATCTAGTACAAACAAGTTCAAGCCAGACAAAACTCCAGCATGGAGAAGTTAGAAGTATTTTTGCAGTTTAAAATGTCACGGTCACTTTGATATAAAAAAGTCTTTGGATCTGAATGTTCCCCTCCCAGGTAGTAAAACATGACTCTGTTAGAATCCCAGATCCCAGCCTGGATTCCAGTCATCATCCATCACTGCTCATGAACACATCTCCCTGACGCCCCGCTTTGCGTTGGCGGAAGAACAGGTTGTCTTCAGCCATTTTATTTCTGTTCCCCTTTAATTTAACAGCTTAGCCTTTGCCATAATCAACATACATTCTCTTTCTCCACCTGATCTTAGGGAGTTTGAGACTTACTTTATCTAATGTAGGGCAGTCCCAGGGAGTCATTCCCCTAAATGAAGGAACTAATTTGCAGGTTACAATCTACAGAAGTCAACGGGTGAAAAATCAGCTGGAGAATTGTCTTGCACCTCAGTAAAGGACAGTGAAACCTTTCTTACAAAGAGTGTGAGCACCTGCCATTCTTATCCTCCTGGTTTCCAGGCCCTGTCCTGACCCTTCTACTGCCACTGTCTTACAATCCCATTTAAGAAATAGTGTGTGTTCACAGTACATACCTCATATTCAAAGCACTTGGTTTACTCCTAGCCTACAGACAAAAATGGGAGAAACTATGCTATTACCTTCAATTTCTCAGTGAACAAGTAAAGATATAGTCCCAGACTTAAAACATGGTACAATCCTAGCACATGGAGGAGAGAAAAAAGATGCTCCACGGTAAGCAATCTCCAGGAGTTCCTGGAGAATTAAAAGATCATCAGCATACACCATCACTCAGAACTTCTCTTTTTTATGGCAACAATCGTTTATTCTGTTTGCCCTCCCTAAGCCTTCAGCAAGTCAATCAAGCTGAAATCATAGTGAAATAAATTATAAATTGACTGAAGGCAGGGGTGGTTTAGAATAAATGATACTATTATCTATTTGAAACTTTTATAAAGACATTTCAGTGAAAAAATTTTCTAAAGCTACATTTAAAATTTGACAAGTGAGCACTCTGACTTACAGGTGGATGGGGAGCTGTGAATATAGAATTGTTTGATCCGGTAGGTTAAGTCGTAGGTAGGAGATAATAGAGAATAAATTGCCAGCAGATGTTGTTGTTGGTTCAGAGCTGAGGCTGCCAAATCAGAAGGGGCTGTTAGGATACTGTGGAATGTAAATGACACTCTCTCTCTCTCTCTCTCTCTCTCTCTCTCTCTCTCTCTCTCTCTCTCAGTGATTTACTTGCACTGAATTGGAATTTGCAACAAGTTATTATGAATATATATATATATATATATATATATATATATATATATATATATATATTCAGCTACATTGGACGTGTGTGTATTACATGTACACATACATATACATACATATAGATGGCATTTCTTTATATGAAAGAAGTCAGTCTTGTTAATCCCATTTATATTACTAAGATCTCATAGCCAACATAAACCGACCCTTCACAAAAACCCAGTATATGAATGTCTTCATGACTGTTTAGTGGAATAGTTTTAAACCAGCCAACATGGGAGCATTTAACCATAGACACCAGAAAGCACTATGGATATGGGTTTGTTTCTTTGTTTGCTTGTTTATTTGTTTGCTTGTTTTCAGCTTTCTACTCCTGTGTGTTGGGAGCTGGAGTTTTAGGCTGAGCAGCCACTGTGCTGTTTGCAAGGCTTTCCTGGTGGTCTTGCAGCTACTCTGCAGGGGCACTCCCAACTGCAGGAACTGTGTGTCACCTTGTGCTTCTTCCTTTACCCAGTCTTGCCTCCTTCACTTTCTCCCAGGTAACCCGAGGACTTTTGCCAGGACCTTCTGCCTCTATGTCTGCCTCTTGGAAAGCTAAGCTCTGGCAAAGGCATGAGCAGGGTACATACACAGCAGAAACTTTTTCATCTATATACAAGAATGTCAAGTTATCTGCAGGAAACTGCACGCAACTGAAGACAGTCATATTAAGTGAATTAAGCCAGCCTCAGGCAAATGGTATATGTATATGTCTCATTCTAGATTTTATGTAGATTTCAAATTGTTTGTTGTGTGTATAGCATTGAAGTAGAAGGGCAGATATCTTGGGGACAAAGAGAACTGGATGACAGAAAAATATGCCCAAGGGATCGATCGGTCTTTCTTTCTCTCTTTTCTTCCTTCCTTTCTTTCTTTCTTTGTTTCTTTCTTTCTGTTTTCCTTAATTAATTAATGTATTTACTTTAAATCCCAATAGCAGTTTCCTCTTCCTCTCTCCTCCCAGTCCCTCCCTCTTATTCTTACCCAACCTCCTTTCTCCTCAGAGAAGGAGAGGCCTCCCAGAAATATCAATCTGTCTTGGCATATCAGGTTAAAGCAGGACTAGGTGCATCTTTTTCTATTGAGGAAATTTTTCTCTCGTTTCTCCCTCATTCTTCTTTCCTGGAGTCCAGCCTGGGCATGAAGGGACAAGCATTATTGGAGTTCACGTCCTAACTCCCCCTGATGTGACCCAGTTCTTTGACAGCAACACCGCTGGATCTTAAAAATTCTATCTTTAGATGTGCAGTACTTGAGCCATCAAAA
Source organism: Rhabdomys pumilio (assembly GCA_030674055.1). NCBI lineage: Eukaryota > Metazoa > Chordata > Mammalia > Rodentia > Muridae > Rhabdomys > Rhabdomys pumilio. The sequence goes on from JANHMN010000001.1 coordinate 103,622,688, forward strand.
TGGCTCAGCAGGTAATAGCACTTAACTAATGACCTGAGTTCAATCCTCAGGACCCACATGGCGGAAGGCAAGAGCATGCCCTGCCACACACTGAATAAAAGAAGAAGTAAATTTAAAACTATATATTTTTCTAATGTGGGAAACTTACTGCCGCTTTCTTTCAGGCTGAAAATACTAATTACCTATTCCAAGTCAGCAGAAAACCTCACATTATTTTCATAATTTTTATAACCACCAATTAAAACCAGTCCCAAATAAAACTACCTACACAAATTTTTGCCAATTATCAAGTTAGTCAGATTGTAAGGTCGGGTAATAAATTTGATTACTTAAATTAATGAATTTGTTACTTAATTTTCCAAAGTTGTTAGTATGTGGATTAAATGTGAGGGAAAAATGCTGTATCTACACTCTTTCTATATTTCTATGAACAGAATAGTATGAGAAAAAGGTTGATGTTGGAAGGAACGCCCATATAACAAATGCCTTAATATCTTAGAGGAGCCCTAGGTACCAGGCTTATGATTACAAAATAAGGTACCTCCATTCTCCTGTAATTATTCATTTCAGTTCTACCCATTGACTGTCAAACACACACCTACGATTCCAGGCTTTACCTCAAAGCCAGGTGCCATCATTAATTTGCCCCCCACCCCAAGTGTGAAAATCATTCTATATCGTATGTACTTTGCATCCCACAATCTCCCTAAACAAGAAGAAATTGAATCCTTGAGGGGCATGTCTGTCAGAATTCTATGAACTTAGAGAAAGTTAAAAAAAAATAGCATCAGCCTGGTTTGTTAGCGACTGCAACCTGGGTCCTAGAAACATCAGCTTCAGAAGAAGAAGAAAAAAAAACAACCACTATTGCCAATACAGTTTGGGCTCCCTTAATTTCATGCACCATGACTTCAACAATTTCTCCATTTCTCATCTTATTTCTATAAAAGTGGCTTCATTTAAAAGCAGGGAAACCGCATTTCATGCTCTTCAGTTTCATTAAAGTCATACAAAAGGAGCCTACCACGGGAACTGCTCCTAATTAAACAGTTGTAGCAATGAAAATATTGAAATGATGAATCTGAAAAGAAGCTGACAGTATACATTCCCCAGAAATTTTTAGCATGACATGAAAAAAAAGGAACTGAAAAAATTAAGATCTGAATCCTGGGGTGAGTGTCACATGCATCACTACAGAATGAAGCAGAAGTGGTGAGTTACAACCGGCTGACTTGAAGTGGTGTAGGTAACGTACCAAGACCCAGAAGACAGGGGAATTTCCTCCCATCTCTCCTAGGGATGGGTCTAGTATTCATGTGTTTATCACTGACAATATACCTGCCAGGAATCAGCTTTAAAAGAGGAAGGGTTGGAACAGAAGAGATGGCTCAGCGGCTAAAAGCACTGACTGCTCTTTCGGAGATCCTGAGTTCAGTTCCCAGCAGCCAAATTGTGATGTGGCTCACAACCATCTGTAATGGGATCTGATACCCTCTTCTGGTGTCTCTGTAGAGGGCAATAATGTATTCATATACATAAAATAAATATCTTTTTAAAAGTAAAAAGAAAATCTGCTGGTCATGTTGCGTAACTTCAGAAAGCCAGCAAACAGGAAGTTGGTACAGCTCCCAGCAACTCACTTCTTCCATCAAGGTATCCCTACCTAATGACTGCTCAACCTTCCCAAACAGCACTCCTATTGGAATCACATGCTCAAAGAAGGGGCCTATGGGCATTTTGTGGGTTGTAAGCAGCAGTCTTGACAGCGCCTCATTTCCGTTAGGCAATGCTCAGAGACATATTGTTGTCAACAGATGGCAGTGTCTGGTTAATGCAGACATCTTGGACTTCAGGGAGCATACCTTCATCATAATTCAGACTGAGTTATTGAGTGGGTTGGTTAATGGGCACTTGAGATAAAGTATTACCAAGCATAAGAGAGAGGAAAATTTAATGTGTTATTCTTCCCCTCCAGGACCTGCAAAATAAGCTTGTTGATTGACAGAGTCCTCTCTCAAGGTGGGAAGAGTAATGCCATGTTTCTCAGAGGCTGGGTACTGGGGCTGCATTTTCAATGGCTTTGACCTCCCACTCGGATGGCATGCAAATAAGGGCTGGTAATGCAAGTCTTTATTTTTGCTCTGATCTGGGTTACGATCTGTTTCCCACAGCTAAAATTCTTCGCTACTCACCAAGGCCTAATGGGAAACTTGAAATTTTATACATTCCATATGAAACTTCGTGCTATTATACTTGTTGCCTAATTAATCAATCCCTTTCCCTGACTTTATTATCTATTTGTTATAAAAAGGAGCAGGAGGAGGAGGAGGAGGAGGAGGAGGAGGAGGAGGAGGAGGAGGAGGAGGAGGAGGAGGAGGAGAAGGAGAAGAAGAAGAAGAAGAAGAAGAAGAAGAAGAAGAAGAAGAAGAAGAAGAAGAAGAAGAAGAAGAAGTGCTTTTCAACCCCAATCTTACTAGCTTGGACTAGCTAGTATTTCATGCATTATGAGGAATTTTAAGTTTTGATGTCTCCTATTCTTTCAACTCTTTGCTTTTGGTGTATGTGTGTGTGTGTGTGTGTGTGTTTATTCTATGTGCTATCTTTCTGTGGCAGGTGGGGAGGTTGCACACACTTGTATGTGAGATACGTGTGTGAGGGTGTCTTTTCCATATGTGTCTGGAAACCAGAGATCAACTTCAGATGTCTCCCATGATACCTACCATCTACTTTGCTTTTCCTTTGCCCCAGGGATCTGCTTGTCTACAACTCACCAGCACTGGATTACAGGCACGCACTTCCAAACCTGGCTTTTTGACACAGGTTCTGGAGATCTAATGGTTTTATGACAGACTTCCAACTGAACTGTCTCAACAATCCTATTGTTTTAACTACTTTGAAAGTTGGACTTTATAAAGCCATAAAAGATTTTTTCTTATCACTGTGCTTAAGATGACTTCAATATTGCCTCTGTTTGCATATGTTTTATAGCACGTGACAGCTCTTGCATGGAGACCAAGGGATATTCACTTTAGAAACCTTTATAAACATGTTTATATTATTCTATAAATCTATAGAATGAGACACATATCTCTCTCCCTCCCTCCTCCCCCTACCCCTCTGACTCTGTGTGTATATGCGTATGCGTTTGTGCTTGTGTGTATGTGTAAATAAGTTTTGACACAGCCATGATGTACTATTCTAATAAAAGGGGTGTAGCACAAAAATTTTAATACTTGAAAGTAATTTCTATGGGAAAAGGATGTGTGTTGTTGAGTAAACAGCTGTCCTACCTGTGAGTGGACAATTTCTCGACTATGATTTGAACACATGGCATTATATGCAAACAAAGAATAAACATGGATAATCTTACTGTAATCCTACTATGTACTTCTGTACTACTTTTCTCCTCTTTGTGCTCTAGAAATAGCTTTCAAGTAAACATTGCCCACATTTTACAAGTTTTGGAGAAGATGGAGATTAAGGATACTTCGGTAGATATCTCTCATATTGTTGAGACAAAATACGTGGCAATGTCTATTTGTACTAGCCAGGAAGGAACAGGTTTACTGTAGCTCACAGTTCTGGTATACAGACCATCATAAAGAAGACACGGTAGCAGGTGCATTAGGAAGCTGTTCACATGGCATCTGTACTCAGGAAATAAATAAAGAATACTAATGTTCCCCTAGTTTTATCTTTTTCATGCAATCTGAGACTCCAGCTCATGTGCCAGCCACATTTGGGATGAGTTCTCCCAACTCAATCCTCTTCTTCTAGACCATTCCTCACAGGCATGTGCAGGGCTCACTTCCTAGGTCCCTCTAGAACCTAGCAAGTAGATGGTCAGTATCATAGAGTCTAAGTCACCCAAAGAACATCAGTTATATGGATGATCAGCTCTTGACAATGCAAGGAAACAGCAACTGACCTGAGGGTAAGGACAGTAGGCTGGAAAATAACCTGTTCCAGTTTGCACCGTTCTACACAAGGAGCAACTCAATAAGATCCAAACCCTGGCAAACTGGCTTTGGATCCTAGAGCCTTAGACACTAATTATTCTTAAAGGTCATTTCCTCTCTCAAATAATCAAGAAGAAAAAGAGGTAATAGGGTACTCAAAGGCATTTTGTGTACAAGTAGTTAAATGCAGGTCACACAGCCACATGCAAACAGCTAATTAACCAAGACTAGTGTCTTGCTGGGAGAATGGATTCTAAAGTCAGCAAGCAATGTACAAATTGAGTGGCATCAGATTGTATTTTTAAAGCCTCACAAGGACCAGTGCCACAAGAAGCACCAGGGGACCCATTCCAGTGGTGAGAACAACATCTTTCTTCTTCTTTCTCTACATTTGGAAGCTCTGCAGGTGGGTTACAGTGGGCTTAAATGAGTACAATGCAATGTGTCATCGAGTCCTTTTAAATAGAATAAAATTGATACTCAGAAAGCATTGGGAAACACTGACAAAGAAAACCAAGGGGAAAATGGGTGGGTTAGAGTATGTGTGTGTGGAGGAACTGTATTTGAAGTGATACACAAAGGATAGAGTCATAATGGTGGTAATAGACATGGAACGGGCTTAGGACCTATCAATGTGAAGAAACAATAATAAGAAAAGCAGCACCACCATCCTCATAATGTCTATGCCTGGCATATCAGATCCACAGAAAACTGCAGGTCAAAGCACTTGAGAGGTGGTCAGAAAACTGCAGGTCAAAGCAGCTCAGTGGGATGGATGCTCATTCTCAAATCAGTGCCTGGTAATCTGGAAGTCAGGATGAAAGGAAATTCATGGAAATCTCTTTACACCTAGAAAATGACTCAACTGCTTATGCTTATTTGGCTCTTCCTTTCCAGTGAAGCCCTTCTTTTGCCTTTAGACAGTTTCCCACATCTGTAAGCTGACAATATGATCTTATACCAAGTCCTCTTCTTCATACCCTCATCCTGAACCAAAGCCAGTTTGGTATAATGCATGTGCCTATATCCTGTTCATGCCATGGCCTACTGCTTCTGTTCTCTATACACAGTATCCCCTAGCCAGATTGCCTTACGTTAGTACAGTAGCCCCTCAGCAGCCTGCCTCGCATTGGTGGAGTAACCCCTAGCCAGTTGCCTTGCATTGGCTGAATCACCACAAGATTTTATTTTCATTTCTGCCACCTCAATTTTATCTCCCAAAGACATCTTCCCTATAAGAGCACTGTTAGGATCAAAGGAAAAGTGTAGCCAGCATGTAACAGGCAGTGGACAAATGGTAAGGATTAGAATCAGATTCAAATCTTGACAATAACTACAACCCAACCTACAGAGGTCAAACTCTTCTGTTTGATTCCAGTCTCTTTGTTATTAACTTACACAAAGCTACTTTGAAGAGCTGTTATGGGGGTTAAGTAATAAGATATAGGATATATGCACACTATGCCCTCATTATGAGAGACTCTAACATCACTCAATAACCTATTTTTAGATAATAAAAAGCATGACATAAAATTCTAAAAGATGTAAACGCAAAATAAAAACTAGTGGGATTATAGGCTTTGGGAACCATTTGGGACAAAGACTCAGTTGTCTCATCTCTCTAACCTTAGACATGTTATTCAACGTCTCTGAGGTTCAAAATGTTAAAGAATAAATTGAAACATTCCTATGATATGATCCAGAGCACTTAAAAAATGCTCAATAAATGCTATCCAGTATTAATTTGGCAAGACCTCATTAGACACCAGACCATGACAAACTCAATCAGCACTGTGCCTGTTCCCTAGACAGAAAGCTTTTGTGTTCTCTTAACTGTTTTTGATAAAATAATTATTAGTTTTGATGTTTGTTGCTCACCCACTTTCATACCTTGTGCCCTGCAAATTTCTGTGTTAAGTTCTTAGGAGTACATAAACAAAGCCCCACAAATGCAGATGGTTTAATAACAACTAATTTGTATTCTCAGAATTCTGGAGGCAAGGTGTCCAAAATCAAGATGTCAGCAAGGCCTCAGTTGCTTGTCAAGGATCCGGGAAGATTCCACTGGGACACTTGCTCTCAACTTGGGGATTGAACGACCCCTTCACAGAGGTTGCATATTAGATATCCTGCATATTATATATTTGCTTTATGATTTATAACAGTAGCAAAATGACCGTCATGAAGTAACAATGAAAATAATTTTATGGTTGGGGGTCACCACAACATAAGTAACTGTATTAAAGAGTCGTAGCATTAGGAAGGTTGAGAACCACTGATCTAGTGTTTGCTTATCATTTGTTGTCTTGCATGGGAGCATCTTCTTGTCTCTACCTCTGACTTCCCAAGGCATTGTCCTCATGTCTTATGTAATTGTCATCTTCCTTTGTGTCCTTGTCTGAGCCTTCTCTCTTAACGACACATCACTGGCCATTGAATTAAATCTAACCATAATGATGCCAAAGTCTATTTCCAAGTTCAATCATATTTTGAGTGCTGGAGGAGGACACTCAGGTGTTAGAGCATGAACCTTATGATTCTTAGCAGGAACTATTTCAAGAGCTGTGATAGCTACTGCCCATCATCAACTCAACGGGATTTGAAATCACCTGGAAAACCAATCCGAGGGTACATCTGTGTTGGAGTTTGGAATGTGGACACCATCAGTTTGCGGTTCTAGACTGAATAAAAAGATGAATTTGAACTGAGCACCATCATATCCTCTCTCTCTCTCTCTCTCTCTCTCTCTCTCTCTCTCTCTCTCTCTCTCTTTCTCTCTGCCTTCTGCCAACAATTACAGTGTAAGCATCTGATTCAATCCCACCACCATACCATCCCCATCCCACCCCCCAGTATAGAACCCTCCTTAAATCATGAATCAAAGTAAATCCTTGCTTAAATAGTTCTTGTCAGATATTTGGGCACACTAAGAGAAGTAACTAATACAAACACCATCCCCTGAAAGTTCCTGTGCACCATATGGAAATGAAAACTAATCCTCCTAGCAAGAGCTGACACAAAGGCGCTGACTTTGGAATCTTGCTCTAGACATCCAAAGCAGCTTTCTTTATGTTAAAAAAGAAAAAAATTAGATTTGAAAAAGTTTTCCTTTCAAAAAGCAATATAACTTTAAACCACATATGTCTGCTAAGTAGCTATACAAGATCAAGAGTTTATACAAAGGACTTAAATGGAAATTGTGTGTGTCTGTGTGTGTGTGTGTGTCTGTGTGTGTGTGTGTGTGTGTGTATGTGTGTGTGCATTACATACTCTCACTGCCCACTGAGACACACACCTGCATACATATGCACATGCTATCTGCCTCTGTGTCCTGGAAAAGATGGAAATTGCCGAAATCAAGCAAAACAGATGGCTGAGTGGGCCTTGTGAATTTCATCTATTACACAAAGTTTAGAAGTCATTGCTTCTTAAGAAAGAGTTGTAAGTTCCTTTCTAAATTTATATGCTGCCCTGTGTACCTCCAGGAAGCTTAAAATATTCATTTTTGGGATCATTGAAGGTTAGAACTCTGAAGAAACCTCAAAATCCAAATGAAACAGTGCAAAATATGTTCATGGCTCTCTTCCTAACAAACCAGAAGTTGGCTGGTTTCCTAATGTATCTGGATGCTGATGTGCCTTGCATTACTCTCTAGTTATGTTTCTGGATGGGTTTGGAAAAACGATGGAAGAGATATGGCGCTCACTAGAAATGCCCTGTCCTTGAAGAGAAGTTTCATTGTATAAAACAATAGTTCCTTTGCATACCTTCCAATTATGTAAATGCAAACATTTGTTATTCTTTTTTTCTTTTCTTTTTAATTGAATGTTTTATTTATATTTCAGATGTTATCCTCTTACCTCATTCTCCCCCACCTAGGAACCCCCTATTCCATCCCCCCTCCTCCTACTTCTATGAAGATGTCCCCCACCCACCCACCCACTCCCGCTTTCCCACCCTCGAATTCTATCACACTGGGGCATCCAGCCTTCACTGGACCAAGGACCTCCTCTCCCACCTAATGCCATCCTCTCCTATATATACAGCTGGAGCCATGGATCCCTCCCTATGTGCTCCCAGGCTGGTGGTTTAGACCATGGGGAGCTCTGGTTGGTTGGTACTGTTGCTCTTCCCATGGGGCTGCAAACCCTTTCAGCTCCTTCAGTCTTCTCTCTCACTCCTCCACTGGGAACCCCATGATCAGTTCAATAGTTAGCTATGAGCATCCACCTCTGTATATGTCAGGCTCTGGCAGACCTCTAAGGAGACAGCTATATTAGGCTCCTGTCAGCATGCACTTCCTGTCATCCACATCAGCTTCTACCTCTGGTAACTGCACATGGGATGCATACCCAGGTGGAACAGTCTCCAGACAACCCCTCCTTCAGTTTCTGTCCCATGCTTTGTCTCCATATTTGCTCCCATGAGTAAAGAACCCAGATGTCCTTCAACAGAGAAATAGATACATAAAATGTGGTACATTTACACAATGGAGTATTACTCAGCTATTAAAAACAATGAATTTGAGAAATTCTTAAGCAAATGGATGGAGCTAAAAATATCATCCAGAGTCCAATCACAAAAAACACACATGGTACGCACACACTGATTATTGGATATTAGCCCAAAATCTTGCGATACCCAAGATACAACTTACAGAACACATGAAGCTCATGAAGAAGGAAGACCAAAGTGCGGGTGCTTCGGTTTTTCTTATAACAAAATACAAAATACTCATGGGAGCAAATATGGAGACATTTGTTATTCTTAACACAGAGAACTGCCCTGCATGGATTGGAAGGACTAAGACACTTGCAGCAGAGTGACATGACCAGAGTCACTCCCTCCTCACCTCCTCCAATTCAGCTTCCCATCCTATATACAAGCACTAGCAAACTTTTCCTGACAAGCTATTTTGCAAGGGCTTCTGGCTAACATGATAGGCCTTTTCTAAGGTTATACCCAAGCCCTGGTCACTCAGCCAGATGTCTCATTCCTGGGATATTTATTGAACAGGATATTGGCATCCCTATCTACCCTTCATGGTCCAGCTTGTACTTTCTCCTGGAGATTTTCAAGAACACTATTAGCACCCCAATCACTCATAACAATGTTTCTATTCTGCACATGGTATTTGTTGCCTCTACTACTCTTAAATGTCCCTCCATTAATAGCTCCCTTTTACCAGTCATAAGATGCAGCTAGGAGATCATTTTTAGGGTTGCTATTTACTGTCTGTCATTGTACCTATCCAAAGCATAAGCAAAGCCCGTATACACTGTTCTTTGGATGAGTTTAATGTAACACATTAGATGCTAGCACTCCATTATAGACTACAGGAAATATGTCTAAGACCAAATTTCCCCCTCAAGTATCATCCACTGAGGAAAAGTGGAAGACTCAAGTACATGCAAAAAGAAACTGATGATGAAGGCACAAAGATCCAAACAACTTAGAAAGATAAGAAGATACAAACAGACAACTTACGAAACAGGAGATGGGTTTTGGAATAAGCTGTGAAAAGTGTGTAATTGTCTCATTGCTGTAAGAAATCATTTGACAAGAGCAACTTCAAAGAGGAAATTGTTGGCTTAGTTTGATAGTACAGTCCATGACACTGTGCTGTGGGGAAGGCATGGTGGTTGGAACTGGAGGGAGTTGGTCACTTTGCTCCACAGCCTGAAGGAAGATGGAGAGATGAATACTACTACTCTGGTCCCTTTCTTCTTCCTTCTTTTTTTTTTTTGTCATAAATCTAGAAAATGGCAAAATGTTGTCAGTACTGAAGCTGGGTCCTCTTTCCTAAATTAACCTTCCTAGAAACAGTCTGACAGATACTCCCAGGGGTTTGTCTCCTACATAATTTCAAATTAGTCAAGTTGATACTAACATCATAGAAAGACAATGGAATTTCAATAGGCAGGGTTTCATATGTTGGCATACGTCTATAGTATTAGAATTCTGGAGGTTGAGACAAAAAAAAATTTTCAGTGAGTTTGAAAGAGCATGGCCTACACAGAAAGAACTTCTTTCAAAAATTCAAGGACAAAAAAGAATGGAGGGAGGAAGGAAAGCAGAAAGACAAATGTCTATCATGGTTTAAAAGTTATTTGGAGAAGCAAAAACCAGGCTGCGCATCAGATTCATGAAAGAACACCATTTTCTTGATGGGCACAGAGCTCTGAGACTTAACGAGCAGAAGATGGTAAAGATGGAGCTAGTTAAGGTGGCTACTGTTTTAAGGACCATCCAGTCTAACAGAGAATGTACAGAGAGATGAACCCTAATTCCCTACACTCTGGCAAACTAGTAGGGAATCAAGAAGAGATTTCAGTGTTGAGTGGTAAGACTGGCCTGTTAACCTGGGACTACACTGTACCTTAAATCCTGGATTAAGTGAAAATTGAGGCCTATATTAACCAAAGTCAAGAGCTTGCACGGTTACTCCTCAAAGTTACAAGTCAGCACAGGGGTTTCTGGGCTCCCCCTCAAACATTAGTGAATCTCACCTGGATGTTTCTTTGTTGTTTGCCAGAAGGATAGATCAGCTGTGGCTGAGCAGATCTGCTTCGAGGCGCACACAAAGTGAAAGAGCTGATTTCTGATCGTGTATAACAATGACTCACTTCTAGATAGGCTTTGATATATGCAGCTGAAAGAAATTCCTTCTCCACAAAGACAAACGTTGTTTTCAGAGGTTGTTCCACATTACCATATTCACCACGGTTCAAGTACACTTAGAGATGATGAAAGGAAGAAGAATTAAAAGTGTCTGATTTCTATGCATCGTTTTTAATCTCATAAACAAGAGCTGGAAGAAATGGGTTTATGATAAGCACTCAAGTTTTCATAGACATATTTATATTTCTAAAATGTGCTGTGATTGATCCTTCCTACTTTCATCATTGATGGAGGATGTGCCCACAAGGTCCTGCCTTCCTGAGGGGCACATAACTATTAATGGTTGCTGATGAAAGAATGTCATTTCCCTTAATGATGTAGCCATTGGGAGATCATGGGAAATAAGGAAGTTCAGAGGGAAAGGAAGGGGGAGTGAGTATGATTACAAAGCGTAAAACTGCTTTGTATATGCAATGATAGATAGAGAGATGATAGATAGATAGATAGATAGATAGATAGATAGATAGATAGATAGACAGATAAGATACTTATATACAGTATGTAAACAAAGTGAATACAATTACAAAGTATAAAACTGAGAAATTCACTTATAACAATGGTAAGAAATTTTATTTAGGTCATAATATGCATTTTTTTGACTAGTCAGCAGTGTTGGTTCTTGGGTGTTGCTATCTACCTGGTTTATTCTAGTTCCATGTGTGTAGCCAGATGTCCAGGACACTTGGCTTCCTGTCAATGTTTGCGGCTCTTCTGAATTATTTTGTATGCAACCTAAACCCTTCTTTATTTTTACTGCTTTTCAGAGTATACGTCCGGCGAATGCCAAGTTACCAAGGCCCACATTCTATCAGAATATATACCCTATGAATGCCAAGTCACCAAAGCCCAATCTCTAATTGCTGAGACATAAGCTGTGGTTGATCTCTGTGTCCTTTCTTCTCTTTTTAATCTGTAAACCACATTTTCTTTCAGCCGCCAAGGAACAGATGTTGAGCTCCTAATAAGAAAAAAAAAAAAAAAAAAAAAAAAGCATGAATCCCACAGGAATATGGTATCTCCTGCATCTAAAAGCAATATGAGAACAAAGTTTCTAATATTTAACTAAATTTTGTTCAGGAAATAAAACCTTATGGTCTTTTCTGTATATTTGCCTGTGTGTTGGTCTAAAATAAACCAGTGCAGCCCCTTGCAGTATCAATACTCCTCGCTGCAGTGATGAACTGTGCTCCGTCCAGCCTGCGGAGCTCTCCTCCGATTACATTGCTGTGCTTTAAGCCCAAGCTTACTACCAGGGATACATAGAGCAGGGAGGCACAGAAAAGCACATAACTGCTCTTAAATCATAAGATGAATTCTCAGCTCATGCGATGCCATAGGAAAATAAAGCTGAAAGTGCAATCAGGTGCTTTGATAGAAAACCTCAGTTCTTTGATTACTTCTGGAGAGGAATATGCATTAATGTCAAATCATCACTTGATGTAAAAGCCCAGGTTTTTTGATAAAAAAAAAATAGCTTTTAAAGAACATTAAAATCAGATAGACAAGCAGTTAAATGCCTTTGTGCTTTATAACTCTGGTCCCCTGGCGTGTCTTCTGATGTATACGGGAATAATTGAGAACCACATTTTGAAATTGACTGAAAATTGCCTAGAATTATGGATATTATATCAGTTCAAGACATTGGAGTCTAGGTGGAGTTAGCAGTCAGAAATTCCATGTTTAGAACCCTTTGAAGTTGATGTACATTGTCTTTTCTTTATCCCAGAAGTTTACTGTGTCTTGCATGGAGTTAGTGCTCAGTACACAGGGATGAGGTACTTAAGAAACATGACAAGCACTGTCACAACAAACGAGTTGTAAGGCCTACTTGTATACCTGGTGGTTCAGTATTTAAATATCGTTTATACAGAACACATTCTATGCCATCCACTCTTAATTTAAAAAAAAAAAAAAAGCATGTCTACTAGCTCATTCAACCCTATGGTATATTTTTGTAATTATTGATTCTATTATACAGATAAAATGAAAAGTTCAAGAAGCCAGTTTGCTCAGTTTTACTCATAGTATAAGGGGAGTATAAACCTAGCTATGTTTTAACACTCATTCTCTTAAAATACCCCTACCGTCTTCAGTCACCTTGTCACCCTGGCTAGCTACCATATAGTGAGAGGTGATTCTCAAACCTGCATCTATTTCAGAATAACCTGGAAAGCATCTTCAAACATGACCTCTGAACCTTACCTTAAGTTCTAAACCACAAAGTCATGGTTGGGGCCTGAGATTTGCACTTCAAACAAATCCACAAGAGCTCCACTCCATGCTGTGATAGCCCTGACCTGTGGAGCCTCTCTGTCTGTTGATCTGAGACTTAGTAAGTAATACCCATTAGGATAGAGCCCAAGTGTTTTACTATCAGAGCATCTGGCAACTTAACAGAATCATTCATTCTGTGGCTCCTCTGTTTCTTACAACTTGATTTTCAAAAAGTCAGAGCTGGGATTCTGACTCATAAGATCCATACAGTTCAAATGGAGACATCTATACTACAACTCAAATCTAAAAGATGCTGTTCAACTGAACTTGTAGTAGCCATGACCTCACCAGAGTGACTACAAGAAAACTTTAGAATGATCTTTTTCTACTCTAAAATATGATATGAAGATATATTGATGGACATTATCCAATTCTTGTTAAAAATGTTGCCTTATGATTCTTCTTGTACCTTCTCTCCAAACAAACTGAATCTGAAACATCTTAAATTATACATACATATCTCATGTTTTATTAGATAAACATGGTATTTATTAACTAATAAACATGTTTTATTAGATAAACATGGCTTTCCATAAAAGAATACCCAATGTGTATAATCAACCAAAGCACCTTGAGTCAGATCATTAAGTATCCATAATCATTTAATTGTTTAAAAGATACCAATGATAACTGCCTCATCAATCTTAAAAACATACTATAAATATATAATTACAAAATAAAAATATTTCATATATTTTTGAATTACATCATACAGGATTGTTACAACAGTAGCCATTTATTTCATCATCACATCAAACCTAAAGGGAGATATTACTTTATCCTGCTTTTCAAGTAAGAAAAGAAAATTTCATAAAAATACAAAATTATATAAAGATTAATCAACAATCATACTCAATAATTGGTAGAACAGAATTTTATACACACATGTATAGGACTCCAAGTCTTTGTTTATATTTTGGTCTTCAAAGACATAAACACAAAATTATAATGAGTGTGTGGCCTTCAAATAATCAGAATCCATCCACATATTAAGACAGTTTCACAGTGCTCCCCCAGAGATGGTTCTTACATGACTCTGAGTTGGAGGCTAGCCCAACAGGGAGCTGAAATGCTCTGGAGAAAACTTCTAGCTAAGGCTAGTGTGTAGACACCCTAGACTATCTATCATCTGTGGATGAAGAATAGACATTCATTTATTACATACATTTTAGTCAGCCATAGATCAAGGAAGCAGGCAGAGGAGGAAGGCCGTGGGAGTCACATTCTATAAGCAAGATTTACATTGGCATTATCTTAAACAAATGTAGCTATTAAAGTCACCTGCATTTGAATAAACCCTAGACTATTTCCAAAACATATTCCTCAATTTAGATAACTTTTGTTTCAATGGTTGGTACAATACAGCCTTGCACCATATCTTATATGAGCCCTTTTAGCTATTATTTTAATACAATATCTAATGAAAATCCTCTTGGATTGGCACCAAGATAGACCTTACTCCAATTTCCTAAGGGTCACAAATAGCACACTCGTGTCTAAATGTTGCTGATGTGCCTTAGGACTCTGTGTAATCTTAAGACCTCCTGACAACTACAATGTGAATCACATTTGCATTTTCATCTCTGTGAAGTCAGTTGTTTTAAAAGAAAAGATTTCTTCTCCTGGGAAGAAAAAAAAAGATGAAATATAAATTCTGTGACTTACATAAATTTCAATGTCTGGCTATCAGTAGGCTCTGTTGTGTGTTCTCAAACATCTATACACCTCTCCTTGCTCAACAATGAAAACCCAAAGATGGATCTATGACATGAGGACACAAAACAACGCCTGCACTAAGAGCAGTTCTGTGATTAAGCTCTGGCTAGTGGAAAATAGACAGAAGTGACTAGTGAGACTCCTAGGAGGCCCTATAAAGGGAGCACACATGCCTTTTTACATCTCTTTTATTTTTCCTGATACCTGAAAAGAAGATACAGAATCTGAACCTCTTACAACTACAAAGAGATAGATGCTACATGCTGAGATTAACCAATGATAGACAGCAAATGATCCTGGACCTCCCCTGATCCAGCCCCACCACCCCATCCAGAACCCTTCTTTCCTGTTTTAATGAATTAGATCTGGTTGTTTTTAATCCTTTCGATGGAACCTAATCTTAAATAATATCAAGACACTCAAGAGAGCTATAAAACGACTAGAAAACTATTCCAGAAAATGTTTGGATGTTAAAAAGGCAGAGCTTAGAATTGATATCTTATGATTAAACTGAATGCACTGTCTTTCTTGATTGCTCTTTCTTTTACGCTGTAGGAGGTAGAGAAATGGTAAAATATACAGCTCTCATGGAGAGAAATACATGAGTTTAGAGTCATTTAATGTACGAGAAAACAGTTGCTAGGTGACTGTTGTCTGAAAGCTTGCCGAGGTGTGTTGGCTCCTTCAGGAAAACGCAGGCACAGGTGAATCTTTGTAAGTTGACTCCTTAATGAAGATGATGCATTATTTTTAAATGGTTAACACTGGGTAAACAAGCCAGGAAGAAGAACAAGACCTCTTTTCATGTACAGTAAAACAACTTTTCTCTGGATGACTGTGTTACCAGCAGTCGCAGGTGGAGATCTGGGACCTACACACGCCGACTCCTCTTCGCATCCCACAGTCCTGGTGGGCAGTGCTGTCTTGGAGGCCCCAGGAGCTCCTACCACAATAGTCACATTTAGCTTGTAACACCTGCCAGAGACTGGGCCACTGGAAAGAGATGATCAGATGCTTATGGTCCTTCTGACAAGAGGAGACCCAGGCTTATTTTGGTGGCAATCTTGTGTCACATGTAGCCTACACACTGCTGTGAGCACAGAAGAGAAGACAGACACAGACATTCTTCATGACAGCAGAGACAGAGACAGGCCATGAATGAGTTAGGAGCACAGACAGCCTCTGGTGTCAAGTAGCCATCTCTTCCTGGCCCAGAGCCTCTGATGATGGTAGAAGTATACTTGTGCTCCTGGCTCCCCTTCTGCTCTAGCTTCCTAAGGGCCCTTACCAGCTCTGATCCTTAAACCTGTCTCTCAAAATGCTGCTGAATTCTTCGACTAAATACACACAGAGAAGTTTGTCGTTATTAGTGGTTTAGAGCCAGGACTAAAGCTGGCCCTATTAGAGAGCAAGAGAAGCAGTGGAGAAGGCCAAAGGCCAAAGCTTTATGAAGTCAAAGATCCGGATGGGAATAGTTGAACTGAGAGCCAGCCGCCGACCTGAGAATGCTGGCTGAAACTCACCTCTTCTTGCCTTCTTCATTAATTTCAATTATTCCATTGCCAGCTGTGACCTGCGGAGGTTTGGATGACACCCACACTCAACAGAAACACCTCTAATCATGAGGCATCAGAGCTTAAATCAGCCCTTCTGTCAGCCCCTAATCTACCTGCAGCCTCACACTTCACTCTGACCCACAAAGGTGAAAAGGTCACATGGACAGGTGACCACATCCATCACTCATGCTTAGAAATATACCCAGCACCTGAGCAAGGAGGCATTTGCCCATTGAATTACCTATGGCACTTTTCCTGGTTTTGCAGTGTTTCTGCTTTACAGTGTGTGGGAGCTGAGCAAATTGAAAGCACCCCGGAGTATTTCCAGCCAAGCCATTGCTGTATACCATCAGGCAAAGAATCTTTGCAGGATGGTAATTATTATTATTTGCTTTCATAAAAAACCAGTTCAAAAATCCTGAATACTAATTTACCTCACAAGAAATGTTCTCATTATGTATTTACTCCAACCCCTTCGTCCTTTCGAAACCTTACTTCTGTAGCTAGGCATGCAATAATCTCCCAGAGTTTCTGGAGCAAATCTTTTTATACTCGTGTGATTGCAAACAGAAACTCTTTATTCAAGAAGGAAAAGGTTATTAAACCAAGTGAAGGTCTCTCTGCATTAAAAGAAAAAGATAGAGCCGTGACTGCAGCCTGAACTGCAAGGCCAGAGCTACATATGGGGTGTGAGCCAGTTACAGCTTCATCTTGGCCTGTCCAGTCCAGCACATTGCCAGAAGTAAATCGGAAAGTCGATTTGCAAATAATCTCATTTGCAATGTGCTTGCTTATTTTTTAATATCTACTTATTGTTTTGTTGATTTTTTTCTGGTGTCCAGGCTTGTTTTCTAAATGGAATTCGAGGAAGTTATTAAGACCTTGTGCTACTACATTCTAAGGCATTCATTTGTTACCTTAGCTCTCAAGTACTGGATCTGAAGAGCTTCCGAAGCCAGGCTGGGGAGGAGGTACAACTTGTGAATCTTTATGTTCCCAGCCCCAGCGTGGCTCGCTTAGCATCGTTTGGTAGTTGAAATCAGTGCTGACTGTTTCATAAAGGAGGCTCGTAGTTTTTATCATTCTGGCCACCATGTCTCCTTCTCTTAAGCTGGAAGTCTCAATGATTCTCTTTTTAAAAAATGTATCCAGAAACATCGAAATCCATATATTTTACTGATTCTTTACATCGGTCTTTTCCTGGTGCATAATTTGTCACCAAAGCATCCCAAGTGCCTACAAGACTGTAAGAAAAAGAACCAGCCGCTCGGAGCACAGCACGCCGCAGCCATCACTAGGAAATACAACAGAAAAGCCATATTAAGCCATCTTACTGGGAGTTATCAGGAAACAAAGTGAACTAATTATTATTTCCTTTCTTTGCCTAGTGATTTGCAATTCCTGGATGACACCTGAATAATACCGACGGAGTTCAAGGCAACCCTTTAGACAGTGACCTTTGCTCTCCCCATTTCATTTGCCCTGAGTGTTAATTGACTTTGAAAAAGCACTATATTATCTTTTTAGAAAAAAGAAAAGGATAGACCTGACTTGTGAACACCAACATCCTACAGCATCAAAGCGTTGTTTAAATCCTCACGCAGCCAGCCGAGCTGAGAACAACTATCTGGGAGAGTGAGAGATTTAAAAGAAAAAAAGAAAGCAGCAGAGAGACGCAGTCTGAAAGAGCAGCACTGCCATCCAGAGGCCGCTGTGGTAACAGCCAGGCTCCGCCTTGACCACATGCAAGCAGAGCTTTCCTCCTGACCCAGCCATGCCCTATGTCCTCTCCCACTTGGTGCAGAAGTCACTGGACTGCTCCTCGTTCTATTTAGCAGGACTGGCTTAATGGAGACCCATGGGTGTGGAAGTTCAAGAAAAGCAATCCCCCCTTCCCCAGCCACTGACTGGCGGGCAGGAGAGTGCCAGGACCTCCGGGCTAACTGTATAAAGTGGCTTTTCTTTGATTAGAGTTTCGCCAGAGTTCTCCTTAGCTACCTGGACCAGAGCCACAGTCCCTACTTCCTTCTGGCAGTTAAGAAGTCTTGCCCAGTGCAAGATTTGTCACACAACACAGAAGCACTTCTTTTCTTAAGTGAGACCATGAAGATACTTAAAATATTACATTAAAACACTCTGGATGTTTCTGAGAATAAGTATAGCTATTATATTTACTGTATTGTGTGCAGTATATACTAAATATATATAAAACACATGGGCCAGTTTTAGGCCAATGGGCAAATACAAGATATATGGGAGGCTGGGAAGGTGAAAATATTACTATTTCCACTAATAATGAAGCAAATTACAGCAAGAATTTATCATAGCATATGCATGACCAGCTGGACAACTGCTAATTTCTGAATAGAGATAGGAGAGATATAAGGCGTTAAATGTCTTCTTGTGTTCATTTATTTGTTTGTTGGGGGACAGAATTTCACTTAGTAGCACTGGCTGACCTAGAAATAGAACATTACATAGACCAGGGTGGCCTTGACTTTCCCACCTCAGCTTCTAGAATGTGGGAATCACTGTTCATAACTCTGTCTGCTAAAAAACACCTTTTTCTTTGGAAGAGATGTAAGAAGTGGGGGGAAACACCTTTGTTCTGGTCTGAGATTGTGGTTTGGAATTGTAATATCATTCTTATTTATTAGATTTATTCATTTTTATATGTGAGTGTTTTATATGTATGTATTCTCTCTCTCACTCTTTCTCTCTCTCTGTCTGTGTGTGTGTGTGTGTGTGTGTGTGTGTGTGTGTGTGTGTGTGTGTGATGCCTACAGAGGTGAGAAGAGTCCATTGTATTCACTGGAACTGAAATTACAAACTCTGGTGCTGGGAATTGAACCCAGTCCTCTGAAACTGCAGCAAATCCTCCAAACTGCTGAGCCATGTTTCCCGCCCTGTAACAGTAGCCTTTAGATTCAATGTTACCATTCTGTGGCTTGTGACTTTTAACAGCAAGGAAGAAAATTATCCTTCTGTGTCCCATCCATAGGTAGAAAAACAAGCATTCCAATTTTAAGTTCACTGGTTCATCAGAGACCACATCACCCCCTGTGAGTTCCATCTGTCTTCCAATTTAAGCACCAATGGGTAGTCTACACTTCTGTAGGATGAAGAGACTAGAAGCCTGTCACCACTGAGTGACTCTTGGTGTCTCCATCTCCACACCCCAACAGCAAAGAAAGTAAGAATGGGGCTGAATGTCCTCGTGGTAACGTTCCTTAAAGGTCCAAGATTTTTAACTGTCTCTACAAAGCCACAGAGCTGAAAATGATATACCAGGAGGAGGAAAATATTTAAGTATAAAAGAATGAAGTAGACCCAAAATTGCATCTGATATTACTTCATTAAATTCCTCACAACTAGTTACTACCGTGATGTGGATGACCTCTCAATAACAGTTGATGGTGTTAGGTGAACAAATTTTACCAAAGCAAACTCTACTGTACCAGATATAAAATATTTGCTTTGTCTTTTACTCTGAGGTTTTAGGATGGTGAGTTATCAAGCTACTTTAGTAGACACATCAGGTTTCTGTGGTTTTAGTGTTGATGTTTCTTGAAATAATGTTTTCACTTGCATAATTCTGAGCAGATGTGGGCTACACACCCCACTCCTCCGTGCTCTCCAATTCCCTTTCATGTCTTCCACCTCTATCTCTTGGCACTGAATTCTGGGTAATTTATTAAGTTGTAGCTTCCAGTTTTCTAATGTCTTCATAAGCTGTTTCCAACAGTATGTTGAACCTGTCTATTTATTTTTTTAATTTAAATTTTTAAAAATTTTAGAAATTCTATAATCTTTCTATCTGCTTGGTCATGTTTATCGCCCTTCCAGTGTTTTGTTTTTAAGTATTCAACTGTATGATGGTTTTACTATTTTAACTGTGTGCATGTGGGGGCGTGATCACAGCATGTGAGTGCAGGCACCCACAGACGCCAGAAGAGGGCATCAGATCCCTAGGAGTGGGGAGTTATAGTCAGTTATTATCAGTCACCAGATGAGAAAGCTAGGAACTGAACTCACATTGCTTATATGAACAATACAAGCTCTGAGTCCCTGAGGCATCTCACAAACGTCCAGTATTTTATTTTCCACCAACACAGTAAATACATGTGCTCTCTGTGCACTCCCCCAGCTAAAGGCTTTTGAACTACATGCTGCCATCCATTATTCCTAATGGTTCTCACTGTCTGTTTTCTTTCCTTGTGGACCTGGGGGTCTAGGCTGTAAATAATAAGAATATCCATGTGTTATTTGACAATAGAGTTCAGGAAAGATCCTCCAGAGAGAAGTTTGTTTCAGCTTATTTCTCTTTCCCAAAAACACATCAAATTCACACTTCTTTAACTTACCTTGTAACTAAAAATTCTAAAAGAGCTAGTTCTCTTTCAAACTAATATGGACATGAAACCAGCAACCCCCTTGGCTATCATAAGGCAGCAAATATTATTTTGTTATGACCATTCTAAGGGCACAGGGATCTTGGATTCCCGTTTTATGGAGAGTCGCTTTTAGGACCCCCTATTTGACAGTCCCTTAGACTTTCGCTCACACTCTCCGGGCCTCATAGAGAAATGTTGTGGCAAATAGATCAGGGAAACAGCCTCAGCTTGACAGTTGTCACTGTGGATCCACTCACCTCTCAGTGCCCCGACCTTCACACGGCTTTTGGCTTATAGGAATTTCTTACTCTCTTGGTATCATTTTCTATTGATATTCAATGGAATGTAGTCTATTGTTTTTAGCCAGAAGGTCTGTCATATAAAATAGTATGCTGAAAGTACAAATTCATTTGAATACGTTCTCTATATAAGTCTAGGCATGTAAACATTCCCTGCCCATTGAGATGCTGAGAACTTGGATCCTTGTTGCATGTTTCTTAATGAGTTGACTGATCTTTCTTAAATAAGTCTAGTGGCATTAACCCTTTCAATACCAGCCTGTTCCATCGGGATAAGATCCAGCCTCCAGCCGTCTCTAACAATAATCAGATTTAGATGTTGAGTGTAGCCCACTGCTGCAGCTGCCTTTTACTCACCACCAACATCCACTGTCTCTCAGTCCCATTGAAGTCTTTCTGTTCCACAGATGAGCAAGCTTTGAGCATGTTCTTTGCTAGAGCATTCTCCAAACTATTTTCATATGTCAAGTATCGCTGTCACTTCCTGCAAAAAGCCTTCTACAACTCCAAATCCGAATAGAGTGGTGGCCTTCTTGCCTTACTCCCATGGATCCATGCAGTTAATTCCCTTGTCACAGCTTTTGTTGTGCTATGCTATAAGTACTTGATCGTATCTGCTTCCCTGTCTATGTTATAGGATTTATAAAAGCAGCTGTATCTGTCCTGGTTGGTTGCATATGCAGAATTTACCATTTACACATGAAGAGCATCTAGGCAATGTTTCATATAACAATAATTTTTCCTTCAGCTTCTCCTTGATTATAGGAAGTGGGAAAACATCATTGCAGCTGAGGATTCCTGTATGGATTTGACTTAATTTGTTGACCAATAGAAGGACAAGAAACATACACTCATTTAAGGACATTATTCTCTCAGAACCTTCTTTTCATCCTAAAGCAGCACAAATCTGACGCTCAGACTGATCTGCTGCCAGGAACATATCCTGTCATAAAAGCTTTAGTAACTCTCTTACTATGTCTATGAAGAATGCTTTAATAACGCCCTTAAAATTCTTGCCACATTGAAAGGAAACAAAGCAAAAGAGTCCTTAGAAATGTGGGAAGTTACCTGAAATCTTCAGAGAGTATGGTAATTTAGTATTCATTAAAACCACAGGCAGACCTTAACCTGGCCCATGCCTAAGGGAATACTGCCTGTCTTCCTCTTGGTTCTCCACTGGTCTCAGTCACCTTTAGTCCCAGGCCATCTGTTTTACTTTTGACTTCTAATTCCCCAACTCTGAGACTCATATGATATCCCCTTTGCCATCAGAATTAACTTAAGAATTTGACTCTGCAGATAGCATAGCCATCATCCAAAATTATCTACAGCTAAATTATTTAAGCCATCCTTTATCATTCATTGTGATTTCTCTAAATACAGAGGTAGTTAATCATTCAGCCATTTGATTTTGATGAAGTCAGAGTAAAGAGACTGATGAGAGATGTGATATAATTCTGCACAGTGGGCACTAATCTTTACAGCAAATTGAGTGTGCCAGATTGCATACATTCTAAGCCACACTCAGAAAAGAAAATTACAAGCAATGAACTGGATTTTAAAATCCAATTGTGAAGTACAATGCACGGGGTGTGTTCCTGTCGTGAACGGGATGTTCAACAATCCCAAAGCTTTGGCTCAACTGGGATGTAGTAGAACCCTTAAGAGTCCATGGGTCACAACGGGGTGTGCCTTTGGAAAGGGCATGGAGATTCTGGCCCTTTCTTCATGGCAATCACAATTAAAAGGCAAGAGTTACCATGGAGTGAATAGCTTTCTCTCCACACTACCCATCTTGATATCCTACCCAAAGCTACTAGACCAACTAATCAGAAAGCTCGACCTCTGAACCTGTGAACCACACTGAATCTTTATGCCTTCTAAGGTCTTAAAAGGTCTTGGGTATTTTGTCACAGTTGCAGGACACTGACAAATGCAATATCTGATGATGAGAATCCATAATGGTGTCAGTGACACCAGACCCCTGGAAACTCTTATTCCTCTGGAGTTGCTCCTTAACTCTCTAGAAACATTTAAGGAAGCAGGAAGAAGTCACATAAGAAACTTTAAATTTTTCTCATTAATTATGCCCTACAAGAGAACTGACTGACCTCTTGACTCGGCTTCAGAATAGCTGTTTTAAGATTGCCTGGTCTAAATTAGATAGTCAAGCTTTCCTAGGAACTTAGGCTGGATAATGTTTTATGATAAATGTCTGGAGATCTCTTTTCTACATGGGGAAAGAGCTCTTCTTTCATGCTCTCTGGCAGTAAGCATTAAACTCCTCTTTACGAGGTCTCAAATTCACTGTTTCTGCATTGACACATCGCAGTCATCTAAGAAATTCACTAGTACCCATGGGAATTTCAGGATAAAGGAAAGCAAGCATTTAACTAGCTTCCCTGTGGTCCCCAGTGACAAAGGCACATCAGAGGCTGGGCTAGATTTAAATCTGTCCAGTTCCATGCTCTTGTGAAAGTACAATTACAGGTATTGTGCATTTTGAGGTGTTTTTTTTTAATTTGGTTTTTGTGTGTGTGTGTGTTGTTTTCTTTTATTTCACTTTCCTCTTGAGATGTAAAGTTTTATTCTGTGACCACTGCTTTGTTGAAGGCACAGGCATGTAGTTTTGTAAAGATGTCTGGTTCTAGACACAAGTCTCTTTAATAGGAATGTATTCTCCTGTGAGAGAAACACACTGTGAGAAGGCACACTCTGAACCACAAGAAATGGGCTGTTGAAGTGGATAATGACCTGGACAGGTGGTGGAACGCCAAAGGCACCTCCTGAGTGATGGCTGCAGGTTGTGGAAGGAAGTCACTTGTAGTATGTCGATGGCTTGACGTTAGTATTGATTTTGGCTGCCTTGCTGACCTCAGAGGCTGGGGGAGGAAA
The DNA here is from genome assembly GCA_030674055.1 of Rhabdomys pumilio. Taxonomy (NCBI): domain Eukaryota; kingdom Metazoa; phylum Chordata; class Mammalia; order Rodentia; family Muridae; genus Rhabdomys; species Rhabdomys pumilio. The sequence goes on from JANHMN010000001.1 coordinate 103,646,462, forward strand.
TACAAAATGTGTTTACACTATAAAACAAAGAAATCTGGTTAACAAAAGGCAAGAAAATAACTTTAATGCTAATAATGACTTCAGTGGATTAAAATTATGCACTGATGAAAGCTGTCAACTCTCAGTTCTGGAAGAGCCTGAATAAATCAGTATAAACATACATAAGATCACAAAATCAAATCTTTCAAAGGCTACTGATCCCAAGCAATTTCCCCGAAAGTTCCAGGTGAAAGTTATTTTTTCCGATACTTAGACACAGAATGTTCACAACACTGTGTAATTTTACGCAAAGGAACAATTGAAGTAGGGAGCTGTGGGGTGCTGTATATTCGTCTGTTTTTAAATGACACATTGGTAGAAGAGCTTTCTCGGTAGTATTTTTATACACAATTAGTTATGGTGAGTCTATCCTTCTCCCCAGATCCTTGACCCCCTTTCTGCTTGTACCCTTCCCAGCCACTGCGTGTCTTCTCTGTTCTCAGGCCATATGTTCTCCTATCTTCCCTACCCACTTCCTGAAGATCTACCTGCCCTCACTTGTTAGCCTCTTTCTGATTTCATGTTCTGTACCCACACCCTCCTCCCCACACACATATACAAACATAAGAAGCTAGGGGTCACCAATGAGAGAGAACATATGGTAATTACCTTTCTCAGCCTGGATTACTTCACTTACTGCCATCTAATCACAGGGGAACCAAGGAGTCTGCAAAGGAGCAGGTATTGTGAGCCAGGTAAACTAGAGGAGTGATTCTTCACCAAGGACACCATGGCTCGCACAAATTCAAGTGGCATGTGGTACCCAACAAAGAGGCAAGATGAGGAAGATGAGCACACACTTTATCATATTTATATTTGTGGCCAAAGGCTTAAAACATGCACAAATTATCTCAAGAGCTAAAACTCCCTCTCATTTGAGGCTATCTCTTCAGATCTGGCTCTATGTTTCTGTGGTAGACCTACCTCTGTGCCTACATATGCTTCCAGTGCCTAATAAACTATAAACTCTTTCTTAAAAATACACTTTTGTTCAAAATATTTTGTTCTTTTTAATGGATGACAGTCCTTTAAGCCTGATCACAGCAGATTTCATAGAATCTATTATCTAACACTTGTTTTAAAGTGTGTTTGGAGGTCCAGCTAAGGACAACCAGGTGTGAATAGATTAATGAGACAACCACTTACCTGATAAAAAGTAGCCAATATCAGAGGAAGAAAACCAGAGGACAAGTTCACTCTCCTTTGCTAGTCAGGGTAGACACAGGCACTTCATTGCTTCATTGATCCTTTCAAGGGCCCTAAGCCAGCACTTAGAGATACCTTCATCTTCATCTTTATACTGGAATGGTTAAAAAACAAGAATTCGAGGTAAATGGAGGAGGGGAGGGAAGAACGAAGAAGAAGGACAGGAAGGGACTGGAAGAAAAAAGAAAAGAATGGAAAGGAAGAGAGAGGAGAGAAAGGGCAGAGAAAGCAGGGATGGAAGATGGATTCTGAGAGAAGTAAGGGACATTTAATCTTCCCTAGGTACTAAACCCATTTAGAATGTCTTGACTGCTTCCCTGAAAATGCACATAAACTCAAAACTTTTCAATTTCCAAAGCTGGTAGATTTCTCTCCAATGCCCATTCACAGATTGAACTCTTACACTGGAATTTATTGTAAAACAATGCTGCTGAGTGGGAAAAAAACAGAACTGAAAGATGAGTTTCAAACATATCTTGACAGTAGCCTTTGGCATATAGCAACTTGATACATAGGGACTAGGATCTATAATGCACAGGAGGGGGAATACAGATAGAAAGCACAGAAAGGGCAGATTACACAAAAGGCCACAGGAAGAATGCCTGAAGGCACTCTAGGAGTCTGACCCTCAGTGGCTTCATGGTGGAATGTATAGGTTTCTCATGACACCATTGAGTTCTTCTTAAAGAGCCTTTCTGGACTATTTTCCTTCCGCGGCGGGTGGCTGCAGTCTTCACTTTACTGTGAAGAATGTAATCTGCTCTCCAACTGAGAGCAAAGGTGAATTTAGTTGTGCTCTTTCTTCTCTTGTGAATAGCATCCCCCTGGCTGCTTGCTGTAATGCCAACCTTTCTAGCCTCCACCCCCCTCATCCAGTCAGCATCTTGTCAATTTATTGGGGGTTGATTCCACCAGATGGAATTCATCCAAAACACAATATCCATCCTGAACTGTGACATTTGGGACAACACCATTACTCAAGGAATCAGTTTAGACTTGACAGTCAGACTTGCATGAAAAGCAATAGCCAAGTCCTTTACTCTGACATGGCTGTGGATCAGGTCAAAGCTAGACCCATTCAAAGCGAATGAGTGTGGGTAAGCCTGGTTCAAAATACCACACAGTCTATTGATTCTAACAAAGCCAACAGAGACTGTAAACTCTGAAAGGCCTACAAGTTTTCTAGTCTTTGGATAAGCTGTTCCCTCTTGCAGAATACCTTCAAAGGCTCCCTATTCACAGCCAAACGGCTCCTCTGCAGAATTCTTCATCTTTTGGCCAGAATGTTCTCATTTCTGATTGTATGTCTTGTGGATATGTGACCACAGTAGTTATGGTTGGATCCTGGGCTCTGGAAGCCCTAACACCTTAAGCCCCAACTCCATATGTCCTCAACAGGTCAATTAAAAAGACAAGTAATAGTGGAAGGTTAAAAAAAATGAGATGTATTCAATGGCCACATTGGGAAGAACCAATAAGCTGCCGGTCCACCTTGGAACTCCTGACATGAAGTTTAGGTTTAAGCAGAAGGTGAGGGTGCTTGTCTGTACAGTTGTGGTGAAAGTGTTCCTGTGTAATTGACCCAGTGTTGTCAAGTCCAGTCTCTCCTGAAAGGGGGTCCTGATGTGTTATTATAATGTGTGAAATTGCTTCCTCCTCTGCCTGGCAACAGACTTCAGTTTGCTCTCTTCAAGAGACTCCTGTGAAAATGTTAGTGTCCTCAACATCATTGTTTCAGTAGTCTGATACCCAAAAGGAAGAACAAATTGTCTCTCTCCAGCCACTCCTATCTGAATAGTTACAAGTGGACTCACAGCCCAGACTTAAGTCACTGCTGTCAGGCAAACTTTATATAATCTGATCTGCCTTCTTTTATTCCAGATTTGTTTCTCATTTAATTTTCTATTTGCCCCATTTCAAAATCTTACCCAAACTTCTTCAGCCTTCATTTTGGAAGAATGGTTTGCACATTTAGGACAAACAAAGCACTAGTATGGATTCAGGTAAAAATAAATTTGGACCATTAGAAAAGCCAACCACTTTCTCCATCTTTCATCATCTATAAAATTGTGACCAATGGTCTTCTGGGCAATATTGTTAGTGCTGTCCAGAATATGAGCAGTTCTCTGTTTCTGTCTCTCAGAGTATCTGCCATATACTGCTCCATTCTGTGGCTTATTTCATACAGATCTGAGTCTGCACTGTTGCTTAGATATCAACTTCTTGCCAAGATTTTCCCTGCTCTTCTGATGTAAGCCACACCATCCCTTTCTAAGTCTGACTTTGTTTCTTGGTCCTAAGGATCATGACTACCCAGCACTGTTTCTTCGGTTATTTTTACTTTCCTCTGTGAGAAGCTTCATAGAGCAGGGCTTCTTCTATGCTGCTTACCTCATAACTAGCACCTAGTGTCACACCTGGCTAAAAGCAGGACTGTGATAACATGTGACAAATGAATGAAAGATATAGTAAGACCCATCAGGCTAGTGATAAATTTCTAAGTATTATAAAAATGTGAAGGATAGAAGGAACACTAAATTCCATTTATTAATAACAAAGACTTAGACAGTCATGGTCACAGAGATCTGCTTGCCTTCATTAAGCACAGACAATAAGATATTTGAGTGGGACCCCACCCTGACATTACCATTCCTACCATGCCTAGATCTGGAGCTAAATTCTCTATGTCCCAGATGACCTTGAACTCAGGAATCTGCCTGCCTTTGTAAAGACAAATAAAAAATTACCTGGGTGGGATCTTACCCTACAATCATCACTCCTTAAATCTCTTCATCTCCTTCTTTAGTATCTTTCTGACAAGCTGGCTCATAGTGCAGCTGCCTCTGTTCTTTGAGATCTCTGAATCTCTTTATACAGTTCATATTTAATCCTTATAATCCTTGTATTTTACATAGTTGAGAAATTATATGTTTTGAACTTCTGTTTTCAGAGTTCTTTCCCACAGCCTTAAGGGCTATCCTGAAGGTCTCAATATTTACCATTTTGCTGAATCATAGACACTCCCTTGACTCCTGGACTCATGCTGTTTCTAATTTTCATAGAGACATTAGGGTTAACAAGGAGAGCATTTCACTGGAGGAGGAATATGAAAATATGTATATTATTATACAAAGAAGCACTATGCCCACAGCACACATCAGTGCTCATGGAGTCCCATGGCCTGCTGTCTCTGTTGCATGGGCAGAAACCATGTCACATCATCCCTACCACTGCCAAGCCAGACTTGGCATCTGAGGAAGAGTCTCTCATGGTCTCTCCAACATTCCATGATCTAGAATGCTTCCCTTATAGCCAGTTGCAATTCGCAGTACCTGGGATCCCCTCATGCTTCTCATGGGCTGATGAACTCCTGGTACCTTGAGACTTCCAAGTGAACCTGTCAGAAACAGAACCTTTAGAGATGCACAGAACAAGGGATAAGACACTCATTGACTGCTCAATCTTTGGCATGTTATTTGATCTCTGGTGCCTCATTTGTCTGGTTTATAACATGTGGATAACACGACATGCACAGGGAAGCTACTAGGGCTCTTCATGATTGGTGCAAATGGCGTCTGGCATGGTGACAACAGACCTGTCTGCAATTTCAGTTCCTGGGAAGTAGACTCAGGAAGATCAGGTGTCCAAGGCCAGCCAGGAGTATATAATATTGTCTCAATTTTTATTGATTAATTAATTAGTTTATTTTTAAAAAACTAAAATACAAAACACTTTGATTTCTCTACAAAGTCATCTTGAATTCTAAGTTACAAAAATGATTGCCTCCTTCATGTACAATGGTATTATTATTGTTATTATTATTATTATTATTATTATTATTATTTCTATTATATTTGTTATTTTGGGGTTTTGTTTAGGCAGGTCTTACTATGTAGCTCTGGCTGACCAGAAACTCACTATGTATACCAGGCTGGCCTGGAACTCAGAGAGATCTGCCTGCTTCTGCCTCCAAAGTGCTGGGATCAAAGGTATGAACTACTTCCTCTGCCCATCTTCTCTGTGTGTTTTGGAAATTCTTACATATATTTATATTAAACCAAAGGATAGTTGGCCACACTTAATCTGCACAGTTGAAACAGTGAATAGAAGCCACAAGAGACACCCACTATGGACTTAAAGAAGAACAATTATTGTACCAGATGAAGTTGGAATGCAGAGATGCTGTTACCACTGGAGTTTACATCTGTCTTCTTGTTTTAATGAGTTTAAGGATAGATACTGAGACTGAACTGCCCTTGGGGTCATAACGCCTAGCACTGTGCTGGCAAAAATATGAGTCTGTATCTGTTCATTAATTAAATCAATCAATAAAAGTTGTGCCTGTCCTGGTCAACCTGATGCCTCTCCTTATTTGTTTAGATGATTATTTCTTCTCAGCAGGAAGGTACTCTCTAAAACACCACATTCAGAGATGCCACCACCTCGTGACTACCCTTGGGCCAGTTAACAAAGTTGCAGTGGCTCTGTCTTTTGATGTCTGAACAATATCACAAGAATTATTCTCTAGTGCCCAGTCTGTTGCCACTAGCTTCATCCAAACCTGACAAAGTGCTCATTCTCTCCTTCACGTTTTCATCACACACGAGTGAACAAAGCACAGAAGCAACTGCAAAGTCCTCTCTGCTGAGCATGTCACACACACAGAGGATAGTATCTGCTAAGCTGCAATTCGGCTTCATTTGTTTTATAAAAAATACTAACGTCAACAAAAACAAAAGCATTAGGCAACACAAAGGGCAAAAAAGAGTAGTTAGTAAAACTAAGGTCCTGTAATTTTGCACATGGGGAAGAGAGACTCATTTTTAGTTTCCCTGAGCATAGGTCAACAACAGGGACAGAAAGTTCAGTGGGCAAGCTCCTGATTTCCAACCAAGATTCTAACATGGGTTAATCCATGCTTCTGTGTTTGAAAGCAGCACTAGCAGGTAAAATTGGTTGGGTGTGGTATTATAATTTTAAATGGTGCTATCAGAGACATTATCAGTCATTTTAATCTAATTCTGAGTCTAGGCTGAACTAAAGAGGGTTAAAAGCAAAGAAAATCATTCCTTCTGAAACCAGCAATTCCTATCTATTAAATTACGCCCCCCACCCGAAAAAGGAGACAGATGTCATCCTGACCAGGCTTTCAACAGAACAAAAAGAATTTAGAGGTCTGATGGTGTAAATGAAACTCGAAACTATCATAAAAGATGAAAATGCCCTCTCCAGATGAGAAAGCAAATTGAAAATAACATCGTGCAGAAGGGCAGGAGAGGCGCCATGCTCATGATTAGATGCTGCAAGTCAGACGCCTAAAAGCCGCCCTGGGCACCACCTGTCACTCAGTCTGCATGTCTGTAAAATGGAGATAAACAGCTCACTTCTGTCCTCACAGGAGAGGTGAGGGATTCATAAAACCAGGCTGAGAATGCACTTTCAAAATGCACGGATGAAATACAGTAAAAATAAAAGGCAACGACATCTATTCAGAAATTCTCTTACAGAGATTCTTGATATTTGGTCAGGTTTCTCTAGATGCTTAAGGCCCAGGCCCAGGAGTGGGACTTTTACAGGCCTTTGTGGCAGAAGCAAACAATTCACTGTTTGATCTGGAGAACAGTGTAAGACCTCAAACCCTTGCTGACTATCCAGGGTGTAGTTTCAGATGCTGCACAAATGGAAGCTGGAAAGGTAAGAATCGCCAGACAGCATCAGAGAAACTCAAAGAAGATGAAGTGTGAGGTTAACACATGCCATTTCTTGGTTGTATTCTAGCCTCTGATTTCTCCTTGCCTCTGTGGAGTCATTTGCTAACCTCTCCCTCTGCAGTGGGTAGATAACCAGGCAGAGTAGGTAGGTTTGATTCAATATCTAGATTTGGGCCTAGAGGGGCACAGCTTAGAATCTTTAAAGTCTGGAGGCTCTCACATTTTAACTAAGCTCATATAATCACTACACCCCATGCTGTTTAAAATATGACAACAATATGTAAAGACACTGAAAGCTTCAGCCTCATTCACATATGGAAAGTTGTGCAGCCAAATTGGATATCCAGCAACAGAGGGATGGATAAGAAGACATGAAGTATATGGAGAATGCAAGGGTTTAGCCACAAAGGAAAAGAAGTTATGTCTTTGTGGAAAGGGTATTGCTGGATATAATCATTAAATAAAGTAAACCACTCTCAGAAAGACTTGTGTCATATATTTTATCTCACTGTAAGTCCCAGATCTGGTAGACACATGAAAACATATGCACATATCATATCTATCATATCAGATGAAGATGATACGAAAATAGAAGTAAAAGTGTCCAAGAAAACAAAGGGTGTGAGGAAAGCAAGAAGAAGAGTGACAGGGGAGAAAAAATGGGGTTCCTGGATGTGCTTGAATACCACGCATTTCTATGACAATATTCACATGGTCCAGTGTAGGGGCACCATGAAAGCAATTTACTTTTAAAAAGATACCACAAACTTCACCAAACATAGAGGTTGCTAAAGAGAGTCTAGTCTCTTCTAAATCATATGGAGATTTGTAGAGCAAGTATTCTGCCACTACTCCAAGAAAACAGCAACACATGGATCTAGGCGTTAGGAAGTTTGCAGTTGTCTTGGGTTTAAAACTGCTGCAATAAACACCTCGGATGAATGAATGAATAAGCATACAATTTAATTTTCTATGGTTAGGGAAGTTTTCATCCACCATCCAGCTGGACCATTGTTTCTGGGCCATGATGAGGCAAAACATTGAAATGGAAGATGTGGAAGACCTGCCAACCTCATAGCAGCTGGGAAAGCAAAAGAAAAGAAGAAAGCATGGGAGATACTACAAGAGAGATACCCCATCTCTACAGGGCAAGTATCATCATTACAGGACCGACCATCACTATAGGATAGACACTATCATTATAGGGCAAAACCCGTTGTTACAGGACAGATTCTTGGCTACACTGCAGACCTCTTGGTTACATGACAGACATCATTGCTACAAGGCAGCCTCGTCCCTACAGGACAGACCTCATCATTGTAAGGTAGACCTCATCGTTACAAGGCAGGCCCCATCCCTACAGAGAAGATCCCAGATCTACTACCTAAATTTCCTCCGTTCTATCACTCTTAAATGATCTTATAACATGAGTCCTAGGGGACTTAATAGCATATATGAAGGCAGAGCCTGCAACAGTACCAGCCTCTGGAGTCCAAGCCTTCAACATGTGAGTTTTGGGGAGACGTCTCTTCTTCAATCTACATAAGTAATGAAGACCAAAAAAATTTAAAAATGAAAAGCAGCATCTTAAATCAGTAATGTATATAAATAACTTCTCCCAAAAAAATTACTCCATAAATATACTCTGTACAGACATATACACACTACAGACATAGTGTGCTAGGCCACTAGAGTAGATAACATCTTGTCCATTGCCTATGTGACCAAAGGCAGATAGGCAAACAAATGCCAAGTCTCTAAAGGAATGACACCCCATGGTTAGGGAGGGTGTAAAGTACAGTGGGTCACACACGGATTCAAGTGTGAGAAATTCTATACAAGAGCAGAAGCAGCCATGCCAGACTTAAAGGACAAGGATAAGAGTAACTAGAGAAACAGTTGCTGCAATAGAGTTGTTATTGTCTGATCTCTATGCTGTTTGTATGTTCATAACTCATTAAACAACTCATCTAGAACAACTGCCTTCTATCCAATTAACTGCAGTTGTGGAAACATGATGCTGCTGTGGTCTGTCGGTAAGACCTCCTATAGAAAGCACGCCAATAAGTCATGTGATATAGGGTGCAGGAGTGGATGCTCGAAAAGGGAAGAAAGTTGTTATAACCTTACTCTATTTTCCCTTAGCAAATGTCCAATACAACATCCAATTCAGACATAATAGCCCTTTCTAAAGGAGGAACAGGGGATGTGTACATGGTACCTCAGTGTGTTTCATCAGGACCACTTTGCCTGGGTAGCAAGTATAATTCAGGTTTTTAGTCGGTGTAAATTATCCTGTGGTTGATTGTTGATAAAAGTCATACAAGTCTATACTGTTGCCAATAATAGAATTAGTCCCCTTTCTTGTCTTTGCCTCAGCCTCACCTAAAGTGTCCTTTAAGGCTCATTAAAATGACACGGAAAAGGGTTCACAGCATCATCCCAAATGAAACACAAGAAACACCAGAGGAGAAAGCTTCACAATTCAACATTATTCCTACTTATGAAAAATATGTGTGCTTATAAAATTGGGCTTAGAAGCAGCCAATAATAGGAGCAGGAACATCTAGATAGTGGGATAAATGGTAATTTTCTTTTTTTTTTATTATGCCACTCTGCATTTTTCAAGTTCTAAATTATGAGCAAACACATTTTTATGAGAAAATAATTCAATGTGTAAAATTCATTGCTGGTGTTTTATTGATCATAAAATATAAAAGTATCTATTAGTCAAAAACACTCTGAGTTCTTATACTAGATGTGGTAGCTGTTAACGCAGGAAGAGAACACAGCTGCACTTTCTCCTTCCTGCTAATAATACCCTTTTTCAGCTAAATTAAGGCTGAACTCACATCCCAGCATGCAGCTTAACATCTGACCAAAATGAACATACTCTGTATACATTCTATTCTTCAAAAATTATCTCTTTTGTCAGATAAAAGAAAAGTTGTCTCCACAACATTGGAAAAACTGAATATCAACATGTAAAGCAACCAATATTCTCTTAAGCTACATCACACAGAAATGTTAATTCAAAATGGATCAGGGATCTATACATAGGAAATACAATTGTAAAATCTAGATGAATGGCACCATGACATAGAAATTGGCAATGCTTATGAAATACAATACCAAAAACCAAACAACAAAAAGCAGATAGATTAAACCATATCAAAATCTAAAATATTTGTTCATCACAGAAAACTCTAAACACAGTGAAAGGGTGACCTACAGACTGAGAGAAAACATTGTAAATCATATATCTGATAAGGTAATAACATTCAGATTATAAATGAGCTGCTACATTCAACAACAAAATAACTAATAGAAAGCTAAACGACCTGAATAGGCATTTCTACAAAGAAGACATAAGATGCCCAGTAAGCACATAGAAAACACTCAGTGTCAAGAATTATCAGGGAGATGCAAATCGTTATGGATATGATAAGGGTGACTGGAAAGAACAAGAAAGAAAAAGAAATAAAGAGACACAGGTGTGAGGGAGAAGGAAGAAAGTAAAGACATAAAAAGTTCTGCCAAGGATGTAGAGCGTTTGGAACATTGTTGACAGATGAGGCAGCTGTTACAAAAAACTGTGGACTTCTCTAAAATGTAAGAAGGTAATTACCACGTGACCAGTAACTACTTCTGTCTATACACCGCGGAGAGTTGTATGCAGGGAACCTTAGCAGATAATTGTACAGCCATATTGGTATCAACATAACTCATGGAAGCCAAAGTCAGAAGCACACCAAGAGCACAGGCAGCGCACAAATACTCAAACTGCATCATAGACATATAAAAAATACTATTCAGAATCTAAAGGGAAGGCAACTGTGATTTGTGCTCAAGTTACATACAGCTTCAAGACACTGGGCTTAGTGAAATAAGCTGGTTTCAAAAAGAAAGATAGTGCATGATTTCACTTACATAAGGTATCCATAAGTCAACTTCATGGAGATATAAAAGCAGGAAGGAGGTTTCCCGAGTGGAGGGAAGGGGAGTGGGTGATTGCTGTTTAGGAATATAATTTCACTTTTGCAAGATTAAAAATACAGCTAGAGATTTGTGGTGGTGACAGTTGTATAACAGCACGATCATCCCTAATGCAACTGACCTGCGCATTTTAAAATGGCTCAATCGCTGTTAACAGATTCTATGACTGGAGTAGGAAGAGAGGAGGGGGATAGGTGTGCATAAGAGGAAAATAATTAGAGTATCTTATATACATGAACGAAAATGGCAGGTGAACCTCACGATTTTATACCATTAATATATGTTAATAAAAGTGGGAAATTGTTAACTAAATAGTAGGTGTATTTAACCACGAAGAGCTCATCTGTTCCTCTGTGTGTCATTCGTTGCTTCTTTAGACTGCATGTTCTCATTCCATCCAGCTTTGACAATTCAAATTTCTACTCTGTGTGAGTTCATGTATGCATGTATGCATGCATATGCGTGTGTGTGTGTGTGTGTGTGTGTGTGTCATAGATACCCAGATGATACACACACACACACACACACACACGTAGAATAAATATCAAGAGTCTTCTATCAGTCTCAACATTATTTTTCAAAGCAAATAATCTCAGGGAGCCTGGAGCTGACTGTTTTGGCTGCACTGGCAACCTACCCAGCTCCTAGGCACACCTGTCTCCTTTCCCCATGACAAGGTAGGATTACAGTCATGTAAGCATGTAATCCCTCTGCCTTTACATGAGTACTGGGAATCTCTACTCAGGTCCTTGTGTTTGTCCAGCAATCATTTGCCCATTAAGCCATCTCTGCAGTTCCTTTCCATTCAGGGCTTCTGATTAAGTATTCCCTCTTTCCTTATCTTCTCAGCCCAGAGTAATATCACCTTCACCTGAATCATAACTATACTCCAGGATCTATCAAAGTATATGAGAAAGCACTTTAACATGTGATAAATTTTAACATGCGTATGAGTATTTTAAAAGATGTGTTAAACTATAAAATGTATCTGAGAAAAGTGGTGTGGCCTGCCAAGATCAAGCCACAAGCATACGACTTCCTAGTTTTAAACAGAACGACCCAAAGACTACATCTACCAGCTCTGCGCTAAGCACACATCATTTTGAATAGTACTTACAAGGCTGTTTTGTGTGCCATCACTAGTTTATGAGCCCTTTAAGAACAAGGGCCAACTACCAATCACTTTAATAAGCTCAACCATATTAGCTATATGCTCAACCCCTCTTTGTGGAATTAACCAAATAATTGATCAAAAATCTGTAGCTAATTTAAATTCTAGACTTTGCTAACTAAACATATACTAACAATCTAAAATTGTAGGATATAAAACCCCTGGAGAGGTAGTTACCCAACTGGCAAGATACCCAGTTCACTCAAGTGAGACAATTAGTTCAAAATTATCAAAACTGGCCTTTATTTGAACATCCGCAGTAGCCTTAATGCTAGCCATTGACTGGCTGTTATTTTAGGTGGTCACCCTCAGTGTTTTGGTAAGGATTATCAACACATTTTTATTAATTTCTACAAAATGATTTCTCCTCTTTCTGTGTAAAATTTAAACTCATATTTTTGCATCAGTAATCTTGTTAAGAAGTGGTTTTGTCCTCTCAGGATTGGTCCACTGTCTGGGTCTGATAATTCTAACCTTGTATGTTTTATAGTAGCTGACCTTAAAATCAGACTCTCTGTTCTTAGCTTTTCCACTTTTTATATTTATTTGAGGACTAATTGAGAATATGTAATGTCTGCACCGTGCTATGTTCACTGATATTATTACAGCAGCTTGTAGACAGATTTTGTGTGTTCAAATATTTTATTAATCTCCAAATATTGCCACTCTTAAGAATTCGAATAGGTTCACCTCTGCTCTCTGCTTTGATAATTGTGCTCTTATTGTCCCAAGATTCTTCAGAGAATAACTGGGTTAGGGTTGAGGAGCACAGCACAAAATACGTGTTGCTTCGAGGATAGGTGTGGCTGTGTTCTGCAGGCACCAAGCACATGCTTTTACAATATCCAACATGCCAAACCTTTAGACTAATAGAGACTGCATTTCCTATGCTCCTACAAGTCTTTAGAGCCTGCCAGATCTCTGAGACACTGAGTCTTTCTGGAAGGTCCATAAGATTCATTCTTTGTGCCAAGTGGTTGCTCTCATGTGCAAGAATTTCTATAACAGGATAATGATAAAATGCTGTAGTGCAGGATCAGAAGTAATAGTTCAAAGTTCAAGGACATCCACGCTCTCTAGTTGGTTTGGTACCTCTAAAGCTTTGTTCTCTTGAAACTTGACTCGTATAACTCTTTAGTATAATCCACCAGCTGAGAGCACAGTATCCTGGCTCACAGAAGCTGAAGCAAAACAGCAAAATCTATGTGAAAGTGCTATAAAGACCTTTCTCAATCCTCAGCTTCCTGGGGTGCAGGCACCAGGAGGCACACACTGGGCTTTCAGCTAGTATTCTATGGTGGTTCTGAGATAATTGCTCTAAGGGTTTGAATTAAGTCCATTCCTTCACATGAAGCCAGAGCAGCACTGCACACCAAGGAAGGCTAATCTTGACTTACGAAATAACTAAGGTCTTTTCTATTTCAAAGAAAAAAATGACCGAGACTCCAGAAAGATGGGAAGAATGTACTTTAAACAATTTGTAGCTATTTTGCTTGATTTTTCCCTTGAAGCAATAACTAGCTGTGCTCCCTGCTGCTGGTATTTTATCAAGCTCAGTTTGTTGTAAGTGTGTATTATGTTCCACACAAGACAGCATCTTTGAGCTTTCCCTTTGTGTTTCTCTACTACAGTTTAACTCTGTGAAGAGCAATAGAAGTATACCACCAGGATGAAGAAAGAATAGGGTTCCTGCTAAATACCACTGCTTGGATGCAGAATGTCCTGCTAGGAATGAATGGATGCCAACATGGGGTTTCCAGTGTGAGTTAGTGTTAGAAAAAAGAAGTAAGCAGGAACTTCTGGATTAAGAGGCATGCTCTGCTAACTAACTTTGTCACTAAGAAAACCAAAACAAAAGAAAATTATGTCCAACCTCGTGTATCTAACCCTCCCACAAGCCACTTACCATCTTCAGATAAGCAATCTTAAAAAGCATCTATGAACACATTTCCATCACATGGGTTTTATTGAGGTATAATCTGTTTGGTTTTCTGTAAAAGGCTGAAGCCTCAAGAAATAGTGTTCCAATTTTGTCATGTGACACAACCTGTGATTTTTCTATCAGAATCATAGCACCTGGAATCATTTTTGCTTAAATAGATCTTCTCTGACATAAGACATTCCAACCACAGTTTGCCTCCCCTCCCTTCCTCCCAGATCCCCTCCATCTCCCCTCTCACCCCCAGATCCAAACCCCTTCCATCTCCCTTCAGAAAAGAGCTGGCCTCCAAGAGAAAACAACCAAACACAACAAAGCAACATACAATAAGATAGGGCAAAGCCCTCACATTGAAGGGAAACTAGGCAACCCAATATGAGGAAAAGAATCCCAAGACCAGGCAAAAGAGTCAGAGACACACCAACTCCCACTGTTAGGAGGCCTACAAAACACCAAACTAACCACCTTACCATATATACAGAGAACCTGGTGCAGACCCATGCAGGCGTCAGGCTTGCTACTTCACTCTCTGTAAGCCTATATGTGCCTGCTTAGTTGAGTCAGTGAGCTATGTTCTCCTGGTGTTCTTCATCCTCCATCCCCTTGAACTTCTACAGTCTTTCCTTCCCATCTTCTTCAGGGTTCCCTGAGCTCTGAAGGTGGAACCTAATGGCAATCTCTCATTTAGGCTCTCTCTCTCTCTCTCTCTCTCTCTCTCTCTCTCTCTCTCTCTCTCTCTCACACACACACACACACACACACACACACACACACACACACACGCTTTCTCCATAATTCCTGACTGCACCTGCTCCCATCTGCTGCAGGAGGAAGTTTCTCTGATAATGACTGGACAAGGCATCAATCTATAAGTATACAGAATATTACTAGAAATCATTTCTTTGATATTTCACTGTCAGTAATATTTGGTTCTACAGTTTCTGGCTATTCAGGAACTGTCAGGCATAAGCTTCCTTTCATGGACTTCAAGTCACCCAGTCATTGACTGACCACTCCAATAAGTCCTGCACCCCCATTGCCCCAGCATATCTTGCAGGTAGTAGAGACTGTTGGTTGAAGGTTTTTTGAGTGTCCCAATGTTAGTGCTTCTCTTTCAGTGGCCTGCAGAGTACTTTCCCACACCAAAGAGAGAAAAACATACAGATGAGAGCTCCATACAGGCATGAGCTTGACCTCTCTATGTTCAATGAGCTGTGTGAATGCTGTCCTCAGCAATGGTCCCCACTCCCACCCTCACCCTCACCCTCATCACTTTTCAACCCTCTGTCCTGGCATTAGCCTCTGTTGTTTGGAGAATCTCCATGGGACTCCCTAGCCAACAACTCAAACAATTGTATTGCCTTATACATTGGGCTCTTCTGTCTTAGTCTATTTGTGCTGGTAGGAAATACCAAAAACCAAGTAGTTTATACAATAATAAACATTTGTTTCTTGTAATTTCTAGCATCTAGACATTCAAGATCAAAGTTGAAGCACATTCATGAATACTTCTGGGAAGGATAACTTTGTAATTTGTATGTGTAGTTTGTACTATCACAATGGGATTATATTCCAACACGTGATAAATCTGTCTATCCTAATAACTGCCATTCTCTGCAAAGTACACTGGTTCTCTCTATCTCTTCTAAAACCCCACAACTTTGTCATTGGCCTCCCTGCTTTTGATCATGCTAGCCCATAGCCTCACTCAAAGTCATCACTTATTATTTTTTAAATATTTTATTGTGTTATATGTATGAATGTTTTGCATCTATGTATGTATACCACATGCATGCCTGGTGACAGAAGAGGATGTTGTTTCTCCCAGAACTAGAGTTACAGACACTTGTGAGCCATCCTTTGGGTACTGGGATCCAAACTTAGGTCCTCTACCAGTGTATCACAGTAGAGTGTATCTATTAACTACTGAACCATATCTCCAGCCCACAAAGTAATATTTTAAGAATATAAATCAGCAGGCAAGATATGTTCATGGTGCAATAATGGCATGATTGTTATAGGGGCTGCTCCCTTGTAACAGAAGGAAGCATGTGCCTGATATGTCAATCCAGCCAGAACCCAAGAATGAGGTGCTCAAAACCCTGAGTGTGAACTTTCTGCTATTATTTTGCTAATTGGACATAGTCTCAAACTACCTTCTATATTCACATTATTGTACTCATAGATTAATAAGCTCTCAGACCTCATCAGAGAAGTTTCTTGTGGCTTTACAAATGGTCAACATGCAGAGAAAAATGGTCTGGGAGTGCTCAGTCACAAGTGGGACTCTATAACACACACACACACACACACACACACACACACAAACTCAGGAACTCTGGTGGAAGAGGAAGCAGCAAAATCATGAGAGCCCAGGGTCACGAAGGTCCAAGCAAATCAGTGTCTTCTGGACATGACAGGACCCCGGAACTCATGAACTCCAGCTGCTGTGTCTCCCTGCATAGAATCTACGCAAGATCAAGTCAGTCAACATTCCAGCCTGCAATGGACCACGAGCCACCCCTAACTGAGAGGCTCAAGAACAGGTGATGTCTTCTGAGGGAGAGTGAGTTTATATTTTTTAATGGGCATGAACAACACAAATCAGGTTATTAAGTTAAAGAAAAGAGGAGACAAAGTTGGGGCATAGGGAGGTGGGGATGGATCTGGGATGAGTTAAATCAGTTTTGGAGGTGAATGTGAGGAAAGTACATTGTATCGAGTTCTCAAAGAATTAATGAAAAGTATTTATTTACAAAAATGAAGACAGGGATCAGAAGATGTGCCCCATGATTGGTTTTCAGTGGCATCTTCCCAGCACCTTTAAAACAAACTCCCAGTCCCTCAGTGCAGGGTTCATCACCCCAGCACACTGGATCAGTCTCCTCTAAACCTGTTCTGCACTCCACCTCCCTTCCCACCGAGGACCTCATCCCCTCTGCTGGGCTCAGTCCCTCCTTCCCTAGACACTAAACAGCAGTTGCCAGGCTCAGGCATGGCCTCTGCACTCTCTTCTCAAGCTCCATCATCCTTGCCTCACTTTTAATGTTACAGCTACTGTCTGTTATCATTGTATTAGAAAGTCTCCACTTCAGACTGGCCCTCATTGGTCCTCATCTGCCTAAGTCCTCAGAGCCTCACGCAGTACCTGATAAATGAGGTATTCACTAAATATTCAAATTTACTAACTATGTAAGTAAATAGCAATGTGCATTACTATGAATTTTTACTGTTATTGTGTTAGATTTTTTTTTTAATTTTTGAGATTGTAATCACACTTCTCCCTTCCCTTTCTTCTCTCCAAACCTTCCCACATGCCCTTCCCTGCTCTCCGTCAAATTCATGGTCTTAGTTAAAACCCTGAAAGCAATTACCTTCCCTGTCTCTTGCCAGAGGAAGCCTCTCTGATGATGACTGGACAAGACACCAATATATATATATATATATATATATATATATATATATATATATATATCAGAATATCATGAATAATTATTTCACTGACTTTTTGGCCAGTTCTGGTTGGCTAACATCCACTTAAGAGTATAAACCATGTCCATCTTTCTGGGTCTGGATTACCTCACTCAGGATCACTTTCTCTAGTTGCATGCATTTGCCTGTAAATTTCATAATGTCGCTTTTTAACAGCTAAGTAATACTCCATTGTATAAATATACCACATTTTCTTTATCCATTCTTTGGTTGGAGACATCTGTTATTTCCAGTTTCTGGCTTATTATGAAGAAAGCTGCTATGAAGGTAGTTAGGCAAGTGTCCTTGTGGTAGGATGGACTGCCCTTTGGGTATATGCCCAGGAGTTGTACAGCTGGATCTTGAGGTAAATCAATTCCCAATTTTCTTATTGATTTCCATAGTGACTATACATGTTTGCATTCCCACCAGCAACGGAGGATAGATTTTGTATAGTCTCTTCCAAAAGCCTGAATTCCTGACTGGCTATAATAAGATTTATGCACTGACACCTGTATTCATATGCAAAGCATTTTTAATTTTCATTTCTCATTGATCCATTTAAAACAGGCACAAAGGAGTAACTATCTTTTTCATTTCTAGTGCGTTTGGTTCACAGATGCACATAAAACTCTTTCAATTACTTCCTTTGTCCTCTATGGAAAACAGGTTTTTACAAAATGTGAACTAGTCACTAGGCTTGCATCAGTACAAATCAGGAGGACTGGTTTGCTAAGTCCTCTCAGATGAAGGAGCTCTTTCTGCATCCATTTCCTCTCCAGCAGCTTCTCTCCTTTCACAAATTACATGTAAATGTCAAAGGAAGAAATTAATGAAAACCATGCCCTACACAACCTATGATGTATGGGAGAACGAACAGCCTTCAACAGGGCACAAGACACCCAGGGTCTTGTAAGTCAGTACCAAGCACTGACTACTAGGAAGAATATATCTCCTCTGAAGACCTGAGAGTCTTAGAATTGGTGCTAGCACAGTAGTTCTGAACCTTCTTAGTACTGCAGTCCTAAATACAGTTCCTCATGTGGTGGTGACCCCAACCATAAATTTTGCTACTTCATAACTGTAATTCTGCTACTCCTGTGAGATGTAAACATCTATTTCCCAGTGGTTTTAGGCTACCCTGTGAAAGGATCATCTGACCACAGAACCACTGTGTTAGGCGCACCCTGGTGCAATGAGGAATAGGAGATGAGTAGCGCCAACATTCTGTTTCACAGCACGAACCAGTAAAATCAGAGATAAAGTCAAGTAAATGAGGTGTGGAGAGATGTGCTCCAACTCAAAGTCCCTGGCTGAGCAAAGGTTTACATACTAAGAAGAGTTTATAGAGTTTATAGAAAAACCTTTCAATGTAGAAATTTTAAGGTGCCACTTAGTACATAACACTATAAAAAATTGTCATGATGTTAAAAGTAACATAAGTCCAGAAACCCAGCCCACAGAAGGTCATTTGGATAATTAATTCATTTCTTTGCATCCAAAATTCTAAAGTGAAATAGTCATTGCCTGCTTCTGCAATCAATCACTGACACAAAGTAAGTAGCTTCCCAAACAAATGACTGTATCTATGACTACTCTCCCAAAATCAATAATACAGTTATTGATAATTCTGCATTTAAAGGTTCATTTCACCTTCATATTGACATCCTGTCTTTCCTGCCATTCCATTAGATTTGAAATTTTTTATTCTTGGTAATGAACTGTAAGAAAGCTGCTATGTTAGGAAGTGGCCCCAGTGGGCAGTTCAACTCAGCGGATTACTCTCTATTAATTACAAGTCAATGGAGTTTCGGATTTATATGCTCAGCAAAATTAAAGTTGAAAGTTCTTGGCTTTATTTTAAAAGGCAATAATTCCAAGATTCTTCCCAAATGCACCACTTAGCTTCTCTGTAAAATGGAGCCATGTGCAACAATCTTCTTCCATAAACCTTCAGATAAAGAGTTAGTTCGACAAATTCTTAAGAGTAACTGTGGGGGATTCAGAGTTGGCTCTCAGCAGCTAAAGCTATTTACTGCTCTTTCAGAGGACCCTGTGAGGTTTGATTCCCAGTACTAACATTAGGTGGTTTAAAACCACTTCCAAGACGGAACATCAGATCCCAATCAGCCCCGCATACTTCTGGTGCACATGAATGTACACAGGCACACACACACACACACACACACACACACACACACACACACACACAC
>JANHMN010000001.1:103666217-103726381 GCA_030674055.1 Rhabdomys pumilio
CACACACACACACACACACACACACACACACACACACACACACACACCTAAAAATAAACAAATCTGAAAACTACAGAAGAGAAGCTATGAATACAGGATCCAGTATCAGGTATTCTGGAGCTAAAATGCAATGCTTCTTTTCCAGAGCTGACAAAGGAAACACTAGTTGTGTAAACAGAAAATCTTAGGGTAAAGAGGAGGTGTTATTATCTAGCTTTTAAGAGACTATATTAGAATATTATGGAGATGACTCAGTGAGTAAAGGACTTGTCTGACTTTGACCTCCAGACCCACATAGAAAACAAATCATGTGGTGGCATGCACTGCACTTGTAAACCCAGCACTGGTGGGGCAGAAACAGGCCCTGCCCACTCAACCTAACATACTTATTGAATTCCAAGCCAATGAGAGATCCTGTCTCAGAAATTGCTAAGGCTGCTTGAGTAACACTGCACAAGGTTGTCATCTGGCCTCTGCATGTACACAAACATATGTACACACAAATTCCAATGGGATTTCAGGGGAAAGTACACAGAAGAAATGACACTTAAGCTAAGTGTTAACTCTTTTAAACATTAAAGCTTCATGACAGAGTGTGGAACAGAAATGAGTATGTCCAACTGTGTCAAATCAGCAAGCAATGCAATAAAAGCATTCTTGTAAGAAATCCTGGGCTGTTAGCGAATATCTGTACGGGACGAATGCTGTGTGGATAAGCCGAGGCCCCATCGCTTCATGGAATTTCTCATGGCATTGAGAAAAAGACATAACCAGTGGAATATATTAGTTTTCACTTCTGCCCTACATTAATATTATAATTAAAAAAAATAAAGCCTATATTTTCAAATCAATGCACAGTCATGGGCTTAAAAAGAGTGGGGTTATACTGCCATCTGCTGGCTACCCATAGTTCACTCTGCTCGTCCACAGTCAGGTAAAGGAAAAATGTTTATTCCTACTTTGTTGGAAATCATACATTTAAAACTTGTTTCCAATACAGTGAATTTTCTGAAACGCATTTGCATCCTTTTCTAATCGAATATTGAAATGCTTAATAATATTTTCTTATTAAGCTTTAAAATAGTACCCGGGAACTAAAAATTTTCAATCTGGTCTGGATTTTTTTTTTAATGCATTAGTTCCAGCACAATTTAATAAAAAACACAACAGGTAAAAGCCTAGATTTGCCATCAGATTCACAATTACATAAAAGGCGTCATTTGTCCTTTTATGGAACAGCTGGTTTTTGACAAAAATAAAAAAATAAATTCCTTTGCCCTGGCTTGACGGCAGATTGAATTGTGCTGAGAACTCTTGTAAGCCTCGCTTGCTTGCACCAATGCCTCTCTTTAACAATAAAACCATTTATGACAAAAAAAGGTTAAGCAAACCAATTGCTCTATTACTAGCTACTTTCCACTCCATGCTGAAACACCCATTCAGCATTTTCATCTGCTAATGTAACAGAAACTCATCTGCTCAATGAGATTTATTGCTTGTTTTTTTTTTTCCCATGATCACGAGGTATTGTACATTTTGCAATGGGTCTTTATTATCTGGTAATGATGGCTTGCAAATTAAATTAGCTTTTAATGGTGTAGTTAAATTCTAATTTATGTTTTTGGAGCTTTGTTTAATTCATTTAGTAATGTAATTGTTTCCTTGCTATTTTCTCACATTATACAGAAAGAACAGAAAAAGAATAGACGCTTGTCTGATTACATTCAGTTGTTTTGGCTTTATTAAATCTTGTCACTAATTGCATTTCTCCCAAGAAACTTTCAAAACAATTGCAGTCCGATCCTTTGGGCAAAATGATCTGGCTGTTCAGCGTTTTGTCTGAGAAAGTTGAATCAAACTGTTCCGGTAAGTCTAAGGGTCGGTTGGATACTGCACTTTCCACGCTCATTATAACCCTACTGCTCTGTGTAATGTACTGGGCAATTATTCTTTTACTATAAATTCCTTTCCTGGGAGCTCTCTTTCTTTCCTTGAACATTCAGGAACACTGAAAGCCAAAGTTGATCGTTAGCAGCACAGGGCATAATATTTTCTAAGGTCTGCTTGTATTTTCTCCGCTATCACTCCACAGGCTCCTGGCAGGCCTGGCCGCAATACCTTTCCTAAGACCTTTTTGTTGGGGGCCACACTGCAAGAACAAAAATCCTCGGGAAAGTTCAGAGTTTAAAACCAAAACTAGATTACAGGCCTGAGAGGAATACTTGAGGGATTTGGGATTTCTAAAGCAGACTTCCCCTCCTCTGGCATCAGTGATATTGGTAGGACTGAGGCACGGGGTGGCATTTTAATAAGGACTACCTGTCCTGAGCTATGTATGTTCCCATCAACAAGGACGACATTTCGGGCCAATTCTTCTGGCCCGAAATAAGAAAAAAAATTCTTATTTTCCTCTTCTCCGATAGGAAAATAAATTTCATGTCCCAGAAGGTTTTCCCATTCCAGTTTCTATTTGTGCATTTTCCCCCCAAAAGTGCTGAGGAATGTGCAGCCTGCCTGGTGATCAAATCCCAGACTCTGGTTTCCCCATACGGCTGATTCTGCTGCTAACCGTGACCACTTCTTTAAGCGCTTGATGTAGATTGTCAAACTGATTGTGATGTCATTTTATTTCCCTAGAATAACATCACTTCAATTCTACTGTAATGGGGCATGGCAACTTCGTAAGTAAAGGCAAGGCTTAAAGCAGCAAGAAGCTTCCTGAGTTACCAATGACAACAAAGAAGAATAAGAATGTGCAGCTAGGGTGAAGACTTGGAAGGATTCTTATACAGACACACACACACACACACACACACACACACACACACACATTTACATTATGTATATATACATATATATATATACATATGCATACATATATGCATATGTATGTATATTTATTTACTTATTCCCACTCATGTACGTGAATGTATATATATATGATGTATATACATATACAATCAACTTTGGCTTTCAGTGTTCCTAAATAATCAAGGAAAGAAAGAGAGCTCCCAGGAAAGGAATTTATAGTAAAAGAATAATTGCCCAGTACATTACACAGCGCAGTAGGGTTATAATGAGCGTGTGGAAAGTGCAGTATCCAACCGACCCTTAGACTTTCTATAAAAGTAACATCTATGTATATATGTATGTATACACACACACATAAATATATATGCATATATATATATATATATAGAGAGAGAGAGAGAGAGAGAGAGAGAGAGAGCCTTGCTTTCAGTTTTTTGTATACTTTCAACACTTTAAAGATTTATCTAAAATTGACAGTGTAGCATAAACATGTACAATTAGTTCTGAAGTATTTTACATAAGATAGTGTTTCTAATGGGAAGCACAAGCCAGGCCCCTTATTTCCCCACATTAACTATATGATACCTTTGGGGTCTGTCCCAACATTTACTGTGAGAGAAAGACAAACCGGGTGTCCAGACAGTAGATGTGCCAGCACACAGTTCTCATGGTTTATAAATGCAAGAGCCACATCTTCGGTCAGATGAGCTTGTGCAGAATAGACTGTTAGTAAGAAGCAATTCGCCTCCTGCTCACCCCTGCTCTCAGTCACTCCAAGGCTCCCGCCCACTGCCAGAAGCAGGGAGCTTCACTGAATTCTGCTCATCTCATTCCTTAGTCCCCCTGGGTGTTACCAAAGAGTCTTTATCCTCTGCTTAATCCTCTGCTTTTCTCTCTGTCTTGAAGCTAGGCCCTCAGAAGATGAAGGAGCACTTCTCAGAAGAAGATTTCAGGACATAACAGAAATAATGTTGTGAAGGAAAGTTTTTTAAAGTTCCCTTACTTATGTCCACTCTGTGCAACTGGACCTGAAATTAGAAACACCTTTGAGTTTATTAACAACATATATAATACTTCTTTCCCCCTTGCTAAGCAACAGTACTCAATAGACTCTGCCATTAACAGCCCAGCCATTGGAACCCCAGTCCTCTCCTAAGAATCATGTTATCCAGAGCCATCCTGGGCTTCTCAGGCATTTGCTGTTATGTTGTGTTATGTCCCAAATAAGCTATATTGAAATTCTGGCCCTCAGGACTTTAGAACCTAAGATTATTTGGAAATAGTTCACAGAAAATGTAATTTGTTACAATCAGATTACATTCCAGTAATACAGGCATGAATTCACTAATGACTAGTGCCTGTAAAACCCAGCATTGATCCAAGTCAGCCAGTCAAGGACCAGGTGAAGAAGGGGAGGCAGAGGATCAGCTTCCAGACGGTCAGCTCTGAAGGGGGAGGATTTGTGCAGGCTCCCAGGTGTCCCAGGGATTAAGGAAAACGGAAATTCTGAACTCTCCTCAGACTGGAATCTAGAAATGTCCTGAACTAGAAAATCCTTAACATTAAATTGGACATGGCCTTTCTGAGGTACAGAAAGGGTTACATGAGGTCGATATGAATGGAACCCCACAATTACAAGATGAACTTGCAGCCTTCCTTATGTCGCCAGTTTACAGTGGAGACCCTAGTAACTCATCCTAGCACCAAAAGGGAAAAGGAAAGCTCTCCCATGATCACAGGTCACATGTCTGTATGTCTGTATGTCTGTATGTATGTATGTATGTATGTATGTATGTATGTTTTTCAAAACAGGGTTTCTCCTTGTAGTCCTGGCTATTATGGAACTCTCTCTGTGTAGACCAGGCTGGCCTCAAACTCATAGAGATCTGCCTGCTTCTGCTTCCCAAGTGCTAGGATTAAAGGTGTGTACCACCAACAGCCAGCTCAGGACAGATATATTAAAAAAAAAAAAAAACTAGTCAGGCTTATTAACAATGTGTCAAGTCACAGCAAATTCTGCTCAACTTAGTAGCTCTCCACATATAACAAAAGAGAAGTTCCACCTTGTAATTTGGCATCCATTCCTTTTCCTCTTAAATAAAAAATTACACCATCTTTTGTTTTAATTTTGCCACCTGGAGCCTTAAATTTTGCCCTCGACTTTATAATTCACAATGCAGCTCTCAGATGGGCGTGATTAACCACGCTGAGCCATCTGGTAGCCTCTCGTTTTAACCAATCACTCTTGCTAAGTAGGTATTAAGATCAGTTGTTCCTGGAAGCGGGAGGAGGGCATCTGCTGTAAACAGGGATATGCTGCAATCTTTTTAAAACATTATTTTGAATTTGGACCTCTTCTAAATTCCCATACTCTCTACACTAGTTATGGCTCTGCCCTTGGAATGTGCTTCATTGGGCATCTCATCTGGAGCATTCCTGAAAGGGATGGAGCAGAGACATGCTAATGAAGCCCTGCAGGAAATAAATAATAAATCTTAGTCACACTAAAGAGCTATTCGCAGTATCATCAGCTATCACCAGTCCACTAACGTTCATTTAGTTTCAGCTGTGTCATTAGCTCTTCTGTGAACATACACAGCCATCTGTGGTAGACAGGTCAAGATAACACTGCACCCATATTGGCCCCAAACCCACAGCTAACTATAGAAGGGCCCAGGATGAGACATTAGACAACTTTCTCTGTAAGTTGGAATTGAACCTTAACACTTGAAACTACAGTGCACAGTCTCTCTCACATTTACATCAACAATGAAGTAGAGACACCAAGTCTTGTTGTTACACAATTTATTACACTACAGTCTCTCCAGCAGCCATCAACGTAGCTGGTATTCCATTATGAAATCAACAAGGTCCATCACAGATTGACCTTCAGGCACTGTCAATGCACAAAAGGTACCCCGTAGACAATGTCAGTGTCTGGATAGCGCATCAGGAAGGCCCAGAAGAGAGTGTGAAGGACAGAAGAGAAGATGTCCGCAGCAGAGAGGGCTTCATTGGATAACAGGTCTTTGCGAGGGGTCCTAGGAAAGAGGCAGAGTGCAACCAAAGCAAATACTCAGGGGTCCAGGGAATAGGAGCAGATTGCAATTCTCCTAGAGCTCTGAAGATCAGCTCTCCTTTAGTGGTTTCCTAATTGTGCCTTATAAAAACAGGAGAGCCTCCATTCTAATCGGGTGCCACCATTTCAGTCATTTTTGTAGAAGCATGTGGAATGTGAACGCAATCATTCCCGTGAGTAGGAGTGGGGGTGGGCACTCTCCCTTTCATTCCAGTGTATTTTTGAAGGGAAGAGGAGGGAAGGGGACATTTCTACCTGCTGGGCTTCAAATAAAGCTCAGTTTATGTTCCCTTAGAGTTGACTTTCAAGAGGAAAAAATAGTCATGTAGTGACCCTCAAAACAACCCCAAAAAAAGGATACTGGGAGGCTTCATAATTGATCAGTTCACTTGGAGACGGAAAAGAGGCTTAAATCCTCTCTATACAAAGCAGCGTACGGGGAAAGCATTATTCCTCACCCAGGCCTTGCCCCATGCCCCAATCAGAGCTTTCTGTTCCACACGGAATAGTGTTTTCACATCTGTTGTTGCAAATGTTTGGGGGCCACCAGAAGCCAGAGAGTCCAGTTTCTGACTCAGCTGGAAAGCACATTGCTGGAGAGCTGGGGGCATGTTCCCTGAGGAGTGAAGCCCTTTCAGTACTCTGGCTGTCTCACAGGCCTTGTGAGCAAAGAATGCAAAAACCCCATAGCGCCTGGAAAATCAACTGTGATTAAACCTTGGCTGAACTTTCCCCGACAAAACAAGGTATCACATAAAGTACCCACAAAAATCAGGAGTATTTTGGGAAAACAATCCTTCACTTGTTCAACCAAGAAAAGGTTTCTAGATCTAATTGTTACCTGCAGTGCACACCACACAAAGATTGCTGGCTACCAGACAGGGTTGTATAAATAGCATGACAAACAGCTTCACATTTCAATTACCCCTTGATCATCAGTGCATAGAATAAAGAGGCAATTTTGCAAAGGAGAAACCACAGGGAATACATTGGACTGACAACTGCCTGGAATTCAATTTACCAAAGTGATATTGAAATATGGGGGAGAAGTCATGGCATGCTGATTAAGTTTCCAGCTGCCAGGTTACTAATACCATCTCACGAACCTGTAGGCTCCATCATCACCATAGCAACACGGTCATTATATCAACCCTAAAAACAGGCCACACCACAGACTGTTCATTTACATTTATGATAAATGCTGGAAAAGTCAGGTACATTATTACACTAAGACACTGACAGATCCTGACATCCTAGAAAAATTGCAAAGAGCAGAAAATATTATCTTTAAATACTGTTAGCTATTTGACACACATAAACAAACATATAAGAAAGATTTATGAATGGGAAAGTCAAATATTCATCTAATAAGAAATAAACATGAAAAATATGCTTTACTGTAGCCCAGGTGGTATTGAAATTTATTCAGATTATCATCTGAGGAGAAAACACAGTATTTTGTGGTATTTGAAGGAAAGAATGGCCATGCACATGCACACAATCATAAATACACATACATAGATGCGCACACTCATACACTCACACATACATACACACGTACATGTGCACATTCACATACACATAGGTGCGCACATTCACATACATACACATACACTCCCACACACATGCACATACACACACATATGCACATACACACACATGCACAGACACCCACAGTCCTAAAGAAGTTGCTAAGCAGAGCAAGTTGTCACATGGATGTTCAGGGAAGCTGTACACAGCCCACACTGTTTGTATGTACAGTGTGAAATAAAGAAATGAAGGATGAGATGTTAGAAGGCACTTCTGACAAGCGTGATTTATGAATTTGGTTCATTGTACAAACTTCTTAACAAATGTTCATCTCTATTTCCTTAAGTTGTACCTCATTAGAAAGAAAGGTTAAAATAGAAATAGTACTACTTCTGGATTTTAACATTTATTAAGTAATCTTTCTTTCTCTCTTTCTCTCTTTTTTTCTTTCTTTCTTTTGTTTGTTTTTTGTTTGTTTGTTGAGACAGGGTTTCTCTGTGTAGCCCTGGCTGTCCTGGAACTCACTCTGTAGACCAGGCTGGCCTCGAACTCAGAAATCTGCCTGCCTCTGCCTCCCAAGTGCTGGGATTAAAGGCGTGCGCCATCACCACCCGGTAAATTTTCTTTCTTAATACAGAGTAAGACACAAAAACATCAGCATCTAACTTGGAATGTATCTTAAGTCTGCTCGCTCGCTTGTTTGCAACTGTGTTAGAGAAGCAGAAAAGTCAACTATAAAAATTTATGCTTTTGCAGAAGTAGCAGAAAAATATTTATCCTCCAAAAATATGAGAAATTTAATATTTTTCAGAAAAGCCAAGCCTGTGTCCTCGCTACCCATAGAATTTCTTTTTTGACTGCTGCCTTGTCTGTCTGGAGGCTACATGTCATCCCAGCCACAAGATAAACTCTTCTTAGGTATATGTGGTACTCCCAGCTTGCGGTGAGAAGAGTTTGTTTTCATATGATACATCAAAAAAATGAAACAAACGACAGAGAAAAAAAAACAGAAAGGAACACGTTGCCCAAATACTGTGCTTACTACAGTTCAAACAAAGTTCATAGTTAGCAGGATACACGATAAAAATCTCCAGAAGCAAAGATCGTGCAATACATTGGCATTTTCCTAGCATGCTGTTTAGAGGGCTGCTATATTATGTCACAGTAATGCAGGAATGTTGTCTAGAAGAAATCCATATCCCACACAGAGAAGCCATCAATAGCATGCCCCTAAAAAAAAAATATAACAAACTCTCCACACCTCTTGCCTCAGTATGCCTCTTTCTTCGAGACTTAGCAGTCTACAGGGCCAATAAACATATACCCACACAGGATGGTTATTATGTTCAATGTTGTGTTGTCTGAATGTTTTTTCCCCTTTGAGATAAGATCTCACTCCATAGCCCAAGCAGGCCTCAAACTCATAGTAATGCCCCTGCCTCAGTCTCAAAAGTACTAAATTTATAGACATGAGCCATCTTTTTTGCTATATAGAAAATAAAGGAGTTCTGATTTAACCTCAATAATCATCATTTAATTAGACAGTGAATGTGACAGAGTACCCACTACTTACTGAAATATATTGCAGATGCACTAATTTATTTATTTCAGAAATATTAATTGATCACTTATAGTGCAATAAGCACTGTTTTGAGCTTTGGGGATTCACTCAAAACCCAAAAAACAACCAGGTCTTGTGAAAGTCAAAATCACATTCTACAAGTATCTCCCTTTGAGCATAGTAGACAAAGGCCCCTTTCCACCTACCCTTACTTTCTAGTTGGATGTGACAGGTGATAAATCTCTCAAGCAATTAGCAAACGAATAAGAAAGTACCCACTATTACTAAGTTGTACTGAACTCATCTGTCAATCATCTTGATTGCCCTACCTCTCTCTCCCATTCAAATGCTACAATCTGCAAGCTCTCCACTTTTATTGCTTGTTTGAGAGAGAGATGTATTTCATAAGTGATCCTTTTTTTTTAATCAACATCCCTTCCAAGTCCCTAAATTTAAATCTTATTATTTCCATTCTACTGTTCTCTCAAAGGTTAATTTTAACCTTTAAGTTATTTTAATGCCTATAACAGTCTGTCACACTCATGGTCTTTCAAATGTGGTTTTGAATAATTGCTATTTTCTTTACATTACTGTCCCTCAGAGAAAGGAGGGGGAGGATAAAGAGTGGGCAAGAACAGGTATTGGAAGGGACAGGAGATAAGTGCAGAGGATCAGGAAGTTGAATAAAAACATGTAGCAGAGGGGATGGGGAACTAGGGGTAACCACTAGAAAGACCCAGACTCCAGGGAAGCTAGAAGCTCCCACGCACCAGATAGAACCTGTAGAGACCATATCCATTAGGGCACTGCCCCCAGTGGAGAGATGGGGCCAACCATGCATCTCAAAATTTCTAACCCAGAAATGTTCCTGTCCAAAGGAAAAACAGGGACAAAAACTAGAGCAGAGACTGAAGGAAAGGCCATTCAGATACTGCCCCCCACCCCAGGGATCCATCCTATCTGCAGACACCAAACCCCCACCCTATTGCAGATGCCAAGAAGTGCTTACTGAGAGGAGCTTGATATGACTGTCTCCTGAGAGGTTCTACCAGCACCTGGCCACAGATGAAAATACAGCCAACCATTGGGCTGAGCACAGGAACCCTAATGGAATTGCTAGGGAAAGGACTGAAGGAGTTGAAGGGTGTTACAACCCCATACAAAGAACAATATTAACTAAATGGACCACCCAGAGCTCCCAGGTACTAAACTACCAACCAAGGAGTATACTTGGAGGGAGCCAGGACTCCAGATACATACATAGCAGAGCATGACCTAATCTGACGTCAGTGGGAGTGGGAGGGGAGGGAGGCTTGATGCCCCAGAATAGGGGAATGCTAGAGGGGTGAGGTGGGAGTGGGTGAATGGGTGGAGGAGCACCCTCATAAAGGCAAAGGGGAGAGGGGGAGAAGGGAGGTTGGAATGGGAGAGTTGGTGGAGGGGTAACCAGGAAGGGGGATATAATTTGAAATGTAAACAAATAAAATGATTAATAAAAAATAAATAAAAAGGATGGAAAAATAAACAAATTACTCTTCCTTCCTTTCACTCCTCCCCATGAGCTCAATCCACTGTAGTCCCTTCTTGGACTGTCTTGCTAACAACGACTCAATGGATTCTCCTGCAGATGCAATTGACTGACCCTCTGCTCTTTCTTGGCATCACTATGAAAATGACTAACACATCCTACATCTCTTTCCCTCATTCCTCATCTACATAGATGCAGCTATGTGTTTGACATTTCCACTCAGTCCACACCCAGGATCCCTTCAAACTCTGTCCCATGTAGGAACATGGTTCCTACATCCCATGTTACTAAGTATGATCTGCAGTTTCTCCACTTTAATATGGTACAAAGTAAATACCCACAAATAGGCAAACACACTTCAGATTTTGGGTTCTGATTTTTTCTTAGACTAGGTATATGTAATGTGCTATTCTCTTGGGAAATCAGACGGTTAGGGGAAGCTGCAGTTGGTAGTCGCGTATGCCATCATGAGAGGAAATGTACACTTTGTAGCTCACTATTGTTAAACTATGATATTCAATAGGCTTGATGTAGTAAACACATCTTTGGCTTACTATATTTTTAACTTATAGTGAGTTTATTAGGAAAAAGCCCTGTAATATGTCAAAGGTAATCTATATATTCAAAACCCAAAGACCCTGCTTCTCCATTGCCATCATAGTTAACACATCTCTCTCATCACAAAATGCTGGGTTCCTTCTCAGCTTCCTTATCATGCACATAATAAAAACAAATATCTCTATTCTCTCCTTTCTCTTGTGTATTAATCTAAATGGAACCAGTTTCCATAGCTATAATTGGGTCACAAATATCTCTTGAGATACTATGGCACAAATAATTCATATAGGTTGGCAAGACTTGCCTCTCTCTGATGTTCTTGAGTTCTCCAAATTCCCCAAAATTAAACTGTGTGGAGATCAGTAACCTTGGATGGCTTGGTACCTTGTCTCTTTTCCAGCCATGACTGTTCTTAGTCAACCTGGCATCCTTTATGCCAAGTGTGGTAAGGAGAGAATTGAAGGAAGAAGCTCCTTTACTTTGCATCTTGAACACTATGGAGAGCATAGTGTCCTAGTCAAGCCGGGCCTTTGTTTCCTGTGTATATTTCTCCCTGGGTATCTCATGAAAGAAGAGGAACTGTGAGCAGAAAATCAAGTGTTTCTACTCTTCTAGGTCAACTATCAAGTAATGTTACAAATGTTGCTAATAGTATCAATCTTTAATCCTTTATTGAAGTCCTTCCTTTAGGGTAATTAACAACATAAGCCCTATATTGGAATATCACATCCCAACTGAATTGTTTAAAATCTGTGTTAATCTAATCAGGTTGGTTAACTTTTCTGAGCATTGTGTGTGAAATGGAGGATATTTAGTGACCATTAAATGAAATAATACGCATGCATATTTTAGCACTATTCCTGGCAGACAGTAATTACTGATCATCATAGCTTTTAAACCTAGGTCCCAATATTTCTCCCCTTTGTCACTCATATTTAAACTTTTGGGCTTTAAATAATACTTAAAGCATAAAGTTCTGGATTTGTTAAGTGAATTACTAATGAAAGAGTTAAACATTTTAAACCTTCCACAGATGGAGTCAAGAGTGCAGATCAGCTTGTTCTGTGCTCTGGGTCCTAGGAAACTAGCTACCCACAAGACAAAACAGATAAGATAGGAGTTCAGAGCTGGGAGTTCAGGTCAGCGTGCCTGTGTACCCTGGATACCAGGAACTGAACTGACCACAAGATAAATTAAATAGAGTTTGATTCTTAAGATAAGAAAGGCTTGTATGAGATATTTCCCTCTGACTGTTTTTTGAACCTGTCACGGATGCTGAACACAGTGCTCTCTACAGATACTTAATCATGATTCCCCCCCCCATCTCTCCTGGGTTTCGGTTTTTTCCTTTATAAGCTCTACCTCTTCCCTAAGTGGGGGTCGTACTTCATTGCTTGCCTCTGTGTAGAACAGGCTAGAAGTGTGACCTCAATGCGTTGAAGTCAAATATACCTCTTGCTATCACATCAAGTTCGATGTCTTGTGAGTTACTGGGGTGGCCGTGAATTCCCGAGAAGAGGGAGGGAGTCCCTCCCTTTCTGGCGGGCCTTACACTAGTATCACAACAATCTGATTTTTATATTCATTTTGGCTGTAACAACAAAGCTGATTCTCTTATGGTTTACTCTTCTCCCCAGGAGTGACCAGCACAGCATCAATGAACCTCATAATTATGTGACTGGCTAAAGGGCCACAAAGCAGCATACCTCAGAATCATACCAGTGTATCAATTGTCTAAACACTAATAATAATAATAATAATCTAATTTTTCAACCGATTTTTAACTGATTAGTCAGAAATGCAGACTGATGGGTATACAGTGATTTTCCGAGGTTGTAGCATAAAACCCTAGGATAGAAATGCCAAACCAATATTCACCTGCTTCATACAAAATGTGCTAAGTTAAAGCAGGAGGGGAAGCTGTAATGTTCTCCTGATCCTTATACAAAGAGCAAGTCACTGCTACAGATTCCAAACAAGCAAGCTAGAGCACAAACTCTCCAGTCATGGACTCATAGTGAACAAATGAATCAACTGTAGGTGGAGTTGAATCAAAAACTGAAACAAATAACAAATAGCTTTTGCTACATTGTATCATAATGACTGGAAAGGAGTACTGGTAACTAACGTATAGGCAATGTCAAATTATTCTGCAGTAAACATTTTATTGAAAGTTACAATCCACACAATATAATTTGGCAAGATATTTTAGAAGATCCCTAAGGCAGAGGCCTCCCTGTAAACATATGCAAGTACCTGTCTGAGGGGAGCATGGGGCAGGTAATTTTCAATAATTTCTTCCTTTTGCTTTTCTTTCATTTGCCAATCCCCGAAGGCTGAAAAGTGTGCCATTTCTTTAAACATCGCTGCACCCAACACCACGCGCTTTTCTCCTTTCATTTAAGAGAGCGGGTGAAACTGGAGCTCATTCGCTTTAACCGTCATCCCGTCGCAATTACAGGGTAAGGAAACGCATTTCTGCTTTCAGAGAACAAGGTGTTATTATTTTTAATGTTGTTATTTGGGCAATTTGTTTTCCTCTTCAGTCCTTAATCAAACTTTAATCAAACTGTGAGTCCAAAGCAGAGTTTTCTAAGAAAAATGGCCAAATTCAAAGACAGGATCGCAGGTGCCAGGTGAGTAACTCTTCTTGCTTGCTCAACAGATTGTGAGCCCTGATAGTACATCAGGCCTCAACTTCCTTATGGTGGCTTGACAGCAAAGAGAATCAGTGCAATTTGAGGCTGCATACACAATCACATCTGTCACCGCCAGGGAAGAAGGCCTTGATGTTGCCCTTAGGAGGCATCATCTAGCATGAAATACAGCATCTTCCTAAGGCCCTAACAAATCAGGAAAGTTCTATCAAGGGGGAAAGAACGCGGAAGTGAGTGGAAAATGTGGCTGGAGGAAGAGAAGAAGCTTCGAGAGGATCTGGCGATAACGGAATGGGGCGAGGAAAACATGATTGGGATGGGGAAGGGTAAACAAGAAGGAGAGGAAAGGATTGTTTGGGGAGCACAAAAGCAGAGTAATTCAGCATCGATGAGATGAAATTGAGCAAAGGAAAGCTTAGGCCGCACATCTAGGAAGAGTTTGCTAACAGCGAGCCTATTAGACTGCCAAATGGCCTCTCACGGGAAGATGTTTGAGCTCCATTGCCTGGGTCATTTAAAACCAGACTGGACAAAAACATTCAAGGAAACGTTGTGGGGGAGCAAGCTTGCCCTGGCGGGGGAGAGTCAAGATGACCTACCAGCTCTTGTTTCCGTACTCTAATTTCTGTGATATATAACATCATAACATCACATCATTACGCTGCCTCCAAATGGGCAGCTTCTTGAGCTGAGGTTATAATGAGAGTGGATTACTTAGCCTGCCATGTACTCCAGGGGAAGCATGCGGCGGCCCAACCTGTAAACCACAGCTCATTAACCAGCAGCTACTCAAATGATTCTCTGTAGCTCTGGCCTAATTCAAATTAGAAATGGGGGTATTTTCCTGACAGGCCAGATGAAGACTTCAGGTTCCCAGGATTTCATAGCCTGTTTTTCCAGGAGTCATGAGTCAGTCCTGAGTGTTTTTTTTTTTTTTTAAGCTTTGATTTTTATCTCAACAGATATGGTAGGGAACGGGAGAGGCAGCACACCGAGGGAGCAGACTGCCTTGGTGTGGGTTGTGATACAGGCAATGTGCAGCAGTCACATAGAAGAGCAGACCTTTATCGTAGGAATAAAACTCCAGACCACTGGTTTCCTTTGGGATCCCAAGGTACACGCAGATAAGCATGTCCCTAAAACTATGTAAAACTAGTGGTGGCGCCTGTACCCGTGTGGTGAAATGACTGATGGCATCTTGTTCTGATTCTACTTTGTGTTTGCTTATACAGACAGTTCTGTCCCCATTCCCTACAGTGGTCACATCTGCCTTGGAACACATTTGAGATTTTCATGGGCTTGACCATGGTCCACATGTATTAACCAATGTAAGTGGTAAGTTCTGTCTAAAATAACCACTATGCTATGCCAGGAATGAATATTCCAAGGTTTCTCTGACCCTCCTCTAACTCTGATGGATCTTTGGGTTTTGCCTTTAAAAACTCTGCATCTCTGAGCTCAGGCACCAAGAGGCTTTTCTGTGGCACAAACCCATGGTCTGGCCATCTATAAAAAAGATTTATAACTTTTCATTGGGTTAATCAGTGTGGTTGTCAATGACTACCACATGTGTATCCTTACAGTGGCTTACACACAGAGAGACATACACATATATAAGCAAATAAATAAATGTGTGCATTAAGTATCTGTGAGTTCACACTTACATTTTACCTGTGTATCCCATGCCTACCAGTTTTTTGATTTAATAAAGTTACACCTTAATTTTGATTTTCTGTAATTTGTAATAACACACCAGTCTGGAGCATTATTTTATGCCTTTCTTTTTTCATCTTGTTTGTACCATTGCTTGGATCATATAGACAGTTATTTAATTTATTAATGAATCTTCCTCCCTCCCTCAGAGGGTATTCTGTACCATGAAAAATACTAAACCTATTTAATGCTTTCCTGGGTCCTCTTTTTTTGGCCTGTAATTTCTCAAGCCTCATATCTGATTCTGGCTCTCGAGTCAATTCAATTACACTGTAGTATTGATCGATTATTTTGTGTTTTGCAAAAAATTTAGCTGCACCATTTCAATAATTTATCTACCATTCAGCAAATATTTAAGTGAGCAAGTAAGAAGCCAGGCACTGTGTTGGGCCCCAGAACTACAAAAGAACCATCCCCGCAGCCCAGCTTGAGAAATGGAAAAGATGAGAAAACAGAACTTGATATAGCAAGCACCTTAAGCAAAAATAAAAAGCCACTATAGAAATATTAGAAGTGAACCTATAGGAGAACCTAAAATGTCAGGCTTCACATACTTGTGTTCACACGTGTGTGGAGCTACATTTGTACATGTACAGAGAGAGAGAGAAAGAGGGAGGAAGAGAGAGAGACAGAGACAGACAGACAGACAGACAGACAGACAGACAGACAGACATGGGGGAGAGCAGAGGAGAGCCTTGGCTACCTTTCCTTGGGAGTGTCATAAACATTGGGACCGTTGGTTTGTGCTTATTTGTTTTGATACATTTTGAGGGTCATTCAGTGGCCTGAAGTTGATCAAGTAGGCCAGGCTAGCTCACCAAAGAGACCAAACCTAGCACCACAGAGCTTTGACTTACTGAGTTTCCTGGAGAAGAGTTTTTCACAGAGAGAAATGAAACAGAGCCTACCTGTATAGGCAATCAGCAGTACATATGATCAACTTATGATTACCTTCTAGTTTAGTTTGATTTTTATTTGGCTCCATTTGCTTTGTTTTCCTTTGCTTTGCTTTGTTTTGTCTTGTTTGATCCTGTGGATTGAACCCAGAGCAGTATGTGTACTAGGTACTCATTCTACTACTCAGCTCTACCCTTGGTATTATTATTTGGAGAGAGGGTCTCCTTAGGTTGTTTAAGTTGGTCTTATATTCACTCTACAACCCACACAGGACTTGAACTTACAATTCTTCCAGCTCCATTCACGAAGAACATGCCTGCAAGTCCTAACTTACGATTTTTAAATGAATATAAACCATGGTGGAATCTGTAAACCGGATCATAAAGCATTCAAGAAAATACATACGCACATTTTCATTCTCTTTTAATTTTACTGTTACTCTAGTCATCCTTTAAAACTGAAATATAACATAAGTCTAACGATGTTCTGTTTCTTCTTTTTGAGACAGAGAGATCATGTTGTATATCTATAACTTTGTCTAAAAATGGTACCTCAAGGGAGATACATCAAAGATGTCATCTAAAAAGTAGCTCTTTACCACAGGCAAATTTTGTTCTTTAATTTTCTATTGAAAAATACATCTGCCAGGTGCCATGTGTTGGCAGTGGCACATGACTTCAATCCCTCCACTGAGAGGCAGAGAGAGGTAGGTGAATCTCTGAATTCAGGGCCAGCATGATCTATAGATTCCATTCCAGGATATCTAGGCCTACACAAAGAAACCCTGCCTCAAAAAGAAAGGAAGAAAGAACAAAAGAAAGAAAGAAAGAAAGAAAGAAAGAAAGAAAGAAAGAAAGAGAGAAAGAGAGAAAGAGAGAAAGAGAGGGAGGGAGGGAGGGAGAGAAGGAGGGAGGGAGGGAGGGAAGAAAATAAAAGAAAATACATCTACCCAAAGGATAATATAGCATTATATCCTAAGCAGTATAGTATTATATTAAAAATAAATTAGCCTCAATACTGTGTCTATTTAGCAGAACAACAGTAGGCTCTCTTCTACAGCTTATGACCTATCTAGCCACCATTTCCTGACCTTGTTAACTGTCTCAGGTATGGGTACCAGCTCTTGAAGCAGGCTTTAAATCCAATCAGAAACTGAATGGTTATTCACAGAACACTCTTTTGTCACTATTGCACCAGTGCCAGGCCAGTAGCTATTGTAGCAGAAAGAGTCACAGCTGGGTGAAACTGCTGGTTACTGGTTTCCTCACAGTGTCCCTAGCACCATCCAGCTCCATGAAAGCTAGCCAATGGAGGTGAAGCTTCCAGTCAGTATCCTTTGGTTTTTCCATGTTTATGACTCAAGTAAGTGGTATTGATGACTTATTGGTATTGTTGACTTACCAATAGATCAGTCCATCTCTCAGCCCTCCTCAGAGAAGCTTTTTGATGCAGTAGATACCAATTAACAGGAGGAAGCATACCTGGTAACTGTGTGGAGGCGAAGAGACTAGGGAGTTTTCAGTGCTAAAGAAGTCAACAGAAACTGGGCCAATAGGCTTGAGAGAAAGACGGGGGAATGAGGGCAGAGAGGGAAAAGGAGACTACAAATCTGAATGTGTGGAGAGGTGAGAAGAGATCTTGGGGAGAGCTGAGGGAGGAGGGGTGAACGTGATTAAAATAGAAATACATTGTATGAGATTCTTAAAACATTAAACAAAGAATTTAGTCTCAATGGGATAAAATTCATAATCAGCCTTTATCCTATGTCTTGAGATATCCTTTCTTATCTCCCCAAAGCCAGTCATGGTCCCATTTCACAGTCACTGGAAGCTTTGCAGCCATTGCCGCTTTTCTTCCTTTAATGGTTGTGATTGCCTTCAACACATTTCAGATACAAGTGACCAATATTATTTCCTTAGATGAAACCCACAAGATTAGATTTAATATTTAGGTTGAATATTAGGTTAAAAACCACAGGACTGTGGACTCTTATAATCTATATCTTAGAAATATTAGTGGTACTAACAATAAAAAAAAAATTTTCAGATTTAGCAGTTGTATTTATGGGCATATTTCTTCTCTCCTCTACAAAGTTCCAAGTAAATAGACCACCAACTTTTTTCTATAATCAGTCTGGAGACTGAGAATCTACTGCCTTAACCAACCATTCATTTATTAGTTTAAAGGCTCAATCTGCCAAATGTTCTTCTTCATGACTCATCTAATCAAGCTCTGAACAATCCCACCTTTTGTTCCTGTTTCTGTCTCCTGCACATACAGCTGCTGGCTTTTGCACAGGATTTAGGGATGCCACATCCTCCCTAGTCATACCTGAGAATCACAACTCCTCTGTAACTGATGAGGATGACAAGGGTAAGCAGCCCCTGGCCCCTTGGACCAAACAGGTTCAGGACAAGGATTTTGTTAACATTATTTATAGGAGCTTACATGGACTCTCTAAAGGGCACATTATCTTCACCCTGAGAGGGACACAAAGAGAGAGAAGCCTGCTGTCATAGAGTTTGTAAATGACAGAGTCATTTCCTGGACTGAAGCCTCAGATTCGGTCTCCGGCATAGTGGGCGGCTGTGGTCTCCGGCATAGTGGGCTGCTATGGTGTGTTTTCTACCACCTTCTTCACCTGCTAAGCTTGGGAAAAGCAGATTCCACCCAGTGGCTTTAAATCATATTTTATATTAGGAAGAAAGGACACGTGCAAATACCAACAGGTTTCCAATCTCTGCAAGTGACTCCAATACGCCTCTAGTGAGTCACAATAAAGATGTATGTGTTTTAGAGCTCATAGAAATTATCTTAAATGTAGCATTGGAACAATCTCGGTATCCTAAATCCAACACTGTTATCAGAACTCACCCTGCCAGTTTTGAACCATAAAACATTGAGTTATAGAATTCTGAGTCTCTTGTGACACCTGAAAGTGTCATGGAGTCAAAGAATTTGAAAGATAAGTGAAAATTCCCTATTTTGCCAACATGTTAAGGACTACAATAGCCAAATTCTCTTCCTGATTTTCCTACACTAATGACTCAGGCTTCACACCAACAACTGATAGACATAGGCATCAAATATCCCAGACACCCCAACTATACAGATGCTATAGAATATACGTTTGCCTAGAGTATAAACAATAGTCTACCCCAAAACCCACAAAAGATTCATTTTTGAAAACGGCTGAAAGACTTTTAGTTGTTCTCAAAATATCATCTTGTATACACATATCTCTTCACAACTCATACAATATTTATATGTAAATAAAATCTGTTGACGTCAAATCATTTCAACAAACATATTCAGTGGACCCGCTAGATTCAAGACACTGTGTTAAGGAGGTTTAGAGAAAGAGACGAGACAGATCACAAAGATGACTGTGTAAAGGTCCAACCCTGCAAGGACCTGTGATGTTCCTGACCTCCAACTCTTTCTATTACAACCCAGCCAAAAATTCAGTGCTGCAGGTGACCAGAACTCCTGAAAGGCCTGGACACCATTCTCTTCTTTCTCTGGGAGCTAGAACTTATTCACTTCTTCCCCACTATGTGCAGAACTTCTGGTTTTGTTTTGTTTTTTTCTGACTCTTTCCTAGCCTCCCCTCCATACCCTTGCTTTCATTTATCCATTTCTCAGAAAAACAAGCATCTCTTCCTTGTCTTTCTTTCTGTAACTCTGCTTAGACATGGTCTGAATTCACCTGCGAATACCCTCTACTTCTGACCAATCCTGTCACATCCCAACCCATAACAATAAATCTATAAGATCAGTAGTTATTGCTAGTCAAACCCAGAGCCACAGAGTTTTGCACAGTTCATAATCTATCAGAAGACATGTTTCAGTCAATCATGGGACAGGATGTGTTATAGCATTTTAAGGGAACATAATTTTGAGAGGATTATTTCTGAGTAGGACAGTACATGGTACTTTATGGGAATGTGATATTTGAGGCCAACCTCACAGAGGATGGGTTTATCAAGAGCAAGTTAAGAGCAATTGAGATAAGAAGACGTGAACACAGGAGTGTTCTGTGAGAAAATCTGGGACACTATCAGGTTAAGGAAATAGATTGGGGTCTAAGGGAAGTGGCTGAAAAAGTCTCCAAAGTTAATTGGAAAGAAGATTTGTGTGGCCTTGAATTTCATGATAAAGAACTCAGCATTCATGCTCTATGGCATGAGCCATTAAAGGTTAGTCAGTAAAGGGACGATACAATCAGTTGTGTTTTCAGAACAACACTGTGAATCTTGAAGGATGGACGGGAGCTGAAGGATGTGACTGAGAAAAGGAAACTTTTAAAGGAGACATATGTTCATCTCCTGAGGGAAGCTGGATACTCTCTAGGTGGCCTCAGGTCTATTCACACCCAACCTTTTCTCTATCTATCTATCTATCTATCTATCTATCTATCCATCCATCCATCTAATCTATCTCTGTTTTTATCTTCTTTATCTCTGTCTCTGTCTCTCTCTGTCTCTGTCTGTCTGTCTCTGTCTATCTCTCTCTCTCTCTCTCTCTCTCTCTGTGTGTGTGTGTGTGTGTGTGTGTGTGTGTGTGTGTGTGTGTATCTCCTGAGAGAGTGATTACATTGCAGATTCTATAATCTGGTTTTCATTTAAGTTCATAACTGTTGAGGACTCACGATCTGCATAAAGAGAAGAATAAGTTTAAAATACAAATGTTCTCAACTTACCATGAGGTTACACCCTGATAAACTCATTTTAGGTTGACAATATCAAGAACTGGCCCAGCTTAATGGCTCAAGTGTGTCAAGCTGTTTACTATCAAGCCTGGTGACCTGAGTTCTACCGCCAGGATCTATACAGTAGAAGAAAACAACTGAAACTCGAATTCTGGCCTCCATGTACGTACCTTTGCACATATGCCCCCAAGTACACACACTGCAAATAATAAATGTAAGTGTGTATTTATATACCACAAAAATCAAAAAGTGAACTTACTACACCCAACCTATGGAGTAGCTCATTTTACCATATTGCTCCAAATCCCATGTTCCAAAGTAAAAGTCATTTTGTAAAAATTTTTATAGTAACAGAACAAAGAAAACCACAAATCAAACACTTTTAAAGTATATGGATGGGTAAGTAGATAGTTACAGCAAAGCTGGAAAATCTCAGAAATAGGCATTAGAAATTGTTGACACCTAGCATTTTGATTTGGTAGGTCCCAATGAGTCAGATGTAGATGGCGCCAAGCTTCCCTTACTTAGAATGTAGAGCGAGAGCACATTAGGGCATGAGCATGTCCTGGAAATCTTCTAGTAAGAACTTACAGCCACAATCATGCTGCCAAAATGGCTTAATTAATGCCTCTATCTCAGATTGGTAGTGCAATTCTAGAACACTTCTCATAGGCCTGTGTCTGAAAGAAAACTGCATTTACCTGGGGGACAGAGTGATAACCAAGAAAACTACATTTCAGGTAACATATACTGACTTTTCAAGCCTGACCAGTATAGCTTGCAGATACAGCAGTCTGAGGTACCCACAGTTGCTGGCTACCTGGTCACAAAGATGAGACTTGCGTTAACCCAAGCTGGGGAATAAATGACTGTTTATATGATGTATACAAGAGGCTGAGCCAAGGAGAAAAGCACTGAGAAAAGGGAAAGCAAGCTGCTCAGGCTGCAGTTCTCTGAGCAGAAGCCAAAGAAGAAACTGTTTGGAGTCTTCTGTGGGGGTCTATATAGCAGCCTATTGAAACAGATAAGATAATGCCTAGAGGGCAGGTGGCTTATTTGTTCTCAATGCAGCAAGAGTTAATGGCGTGCTTGAGTCATTTCTGCAGCAGCCTGCAATTTCACAACTGCTCAAACATTTCCTTTGACAGCTGTGCTGTGCGTTCATTAGACTGTCAATGTGAGCTTCATAAAGCATCGAGTGCCTGGTAGGGTAAGGGATGGAGAAGGCGAGTGTTCAAGTTTTTTCCCTTGTTTTGGTTTTTTGTTGTTGTTGTTGTTGTTGTTGTTTAGTTGGTTTTTTTTTTTTTAATCTCTCCAGTTGGTTTAGAGCAATCAAGTAAGGCCCAACTCCTCTACCCAGAAAATATTCAAATTGCCCAAATCACACACTATTCCATCTTTTACAGAAGATAAAGTTAATCTTCCATGATTTACTTGAAGTCAGAGATTACATGTTACCTCCTTCTTCATCATCCTTATCACATGCTCTGGGAATATGCTTAACTGAAGCACAGGAGAAAATTGAATGAATGGCCATAGAAAGGAGAATATGGGGAGGGCGTGAAAAAGAAAGCCCTCTTGTCAGTCATGGAAGGAAAATTTAAGATAAAACTGAAAAATAAAAGTAACTCTTCAGGATCAAACTGCAAAGGAACAGGAAAGGGGCCCTGACATTTCCTCCTAATTTCAGAAAGATGCTGTGGGAGATAGGACACTGAGAAAACAGGAGGAGAATGTTATGTCTCTTGTAAGCTTTGGTCCTGATTAAAGCGGTCCAAAGGGGGCTCTGCTCTGAGAATGCCAGCGTTCCTCCTTTTGGCTCTACAAATCCCCTTCTAAATCAGCCTTGCTCCCCATGGAGAGCTGCAGATGGGAAGCCCTCATACAAGTAAATCTGCTTTCCATTCTCCTCTCAGCTCAGCTGTGAGCACTTCCAGCTGAGTGCAGGCATGAGCTGCAGCCTGGATCTGAGGTAAGGCCTGTCTGTGTGGCACCGACCAATTAGGAAAGCAGATATTCTCTCTCAAATATGGATCAGTTTAATGACCAAGTGTCCTCGCCAAAACCACACTTGACTTCAACTCCCTCTCAAGCACATGAAGTACAGCAAAT
Organism: Rhabdomys pumilio; assembly: GCA_030674055.1. Classification (NCBI taxonomy): domain Eukaryota; kingdom Metazoa; phylum Chordata; class Mammalia; order Rodentia; family Muridae; genus Rhabdomys; species Rhabdomys pumilio. Next base: position 103,689,375 of record JANHMN010000001.1, read on the forward strand.
TAAATTCTTTTTCTCTTGCTTTGTTTCCTTTTTTTGCACCTTGACCAGCCTGTTAAAATAGTTCATGTAGCTTACTTGATTTGTGTTCACCTCTATTCAATTGTACTGGCGCCTAACTCCAAATGATTGAAAGGTATCCAGCATAGCTGGTTCCCTTATTTGATGCTGACAGACCTTTCAGTTTCCTTTTTGCTTTATTGGAATGTGCTTTGATGGCGAAGCTGTCCCATGGTTCTTGATAGTTTAAACATTTTAATAAGTGATTATCAGCAAGTCACAGCATCCAGAAGAAACGAAGGAGCCAGAGCTGTAGAGTTGGACTAGCCCACATTAACCTATTTACAGATCACCCTAATTGATGCTAATTTTAAAGTCATGGTCTCCAGCATGGGCCTACGCTAATGAAAACAGCTCTGGGAGTTGGACAGGACAAATGAATAAAATTAAGGGATAGAATCTTAGTGGAAACCTTGAAATGTGCAGTATTTTCAAAGAAAGCCACTCACAAATATTTACTGTAGGCTTTTTGTTGCCAGGCACTTCAGTAAAAGGGATGGTTCTTTCAGAGAACATACAGTCTAATTGAGGAACCAATGTACCAGTTTCTGTCCCACGAGATTTATTATGCAGCACAACTAAGTAACAAGTGATCTATAATATTTGGAGGCTTGAGTGTGAGATATGGCATGAAAAGCTAACTAGACTTCTGGATACTATATATAAGTAAGTGTCCATCATTCTTGTAAGCACTGTAATTCCACACAATGTATAATATCATCAGTTCCATCTTACAAGTGAGAGAAACATAAAATGGTTCAGAAACTGACCAGTACCATTGATAGTAAGTAAAGTTTTCCAGTGTTGGACCTCTAGGCCCTAGAAAGAGAGTATTGAAATGCATGAAAATTGCGTTGACATTTAGCTGAACAAAGACATTGAGCAAAACTGTCCCAAAATGCTTGGCAGAAGTTTCTAAATAGTTGGAATTATTTCCATTATTCTGAAGGTTTCTACGTAGTCTAAAATAATGATGCTAAAGCACCACAAAGGAAGGGAACCAATGTAAAACTGACCCAAGGGCACAGGGACCTGTGTGAAATCAGGAGGCATCTTAAGGAAATACAACTATGGTGTATCTTCCTGATTTGTTTTTACTATAGTAGAGTTAGTGTGATTATGTAATTATATGATGATTCTCTCATCTTAGTGGTCATATAGTGAGTTAAAAATAATATAGAAATGCTTCCATCCCATGGTTTTTCAAAAGGCCTTCCATGTTAGTGCTACCTCTACGTATTTCCTTCTTTATTATGCTCCCCCAGCCCTTCTCTATTTATTCCTCCTATTCCAACTGACCCTTTGTCTTTCCACAACACTATATTCAATTCCCTTTTTCTTGAAAAGTCTTCTCCTGTCAATGGCCCCTTACTAGGTATCTAACCTCTGTGCTGTTCATACTGTAGCACACATACTGAAAGCTTAAATGCTACTACCCATATATAAGAGTAAGCATGCACAACTTGTCTTTTGGCATCTGGGTTGCCTCACTCTGGATGATTGTCTCTAGCTCTATGCAAATTTCATTTTTCTTAAGAGCTGAAAACAATTTCCCATTGTATAAATATACCGTGTTTTCATGATCCGTCTATTAGCTGATGAACATCTATTTCTAATTCCTGACTTTCATGAGTAAAGCAGCAATGCCAATGGGTAAAGAAGTATCTCTGTGGCGGGATATAGACTCCTTTGGGTAGTATGGCTAGATCTTGAGGGAGATCAATTCCAAGATTCCTGTGGAATCTCCACACTGGTTTCCATAGGGTTGTACAGCTTGCACTCTAGACAGCACTGAATAACTGTTCCCCTTTCCCTGTCGTCAGCACGAGCTGTCATTTGTTTTTATTAATCTTGGCCATTCTGACTTGGAATATGGTGAAATCTTCAAGTAATTTAAATTTACATTTCCCTGATGGCTAAGGATATTGGACATTTCTTTAAGTGTTTCTCGGACATTTGCATTTTCTCCTTTGAAAATTTTAGTTTCAACATAGCTGAAACTTTAGTTCTACATGGCACTTTTAAATTGGGTTATTTGTTTTCTTGATGCTCGGAATTTGGGGTTGTTTTTTTTTGTGTGTGTGTTTAGTTCTTTACATGTTCTACATACTAACCTTCTATCAGATGGTAATGTTTGTTTCCCCTATTCTAAGGGCTGCTCCTTTGCTCAATGATGTTGTCCTTTGCTGTGCAGAAGCTTCTCAGCTTCATGAGATCCCATTTAATTGTTGGTCTTAGTGCCAATGCTATGAGTGTCTGTTCAGGAAGTCCTTTCTTGTGCCAATAAGTTTAGACCTACTTGCCACTGTCTCTTCTATCAGATTCGGGGTATCTGGTTTTCTGTTGAGGTTCACAATCCATTTGGAGTTCAGTTTTCTGCCAGATGATAGATATGGATCTATTTTCATTCTGTTACAAGCAGCCACCTGGTTAAACCAGCATCATTTATTAAAGATATTATCTGTGTATTTTTGGTTTCTTTGTCAAAAATAAGTTGTTCATAAGTTGTATAATTATGTCTGGGTCTTCAATTTTATTCCATTGATCAACATGTCTGTTTTTATGTTAATACCATGCTGGTTTTATTACTATAACTCTGAAATACAACCTGAAATCTGGGACGGTGATACCACCAGCCATCATTTTATTATTCAGGATTATTATAGCTAGCCTAGATTGTGTTTCCAAGTGAAGTTGAAGATTATTTTTACTACAGAAACTTCCTAAAATGTGTGTGTGTGTGTGTGTGTGTGTGTGTGTGTGTGTGTGTGTGTGTTTTAAAGAAAGACACCATATGATGAGAGAGACAATGCTCTATCTAGACATCAAGTCATCAAGTAAAACCTCTAATTCCAGGAACTGATTATATCTTGTTGAGTCATTGGTCAAAGGAGGTTCCATGGACCCCCTAACATCAGAGGCTATTGCCAAAGCTATTGGTTGTTCTCTGCAGCAGGATGGTAAGGCCCTGCTGATAAAGACAAGGCTAATTATTGTAGAACATGAAAAAGTTGAGCTGGTGCCTAAATGGATGCTTTAGCCCTACTGACTAGCATTCACAGTTCTGGAAGGGACTCTGCAGATTACTAGAGGAGAAAGGTGAGCATCATAATCACCCAGCTACAAACCTTGGAACCTATAACAGCAACCTACATGCAATATATACTAGTACAACAGCAGCAGAGATGTATGGGAGTAACCAAACACATTTTTTAATGAATTAATGCCCACTCCATGAGATAGAACCCGTATCTGACACCACTAAATTTATTAAGAACCTGAGGATAATAGGTCATAAGCCTAGGAGAAAACCTATTACTATTACTTTGCTAAAGAAACATAGAAACAAAAGACTCCAACTGGCATATTTTTATTTCCAAAATCAGTGCATCACTCAACCTTGATCCATGAAACTATATATGGCAGATATTAATCAATACAGAAACCCACAACTGTGCCGAGAATAAGAGACTTTAGAACACTCAGTTCCAAATTGCATACCTTCATCAAACCCCTCCCCTCAAGGCTCAGGGGTCTATCTGGAAAAGGACATAGAAAGATTACAAGAGCCAGCAATTGTGGATGACTCCAAGGAAACAGTCTTGCATACCTGACAGGTACACATGGACTCACAGAGACTGTGCCAACATGCAGAAAACCTGCATAGGTTCAAGTCAGTTGGGGTCCCAGCACTGAGAGAGAGAAAGAGACATGGGGTCCCATCCATAACCATGAAATTATTTATAATTCAAACTCCATAATAACAGGAAAATTAGTTTTCTCCATTAGAATGTCACTGGGTATGTCAAGGGCTCTCCTGAGGAGGCTCCATGCACAGTAGTAGTCGGCCAATGCAAAACAGACTCTGATTTTGTATTCTTTTGGTTTTATGAACTTTTTCACATTTTTGCTCTCACAGTTTTTAGAGGTTTTTTTTGAATTTTTATTGTTCTGTTTGGTTGGTTGATGGATGTTTTGAGAGAAGGAGAAAGAAAGAACATGAAGTTGGGTAGGTAGGAAGATGAGGAAGATCTGGGAGGAGTTGTCCAAGAGGGGAAAACTATCAAAGTATATTGTATAAAAAAAATATATGTGAAGAAAAATATTACAAATAAAGGCATAATATTATGGTTTGAATGAGGGATCTACCCTCTCAGGCTAATGTTTGGAGAAGTTGGTCCTCTATCCAGTAGCCCTTTTGTGGAGCTGTAGAACCTTAGAACATGGGGTAAAGAGATCCAACTGATAAGAGTAAATCACTAGGGATGGGCCTGTGAAGGTTAGTCTTGCCCCCAGTTCTGGTCTGCTTCCTGTGGGCTGCAACCATCTCATACCCTGATGTCATCTGCCTCAAGATCTTCCCTGCCATGGAGCACCAAGACGGTGAGTCAAATAAACCTTTCCTCACCCAAGTTGAAGCTTAACCAATAAAGATAGAATGAGGACAATAAGTATAAATTTAATTTATCTGCTTTCCTTCATTAAGTATACTTTCTTGAGAGTCCGATTTGCGCTTAGGATTCCATTATATATGATCAACATAGAATGACCACTTGAGTGTGGATTCTATGGTTGGACATGGAAAATCATGAAGCAAATAACTACATAATTAAAACATTAGACACCAAGGAGAGATACCATATATGTGAAAACAGATTAAAGAGTGGGGTAGCCTCAGAGTGTTCTGGAAGGCTGGTGTTGGGATCTTTGTGGACTGAAGAACACTGGGACCAAAGGTAAAATACGAAATATTTTACAGTGGTCACTAATAGAGATCTGTGGAACAAAGTGAGCCTACAAGGACATCAAGAATAATGGAAAGTGGTGATAATATTACTGAGCTAGAAATCCCCATAAAGACCAGGTGAGACACAAAGATTGCACTCTATTTTGGACCTGTGTTTGAGTTGCCAGTGAAGTAGAAGAGGGAAAATAAAGACTAAAGTGATAAATAAAAAGATTTGTGTGATGGGACATAGGAATTTCAGAAGTAAAGGAGAGTGGCAAGTAAAGCAATAAGCTCTTTGATGAGGAAGGGGTGACGCAGGAAGCTAACGAGTGATGCTCTAAAATCATGCAACTTGTCCTAAATTCCACCATATGAATATCCAAATGATTTAAAGGGAAAGTGCCCAGATAGATGGGAACACATTAAATGTATCGCAGCTTAGGAGACTGTTTCTAAAAGAGAGAGTTCACATCTTCAGGGAATGCAGACATGAGAGTACAGCATTGCTCATTTTTTCATAAACTAAGTATTAATATGAAGAAAATTATTTAAAACTGCTACTAGACACCAGAATACAATCAAAAGTCATTAACAACCTCAGAATGATTTGCCAGTGGTAAACTTCTTTCTCAGGTAAGAGTTAGTGGCCTTTTAATCAGAGCCATGCCCATGAGTCTACACTGGAAACCCAGGGCTCCACTTATCAAAGGTGGTAGACTCTACTCAGATTAGACAAGAAAGCAAGTGACCATTCCCCCAGTTGAGGAGATATTGTCAGCTGATGTCTGTGGGGAAAAAGCCATCAGATTTCCTCACAGATATAGCCCAGGTATGTCTCCCATGTTTCACTGACTGATCCTACACCACACACCTCTCAGCAGCAGCAACTGAACTCTGGTTAAAAACAGATGAATGAAAAAAAACAAAAAACAACCAGATGAATGACATTGGAATGAAGGTGTACAGGGGGGATGTGAGAGGAGTTGGAGGCAAGGAACTTTGAGGTATTAAAACACATTTGTGTGTGTGTGCATGTGTGCATACATGTATATATATATATGTGTGTATGTGTATGTGTATGTGTATGTGTATGTGTATGTGTATGTGTAGTGTGTGTGTGTGTGTGTGTGTGTGTGTGTGTGTGTGTGTGTGTGTATGTATGTATGAAATCACCGAAGGATAAATAAAAGTATATTTTAAATTTTTCACTGGAATAGTGCAGACATGAAGAAGCCTGAGAAGTACTAAAGTACTAATGTAATAAATTCCACAACTTTGGTATGGAATGTAAAAGACCTCCAGGGAGGCTACTGAATATCAAAGGCCTGAGGAAATATGGGAAAATGTGGCTCTGAGTGCATTCCTCAACCCAATATAGCTTGAATATATGAAGGAAGTAAAAGGATTGGAAAACACTCTAAAACAACTTGATCTAATTCCCATCTATAGAACACTCAACCCAGCAACAAAACACCACCAAGTGCAAAACAGCGTACAATAGGCTATAAGTTAGTGATAAACAACTTTCAATCACCTGAAAGCATTGAAATCATACACAGAATGTTTTCTTAACAAATAGAATGAGGACTGAACCACAGGATAAAAAAAATGTGGCAGACGTATTCAGTACAACTAGAAAATGAACAAAACATACTGTAGAATATCCATGCAATGGACTGTTACACAACAATAAAAAGAATGACTTGTGGAGACACGGAACCACAGGAATGCATTTCAAACATCATGTTAAGCAAAGGGGACAAGCCACTAATTTGTATATGTTATGTTATTAAAATGATAAGAAAAAAGAGTGAAAGAAAGAAAAGCAGAAATAAGATTACTGGGGGCTGGCCCAGGATGTGTTTATGAGAGAGAGTTCAGTGACAAGAAATATATGGACTCCTGGAGAGAAAAGATTTGGTGTTGGACTCGTTTATAGTCATGCTTTCCTGCCTCCACAAATGCACCAATCCCACAAAAATAGATCCTCTTGATACATGCCATTATTTTGATCTTCACTTCCTTAAAGAAGATAGTGGTAGTTGTATCATAGATTGCAAAAAGATTAAAAACAAGGATAATAATTTCTTATAGAAAGTAAAGTTTCCAAAGTCATTCATGACCTTAATAAAGACTGTGTGTGTGTGTGTGTGTGTGTGTGTATTATGTGGTTTGTTTTTTTTTTTTTTTCAGACACCAAAGTGAAGTGAATTGAGTTTGTAGGAAGGAGACAAATGTAAATAGACTGTCACATATGTTAGGACTACGCTCATTAAATGAGCAGGTAAGCAAGAAATGACATGGTCTGAACCCAGGGCATCTGACAGTTCACTGCTCAAAGCTAGCAATAGGTCTTCAGAATAGATTCATTCGTTGCCTATAGTTATGGGAAGGATGCCCAGATCATCACATTTGCCTTTATCCCATTCCTTTAGCCCCACTGTGAGAATTTGTCCTCATGTAGAGATGACAGGAACACAGTAGGTTCCAGGATACATATTCATTGATGTGTAAAATTGTGCGCATGTAACTGATATATTAAGACCACCCAAGTAGCTAGCTCTGTCCATGAGCAACGAGAATGGATCTTACAAGTGAAATTCTCCATATGTCTCTGAGTGGTTATCCACCTGATGCTGAAGCCTCTATTGCACAGAACTTTCTGCTCATAACACACATCCTGCAATTAAGCCTCTTTGTATGCCAGTGTTAGAATTTCAAGTAGGGAGCAGTAGGGTGGAAAAAAACAAAGAAAAAAAAAAAACAAGCCTAGCATAACATGATCAGTTGTTGGGCCTGTGAAAGAACCTAGAAGCAGAAAACTTAAACTTAATAGAAAAAAAAAAAACCCTCATAGAAACAGATGACAAGGATAAGAATAGCCTATCCTGAACAGATTATATATTCAAGCTAACATGCACAATGCCTTCAAAGTGTGACATGGTATTGGTGCAAGATTAGAAACCAAATCTAGGCTTCACGAGCAAGTCAGCAATGACACTAGAAGAACTGAAGGCACAGAAGTAGGTACCATAAGCCTAAGGAGTCGATCCTCAATAAATCAACAGCAATCACATCCTAACAACACAAACAGTAGCAACAACAGCCAGAGTAATGACACATTGACCTCTCTTCTATAGCTTAAGGTTCTAGTGTACAAGCCAATTTGAAGTCCCAAGGGATGATATAATCCTTGTAAGAATCCAAGTCAGACCCTGACACAAAAGGATCTGGTTAGTGAACTAAGCCAGGTAGGAGGGTTAATGAAGAACTGGACTTCAGGAAGAAAGGAGCATTATTGCTACAGATCAAGAGGTAAGTATGTGGTGGATCATTAGTCATTCATATATAAGTGGACTGCTGCACATAGAAACACAAAGACTGTACCAACATGCAGAAGACCTGTACAAGTTTGTAAATATGGATCTGTTGGTTGGCAGAGCGCTTGCTTAGCTAGCAGGCATGAAGTCTGCTTTCATTCCCAATTACCACATAAAAATGTCAGGATATCGCGGACCTGTCATTGAAGCATTTGGTAGTCAGAGACATGAATATCAGAAATTTAAGACCATCCTTGGCTACATTGCAAGTTCAAGGCCAGCTTGAGTTACACAGGTCCTTTTTCACAAAACACAAGCAAGAACTGAGCATGGGAGATAATTGAGAAGAACAAGAAAGCCAAGAATTCAAGAGGTAGGGAGAACATTTTAAGTACCAAGTAGAGAGATGGTACCTGACACTAAACAGGACTGGAATGAATTCCAGGGTTTGTACTTAGTATCAGTGTTCCTTCAATTTCCTGACCTGAAAGTATCATGTCAACTCAGGAAGCATTCACAAATCCCAAAAGACTACCAAGGAGCTGATTCTGTTGCAATTACCCCAGGGTCTTTATTCAAGCTTGAGCTTGGGCTCACCACTGCTTTCTCTAATGCAGCAGGATGGGAGAGTGAAGCCCCAGCCCAGGTTAAAGCAAGAAAGCATTCATAGAAACAAGTAAGCAAGCAAGGGAATTTTCACACAACTGATTGGGGGCTACTATAGAATTTATTGTCCTTTAAAATGATGGGCTGATGCTGGAAGCCAAACCATAAACTTAACTTCTGCTTTCCTCCTAATTGGTGGTTGTTAGGGTGTGATCTGGAAACTAGTACTAGGTGCAGGCTTGTTGGTTAACTCAAGCTCAACCTTAAGTCAGGTTCTCTAAGATGGAGCCTGAACCCAAGATGAAATTGGTCTGGTCTCTCAGAAAGTACTATACTTTGACACCCGATTTAATGAGTAGATACTGAATGTAAAACATTTAGAATGATTCTTGGTATTTTGTTGACAATCAGTGTATTATACCACTAGGGATAATTATTTCTATTACTGCTATAGAAAGCAATTGTAAGGCTCAAGGGGTTCTGGTAGGAGAAGGTATGTTAAGAAAGTTCTCCAGTGTTCCTGGTCATGACCAGAAATGTCATTTTAAAGGATATAGCCCCAGACTTCCGCCCTCACTCAATAATCTGATCCACTGGCCTTCCTGAAGCATACAAGTTGACATTTTTATTAGACCTCAGGTGATTCTGCTGCAAGTAAGCCATTTAAAACTCCTGCTGTCCCAGGCTCCTGCCACTGTGAATTCCATATCATGATCAACTGTAGTTTGGAACTGTGAGCCAAAATTGAACCCTTACCATTTAAGTTGCTTTGGTCAGAGTATTTATCATAGCTGCAGAAAAGTAACTAAAATATATAAGATTTTTGTTTTGTAATCGGTATAATCTCCTAAAGGCTAAGTTGCTTATCACTTAGCTGGCAGGCTTCCAAGGAGCTCATCAGAACCCTGGACAGGCCAGATTACTGGAAGCCAAGGCAAACTCTAGTCAGGAGGAATGGAGTATGCAGGGAAAGGAGCAGGTGGGAAAAATAGATACACACACACACACACACACACACACACACACACACACACACACCTTCACATTCAAAGGATGTGCATGTGTCTATTTGGTCAGAATGGCATTTTTAATTGTTGAAAAGAAAACAAACTTATCGGGGCTTATATGTGAAAATGTCCAAGGTCCATGAGATGTCTGGAAGCCATGAGAATTCTGAGTGAAAAGGAACTATTTCAAAATACATGTTAAGAGCTGTCTTAAAAGTTAGCTGTTACAGAATTAGGTGTCGTTCCTCCACTGATTCCTTCACACATTCCCTCACACATCCTCACTAAATGCCTGATCTGCCAGTCTTTTAGGACTATAAACTCTAACACTACATAATATTTTCATGAGTTAGTATGATGTTTCCTCTTTTCCAACCTACAGAATCAATAACGCGATGTTAGCTGCTAGGCTTACGCTTACATTTGAGGTGTCTCACTTAACAGGCAAGAACAACTGGGTAGCTATGATATAGAACTGGATTCTTAATCACTGCATTATATATCTAAGGTAATTGCTCACAGGGTACAGTGGTGATTTGAGACCATTATTTGTGACCAACTCAATTAATGTAATTTGTCCTAGCCCCTAAGTGACCTGATGGTAACAAAAGTCTCCTGGTTACTTCGTGCTTGTTATTACAAAAGCAGACTTATTTTATGCATAGAGAGATGATGATGTCATACATAAATATGAATATCTTTATTATGTGCTTACCTAGGGACATCAAAATTGCCATTCTAACACTTTTCTTTTAAGAACATTTTATTTAAATATTTCTCTCAAGCTTCATGGAGTCTTTAGATGAAAGTTAGTATCCACGATAAACCTATTATTCAATTCTAGTCACCAAGTGGCATTGGGAAATGAACAAAAGGCTCACACATATTGTATAGGAAATATGCCTTTGATAAATTAGGAGAACAGTGTAATGTATATATGGGTTTTTTATTTATTTAAGATGAGAAATGTGATTAGAATAGAGTTGGTTTTCTCTATCACTTAAGCCCAGCACTCAGATCTGATGTGTGCATCAGGAACAGTGCTGACCAAATGTGAAGGTTTTCTGTATGACTCAGTGTAATTTGAGTGGAGAAATTATAACTGCAGAGATTGCTACTAGAATTAAACCACTGAGATTATGTGTCCATGTAATGGCTGCAATACAACACCAGTAATGAATATTCAGATTTTAGTTACTCTAGGAAATTTTATACTGCCGTGTTTCTCTTGTTCAATTAAGATAAATAGAGCTACATTGAAAGGGAGGATGAAGATCTATGTTTATAACTAAGAAGGCGTATTTTTTTGTAAACAAGGCAGAGAGCAACACAAATATTAATGTATTTATTCAGCATCTAGTAAGTATCAATCACTCCACTAAACATATGCTATGCAAGATTCACTCAGAACTCAAACATCCTAATGAGGTAAACATGGTTATCATGCCTGTTTTCCTATGCTGTTTCATAGCTGTGCTGCAAAGCCGATCCAAGCAGTAGTGGCAAAACTTTGATTCAGCCTGTGCTTGTTTGTCTCTCAACAGTTTCTTGACACCTGCAAGGCAGCATACAAATGGGACTTGGCAGATGTTGCCTTTGACACCTTCTGGTCCAGCATCATTTTCTGCATGAGGTTCACTAGGTCCCAGAGGAACCCTATGTTGTTTTTAAGCTGAACTAAAACCCATGCTGGTTGATTCTGCCTTTGCCCTTGAAATGACAGAAGATCACTTGAAGTGTCTTCCTCCTGGTACCTTTTAATAGCAATTCAAATTTCTCAGCAAATATACTTTTGTTGCTTAATTATATCAACCATTTCTCATCTCAAGTATCACTGAAGTAGAACACTTAATAATTAGTGTTTGTTCACCAGAGGTTTAGTGTGAAATTATAACTTTCTCTTCCATCTTGTAAGACTCCCACCTTTCATTTTTCTTGGCTTCAAAACATACAGCATGTCCAAAAGCCTTATTTGTGAGCAAAGTCCTGCTGCAAAGCAAATCAGTATTTTCTGAGCCTGGCTAGGCTCACCTGCTTAGCAGGGGCTTAATCACAACTGGGATAGAAAAATCACCAAGCACTTAACAGTCCTATTTTGAGGATCAGGAACATTGAATGAGTCAAAATAAAAATTATTCTGTTATTGAAGGTCAAACTAATCATTTTGGCAAATACTTATTACTTGGGCTCTTGTTTCCATTTGTCTGTGTACTAATCATTCTAGGGGAAATAGATTCTGCTATTAAATATTTTATGTCTATTTTTTTTCTAATCAGACCTGACATGAAAATGCTGATCTTTAAAAAGGGGAGGGGGTAATCAGTTTTAGATACACCATAGGTTACATATTATGACAGTTCCTTCTAATTTAATAAAATTAAATCCTGATTAAGTAACATTTAAATAAATTGTTAAGTTGTCATAAAATGAAAAGAACCTAAAACAAAGTATATTTAGAAGGTCCTTGGTCTAAGAAGAAATCTTGTGCCATGAGTGATCAGAGCCAAGGGGACCAAAACCAGAGATTCTTATGTCATTAACATCCTGAATCTGAGCTTTGAAGTCCTTTATATGAGAAAGAAACCAAGGTTGAACCTCTATAGAATCAGAAACCTAGACAGAAGTTACAGAAGTTATAAGAGACTAACTTGGATTAGACAGAAGGTAAGCCCCAACCCCATGATAAATGAGTCACTTTCAATTAAATTGAACTAGTTGCTGGCAGGACCAGATCTAGAATACGACAAACGCAGTTTCTAGGGTGCAGATCTAAAAAAACTCTTTTACGACTCTGATATTCAGGATCTCCTTAACATATGTCCCTAGACAGCTACTCTTGCCTCACTCTTATCCCAGCTCCAGTCTTAGGTTAATTCCACAGTCCTGGCTCTGCCAGAAGCAAATCCAGTATCATCCTTCTATGGTTGATTTTTCTCAACTAAAGCTTTGAATATCACATCACAAACTCATAAAACATGAGCTCACATGCATTGGCAACCACACAGAGAGGCACCAGGGCACAGACTCAGTAGAATTGTGTATTTCCTCTCAACTCCTCTTGCTATGATAATACAACCTGACAAAAGCAGTTTCAGAAAGGATACATTTTATTCAGCTTACAATCCCAGGTTATAGTCCATCACTGAGGGAAGTCAAGACAGGAGCGAAAGAAGCTAATCACATGGTATCCATGGTCAAGAGAAGAAAAAAACTCTAACCTATGCTGCCTATTTTCTTGTTTTTCATCTAGCTTTCCTGTGCCCTATAAAGTTCAGGGCCCGGCCCATAAAATTGTGTGACCACATTTAGACTGGATTTTTGTATCTCCTACTAATGTCAGAAGCTACACACATAAAGTGTCACCAACATGACTGCCTTAACATGAGCTGAACAAGAACAACAGACATGCAAATGTGGTCAGGGGAAATCCAGGAGGCCTCAGCCCTACATGGATAATAATTACAGACTACCAAGGAATGCTGAGCGTGGAAAAAATGGTCTTCTCCAGAAAAAAAGCACATTAATTGGCCATCTAATACCAAGTAGTGAGCACTAAAATTGTATACATACAAGTAAACCTTAACAGACAGAACAGGATATATATATATTTGTGTGTGTGTATGTGTATGTATATATATACACATACATATATATACATATATATGAATATATATTAATATACATTATATGTATACATATATACATATATAGGAATATATATTAATATACATTATATGTGTGTGTATATATATATACACACACACATATATATATATATATATATATATATATATATATATATATATATATATATATTCATTTTTTGGAATCCAGGCATGGACACACACACACACACACACAAACATGCAATAATAATGAAAACAGAGGCCATGAGTTTGAAAGAGGAGAAAGAATATATGGGAGGGCTTGGAGGAAGAAAAGAGAAGGGAAAGTTTATATGATTATATTATAATTTCAAAACTAAAAGAATAATTAAAAATAAATAAGATATTTTTTCAAAAACACTGAAGGAGGTGCGAGAGAGGGAAAAAGCAACCTTTTGTCTAAAATAAGTGAAAGGTTGCTGAAAGGACATCAAAGACTCTCCTCCTAGATGATTCTAGATTGTGTCAAGTTGACTTTTAAAACTAGCCAACATATATACAACCAAGAATTTAAAAACATTTCATACAACTTCCATGCAAAAAAAAAGCTATAGACAATTGTCATAGAATTTATTTTTAGCTAATACATTAAAAACTATTAGCATTAGCAAAAATAGTAAAATAGTTTGAAATATTAGCAAAAATGTAGTAGTATTAATGAGATTACAAGTGATGTTTCAATATTTAAATCAATGTTTAAATCAGGTTAACAACATTTACTTCCTCCAGTGCCTATCATTGCTCATGTTAAAATTTTTCCAAAATGTTTTCTTTGGAACTTCTAGAACACATAGTACATCACTCTTGTCCATACCTGCCCTTCTTTTCAGTATCACACAGGAACACCCAGGTTCTAAGTGACTATTCATTGGTCAACCTTCCCTACCCTTCCCTCCCTCGTTCACCCTAGGCTCTGCGAAGCACTCTTCCATTCTCAACCACTGGAATCTAGGCATGAATGAGACCACATGGAACTTCCCCTTCTACGCCTGCCTTGCTCCACTCAGCATACGATCTCTACTTCAGTCCATCCATATTGTGACAAAAGACAGACTTTTTTTACATCTGACTCAGATTCCACTGTGCATGTGCCTCTATTTCATTTATAAATTCACACCTGATAGAGAAATTCTTTCCATTTCTGGACTACTGTAAATAGTACTGCAACAAACATGTCTCTTTGACACATTGATTTTGTTTCCCAAGGATATATCCACCCGGTAATGATATTGCTGGATTGTATGGTAGTTCTATGTTATTCTCCGTATTAATGTTCATCCTTACCCACAGTACACAAGGAATTCCTTTTCTCCAACCCTCACTAACACCTGTATCTTTAGTTTATTTATACTAACCATCGCTCCTGGTATGAAGTAATATCTCACTGTGGTTTTGATTTGGTTTTTTGTAATGCTGAGAACTTACTCATATACCTTGGCCAGTTGTGTGTCTTCTTTTGGAAATTATTTATTTCATTCTGTTGCCTATATTTGTAGCCTTTTTAGAGGGTTGCTGTTGTTTTTGTTTTTTCTATTTGAGTTTTTGGAGCTCCTATTATATTCTGGGTATTGATCTTTTCTGTGGTAGAATGTATAAACAATGACAATTTGCCTTCTTCCTTTCCAGTCTGGATGCCTTTATCTTCCTGATTACTCTGGAAGGACTTTCCAGTGAAGAGCTTCCTTGTTTTATTCCAAGCTTTAGAGAAAAATTAGTCAGCTTTTCCTTACTTAGTATACTATTAGCTGCTGAATTGTAAGGGATATTTTATTATATGCAGGTGTATTGCTCCGGTACCTAATTTTCATGGTATATTTAACACATTTATTTTTTTATCTATGAAAATGATCTGTCTTTCCTGAACTCCTTCCGGTCATGTGACCTGGGTCATTAATCTGCTGTGTTGACCAAAGCCTGCATTCCTGGGATGAATCCATCCTGATAATGGGCACACAGTAAATAGATAGCAACTACATTAATCCTATAATTCGCATGGCTTAGATATTTGTATAAATGAGTGTTCCTGTGCCTGACATTCTCGCTTGATTTTGTCCTCTACCTAATCTTAACCACTCACTTCCATGTCATACCCTAAATCTGGTCACTAGCAACTGCAAACCTTCCAAAACTCAGAATTTCAAACTTCCTCTCTCCGTTCAACACACTCTCCCTCTGCAGCTTAAGCCCTCTGAATTCCTGCTGACAGTATTTATTCAGTCCTTGTGCTCACAGCCTGGCCCCTATTTACCCAGACACAGGTTGTGTATGCAAAAACTACCCTTCTTTTTTGATCCAGTTTTAATTTTTCATGGTAGATTATTATAGTTCCTTTTAATTGTCTCGATCTTCTACCTCTCCTACATTTCAACAGAACCATTCTGCTAAACCATGACAATGGCTGACAGCAAGTCTCTACCTATGCCACGCAGCACTGCTGCAAATGGATGCCTGGAGAGAGCAGGCTGCCTGGCTGGTAGTCTCACTTGATATATTCTACCTAATATAAATAGTCTCAGCAAACCTCTTTCTTAAACTGACACCGTCATGTCTGTCCAACACTGCTGCCTCATGAATACGTGAGTACATACCCCAGGGTCTCTGACACGGTTTTCTCATGGTCTGGAATTGAGATTCTCTTTCCCTTTTAGCCATATTATTTCCTGCTAATCATCTCCTTTACATATTACTCAGCCAGCACTAGTGGAGTACTAACCACTGCTGACAACTGAGATCTTTCCACGTATGTTTTTCTGCATTATTTCTCTTTGTAATATTCATCACAATTTCTCTCTTTTTTTTCCAGACAGGATCTTATGTATCCCAGATTGGCCTTAGAATTGCTGTGTGGCTGAGGATGACACTGAACATCTGATCCTCCTGTGTTATCCTCCAGTGTACTGTAATTACAATAGCTGTGAGACACCACACCTTATTTTAAACCATTCATATTTATTACTGTTGGTGGGGTAAACATTCTTGTTCCATGACACACACATAAAGATCAGAGGATAACTTGAAAGAATCAGTTCTCTCCATTCACCTTGGGAATCCCAGGGACCGAACTCAGGTCATTAGGCTCAGTAGCAAACACCTTTATCTGCTAAGCCTTCTCGACAACCCTCAATCCATTCATCTTCACATATCATTTAATCTTCTTACTATGAATTCTTCTCACTGCAGTAGTTCATATGCACCACATATGAATAGAAATCTTTATCTATTTTATTGATTGTTATAGCCTCCAAATTTGAACAATAACTAACATACCGAAGGGTTTAGTGGGAAAGCAAATGAGTGCTTCTCAACACTTAATAAATACTTTACAAGGTATATTTATAGGTTCTATAGTAAGGCTAAATTACTATTATGACATTTCAAGAATCAAGTTCTCAATTAAATATAATTATATGCAGATAAAGATTACAGTTGCAAAAATGAAAAGTGATTATCCCAAATCTTTGATGAGAAGTGCATTCTGCTGCATGGGATGAGAATTTGGAATAACTTGTAATATATATATGACATATATCATATTATATGATATATGTCACTGAGCTGCTATCTGTATGCTAGGTCACCTCAGGCCTCTTTTTTGTTCACCTGCTAACAAAGTTGCATTCTGTTCAATTGAAACTGTATAGAATCGCCTTTCTGATAGGGTGACAGGAGGAAAACATTACTGCCTGTATGGAGAAATAATGAATCTGGATTTTTTTTAAATAACTTGATAAGTAAAGCACATGGAGCGACTGCAGAAATTTCAGAAAAATACTATAAAAATGCAGGGCAAAGATACTAACAATATTTACATCTCAGACTCACATTTATATGCCATTATTCTATTTTTAAGAAACATGTCGAAAGTGACCTGAAGGGGAATTAACTTTCTTCAAAGTAATCAACTTGGAAGGCAATATTTTACAACACTCCTGATCCAGTCTCAGAAAAGGAAAAACAGAGTTCTTGTTTTAAAAATATTTTCTGTGTATACATCAAATTCTCTTCAAAACCTTCATTGTTCCAGCTTCATTTTGATATTTGACTGTATTTGACTATGCTAAAGATGATACCTAGGATCCCTTAAATCAGACTTGAAATTTGATCTCAACCAACTTAATATCTATTGATTACAGTAGTTCAGGAATGAAACTCAGCACTCATAGCAGGGGCGTTGCATTTTTTAGTCTGTGAGTTAGTTCTCCAGAGACAATGGCTGGGATAAGGTCCTTGTACATATACAATACCAGGGATTAGAACACTTAAGCTTTATTTCCATGGGGTCAAACCATTCATAAATCAAGCAGTTGAGACAGAGCCTATGCTCTCCGAATTCCTACCTCATATCTCAGTCTCACAGGGAGAGATAAAGCCTGAGTTAAAAGAATAAAAATAAGTCCAATGGACTTAGAAAACTGATGAGCTTAAGTTAGTTCTGAAGATGT
The DNA here is from genome assembly GCA_030674055.1 of Rhabdomys pumilio. Lineage (NCBI taxonomy): Eukaryota > Metazoa > Chordata > Mammalia > Rodentia > Muridae > Rhabdomys > Rhabdomys pumilio. Next base: position 103,707,201 of record JANHMN010000001.1, read on the forward strand.
GGCAAGATTTAAACATAGATGGAGGATTCTAGCTGTTGAAGGTGGGAAGACTCGATTAAGAGAAAGACATCACGATCATGAACAAGGAAATGCTAAGGTTAAACCTTTATTTGATGAGAACTGGAGTAACAGTGTTATATAAAATACAATAGTCTATGAAAAATGCATTTGAGATCAGCAGACTCATTAAAAGACTGCTAGATTAAGCAAGAGATCAAAGGAAATGTGGATTTCAATTGGTGACAGCAGAGACCAAGTTGGGAAATATCTGGAGGCATTTAAGAGCTGGGTTGCTTGGACCAATTGGAGGTCTAGTGGAAACAAGAAAGAAGCTAGGGTTTCACCACTGAGTGAGTAGAGGATTCAATATATAACAGAAATCAGGTTACTAGCAGGTAAGTAGGTTTGAGTGGGAAATTATTTTTCTGGTCTGTGATTTCTCAGCTCCCTTGGCTGAGTCCATGATTTGGTTAGTCCTAATCTATTCTCTAACCACGTATTTCTTGAGGCGAGATAAACTCACTTAGCCTTCACTTCTAGTCTCATCGAGTTAAGATGATGTCATCGTCCCTCTTTAGACTCCCGCCTTCCAGCTACCACCTGTCTACCTGTGACTAAATATGACCTCGCCTATGACTCTGTTCTGACTTCTTGCTGGCATATTCTATACAGAGAAATCAGAATTCTTCATTTTACACCCTGCTGAACTTGAGCTGTTTTCAGGGAAAACACAGAATGTTAGGAAGCAGTTCGTATTTTCCCACTGATTTGTCACCAAGACATCTGTGAACAACAAGAGTCTCATCAAAGCTCTACATATCAGAAGATTCCAAGAAGAAAGCACTGAGTTTTAAACAAAAAGAGACAAGAATAGCTTGATGATTACTTACTAAGTTCTTCTGCTGCTAAACAAAACATATGCATGGAGATGCACAGAGAATCCTTGAAATATTTAGAAACATTTCCATTTTTGCATACATCTTATTAGGCATGTTCAAGTTACAGATATTGGTCCGGAAAGATGCATAAGTCAGTCCATAAAGTGTACGAAGCACAGTTTCAATCCCCCGACACATGGAAAAAAAGCCAACTGTAATGTGTGCTTTAGTCTCAGCTCTGGGGACAAGGAGACATATACATTCCCGTGGTTTGATGGCCACACGGTTTAGCCTAATAAGAAGTCCCCAAGCCAGTGGGAGACCTGAGAAGTGAAATCCACATTCCCTGACCTCTACACACATATACACGTATATACATACCCATATGCATACGCACAAATCGCTAGCTATTGTGAATATTCACTAATAACACCATGCTAAAAATTAGTTTAAAAGTTGTATATATAGTGTGAACCATTTTTAAAATGTCGTATGCTTTGAAAGCAAAGACTGGACTATGTTAAGGTGGGTGTTCCTTGGAATAATAACCTCACGGGTGATTTTCTTTTTACATTTACTTTCTATTTCATATTCTATTGATTTTGATACTTGTGAAAGATTTTTAAAGGTGAAATTTTTTTAAAAAGAAAAGATGACCAATATTATTGAGAGCCTTAAAGACAGGGATATTGGTAAGAGGATTAAAAAAATAAGAGACAACCAAATTCTCCTATTGGAGCACTTGTCAATGATTCATGGAAGAATGACACTGTACTGAGGAAGAACAGCCACTTTGAAATGTGATGGCTATTCCCAGTTGTCAATCTGGAATTAGCTAAAATCCAAGTGTCTGGGTACACCTGTGAAGATTTTTTTTTTTAAATTAAATCACTGGAAGTAGGAAGACCCACTTTTAATCTGGTTCTTTTTAGGTGGGAAGATCCACCTTTAATCTGAGCCACACCTTCTTCTGGGAGCCTATATAAAGAACTTGGAAGAAGGAAGCTCAGTCTCTGCCTGCTGGGTCTCACTCTCACTGGCAAGTTCATTCCTTTATTGACATGAGAGCCTACGTCTTCAGGATTCCAGGGTGTACTGAAGACTAGCTGAGACACAACCTTGTAGACTGATGACTACTGAATTCTTGGACTTTCCATTAGTAGAGAGCCATTTTTGGACAAGCTGAACCACAACTTGTAATCCAAATAAACCCTTCCCTTCCTAGGTTGCTTTGGTCACAGTATTTCATCAGAGCAATAGAAACCTATATGGTATTGCTTTGGACATAATCTTAGAACAACATAGTTACATCTTATGCATAGAGGTTAACTCATGGTACCATCCCCTCAACCAAGAGCAGAATCCTACTTGTCTATTTGGGTTCTATTGGAAGCTTTGAATTCCCAAATAGGTCATTTCTTTGAAGCACTGCATGTACTCTGTGGCAACACAAAGACATGTGTGAGGAAAATCACCCCAGGCCACCTGCTGTTCTCCTTCCTCCAGGCTGTGAGCACATTAGAGGCTAATTTAGAATCACAGTATCATGGTTCACTCATTTTGGTTCCTGTTTGTATTTCTGAGAGGCTGCCATTGGATATGACAGGATAATAACGATGTGTTTACTTTCCAACAATTTTAGATCAATCCACGATTGTAGAATAAAGTTTTATAGAGATGTGCATACCTCAGCAGGTGGTTGATATGCAAATTGGCCGTGGCTGCCACACTTAAGTAAAAAGAGAAGAAAAGGAATGTATAATATGCTGATTGTAGGTATGTAGATAAATACAGTGTATCAAAGGCTATAAGAGAATGCAAACTTTGCATTGACCTATTGTGTCATTGTGTGTTAACTGTTCTCTGCAGCTTAAACTCCTATTGCTACCACTGAAAGGATGGCTGCAGAGTTCTTGAGGGGGAAAAGCTTAATATACCAAGTCCCTTATGAACAATACAATACCCCAGAAGCAGCAAGGACCTAACAAATGTTAACAGATGCTGACAGAAGAGCCAAATTAAGATTACTAAGTTTTATAAACTCAGATGCATACATACTTCTTAATCAACATTAAGTGTGCAACTGGTTTAAAAGGAAAAGACAGACAAACCTTTGTGAAATTTGTATTAAATATTTAGAGACTCTTCTGACCCAAGGACACCTGCTAAGCCATGATAAGAATAATGTTCTCCAGGCTTTTCAAAATTATTTGACTCCATGAAACATTAAAGCCATTTTATTCTCAAAGGGTTATCACGTAACAGAATAAAAGTAACTTATTCTCCTTGCAGTGTAACTAAAGGGGAAATCGCTTAGATCAGTTTTCCACACTTAAGGGTCTCGATGTTCCGAAATAGCAAATATACTGTCCCTGAGGATATCCACAGTCCTTTCAGAGTGAGATGACTCAGAGTGACTGAGGCAGCATGAAGTTGTCAAGAAGTCTGCCTATCTAAAAACCCTTTTCTACCATTCCATTTTTATACCTACTTGAATCTCTGAATTGGAAATGGTTCCAAAGGTCACCCTACCTAACAATTTTACTTTGTAGATGAGAAATAAATAGTCTCATTCCAAGTTACCAACAGCGCAGAGAAGCCCAGACTTCCTCATCACAGGAAGCCACTGTTTCCTTCCCCTCTGACATTGGTACGTTTAATAGGTCATTGCCGAAGGAAACAAAACAATCCATGGGTCAATGTCTGCCCAAGTCACTGCTAAAACATCCAACACAGACATGACCATTTTCTTCACTGTAACATCTGTGAGGAAAAGACTCCAGAGTTATCTTCACCGTGGTACCCCATCTCTGCAAAGCCACACCCCGTTCTCAGTCTCTGACTGAGATCTAGCACCTGGTCATCAAACAGCACATTTCCTGGTGTGTTGTTAAGAAATGGCCTTGCTGGGCCGTGGTGGCACATGCCTTTAATCCCAGCACTTGAGAGGCAGAGGCAGGTGGATTTCTGAGTTCGAGGCCAGCTTGGTCTACAGGATGAGTTCCAGGACAGCCAGGGCTATACAGAGAAACCCTGTCTCAAAAAACCAAAAAAAGAAAAAAGAAAAAAGAAAAGAAATGGCCTGACCCCGTCACATCAGAACATGTCCTCCCACCTCTGGACTCCTAAGTCCAGAGCATGGACATGGAGACTCTCAGCACAGAGTAATTATATTCTCCCCAACAATGTTAAACTTCACCATATTACTAGATATTTAATAATCATAAATCTTGTCTCGGTTTGTGTGTTTGTTTCTTTATGTGTCTTTTTTTTAATTTTTACATTTCTTTACTTGTGTGTTCACATGCACACTGCAGTGCGCATGTGTAAGACTGAGCACAATCTATGGGAGTTAGTTCTATCCTTCTACCAGGTGGATCCCAGGGATCAAACTCAGCCCATAAGGCTCCAGTGCATCTTTGCTGTGTCTAAGACATCTTTTTTTTTTTTTTTTTTACATTGCAATTTTTTTTTGTTTTTTATTGGATATTTTATTTATTTACATTTCAGATGTCATTCCCTTTCCCCATTTCCCCTCCCTAGAACCCCCTATCCTATACCCCCTCTTCCTTTATGCTTTTATACCATTTTGATTACATGCATGTATTTAGGTCAGTTCTAGGGTGAGAGTCTAGCAATACAGTAGATTCAAATATTCGAGAAACAAGCAAGACAATAAACACAAATAGTGAAAGAACAAGCAAGGCATTAAACACAATTATGCAGAACATTCCTGTGATCACAGTTTCTAAGGGCTTATCAGGATGACTAAAATATCTGAACCTACTTCCCTGACCTAGCCCAAAGTCATTTCATGTCTGAAGCCGACTTCCTTGTCCTAGCCTAAAATTTAGATTCCTGTCTGAAATTACTTCTTTGTTCTAGCCAAATATTTAGATTCCTGCTTGAAGCCTACTTCCTTGTCCTTGGCCAATGTCATATTCCTGCCAAGCAGCTAAGACACATCTTATACTGGCCTAGTCATGGACTTTTTTCATCAGTGCCCTCTATAAACACTTACATCTATAACACACACACACACACACACACACACACACACACACACACACACATTTCTGTATATATGTTGTACTTGTGCAGGTTTGGGGATACCTGTATGCATACGGAGGGCAGAGATTGAATAAGTTGGGGTCTTCCTGTTCCCACCTTACTTTTTGAGACGAGGTTTCTCACCAAGTCTGAAGTTCACCAGCTGGCTAGACTGAGAGGCCAGCAGGTTCAGGAGATCTGCTTGTTTCCACTGTCACCACCCATCCCCAGCTCTACAGGTACAGACACTGGCCACTAGGTCAGATTTTAATAGGGTGCTGGGCACTGGAAATCTCATCTGCATACCTATGAGCAGGTCCTTCACCACCTAGGCAATCTCCCCAGTCCCCCATGTTCATGCTTTTGAATATTTTCTTTCATCAGTTATATTCATTTACAACCTATATTTTACAATAAAATTTAGTATACGTTTAATGTACTAAAGGACATTTGAAGTATAGATGATGTTAGATGATTCACTTACTGAATAAAAAGTCTATAGACATGTATTTTTAAAATAAAGTGTTGTACTTAATATTTTATCTCCTTCCAAGCCAAGTTTAAAGTAATAACAAACTCCTGGAATATTAATCCAATATGAATTCAGGAGCATGAGTCTCTGAGGGGTAAAGAAGATCAAGAGAGACAGCCAGGCAGACGGACCTGACAAGGTGCACCACAGCAGCCCCAGGCCTTTAATGGCCACACCGCCCTGTCACATCCCACATACAGGGTTGTCTCCACTGAAATTCCTTCATGTTTTATTTCACCTTCAGTGACACCATGAAATCTCCAATAGTGACATTTCAGAGACCAGTTGTTCTGAGACATTAAAACCAGAGCCATCACCACTCATTTTGGGCTGTTTGGATGCAAAAGGTGACAGAAGTTCAGGAACCATTACATTTGCATCCTAGAGGAGAACAAGCCACAGGTCTGTTGCTCAGAACTTGGAATGCTGCTCACACACAAGAAATACTGGTCATGTGCAAGGCTTGCTTACTCATACTAACTCAGAAATACTCAAAATTTCTGAGACACAGCAAACAAAGAACCCCCCAAAAATCTCTACACTTCATCATTAATTTCTCATAAAACATGATGCTGTTGTATCATTTATTAATAAACCTGAATTCTTAGCTAAAAGTCTGCTTCTCATGAAGGAAAATTAAACAAACATTTTTCAAGATAGCCAATTTCTTAAAAAATAATTACAACTAATAGAGTTACCACTAAATAACAACATCTTTGACCAATAATCAGCTTCTCTTTTGTGACTTTTTTCTCATATACATTATTTTTTTTAAACATTCCAGAATCAGACATGGTCAAATAGATCATAACCCTGAATGATATGTCTGTCATTAGCTGACTTTATTTAGAAACTGTTATAAGCATTAGTGTTATTTTTGTTAACATTTATAAATACATGTATTTATCCAAGATCACTAAATGTAAAAAATAGTGTGGCTTTGCAGATCAGGCTCCAAATCCAAGAATAGGTAGCCAACACAAACTGTACTCTACAGTTTGGAGGGTTGACAGAAGGGTGAGAGAGAAAGAGAGAGATGGAAAGATAGAGACAGAGACAGAGAGAAAGAACATTGCAGCCAAATGAGATGGGGAGAGAGTGAATATGATCAAAATACATTGTATGGAAATATTTCTTTTTTAACTCAAAACACTTTATTTATCAGTATTTGTATGTATGTATATATATATATATATATATATATATATACATGTATACATATATACATACATATATGAAAAATAATTAAATAATAAGATGTATTTGAAAAGTATGGGGGTGGGGGGTTGGGAAGAGTGGAGAAGTGGAGGAAGGAGAGAAAGGGAAAAATTATGTAAATACAGTGCTCATATATGAAATTCTCAAAAAGGAATCCAGTTTTTTAAAATGTTCAACAGATTAACTAGGATTTTACAATATGAAAATAAATATGACCTATAATTATGTTGAAGGACATTTTAACTCACTACAAACTTTGAAGTTTAAAATGAAATCAATAAAAATTATTTTACTCAGCATACTAACAAAAACCACAATAACATTTTATAATTCAAAGTATTTCTGAGAACAAGAAAATGGATTGTCAGAAGTTAAGTCAGCAGAGCCAGGGGATACTGTGTGTTATTTCTTTTTTCTTTTCTTTTCTTTTCTTTTTTTTATTATTATCAAATCATAATTTTTACTTTTTAACACAGGGGTTATAAACACAAAAATGCAGGATGTGGGGAAAGGGATGACACAGGAGCATAGGTGTTCAGGGGGAGTACAGATATCTTTCAGAACAGGGTATCAGCTGGGTGAAGGTTCAGGGGTCAGGTCAATATAACTCTGCCTATGATTCACTTATCCTTATCTAATTTGGTACTATCCACCAAGGCTGCCTGTTTACAAGGTCTACAACTACTCAGGCCAGTAGATTTCCACAAAAGCTGCCTGTTTACAATAGTTTGTAGACAACTGTTTCAGTGTTTTTCCATAGAGACCTAAGACTTTGTGTTAGCAGGCATGTATGTCAGGCCTATTGCTGATTTTAGGCTTATGGCTGATTTTAGGCCTTCAGTGTATAAGCAGGGCTGCCCCTGACATTTCCTCCCTTCTCCAAGTATAGAAGGGCTGTGGTGATTCTAATTATGCCAAGGCGGGGATAGAGGCCTGACTTCCAGTAATTAAAGGGGACCTTGTAATGGCTCCAGTCCTCCTGTCATTGTTCAGTGAGGCATGAGGGCCATACTCATCCCAATGTCTTTTTCCTGGAGAGGGGATACTTTTGAAACGGTCCTCTATGCAATCAGGCTTGTCCCTCAGGGAACCCAGAAACATATTTTTAACTTTTATTTTTATTCCCTTGCAGTGCTTAGCCTCGCAGCCTAAGCAAGAATTCAGATCACCAGACAGAGGGGGTTCTGGGTGGCCCCTCTCTGCTTGGTCTAGGGGCAGAAGTCCCCTCTTTTAGGTTGGGTGGAGATGGGACTTGGGAGCACCCTGGATAGAGTAACATCCTCTTCTAGAGTCTCATGGTCCTCCACATCTAACTTATGATAATGTATCTGAATAGATTTTGCTATCAGATTATCTATCTGTTGTTTCACAAAGTTAGTCAGCCTATTTAAGGCCCAGGGACCAAAGGAAATAAGCAAAAATGACCTAATTAATGGTCCCAAGACGGAAGGAAATAGGGTTAACAATCATGGAGAGGTTGAAGACCAATTCTTGTACAAGCTCTCATTTTTCTCTTTCTCTCTCTGTCTTTTCTCAAGACCTTCTCTAGTCTTTTTCATGCTATCTTTAATCATCCCTGTTTTGTTTATGTAAAAGCAGCATTCTTTTTTAAGGGCTGTACACAGTCTAGAGCTGTACACAGTCTTTTCTATTGTAAAAGAGAAAATCAAGTCCGATAAAGTCCTTTGCAATTTGGGGGGGTCGCAACACACAGTGAAACGAGGAATTTCTTCAGATTAGTGATGTCAGTGTATAGCTGTTTAATGTCCTTGTCAAAGGCCCATTGGAAGTCTGAGTAGTGTAAGTTCGGAGGCCAGCATCAGGATTAGAACTCCTAACAGCAGACATCACTGGTGATTAATTTTTGCCTGGAAAGGAAAAAAGAAGGGAATTCTCAGGGAAATTTCTCTTCCCTGAATGTCAATTGTTATTCATCTTATTTATAATTGGGCCTGGTTTTGTGGGGGTATCTATTTAATTATTATTCTTTTTGGCAGCCATTTAGCTGTGCCTTCTGTGGTATCAAACAGGCATATCAATCCTTGGCCCCATATAGGAACTGGGTCCTGGCCATTCCATTTTAGGGTAAAAGGGTCCTTCCACATAGTTGTGGCATAGTTTTTATTGGTCTCAGCAATGCCAGAGGCAATCAGCAGCAAATTTGCCCTGAGCTTTCAGTTTTAGAAAGCTGAGTAAACAAAGCATGTTCCTTCCACCCTCAGAGAATCATGATGACACTATTTAAAGAAATATAATTCTTTATTAATAATTTCTTTTATCAAAGGACTATTATAAAACAGCCAACAATTAATCAATCTATATAATATATCAATTAATGAGAGTTTCTTCTACTTTTTGTAAAATTACTCCTCTTTTGTCAATTAATTGTTGAGGGAAAATAGGATTTGCATCTCTCTTGAGACTATTAAACAGAGACACAAATTCTTTTGTGAAGAGCTTAAAATAAGATCTTAGCCAATAAGCATCTCCTGGAAACCCTTGAAAATCGTTTGAAATAAATAAACTATTTTTTTAACGAGACCCATTATCTTTTGTTTTAATATTAGATATTTTACATATTTATGTTTCGATGTTATCTCCTCTTCCTTTCTCCCCCAAAACCCCTTATCCCATACCCCCTCTTCCAATTTTTATGAGGGTGTGCTCTCACCATTCTCCTAATCCCGCCTCCCTGGTCTCTCATTCCCCAACACTATGAATCCTATCTTTCAGGGGCCATGGCCCTCCACTTCCATTGTTGCCTAATGAGGCCACCCTCAGTTACCTACACAAGTGGAGTCATGAGTCCCTCCATTTCTGTTCTCAGGCTGGAGGTTTAGACCCTGGGAGCTCTGGTTGAGTATTTGCTACTCCTTCTAAAAAAAAACGAAAGCACCCACACTTTGGTCTTCTTTCCTCCTCTTGAGTTTCATGTGGTCTATGCATTGTGTCTTAGGTATTGTGAGCTTTTGGCCTAATATCCACTTATCAGTGAGTGCATGCCATGTATGTTCTTTTGTGACTGGGTTACCTCACTCAGGATTATATTCTCAAGCTCCATCCATTTGCCTAAGAATTTTATGAACTTATTGTTTTTAATAGCTGAGTAGTACTCCATTGTATAAATATACCACAATTTCTGTATCCATTCCTCTGTGGAAGGACATCTGGGTTCTTTCCAACTTCTGGCTATTACAAGTAAGGCTGCTATGAAATAGTGGAGCATTTGTCCCTGTTGTATGTTGAAACATCTTTTGGGTATATGCCCAGGAGTGGTATAGCTGGGTCCTCAGGTAATACTATGTTTAATTTTCTGAGGTACCGCCAGACTGATTTCCATAGTGGTTGTACCAGCTTACAATCCCACCAACAATGGAGGAGTGTTCGTCTTTCTCCACATCCTCGCCAGCATGTGCTGTCACCTGTGTTTTCAATCTTAGCCATTCTGACTGGTGTGAGGTGGAATCTCAGTGTTGTTTTCATTTGCATTTCCCTGATGACTAGGGATGTTGAACACTTCTTTAGGTGCTTCTCAACCATTCGAGATTCCTCAGTTGAAAATTTGTTTATATAGTAAATTACATTGATGGACTTCCGTATATTGAACCAACCCTGTATTCCTAGAATAAAGCCTACTTGATCATGATGGATGATTGTTTTGATGTGTTCTTGGATTCTGTTCATGAGAATTTTGTTGAGTGTTTTTGCATCAATATTCATTAGGGAGATTGGTCTGTAGTTCTCTTTGTTGGGTCTTTGTGTGGTTTAGGTATGAGCTTGATTGTGGCTTCATAGAATGAATTGGGTAGTGTTCCTTCTATTTCTACTTTGTGGAATAGTTTGAAAAGAATTGGTATTAGGTCATCCTTGAAGGTCTGATAGAATTCTGCACTGAAACCATCTGGTCCCAGACTTTTTTGGTGGGTAGACTTTTAATGTCTGCTTCTATTTCTTTCAGGGTTATGGGACTGTTTAGATGGTTCATCTGCTCCTGATTTAACATTGGTAACTGGTATTTGTCTAGAAAGTTGTCCGTTTCATCCGGATTTTCCAATTTTGTTGAATATAGGCCTTTGTGGTAGAATCCGATGATTTTTTGGATTTCTTCAGTTTCTGTTGTTATGTCCCCTTTTTCAGTTCTGATTTTATTAATTTGAATACTGTCTCTCTGCTCTCTGATTAATCTGACTAAGGGTTTATCTATCTTGTTGATTTTCTTAAAAACCAGCTCCTGGTTTTACTGATTCTTTGTATAGTTATTTTTGTTTCTATTTGGTTGATTTCAGCCCTGGGTTTAATTATTTCCTCCCATCTACTCCTCTTGGTTGTATTTGCTTCTTTTTGTTCTAGAGCTTTCAGGTATGTTGTCAAACTGCTAGTGTATGCCATCTCCAGTTTCTTTTTGTAAGCACTTAGAGTTATGAGTTTTCCTCTTAGCACCACTTTCATTGTGTCCCATAGGTTTTGGTATGATGTGTCTTTATTTTCATTAAATTCTAAAAAGTTTTTAATTTCTTTCCTTAATTTCTTCCCTGACCACATTATCATTGAGTGGAGTATTGTTCAATTTCCATGTGAGTGTGGGCTTTCCCTTGTCTTCCTGTTTTCATATCCAGCCAGTTAGCCTATGTCTTTTTATTTGGGAATTGAGCCCATTAATGTTAAGAGATATTAAGGAGAGGAGATTGTTGCTTCCTGTTATTTTTGTTAACAGTGAGGCGTTGTTTGTGTGGTTATTTTCTTTTGGGTTTGTTGGAAGAGGCTTACTTTCTTGCTCTTTCTGGGGTATAATTGCCCTCCTTGTATTAGTGCTTTCCTGATATTATTCTTTGTAGTGCTGGGTTTGTGGAAAGATATTGTGCAAATTTGGTTTTTTCATGGAATATCTTGGTTTCTCCATCTATGATAATTGAGAGTTTTGCTGGGTATAGTATCCTGGGCTGGCATTTATGTTCCCTTAGAGTCTGTATGACATCTGTCTAGGATCTTCTAGCTTTTATAGTCTCTGGTGAGAAGTCTGGTGTAATTCTGATAGGTCTGCCTTTATATGTTACTTGGCCTTTTTCCTTTACTGCTTTTAAAATTCTTTTTTTGTTTTGTGCATTTTGTGTTTTGATTATTATGTGACGGGAGGTATTTCTTTTCTGGTCTAGTCTATTTGGCGTTCTGTAGGCTTCTTGGATGATTATGGGCATCTCGTTTTTTAGGTTAGGGAAGGTTTTTTCTATAATTTTGTTGAAGATATTTATTGGCCCTTTAAGTTGGGAATCCTCACTTTCTTCTATACCTATTATCCTTAGGTTCGTTCTTCTCATTGTGTCCTGAATTTCCTGGATGTTTTGTGTTAAGAATTTTTTGCATTTTGTGTTTTCTTTAACAGTTGTGTTAATATTTTCTATGGTATCTTCTGCACCTGAGATTCTCTCTTCTATCTCTTGTATTCTGTTGGTGATGCTTGCATCTATGACTCCTGATTTCTTTCCCAGTTTTTCTATATCCCTGGTAGTCTCCCTTTGTGATTTCTTGATTGTCTCTACTTCCATTTTTATGTCCTGGATGGTTTTGTTCAATTCCTTCACCTGTTTAGTTGTGTTTTCTTGTAATTCTTTAAGGGATTTTTGTATTTCCTCTTTAAGAGCTTTCACCTGTTTATCTGTGTTCTCCTCAATTTCTTTGAGGGTGTTATTTATGTCCTTCTTAAAGTTTTCTATCATCGTCATTAGAAGTGATTTTAGATCTGACTCTTGCTTTCCTGGTGATATGGGTAATTCAGGACTTTCTAATGTGGGAGAACTAGGTTCTGATGAAGCCGAGTACTCTGGGTTGCTGGTGCTTGTGTTCTTGTGCTTGTCTTTCGCCATCTGGATCTCCTTGGTGCTACCTGAGCTGTCTCTGACTGGAGCCTTGTCTTTCCTATTATCTTGGTTGTGTCAGAACTGTTGGGGATGCCTGTTGCTGCTGGGACTAGAGCTGAGGTCCAAGATCTGCTCACTGTTAAGGCGGAAACAGGAAGGAACCAGTGCTCTGAGCCAAGAGTGAATTCCTGGGTTGTGCCCCATGCAATCGTCTCGCCGGCAAGAATGCACAGGGGCACAAGGATCCTTCTGCAGCAAGCGTTTATTGCAATGAAAGGAGGAAGAGAGAGAGCCCCAAGATGGCACTGCTTTATATACACCCTAGGGTGGCATGGACATATTTGACTGGCTGCTTGCTCAAAACCTGTATGACACCCCGGCATGGGCAGTGACTTGGCACATGCGCAATTTACTTGTTTACCCATGGGAGCGTCAGGTGCCAGCGCCATCTTGTAATGGCGAATGCTGTCACCACTCGCTGCAGCTCTCTACACTGGGTCCCTGTGGGTCCCGGTTACTCCCTGTTTGGGTAGAGTATTGCTGTCTCTTGACCTGAGATACTGCCCAGGTTAGAACTCCTGGGAGCCCTGCCACCTCTGGGTTTTTTGAGGTTGGTACATTGTATGGAAATATTAAAGACTAAACAAAAACATAAATAGCATGGTATGTGGTATCATTGTTCACTGAAAGAGACTTTTATTTATATATTACTTCCTTTATGAGTTTGTAAGTTTCTGAAATTACATTTCTTCCAAATTTCAACCTAAAGATAAATTAAACAAGTCCCAATGACAATAAGTGAACAGCCACTGTTTGAGGTCCTGCCCTACTTAAGTTCCTCAGGTCACCAGTATAAACATTCCTGGGTATTATAATGGTATCCTAAATTAATCCAGGCCAATTTGCACTTTGTCCAGAAGCAAGCCACAGCATGGAGTCTTCTCCAAATAAATAAGAGTCTAGCAACTACAAAACTAATTAGATCAATTTACATGTTACACAGCAGCATCTAAGAAACAGTCGTGAGCTGCAGGAAATGCCTTCAATTTGCTGGAAGATTTAAGGAGGAGACAGCATGGAAATATCTTCAAATTTTTCTGACATGGAAATATCTTCAAATGATTTCTCTGATTGATCTATGGTGAGTTGATGCTGATGGGACAAGAAACAACAACAACAACAACAACAAAAAGCTGAGAATTGAATGAGAGATGCTGTAGTAACCTAAGAAAAGAAACATCATGGCAAGGGTGTTAGTAATCCAGAGAGAGATGGAACTGTTCTGAGACATGCTGAATAGGCATGTACCAAAATGATGTTTTTTAAATCATTAGGCGTGAGGGATACGCACACACACACACACACACACACACACACACACACACACTAGTTAAGGAAAAAAAGAAAGAAAAACGGTAGTTTGATCCTAAGATAAGCCTAAGAAATGCTACTTGAGTCACCTACTTGCCATCAAAACAGGCATCAGCAGTTAGATCGCAGTACTAAAACATGGGCAGTGGTGGTGCACGCCTTTAATCCCAGCACTTGGGAGGCAGAGGCAGGTGGATTTCTGAGTTCGAGGCCAGCCTGGTCTACAGAGTAAGTTCAAGGATAGCCAGGACTACACAGAGAAACCCTGTCTCAAAAAACAAAAACAAAAAACATATGGAACAACTAAGCCTGGGAAGCAAGTTTAGGAAACATCCACCCTCAGTCTTTATTTAATGACAGTAGGACAGATGAAGTCAGCTAAGAAGTCAAGAGATAAGAAAACAGAAGTCAGAGGGGCCAAGTGAGAAGTAGTAGCCATGCGACTGAAGGGAAGGAGGCTCCGGCGAGGCATCCTGGTGTTCCACAAGCAGCACAGAGATGCAGTGCTACTGAACAGAAACAAGCAGCTAGCACCAGTTTTGGCCAGCTGGGGCTCTGCGGTGTCCACTGAGAGATAGGAAGAACATACTGATTTTACAGTGTACTTTTTCTTTTTCTTTTGTTATTGGATATTTTATTTATTTACATTTCAAATGTTATCCCTTCTCCAGGTTTCCCCTCCAGAGACCCCCTATCCCATTCTCCCTCTCCCTGCTTCTAGGAGGGTGCTCACCCACCCACCCACCCACCCACCAAATTCAAGGAATTTTGACACGACAAAGGAATGGGAAGAGGAGAGGTTGCAAGAAAGCAAGCCAGAGTCAAGAAAGTGTAGTCCCTTCAAAGAAAACAATCATCACAAACGTATCTGAAATTTCAGGAACTATGTGAATTACAAGGGCTGGAGACATAACCCTTAATTGCCTGCAGTTCTTTTTAAATACATCTTTTACTTCATTAATTTATTTATTCACTTTACATCTGGGCACAGCCCCTTTTCCTCCTCTCCTCCCAGTCCCACTCATAAAGCCTTCCCTCCATTACCCCTCCCCTTCTCTGGGGAGAAGGTGAAGCCCCTCATAGGTACCATGCCACCCTGGGATATCCAGTTGCAGCAGAACTAAGCGCATCCTCTCCCACTGAGGCCCAACCAAGCAGTCCATTTAGAGGAAGGGTGTCCAATGGCAGGCAACAGACTCAGAGATAGCCCCCGCTCCAATTGTTAGGGGACCCACATGAATACTAAGTTGCACATCTGTGTAGGGGACCTAGGTTCAGCCCTTGCACACTTTTTGGCTGATGGTTCAGTCTCTGTGAGACTCCATGGCCCGTGTTCGTTGACTGCGTAGGTCTTCTTGTGATGTTCTTGACCCCTCTGGCTCACTCAATTCTATCTTCCACTCTTCCACAACAGTCCCAAACTCCACCTGATATTTGACTGTGAGTCTCTGCATCTGTTTCCATCTGCTGCTGGATAAAGCCACTCAGTAGACAGTTATGCTAGGTTCCTGTCTATAAGCATAGCAGAGTATCATAAATAGTGTCAGGACTTGACTCTCTCACATGAGAGGGTCTCAAGTTGAGGAATCCATTGGTTGGCCATTCCCTTAGTCTCTGCTCCATCTTTATCCCTGCACATCTTGTAAGGCAGGACAAATTTTGGGTTGAAGACTTTGTACGTGGGTTGACAGCCTCCTTCTTCCACTGGAAGTCCCACCTGGCTACAGGAAGTGAGAATAGAAATTGGTGGGGTGCATCTCTGGGACTAGCTGGAAACCTGGAACTGGGGAAGCTAAGGGAAGATAGTGACCCTATCTAGATTCCTACCAGTAGGGGATATGGAGACTGAAGAGGCTATCTCCTGTAGCCTGTAGTTTTTCCCTTAGA
The DNA here is from genome assembly GCA_030674055.1 of Rhabdomys pumilio. Lineage (NCBI taxonomy): Eukaryota > Metazoa > Chordata > Mammalia > Rodentia > Muridae > Rhabdomys > Rhabdomys pumilio. The sequence continues at coordinate 103,722,992 of JANHMN010000001.1, forward strand.
TCTACCCTTTGCCATGTAAACCTGCAGTTCCTCCTCTAAGATGAGGAAGTTCCCTTTCCAGTCTGTCATTTGTGGCTATGTCAGATGATTTTATTAGCCACTGGGACAAGAGTATGCAGCTGGTTTGGTTCTTGCACATTTCTCCAGGAACATGCTCGAACACATTCTGAGCTGCACACTGATTCACATCGAGACAATGGAAGCCAACAGGCCTTGCTTTCAGCTTTCTGCCAAGGTCAATCTCCATAGACATAGTGTAGCCCAAGTCAAAGCTAAAATGTGGGAAGGAAAAAGAATTGTCACCATTGCTCATAAAGTTTCCAAGCAGGCTGTAATCAGCATTGTTTCCATGAAAGCTGATTAGCTGTGGTACAGTCTATGAAAATGTACAAAGTTCTAGACCCTGAACCAAGCCTGGTCAGTACCAACAAAAGCCTAACCTCCTACATTTTAGATGAAAAAAAAAAATCTTTCCATCATTCTATCAGTGAAAAGAGTGTTTGGAATTTGTATAATATTTTAGTCTTTTGTCACAAAAAGCCAGGATGAAAATTATGAACCATAAAAGAGAGTCTTCAGGCCTTCGTGGTTATTTTCTTCCCCTTTGAAAATATTTGCTGTGTTTTTCTGTAGTTCTCATAAAGGGTAGATTTGAGAAATGAGGTTTTCTTCTTATATCAGGAATGGTAGTTTGAATAAAATGTGTAAAGCAACCTAAGAGAGCTGCAAGAACAAGGAGCCAACTCACTGCCAACCAGAGGGGGAAAGCAAAGCCTGAAGCAGATGGAGGCCTGAGGAAGACACCTCCAAAAACCAGAGATGTTTCTATCTTCTCCATAGAGGGAAACAGACGAAGAATTCACTCTCATGCAGTGCATTCATGTATAGACCCTTGGCGCCACAACATAACAGAACACTGAACTCATTGGTTCCACTTGCTTTTGCAGCATAAGCATTGCATTTAGCCATGAATCCCACAATTTCCTTAATACCTGCTCTGTACCAGGCAGTGTGTTACAGTACGTGATTAACAAATAAACTGGAGGAAGCTGAGTAACAAAGAATTCTTGTTGGTGGGAAATTTATGACTTACAGATCTAGTTTCATTCAAAATATAATCTATATAAATAGTAAAGTGTACTTCTGCACATCAAATGCCCAAGAGAAGACACTATAAAGGGAGGCTTTTTGGCTAATTTTTGAAAGAAAACCTCAAAAAGATTACTGCTCAGAACTAGTGGGAGAAAATCACAGTATATATGATTGATAACTCTGTCAAAAATGGCTTCATTCCTACCAGCTGGTTTTGTAACAGACATAGCCAATAGCTTTTATGAGCATGTAGATGAGAAAGTCATTTACTGCCTGCTTTTGAGCCATCTGATGACAATCAAGGCAAACACGTGTGGTGTTCAGCTCCATCTTCAATTAAATGCTCTCTATATGGAGAAACAGTTTCCAAAACACCTCCAACACAGTTTAGATTTTTAAAAAGGATAATTTACACCATGGAATTGGGGGCAGCTAGGCCGGAAAGCCATATATAGAAAGTCAGCAAAGATTTCCACATGTCTAGACATTTGCTGGACGGGAGGATTCCACTAGGGCCAGAGTGAGGGACTTTACAGTCATGCCCACAAATCCTGTCCAAGGATAGAACCTATCTTATTAGATCAAAGTGTGAATTAATTGGCTCTTTCCACATAACAGGATCTATTTCAGAGCTTGGGCACCAGTTTATGTGAAAATGAGAAAGAATGGCAGAGTAAGGTATAAAGAACTTGAAAGCAGCAGTAGCATTCATTCCAACTGAAAATGAACAAAGTAAGCTTGGAATAGCCTGTCTCCATTTTGATCCTGATAACAGGGAGGATGAAGCAAGGAGATCTGAGAGAAAATAAATACACTTTGAGAGAATATTATATTTTTAAAGGTTAAAAGCAAAACCAGCTGCTATTATAACAGAGATAGTTTGAGAGACAATAAATACCGTTTGAGAGAAAATTATATTTCAAACGTTTAAAAGCAAAGAGAATTAGAAGTGAGTTGTCAGGATATTGGCAGAAAGATTTTAGGAATCAGGTGGGATTAAAAAATAAGATAGCGCACATCCATCCCACTAAAATATTACTAAAATGGACACATCTTTAAACTGTCTGTCTTTATCACAGCATGTATAAATATTCTCGCATAGACAATAATGCAGGGTAAATAGTTCCCCTCTTGTAATCACATCAACTTATCTAGCTTGTATTTAAATAATAAATGCTATATCTTTGGTGGATATATCAAACTTCCTATAAGCAGGCAAGCAAAGTAAGCTCCTTTGCTCTTTGTAGTAAATATTAGTTAACAGCAGAAGAGGCCTATTTAAGCCTTAAATGTCATTAATGTAATGATAATTGTGCCCTACCAACATTAATCTATGATTCCTGACACCATGTGTAATAGATACTTATGAATCAAAGACATAGACTTGTGATTTAAAACTAATTTTGAGGGTTTTTTATTAAAACGTATAAAAAGGATGATATGAGCTTTGACAAAATTTCAGGTATCGATGCAGAACTAGCTGGCATTTAGGATTTTCAAATGTGAAAGAATATCCCCTCCCAACTCTATCAGAGCTCAATTTCATACTTATAAGTGAATATGTCATCACAAACGGCCCCAGACAGATGTAATGACCGTTTGATATATAATTTACTTGAATTGAGAGCAGAAGATTGTTGATCATTTTTCTCATTCAAAGGAAGTTTTCAAACTTTTACAGAAAAAAAAGGTAGATTTATCAATGAATGCAGAAAATAAGTGATGAGGATAAAACTTTAATATTGATTATGTGCACAAAAATCATGATTTAGTTAGCCATAATTCAAGCCTTAGTATTCATTCCAGTCAACAAACAAACATGCTGCGGAAGCTTACCATGCCCTTCAGAATCATAACTGGTGATTTTTGAAATGTTTCTTAGCCTCATAATCAGCATTCCAGAAGTTGAATCACTCATGACATTTGGTTCTTTGAATTGTAATTACTGCTCTTTCCAAGACCTGTTATGTGGCCAAAAACAAGTTGAGATGTTTATCAACTTGAGGAAACAAAATGGCAGCTTGGGCACATGACCTGAACAGGCCATTTGAAAATTTGTATTTTCTCTATCAGTTAAGAAGACAGATAGATTCAAGTTCAAGTTACAACTGTAATGACAGAACCAATGCAAATTTTCTTAATGAAAACTGAATTTTAAAAGGAGGCAGAAAAAAATGATGGGTGATAGAAATTTGCATATACCATGTGCTATTGAAACATCCATTTCCTACAAAATAAAATATTTTACAGTGGAGATATATATATATATATATATATATATATATATATATATATATA
>JANHMN010000001.1:103726391-103811128 GCA_030674055.1 Rhabdomys pumilio
ATATATATATATATATATATATATATATATATATATATATATAATGAAATGCACACTTGAGACTTTATTTAATGAACAACGATTGTTGATCCTGAACAGAAGCTGAACTACACAAAAATAAAACAGATTGCAGCACTATCCTTAGTGGTGGCAGCCACAACAGTGTGAAAGAATTTTAATCTAGCACAAAATCTGGCAAAAGATACCATATCCAAAGACCTCTAGGTCTGTGTGATCTGACTGAAATGACATACCTTTACTGCCTCTGGCTGGAATAGAGACTCACCTTGAATACACACCTTTAATCCCAAACAATGAAGATAAAATTAGTTTGTAGAAGGAAGCAGTCTTGTTTGAAAGTGACAAATAATTAAAGGACAAAGTGATGAATCAAAGAAAGATTTGACAGAATGAGTCAAAGATAGGATACACCCAACTCTCATGAGAAGAGCAGAGGAAAGAAAGGAAAGAGGGAGAGAAAAGTGTGTGTGTGCGTGTGCGTGTGTCAGTTTTATTGGGACAGTTTTATGAAGACAGGTAGCAATGAGAACAAGGTAGACACAGGTGAAGATGGAAAGAGCCAGAGAATGAGAGGGAGCCAGAAGATTAGAACATATTCCAAAATTAGTATGAGAACTCAGTGAGAAGCCAAAAGGAACCATATTGAATCAGTCAGATTGGAAGGCTACTTTGTACAGAGGCTAGAAGATTTTAGGCCTTGGCCTAGGAATAGTTAGAACAGAAAGAAATGGTCTCATTTCATCCTTCTATCTAAGGAAATAAAAGTGAAATTCACACAACATAATGTTCTCTAAAACCCTAAGAACCTGTATGCATATGGATATCTATACATGTGAGCGTGCAGGTACATGTGTGTTCATGTGTATCCGTGTATATTTCTGTGTATGTCTGTGTATCTGTGTATTTGTATGTCTGTGTTCTTCTCTCATGAAATTGCTTCAATCTCAGTTTCTTTTGAATTCAGGTGATACACTGGACTCAACTCCCTCTCAGAGAAAGTAAGCTCTGCATAAAATACCCAGAGTTTTGAAGGAAAAGTGGTCAACCATAATGAGTGCTAAGTGCCTGGCTTACAATTGGAGCTTGTTCCACAGCACTGTAAGAATCATGATTGCCCTGCTTTGCTCTCTGATGAAAAATAAAAGTACAATAAGATAGTCTGCCCAACCGTCTATTATTTCTTGTTTTGCAGAGGTCACAAAGATTTCCATAAATTAAGAGTCGCTCTGCTTTGTGCCACTATGAAATTTATAATGATATACTCACCAAGGCCAAAATACACATGAGATAAAGCATCTTCAGTGAAATCCCTTTAGAGTCTGGAGTCGTCTGTATTTGTTATTCTAACAGTAGCTGGAGGGACAGCCACATTAATTATTGAACTGAAGGTAGATGAATACATTCTTCATGTGTGTTCAAAAGCACTCAGGAAGCAAAGTCACAATCCAGAATCCCTTCTGTGCATGGGCACCTGCTTCCCAAGCTGCTTTTGCTGTCCTTAAAGAAGCACCCGATGCTAATAAAGATCCTCTTTTCTAACCAGCAACTTGACTTGAAAGAGAATAGAAAAATCCACATGCTGCCTGACTCTCTCTACTGAAGCAGTTATCCATCACTAACTAGCTGCACAGATTACCTTTGTGCTTATCATAGCTCCTTCTCCAAGACATTACAGAAAGCCCTCCTTTGTTCTCTTCTCAGTAAATCAGCACTTGTGTGGAGCTTCTCCTTGTCCAGTGTGGAAAGCTCTGAAGATGAGGCGTTCAGAAATGAGGAAGATATTGCTGCCAGGAGTCAAACTGAGCACAGCTTAAATCCCTCTTCCTGGAAAAGAGAAAGACTTAAAGAATTTAGATGAGAGATGGCAAGATTCTACAAGCTGCATAATCTTTCAAGGCATGAGGAAACAGGCTCCAATTTTAAATGGCACAATGTAGAATTTTATGACATAACACTTAGGAAAATTGGAAAGCTTATCAACAGAGTAATCGAGTGTGCTTTATTTTAAGTGGGGAGCTTTTGGGGTGGAATAGAAGGGGATCAGACTTTCAAGGGCTGTTCCACCGTTTTCCACCATTACCACATTGTGCCTTTTTTCTTCATTGATTTTTATCTCACATAGATTCCATTTATGTTTCAAATTAAATTATCTTAATACGTTCTGCCTCCTTGCCTCAAATGCATTTTATTTCTGAATCACCACAGACAATCGTCTCTGCACTGAGTAATCCCTAATATCTGCACGTGCTGCTTGTCTGAAGTTATGAAGTGGCCAGCCACCACCGTGCAACATTATGAAGGAGGTCACAGTCACCTCCATCATTTCCTCATTCATTCTTTCTCCTGGTTCTCTCTTTCTTCTCTCTCTCTCTTTCTCTCTCTCTCTCTCTCTCTCTCTCTCTCTCTCTCTCTCTCTCTCTCTCTCTCAAACATTTCCTAATATTCCAAATCTCTGTTTTCTTTGTCTTCACCTTGATTTCATGACCAGTATAAATTACTGATAGTAACTTCTGACAACGTTACCCAAAATCTGCTGAAGAGACTATTATATCCTTGGCATACTAATGCGTCTTAATTAGAGGTGGGGAAGGAAAGCTTCCATTGTCAAATAGATTTCAGGATACCTGTGGAAAATATTGCTTAGTCATTTGAGCCTAAATGTATTTAATTACATGATGACTCAGTAGAAGAGACCTATAGCAGAAAAAAATGGCTACAGTTGATTTGTTCCCCAATGCTTGCCCCACCACACTAAACAGAAGTTCAGTACTTTGAGTTCTAGTAAAGACAATCAGGAAGATTCCATGGAAGATAGAAGTATGTCAAACGTATAAACAGTCTTTCTCTTGAAAGACTGTTTCTTGGAGGAGTCTTCTGCAACTCCTCCAAGTACTGAGGCTAGCTCTGTATCTGTGCACTCAGGAGGCCCTAACTCAAGCTCCTGGCTTCATTCTACACAGGTGTAAGTTAAGTTGCCCTGGGGAGACTGAATAAAGCCAAGAATGGTGACACAGGCAAGGCTGAAGCAGGTGGAGTCCCATGTATTTAAGACTAGCCTAGGCTAGTAGCCTAGGCCTAACTGGGCTAAAATTTTATGCCTTTTTTAAAGTCTGAAGTAAGAATAAAAATGGACAGCATTTGAATTCAAAACACAACTGTTTAGAATAGAGTGTGGTCTAGAATAAACAGGCAGATGTGGCAGACTTTAATTTTAGATGCATTGTTTGCACTTTGCTCTGAACACGCCTCGGTGCTAACTTTCTATATTAAAAATTCATTTTATTCAATATAATTTAATGAATTCAAGAATCATTTGTTTAATGGTTCCCATATGCCAAGAATTATGCAAGAAACTCAATAAATATTTGATGATATTATTAAGTATGATAATGCTATTTAATGATCTAAACTATTTTACAGGTTCAGTACAAACATTTTATTAAAAGCAAACCAAACCAGACTTTGTTAACCCAGTACCTAAGACAAATGGGCTGTGGACAGAAGGATTGAAACATGATTTTTATTTCTCTTTTGGTTTAGTCTCATTAAAGATCTAACCTCTATTTTAGGTATTTATTTTCTTGTTTCCATACATTTGGACATTTAAATAATTATTCACATATAATTTTTCTTATCAAATAACCAAAATGTTCATCAAAAAATTAATTGATCCTGACCCTCATAGAAAACAACCCCCTCCAAATATTTACACTGTAAAGTATCTCAGTTCTTTCAGACTAGGAAAAAAAATCTCCTCCATCCTGAAGGAAACATGTAAACCATAAACAAAATGTTTCCAAAATATTTCACTGTGAGTCTATTGAAGGTGGACAGCGCTCAGCAGACCAGCATCATTAGTAAATTAGCACTTGTGCATATTAATTAGCTATGTAACTTGAGACAGCCACCAGCTGGACTTAATTCCTGACAGATGCCAATAACCTCCTGCTTGTATGCATAATGCTTTGCTAAATAACTACAACCAACCAAAAACAAACAAACAAACAAACAAAAAACTCTTGTTTTTCCGGATATAAAGAAGCACAGCCTTGTGTGGCACAAGTGAAATAAAGCGTGAGACTCATGCAGAAAACACCAGCAGTTATGAATCGAAACAAATGGGCAAGAGCCACAATCAGTGCCTTACACTCAGGCAGTCATTATAGATATTGCTCTTAACACCAAGTAACAACATTTCCATGGAAAGACAGAACTTCTGTCAAGAATGACAGGAGAGGATTAAATTATCTAGAAGATTTTGCTCTATTAACACACTACTGTTACTAAATACACCAAATACTTTGGGGGATCCTTTCTGCTAATACTGGCATATTAACTGTTACTAAATTTCAACCATATCATGTTCATCCGATTGTAATTGTAAGACGTTCTAATAAGTCATGCATATGCTTGTTCTGTGAAACATATGGGAAGCATTCACAAAGGAAAGATGAAAAAACCATCGTGATAAACATGTTTGATTCAATTTTTATAACCACAAAGTATCACCTCAGCCATTAATGTTAGAAGCAAAACCAGCGTATTTCATCTACAGAAGCCTGTATTTCTTAAACATTATCGCCACTCCTCAGAGCAGACTCGTCACTGAAGGGCAGACTGAGACAGGGTGCTCTTCTCCTAGCAGGGAAAAAAACTCACAGACACAGAGGCCAGAATCAGAGACTTACATCTCAGAGAATCCTAAAATTCTAGCAGAAGCTATAAAATTTTTAAACACACTTGAGCCTTTTAAGTCAAAGAAATCCCAGGGTACACCTGAATTTAGTTTTGAGAGGAAAGCAACTGTGCCCCAGAGAGAGATGTGAAATAAATTCTCACACAGAAAATTCTGCTATCCTGTTAAATAAAAGCAAGAAACATTAGTTACAGTCGTCACGACACGTGCTATAAAGTACAAGTCAGTTTAGGCAACTATCTAAACCTATGCTCAGCTGTAGGTTTTAATTTGGAATCTTTTCTTTCACCACAGTCACTTAATTTTAAATGCTTTTTTCCCATCAGGTGTCAGCCCATGAGGAGGAAGTCTTCTTTGTAGTTTATCTGCCCTGTGGAAGGACACACTGTCTTTGTGACAATCACAAAGTGAGAAGCAAGAAAATGGAGGCCAACATGTCTTCTGATTGCTCAAAGACAACTCGTTTGGAGAAGAAATGCTTCTGAGGTTGGGTTTCATAATAGTTGTGCTTTCTCTTTACTCACAGCTGAAGAGGAAGATGCCACGCACGTCACTGCATGACACAACAGGGATGCAGAGATAGAAAAGTCAAAAACCTTCCTGTGCTTTCAAAGAGCTCCTAATTAGGACATAATTGGGTTTCATACTTTAACTTGTGTGGTTTTTTTTTGGATATTTTATTTACATTTCAGATGCCAATCCCTTTCCCCATTTCCCCTCCCTAGAAAACCCCTATCCCATGCCCCCCCCCCGATACTTTAACTTGTAACACAGTGATTTTAAGTATTTATGTTTGATGCTTTTATTTCCCAGTATTTATATTATTGTGATGCTATTTATATTTTGTGATGATACAATATTTTTCATTTGTTTTATTTATTTAAAGTTATGTGTAGATGTGGGTGTCTGTGTGTGGGTATGGGCACTTGTGTGCAGGTATCTGTGGAGGTCAGAGATACAGAGTTTCCAGGAGCTGGAGTCACAGGCAGTTGTGAGCTGACTGATGGATGTTCTAGGAGCTGAATGTGGGTCCTTTGGAAGTACAGAGAGTTCTCTTAACTATTGAGCCATCTCTACAGAACAAAGAATGTAATCTTCTGGAAAGTTATATTGAGTGATTGAGTATTTAATTTATTCATGCATTGTTTCATTCAAAAGATGCATTGAGTAGCTACTATGTATTGTTCTGTGTGTCACATGCAGCAGTACAGTTAGTTACCTGAACAGTTATTTATCAGGAACTCCAAAGGGTGGCAATAACCATTCATATACTCAAGCAATTATTTATTAGCACCTAATACATGATGGGCAATATGTTATGTATGGGCATACAGTGATACACAATAGAAAGATGATTTCTGACATCAGAAGGTTTGACTCTCTCCAAAATTCATATGTTGAAATCAAAGTCAATAAGATAATGGTATTAAGAGAAAGGGTCTTTGCTAAGTACTTAGCTCCTAAGGAAATAATCCTAATGAACCTAGTGAATGGTCTTTAAAAAGAACCAGGGCTGAAGCTGTCACTGATAAAGTGCCTAGCAAGCAGAAATCCTTCGGTTTCATCCCTAGCACCACGTGCTTATCATCTCAGCACTCCAAAGGTAGAAGCAGGAGGATCAGAAGTTCAAGGCTGTACATGGTTACATAATAAGTTTGAGGACAGTCTGGCCTAAATAAGATCACAAACCAACCAACCAAACAAACAAACAAACGAACAAACAAAAAAAGAATTCCAAAGAAGTTTGTCCTCCTTTCATGTAAGAACAAGGAAAGAAGCTCTAGACTGATGGGCCAAAAGTTACACAACTCACCACACTGTTGATCTGAGAATTTCCAGTCTCCACAACTGTGATAAATATGTTTCTATTCTTTGTAAGCTGCACAGTCTAACACAGTTTATTAAGCACCCCAGTGGCTTAGTCTTTGTGTGAGGCATCTACATTCTACTACAGAGACAACAAGTGAATGAATGGGTAATTAAGATAAGACAGATGTGAAGTGGGCAGAGAAATCCCCTCTGTGGGATGACTTCCAAGCTGAAACTTAAGGCTTAAAATAAGGTTGTCTGACAGAGAAATTCTAGTCCTAACAGAGAATGAAAAAAGCTTAAAAACCATAATGCAATACCCAAAAGAGAGTGTGACTGAAGTTTCAGTGACAGGAAATGTGTTATGGAAGTCTGGTGGTGACTGGTGCATCTGTTTACTCACTCAGCTGGATGGAGGGGCCAACATTAGTAAAGCATCCTTCTGCATGCCTGGGAAGGTGGCAAATGGGTCAGTAGTCTGAAGACAGGGATCCCCTAACAACAGTAAATGGCACCATTGGAGAGGCATCTGGGTTCAGATGAAAGAAGCAGCAGAGGAATAAGGAAGTCCGCCTACACGCTCAAGCTTGGTTTTTCTTCATTAGGCTCAATTTTGATGCTTCCATGCCAGCAAAACCAGAATCCAACTTCCTGTGTCTTTGTATGCAAGGACACTGGGACCTCTCTGAGAAGCTTGCAGGTCTTCAGCTGCAGGTAGGACAGCCATCATCAGTCCTGTTCATGATTCCTACTCTCCTTTCTCTGACTTGCCACTACCTACTGTACAAATTTACATCCTTCGTGGATGGAATGACTTTGATAATGTCTTGTAAAACTAACAATTCCCTTTTTATAAGATGCACAGATATAACTTTAAAGATATAAATATAAATATAAATTTAAAGATAGATATAACTTTAAAGTTAGATATACAAATATATAAATATCTACAAGTTTATACATATGTATGTGTACATATACACACACATATATATACATTATATATGTACATTATATATATGTGTGTATATATACGTGTGTGTGTGTGTGTGTGTGTGTGTGTGTGTGTGTGTGTGTATAAAATGTGTGTGTGTGTATACTTACCATGTATTTTCTAGGTGTGTAATATTTAAGGTGGGTCATTCTTAACCAATGAAAGAAGCTTGGATATCTTTAGCAAGTAAAAATAGAAACCATTGAAAATTTTAAGTTTCAACAGAAGAGTAATAAAATTTAACTTGTGCTTTAAGATTTCTCTCTAGCTTCAACTCTTCTGCCACTTCTTCTCCTACCTTAATAAGACCTGCAGTATCTGAATCATACAGGTTTTATTTCTTTCTCCTACCCATCTTCCCCCCTTCTTGAGTCCTCTGAGGCATCCTCCAACTGCGCTGAGAGGTCTGCTTTCCCCAGTGACCTTCACTCTGCTGCCACCTCTCTGTCCACCATCATCAGACCTGTGGATCCCAAACCATTACAGAATTAGGGATCCTAAAACTTATAGACCTGTTGACCCTGAACCGTACAGCCTATCAGAGGCCTGCAACACCAGGACCATCAAGGTTAACCACCCTCCCAATATCTACTACAACAGGAACATCTAGGGACCAAAGCCAAACCAGATAACTAATGGCCCTTGAAAGAACACAATCAACAAAAGCCAGGGCAATATGACACCTCCAAAGCACAAATATTCCACTATGGCAAGCCCTGGATAACCTAACACAATGGAAGCACAAGACTGATGACTTTAAATCCGATCTTAAAAAGGTGTAGAGGCCTTTAAAGTGGACATTAATAAATCCCTTAAAGAAATACAGGAAAACACAGTCAAACAGGAAGAGGAAATCTTTAAAGAGGGAACAAATAAATCCCTTTAAGAAATACAGGAAAATATAGTTAAACAGCTCAAGGAAATAAATAAATCTATTCAATACCAAAAAAAAATGGAAATAGTAGCAATAAAGAAAACACAAACCAGAGGAATCCTGGAGATGAAAAACCTAGGGAAGAGAACAGGAACAACAGATGCAAACATCACCAACAGAATACAAGAGATGGAAGAGAGAATCTCAGGTATAGAAGATGCAATAGAAGAAATAGATACATCAGTTAAAAATGTAAAATTTAATAAATTCCTGACACAAAACATTCAGGATATCTGGAATTCCATGAAAAGACCTAACTTAAGAATTTAGGAATAGAAGAAGGTGAAGAGTCTCAGTTCAAAAGACCAGAAAATTTTTTCAACAAAAATCAAAAAGAAAACATACCCAACCAAGAAGAAATAGATGCCTATAAACATACAAGAAGCTTATAGAACACCAATTAGACTGGACCAAAAAAGAAAATCCTCCCACCACATAATAATCAAACACAAAATTTACAGAACAAAAAAAAATATTAAAAGTACCAATGGATAAAAAGACAGGTGACATATAAAGGCAGGCCTATCAGAATTAATTTGACTTTTCAACAGAGACTCTAAAAGCTAGAAAGGCCTGGACAGATATCTTCCAATCTCTAAAATACCACAGGCACCAATCAAGACTATTATGCCCAGCAAAACTCTCAATCACCATATATGGAGAAAACAAAATATTTCAAGATAAATACAAATTTAAACAATATCCATCCACAAATGCAGCCTTACAGAAAATACTAGAAGGAAAACTGCAACACAAGGAGGAAAACTACATCCAAGAAAACCACAAGAAATAAGTAATTACATACCAACAGAAGCAAGAAAAGCACACACACACACACACACACACACACACACACACACACACATGTGAGTGATCAAGCATGCTCATAAACATCACCAACATCAAAATAACAAGAAGTAACAATTACTGGTCATTAATAACTCTCAGTATCAATTGACTCAGTTATCGAATAAAAAGACACAAGCTAACAGAATAGATCCAAAAACTGGATTCATTATTCTGCTACCTCAGCACTAACGATAGGCATTACCTCAGAGTATAAGTCTGGATAAGAGTTTTCCAAACAAACAGACCCAAGAAACAAGCTAGAATAGCCATGCTAATATCTAATAAAATAGACTTTTGACCAAAATAAATCAAAAGAAACAGGAAAGGACATTTCATACTAATCAAAAGAAAAATCTACCAAGATGATATCTCAATTCTTAACATTTATGCCTCAAACACAAGGGAACCCACATTTGTAAAGAAACATTGCTAAAGCTTAGAAACTAAACAGAGAAATAATGAAACTAACTGACATTATGAATCAAATGGGCCTAATAGATATCGATAGCATATTTCACTCAGACATAATAAAATATACCTTCTTCTCAGAAACTCATGGATCCTTCTCCAAAACTAACCACTCACCATATAGTCAAAGCAAGCCTTGGCAGATAAAAGAAAGTTGAAATAATGCCTTGTATCTTATGAGATCACTGTGGATTAAAGTTGGACTTCCACAACAACAATAGAAACACCAGAAAACCTATTGGAAAACTCATGGAAACTGAACAACTCTCTACTCAATGATCTTTGAGTCAGGAAAGAAATAAAGAAAAAAAGTTAAAGACTTTCTAGAATTCAATGAAAATGAAGGGCCAACAAATCCAAGTTTATGGGATACAATGAAGCAGTGCTAAAAGCATAGCACTAAATGCCGTCATAAAGAAATTAGAAAGTTCTCATACCAGAGATTTAAAAGTACACCTGAAAGCTCTAGAAAAAATAATATGCAAGCACACCAAAGAAGGCAGAAAATAATCGGAATTAGGGCTGAAACCAATCAATTAGGAACAAAGAAAACAATACAAAGAATCAATGAAACCAAGAGATGGTTCCTTGAGAAAATCAATGAGAGAGAGAGAGAGAAAGAGAGAGAGAGAGAGAGAGAGAGAGAGAGAGAGAGAGAGAGAGAGAGAGGCAGGCAAACAGAAAGACAGACAGAGAGAACGTAAATTAACAAAATCAGAAATGAAAAGGAAGAAATAATAACAAACACTGAGGACATTTAAAGAATCATTAGATCTTATTTAAAAACATGTAATCCACAAAATTGAAAAATTCCAGTGAAACGGATGATATTCTAGACAGATACCACTTACCAAAGTTAAATCAATATCAGGTAAACAATTTAAACAGCCCCATAACCTCATAAGGAAATAGAAACAGTCATTAAAAGTCTCCCAACAACAACAACAATAATGCCAAAAACAACAAAATAAAACAGGGACAGATGGTTTTAGAGCAGAATTCTACCAGACTTTCAAAGAAGAGCTAATACCAACACTCTTAAAATTATTCTACAAAACAGAAACAGAATGAACATGTCAAACTCATTCTAAGAAGCCAATATCACCATGATACCTAAATCACACAAAAACAAAGAAAGACAATCTCAGACCAATTTCTCTTATAAACATTGATGCAAAAATACTCACAAACTGATTAAAAACACATCAAAAACATCATCCATCATGATCAAAGGCTGAATCCCAGGGATGCAGGGAGGGTTCAATATACAAAATCCACCAATGTATTCCACCATGTAAACAAAATGGAAGAAAACGTTGCATGATTGATTATCTCATTAAATACTGAAAAAGCCTTTGACAAAATCCAACCTCTTCATGTTAAAACTCTTAGTGTGATCAGGCATACAAGGTGCCTACCTAAACATAATAGCAAGCCAATAGCCAACTCGTTCAATTATGTTCAACGCAGCTGAATTCATAATAGTCACAAACTAGAAACAACCTAGATATCTCTCTACTGAAAAAATGGATAAAGAAAATGTGGTACATCTACACAATAGAATACTATTCAGTCATTAAAAACGAAGACATATGAATTTTGCAGGCAAATGGGTGGAACTGGAGAATATCATCCTGAGTAAGGTACCCCAGACCCCAAAACTAATTATGCATAGAATATACTCACTTATAAGTGGATATTTGCCACAAAACACAGGTTACTGTGCTCTACTCCACAGACCCAAAGAAGCTAGACAAGAGGGAAAGTCCAAGTGAGAATGTTTGAATCTCACTTAGATGGGGGAATAAAATAGTCTTAGGAGGCAGATGGAGGGAGGGAACTGGGTGGGAGAGCAGTTGGGGAGGGAAATGGGGGGTTCAGGATCAGGTGTGGCAAGGGACAAGAGAGATGGCCAGATGGCCATGAAAATGAATTGAAATTTACAACTGGACAGGGTGGCAAGGAGGGGGACATCTTGAGGATATGCCAGAGACCTGAGATAGGAGAGGCACCCAAGAATCTATGGGTGTCACCTTAGCTGCAACTCACAACTTTAGGGATGTGGTTCCTGAGGAGGCTACCCCCATAGCCAGGCAGGAAAGCCAGTAGCTCTTCAACTTAGTGGAACACCAACCCATATACAAAACTTCCAACCCAAAATCTATCCTGTCTACAAGAAATGCAGGAATGAAGGATGGGAGCAGAAGCAGAGGGAATGCCCAAGGAATAACTAGCCCAGCTAGACAGATCCCACGGGCAAGCACCAATCCCTGACACTATTAATGATAGTCTGTTATGCTTACAGACAGGAGTCTAGCAAGGTTGTCCTCTGAGAGGATCCACCCAGCAGCTGACTCAGACAGATGGAGACACCCACAGCCAGTGGATGGAACTTGGGGACTTTTATGAGAGAGTTAGGGGAAGGATTGTGAGCTCCGAAGAAGACAGAAATTCCACAGGAAGAACAACAGAGTCAACTAACCTGGACCTTTAGGAGTTCTCAGAGACTGACTCACCAACCAGAGAGCATACATGGGCTGGACCTACCATCACCACACCCCTGCACATATATAGCAGATATGCAGCTTGGTCTTCATGTGGGTCCTGAACAGCTGGAGTGGGGGCTATCCCCAAAGCTGTTGCCTGTCTGTGGGATATGTTCTTCTAGCTGGACTGCTTTTTCTGACCTCAGTGGGAGATGAAGTGCCTAACCCTCCAGAGACTTGATGTGCCAGGGTTGGGAGATATGTGATTGGGGGATAGGAAGAGGCTACATTTTTTTCAGAGGAGAAAGGGAGGCAGGAGGGATTTTGGAAGGAAGTAACCGTCTGTGGGGGTTAAAAGTAAAAAACAAAAAGCATAATTATGGAAAGGAAGACACAAGAATGTAAGAATCTGGCTATTGCTAAAACTCATATACAAATGCCAGTGTCAGAAGTGAACCCCCTGATTCTGTGGAAATGGAGGAAAACTTGAGGTCTCCACAAATTATGCTCGTCCTTTCACAGAGTCCTCCATTGCTCTATCTGAAATCAACAAGCTCTCTGTTGGTTTATTGAAATAATCCCATAACTGATCTTCTTTCTTTTATTATAACCTCTAATACAACCAATATCCCTCTCTTCTCAGCAGCAAAATATTTACTGGAACTTAAATTTCTTCTTGCCATCTATGACAGTTAATCCTGTTCGACTCGACTGGATTTGAATCATCTAAGAAATACATCTGAATGTGTCTGTAAGGGTCTTTCCAGGGAGGATTTTACAGAGTAGAAAAGACACACTCTAAATGTCAATAGCACAGTCTCATGGACTAGGTTTCTGAACTGAATACAAAGGACAAGCCATAGAAACTGTGGATGCAGAGGGATCTGCCATCTCATGTTTCTGCATGTGTACCTTCCCTACTGTTATAGACTATCCCCTCGCTCTAAGCCAGAATAAACCTGTCCTTCCTTAAATTGCTTCTTGTCAGGGATTTGGTCACAGTGGCAGAAAATAGCTAATATGTCATCCTCGTACTCTAAGTGTCTCCCCACAGCTAATAAAACACATAGAAAATCCTTAGCATCATGCATGAGGCCTGCATGCCTGAGTCTTTGTCCTCTTCTCTAACACGTAGTTATAGGCACGTGAGAGCTCAATCAAGTTTGCAGAGCCTTTCACACTGCAGAGAATTTTCTTTCTTCTACACTC
This sequence comes from Rhabdomys pumilio, assembly GCA_030674055.1. Classification (NCBI taxonomy): domain Eukaryota; kingdom Metazoa; phylum Chordata; class Mammalia; order Rodentia; family Muridae; genus Rhabdomys; species Rhabdomys pumilio. The sequence continues at coordinate 103,739,858 of JANHMN010000001.1, forward strand.
CCTCCCAAAAGCTCAAACACGTCACCCAAATCTCATGTTAGGTTTTACATCCTGGTGTCCCTTCTGACTTCCTGATTCGAATCTGGTCTTTCCATTATGATCTTATCTTGATAATTTGTTTATCTTATAATTATCACTTTCGTGCCTGTGTATTTTTAGCTTTCACTTAAGGGCTAGTCAGTAGTAAACTTTCCTAGAATTACCTTAGAATTACTCAATAGGACAGGATTGAATAGGCCCATTAGTCACTCATATACTTTAGGACTGAAGGTTCATCTCATACTGCATTTTAGAACACCACATGAAGCTGAAGTAGCTTTAGAAGGAAGAGCTGATGAAATCCTTTCCTTAAAAGTTTGAAGATCTGAGCTGAATCCTCATAATCCACATTTAAAAAAAAAATCCAAGCTGATACCATGAACTTGAAATTCCAAAACTGGGGAGACAGAAGAGAAAGGCTCCCTGTGGCATGCAGTGCCTCCATTTTGCTGAGAATATTCATGCCTATATTTGTGAAGGATATTTATTGTTAACTTTGCTTTTCATCATCCATATTTCTAGTTTGAATACAAAGGGGACGCTGGAAACATCACAGATTGCTGGAGAATAAACTTCTCCTGTTTACTGAAAGAGTTAACACAATACTGTTTTTATTTACCAGACATTTGGTGAGTTTTCTTTCTGGAAAATTGAGATTTGTTTTATGATATTTTCTGTATTAATGTATCATTTGTACTCGGAAAGAGTGTTGTCAGTTAGAGCTGAGATAGTGTTCAATAAAGCCAGTTAGGTGAAACTGGCCAAAGCCTTCTATACTGTTATTGATTTTACTGTTTTATTCATTATGAAAGTAGGTACTAACGTTTTTAATTATAATGTAAAATTTGCCAATTATTCCCTTCAGTTCTGTTATGTTTCTTAACTTTGTGTGTTTTGAATTTCTGATGGATATTATATGACTATGAAACACATCCCTCACCTCTGTAGACATTTTCACTGTATGCCTCCTTTCTCTGGTACTGACACAGAGGCACCTGCTTTCTAATAATAGCCATATGTCTCCTCGGCCCTTCAGTCTTCAACTATGTATATTTTGTTTCTTTTCTCCTTTCTGAAACATGTTTTTAAGCCAATGGGTGAAAGATTGTCATCATTATAATTGGTTTTAAATCTGTCTTCTTGCTATGTAGTCCCTACCTATTATTTGTGATATCTGAGTTTTTATTTTGCTAGTCTTTTCTTCGTTTTGAGGTTGCCAGGCAGATTTTAAGTTTTTAATATCATCCCCTCTGCCGTGAGCTCTCTGTGGTCTAGCTCTGTCTCCTTCCTCTTCCTCCCCTTCCCATCATCCGCTCCTGCTTCGCATCCTCTCTCATTCTTTCTCTAGAGAAATGCATGGTATGCATCTTTACCATTCACCTTTCATTGTGGACCTTGGAGTAACATCATGACATGTCCCACATGAGGTCAACCCTCTTTTCCCAAGTTCTTATTTTTTAAATACTTTGTCCTTCATCTAAATTTTACATGAATCTCAAAGTTTAATTGTTGCTGAATGTTTTTCTTTAACCTGGAGCTACAGTTAAGAATAGTTTAAAAGTAACAAAAATTGTGTTTATATTATAAAGAATGTCTTTTTGTTATTTCTGTATTTCTGAACTACTTGCTATAACAAAAATTCTCATCTAGTGCTCTAAATATAATTTTTAGTTGCCTTTATAGTTTAAAAATATATTTTGTGGGGTTGAGGAGATGGTCCAGCAGTAGAGAGCACTGAGTACTCTTCCAGAGGATCGGGGCTCAACGTCCAGCATCCATGTGGCAGTTTATCACTGTCTGTATCTCCAGTTCCAGGGGATCTGACACTTTCTATGTCCTGTGTGAGCAAAAGGGATGTATATAGTACCCCCAACAAACATGCAAACAAATAACACATGAATCAATAAAATAAATATATTTGTGATAGAAACTTCTACATTGAGAGAATCGAGTCTCCTTTTAATAGCTTAAAAATGTTCCTCATGAGAAGTGACAGGTCATTACTAGATTTGTTTCTTCGTATGATGAGCTAATGGGGGTATTTATAAGATTTTCCTTTTATCAAGGCTTTTCAGAAATGTGATTGTAAAGGGTTGTTTGTTTGTTTGTTTGTTTGTTTGTTTGTTTTTCGAGACAGGGTTTCTCTGTGTAGTCCTGGCTGTCCTGGAACTCACTCTGTAGACCAGGCTGGCTTCGAACTCAGAAATTCGCCTGCCTCTGCCTCCCAAGTGCTGGGATTAAAGGCGTGCGCCACCACTGCCCTGCTATAAAGTTTTTTAAAAGTCTTATATTGTTCCTTATTTTCAACTTTGCTTCTTGCTTGTTGAATTTCTTGGGTGTGTGGTTTTATAGTTGTCCAGGATGATTTGGGTTAAAATTTCCTTAAATATTTTCTGCCCACTTCCTGAAATCCAGTTCAATATTTCATACTCTTTTATATATTTATATTGCCCCACAACAATATAAAACTAAGGTTCTTCTTCCCACCCTCCTTGGCTTCATGTTTGTCTTCGTTGCTTTTCTATTGCTGTGCCAAAACACTATGACCAAAGCAACTTATAGGAGAACGAATTTATTGGAGATTACAACTTCAGAGGGATAAAGTCCATGATCATCATGACAGTGACCATGGCCGCAGACATGAAGGCATGGTGCTGAAGCAGTAGCTGAGAGATCACATCTTGAGATAACAACCAGGAGGCAGAAAAGAGAGCACTACCTGAAAATGGCATCAGCAGTTTAAGCCTCAACACCCTTTCCTAATGACACTCCTCCTCCAACAAGGCCAAACCTGCTAATAGTTCCTTTCCAAACAATTCCACCAACTGGGGACCAAACACTCAAATGTATGAGCCTAGGGCAGCCATTCTCCGTCAATCCACCACAATATTTTCTGAGTTGTAATTATTTTGACTACATTCTATACTTTAAATTCTACACTGTCTTTTCACTTCAGGCTACCCAGGATTTTCTTAAATCTTTATTTCTGTATTATACTTTTAGCCCTAGAATGGTTATCACATTTATATCTTCCGTTTCTCTCATAACAATGTTTGTTTCTCTTTAAATCTTTGGAAAGAACTCTAGTAGTTGTTTTAACCTCTTGTCTGAAAGTTAATTTTCTCTACTACTTCAAGATAAGCTTCTACTATTTCCTTTTCTTTGATGTACTGGTTCTTCACATAACTGGTAATTTTTACTGAATGCCAGACATGATTACTAGGCAGTCCAGAATCTGGATGTTGTTCATTTTCTTTAAGAAGTGTTGGGTCTTATTTTCTCAAGATGTTTTCATATCAGTCTGATCCTTTTAATGTCTGTTTTTTAAGATGAATCCTTTGACTGTTAGAAAAAGACCATCCCCTGTCATTTCTCAAAACACAAACTATTACACCCTGTGTGAGCTCTACAGAATCTGCTATTTAGAACTTTTTATTGGTTTCTCACTGTTCAACATAATAGAGAGTCATGCTATGAAGAAAGACTGAGTATTCAAGCGAAGACCTTTGAAAATTCCTGCATATAAATCTGGATCTTGTCTCCATCTAATTTCCTTTTCTAGAATATTGCTTCAAATTCCTACTTACCACAATCTGCCAATCTTCAAGAACTGAGTCCTCTACATTTTGAATCTTCTCTCTTCTAGTGGGAGTTTCTTACAACCTGGTCCACAGATATATATATATATCCCAACTATTCTGGAATACAAATAGAGATATTAACTCAAAAACATATGTGCATACAAACTATCTTGTATACCCGGAGATCTCAAGCACACAAAGATGCAATTATCAAGGAGACAGCTCAAGAACTAAAAGGTCATCTCTGTGGCTCATCCAGGAGGCCCTAGGAAGCAGAGCCTTAGAAGCATCCAGACCTAATGGTTAACCCTGTCCTGCTCACATCATTTAGATATCTCTAAAATACAGCCTATCATAAGTAATCATGGGAATTGTCCATAAAGTTTCTGGCATGCCACTAATTAAAAATGAATGTTTAGGTCTAGAGAGCTGGCTTAGTGGTTAAAGGCAGTGGGTATTCTTCCAGAGGACCTGAGTTAATTCCCAGCACTCACATGGCCATTCACAACTGTCTGTAACTCCAGTTCCAGAGGATCTGACACCTCACACAGACATGCATGCAGGCAAAACACCAATGCACATGAAATTTAAAAAAGAAATTAATATTTCTTCATCTATGAGGTAAAGTTCAAAACAGGGAAAAACCTCTCTAAATAGCTCTTCAACATCAAAATTTCTATATGGTTGAGCATAGAAAATAAAGAGTCAGCTGCTTCATATATCAGGAAAGTTATTCAGATGTGCAGTCTTGGCACCCACTATTCATTCATTCTATGTCATTAGAACCTTACTACTCAAACCAGATTCTCAGATCATGAAGGTTCTCTGCACAGAATGTGGGTCTCAGGGGCAGGTCAGGCACTAACAAGCAACACAAATTTTGACAGCCATCTTGTCACAGCTTAAACTATTGTCTAAGTTAGGTTTCTATTACTGTGATAAAACATCATGACAAAAAGAAAAGGGTTTATTTCATCTTGTAGTTCATCATCCATTGAAGTCAGGGAAGGAACTAAAGGTAGGAACCAGTGGGCAGGAACTGGTCCAGAGGCCATGGTTACTGGCTTGTTGCTGATGACTTTCTCAGTCTGCTTTGTTATACCATCCAGAATCTCCTGTCCAGAAATGGCACCGTTAACAATGAGCTTGGCCCTCCCACATTAATGATCAATCAACAAATGCCCTGCAGAGTTGTTACAGGCCAATCTTATGGAAGTATTTCCTTGATTAAGATTTCTTTTTTTTTTTTTTTTTTTTTTTTTTTTTTTTTTTTTTTTTTTTTTTTGCCAAATGACCCTCGTTTGTGTCAAGATGACATAAAAATAAGCCAGCACATACACCTAGGCATATTTTTATATTTATTTTATTTTATTTATCTGTATTGTGGGAGATGGTATATACATGTGAGTGAAAGTGTTCACAGGGGCCAGACAGTCTCAAGTCTCTTAAATCTGGAGTTACAGGAGGTTGTGAGCTGTCCATTTTCTGTGCTCAGAACTGAATGTGAATCCTTCGCAAGAGCAATATGCACTGTTCAGCACTGCATAATACCTCTAGCCCCTAGATTTATTTCAGACATAGACCTGTAAGATGGCAGCCCTGATACAATTATTCTCTCCACATTATAGTAATAAAACTAGTCATTTAAATGACAATAAACTAAATCTTATATGTCAAGATTATAGCCATGATTTATTTAAGGTATGCTGGCCATTCTAAATATTTGCTACATTCAATCTAGTTATGATTTTATCAAACACAAATGTATACTCATAGGATAAAACACATTCTATATTTTATTAAAACATCTTCATTTAAAATAAAAATTAGCAATTGATATATCTTCATCTATAATTCATAAAAAAAATATTCTACACACTCCAGCCTACTTTCGGAAGCTGCAGAGTAGAAGTGGACCTTGTATCCTCAGCTGTTTACTTTTGTGTTAGCATCATTAGCTGTGGATATTGGATCTTCAGAGATGGAGGATTACTTCTAAGCAAAGGCAGTATAAATTACCATGTGTGCTGATGGCATTGTAATGTTCATGACAAATCCAGACAAATATTGGTGAGCTCTGAAGGCTTTACTGGCTTAATTTATGTAATTGTCAGGACATGAAATCAGCCATAAAGATCTTGTGATACCAGTGACACCAGTGATGCCAGTGATACCAGTGATACCAGTGAATGACTTCTACCTAAAGCCATTAATCACATACCCACCATTCCCTTGGACACTACCCAGGAACACAAAACCTAAAGTCCAGGGTTCTATAACCTTAGTGAAATAATCAGCAATGAAAATAAAACCAGGTAAAGTTTATAAACATGAGTTTCTGGACACATTTCATTTGCTGGAATTTCAAGATTTTTGTTTTGTTTTCTCCATATATCTTCCCCTCCTTTCTTTTCTTCTACAAAAGGTGTTGGTCTGAGCATGTCTTTTCTGAATGCTACTCTCTTCTCCAAGTATCTGTCTTCATGGGCAATGGAGTGATTTTTACAAGTTCCTCCATGTTGAGGATAAGGCTAAGGTGCATGATAGGGACAAAAGATTAAAATGAGGAAGTAATATTTTAGTCACCATAAGTCTTTCTATTCCCTTGACTTCTATGCCACTTGAGCTGGAAACTATGAATATCAACCGGCTCCACTCTCTAGTTCTTTCCTGTGTTCCCCAGTCCAGTCTTCTCTCTGAAAATACTCAGCCCAGGCCACTCTCTGAAAATACTCAGGGCAATAGACTGAAGAAGCTTCTGAAACACAGAAAAGCAGTCATCAGCAGTCACCTGCCCCATTCATTCAAAATTCAAGTGCAAGTGGGATAGTTACTATTAACGAGCTCTAAATCATTTTATTTCCTCCCCATCCAATGTAGAATCAAGATCTGAGAACTGGGTGCTTGCTGCACAAACATGAAGCTCTGAGTTCAACCTCCAGAACTCAGAATTCTAAAAAGTCATGGCTGGAGGTTCACACTTATAACTCCAGATCTGTTGATTGCTGGGCAGCCAATGTAGCCAAACCAGTGAACACCAAGAAAAGCAAGAGAACCTGCTTCAAAAACAAGATCAACTAAGGAAGACACCCAAAGTTGACCTCTGACTTTTTAAAATGCATATATTTCAGTACACACCCAACCCCATAGACATATAAAGAGAGATATATAGAGAGAGACAGAGAGAGACAGAGAGAAAGAGAGAGACAGAGGGAGAGGAGTTTGAGTCTGGCTTAAGTGTGATGATTCCCTAGATTCTGGGACAACACCAGTGTCTCTGTGGTTACTAAACTATGAACTAAGAATATTCAGAAGATGCCTTCTTTCCACAGTCACAGTCCTCTGTGCTCCCTTCCCTCCTCCAGCCTGGACTCTGGAAAGTGTCCTGAAGACACAGATACTAATTTCCCACCAGAATCTGTTGTTCTATACACAAATAATAGCAAAATAGATTCAAATATCATAGCAAGGTTTATGTTATTTGTGGCCAACACCCTTATTAACTCACTGGGCAGTATCTCTGTTTATAAGTCTCCCACGGAAGACATTCCTCAGAACTTTTAACATGAAAGTGAGGGGGTCCGTTTTCATCATGGCACTAGCATCCATAACTGTCATACAAATTAAAATGTGCTTGTTACATAATTTTCCCAATATAGCACCATTCAATGGTTATGGTAATAGCAAAGCCTCTGGATGATTGAGTATAGAAACAAGAACACCCCTAAAAGAGATAAAATCATTATTATTAAGGCAATGCCTCATCAGGAGAGGGATGCTGCCAGTTCAGTCATAGTTTATGATTAGAATTACTGCAGCAGGGAAAGAGAAGGGTGGCAGATTAATACTGGGCTAACAGATTGGCTTTTAAATCCATCTCAATTAGCCTGTAAATGCTGATTTTTTTATTGAAACCAAGTGCGAGCTTGCTAGCATCAGGAATCAGGCACCAGAGCACACGAGCAATTTTGACACACACTAGAAAACATTCTGTCGTACAGAAGAAAACATGAGTCTCGCTTCCTCCGAGTCTGCCAACATTCCCATACCTTATTTACTTCTTCTCATAAGGGTAGAAAAAAATTAAACTGAGTGAGGAAAAAGGCAATAGTAAAATGGGAGCCGTGACACTCATCTGCTTTTCACAAATCAGTATCTGTTCAAGATCTTCCCAGCATCTCACTACATATGAATGGGGTAGTGCCAAAATTGCTACAATCTGGAAAAAAAAAAAGTTAGTGTATGGTAACTATAACCCAAGCTCCTTGGAGAGTGCCGCACCCTTCCATCAAGGGCATCCCTGGCTCACAGGCCACGATGAACTGGCATCCGTGATTATATGCTCAGAAATGCTTCCACTATGGACACTTTCTGCATGCCCATCTGCCTTTTCCCATACAGGCTGTCTCAATTAGGAAAGCATTACAAAAGAACTGTTGATGTACAGGGAGAGACTGCCTACACGGTGGTATCCATCCCCACCAAAATAAACATCGTATTGCTAATTGCAGCTGACATGCATTTGGCAAGAACATTTCAAGTTATTTGTATTACTAACAGCCGTCTGAGGCCTTATTTTATCTCCTAAATCTGCTGCCGTTTTCTGAATGAATTTTTACTGTCACATTTAAGGATACAATTAGAAGTGTAAACTAGGAATTCCCTACAGTCCCACTTGTCTGGTGGATCAGAAGTCTGCTAAGCAAGCCTGTGAAACACGTAAAAAAAAAAAATCAGGTATTTTCCCCTGCCTCCTCCTCTGCATGAAGACAAATGAACCCAAGAAAGGAATTATACATCCACCTCATCTGAAATACCCACTTTCGGAAACATCATGTAACATTAAAAATTAATCTTTCACCTTCTTATGCTTTGTACCTTTCTGTGTCTATTCAGTGAGGATGCTCTTTTAAGCTAGATGATGACTGGGTTTTCTTTTGGGGGTGGGATGAATACACTATAAGGGCCATTTTGTATGCTAACCACGATGGCCCATTTCTCCTTACAATATTATTATAGACACTTGAAAACCATTTATATATCTTTTTTAAAAAAACTATCATCGTTGTTCTTGGAAGGCAGGGCCTGCTTATAAATATGCTGTAGGTAAGTGAAAAACTGAGAATGGAACACACAGTGCTAGTCCCGAGCATAACAAAGAATTGAGGAGAGCAGACAGGCATATATATATAATAGTAATATAGGCAGAAATTGGTGTGTCACAAGAGAATTCAAAATGGACCACAGAGAAGCCTAAGGGAGAGACTTCTGGGGGCAGAGCCACACCTGGTAGAGGATACAGAGCAGGATAGAAGGAAGCTTGCCAAAAAGAGGTAAAGAATTGACATACAAGAGAACACCATTTGTCACAGAAGTTGAGCTCGTGAAATGGTACAGTTTAGCTAAGTTACAGTCGAATAGATGAACCACAGGAATGCCTCTGGCTGTAAGTGGAAAGTATGCCTTGTACTGGCTAGTTTTATGTCAACTTGATACAAGCTAGAGTCATCAGAGTAGAGGAAGCCTCAACTGAGAAAATGGCTCCATAATATCTGGCTATAGGTAACCCTACAGAGGATTTGTTTTAATTAGTAATGGATGGGGGAGAGCCCAGATCATTGTGGGTGGTGCCATCTCTGGGCTGGTGGTTCTGGGAAATGTAAGAAAGAGGGCTGAGGAAGGCACCAGGAGCAAGCAAAAAGCAGCACTCTTCCATGGCCTCTGCATCAGCGCCTCCCACCAGGTTCCTGTCCTGTTTGAGTTCCTATCCTGATTTCCTTCAGTAATGAATAATGATGTGGAAGCAGAAGCCAAACAACCCTTTTCTCTCCAACTTGCTTTGGTCATGGTGTTCCATCATAGCAATAGAAACCCCAACTAAGACAACACTCCATTTGACATATAATGATGACAGTATTTATGGCATCATTATGGTACCTAGCAGAGGCTGGAACTGTGGTCTAGAAGAAGCTTTTGTGTTATTATGAACAGTGAGTGGCTGTGGATTGTGCCCTGACTACAGTTCTATGTGCACTACTCCTGTGAGCCAGTCCAGTGGAAACCTTAACATGTGTTTTCCAAAAGAAAGAACTGTACAAATCAGTGAACCAAAGCAACTCCAAGTCAACTGTCCCCCTCATTCTTTCTGCCTTCACCTTACATGCTCTGTATGAGTCTTTAGAGTTCCTAGCTTCAAAGTTGTGGAATCAGAGTCCATCAATACATGAATAGATTTTTTAAAAAGTAGTATACATACAAAGTAGAGTTTTGTCACACCATTTAAAAGGAACAAAATGGATGGAATTAGAAATTATCATGCTAAGTGAAATAGATTGGGCCCCCAAATGACCCACATGATTGGTTTTCTCTAACACTCAGGGCCATGGGGAAGAGGGTGGCACTACCTGGGGAAAGGGATGTGAGGAACAGAAGAGGGTAGTATGAAATGAACATGGTCAAAGCATATCATAAGCTAAACGAAAGTGCTATTGATAAATCCATTGCTTTGTCCAAGAAACTTGAGCTATTTTAATGAAGAGTTCTTGGAAGTGGAGAGATGGCTCAGTAGTTAACAGTATTTGCTGCCCTTGCAGAGGACCAGAGCTTGGTTCCCAGCACCCACATGGCAGCATTTCATCTATCACTCAAGTCCCAGGGGATGAGCGACTCTCTTCAGAAGAGGGCACCAGGTACATATGCAATAAGCATACACACATAACACATGGATATATATATATATATATGTATATATATATATATATATACATATATATATACATATATATATATCACATTTTATATATAAAATAAAATTTTATATCCTTAAAATAAAAGAAAGTTTCTAGCTTTTGAATAGCTGCATCTACATGTAACAATTTCCCCAAGAGTTTTCATCGTTTTTCCAGTAAGCAGCAAAGATAATAGACACAAGATTTTTCACACAAAAAGAACATGAATAAATAAGTAAATTATGCAGAATCAGAAAACATTTTCCTGAGTATAAATATATGTACAGATGCATATGCACACGCATGTTCACTAAACTCAATGTCCACTTAACTCCCTTAAACACTAGACAAGACCTATTTTCTATGAGATTCTTGCTAACAGGCTCTCAGCTGCATTAAGTGCTCACAAAGTACAGAGAAACTGTATTTTATCGCACAGCCCTAATTGAGCTGTCTAGGTTAAAGAAGCCGAATGTTACAGAAATGTTTATTATACAAGCACATTCAATCTGAGATTGGAGAGGAAGATTTCTGCAGCTTCGGGTGCAATTTATCTCTGCAAAAGGCAACAAAAAAGGCCTTTTATCACCCTCTCATTTCAGTGAATTATGTTTATGAGGCCCTCCTACTGCTATGTGTCTGGTTTCATGCCAATATGAACAGGAGTTGGGTCCCAAATCCTTCCTGGTTGAATCTCATTATGTTCTCTGTTTCATATTTCCCATCAAGACATGTGCCTCGGGGCTCAGGATGTAGCTCCGTAGGTAGAAAGCTTACCTAGCATGCAGGGTGTCCTGAGTCTGGTCCCCAGCACTACATAATGAATAATTTAAGCATGGAGGGGCATGTCTGTAATCCAACACTCCGTAGGGAAACGCAAGATGAGAAGTTCCAAGTCTTCCTTATCTATATTATCCAGGCAGCAAATCTGAGGTCATCCTGTACTACATCAGACCTTGTCATAAAACCTATAAAGGGAAAAAGGCATGTGCCTTCCCCATGCATGCCTCTCAGTTATAGTCGTGTAAAATTACTCTTGCTCGGAGCAGCTATTGGCTTGCAGCAAGAAAACAGTGTGCAGGTAAGTTGCTGAGCCATTTGTTTCAAGTGGTTTTGTTTCAGTCAGATTGCCACTGGAGACTTGGGACTTTTGTTTTCCTTGTTGTTTTTATTGCTACAGTAATTGTTGCTGTTGTTGGTCTGTCCCTTCTCCATCTGAGACAAGTGACGAGCCTCGATTTGCTAAATTGATAGTCTCGTCTCTGATTCATTTGAATCCCATGTCAGCATGATCATAACACCTAATAAAAATTAATTATATTCGTATTAAGCATGGGAAAAAGAACTGAGAAAATTCAACTTATTTTATTTTGTTCTTTATAAAAGATCAAAACACGTTCAGAGGGATCAAGCATTACCCTCTTGTTTACAAGGAGTATGTAGCTTATAGGATTATTTTCAAAGTCTGCATTTATCTTAGAATTTATTAAGCAGAAAGACTATATGACCTCATTTTAAATACTCAGACTTGATACAACTATTTCTTTTACAAAATAACTTTCAGTAAGTATCTAATCCAATTCATAATGTCAAAAATATAGTAAAAAATATATATAATTTCCCAAAATGAAATCCAGAGCTTTCATATGCAGGTGTACTAGAGCTGGGCATTTTGTTCAGCAACACATCAGACTCCTGATGTTATATTTCCATAATTCTTCCAAGAATGACATCCAGGAAAAAATTCTTCTCTTCAGTAAACTTATAGTCCAGCTAAGCAGCACCACTTCATTAAAACAAAGAATAAGGCACAATAAGTACCTACGTGAACACAATTAGTTTCAAACATTAATATACATCCTTAGAAGACAGGATGCAAACTTCCAGACAGAATTTGGCCTGAGCAGCAGAGTAGTCATCGTTGTTCACCTGGCCCTCAGAGACCTGCCTCTGTTGTTTCTCCCTGACTACAGTGGAAGACGGTGTTGCTTTTCTCTTTGAAAAACTATAGGTCAAGATTCCAGAAGTGTAGTAAGTTTAGAAAATGAGCAAGGTTCCATGTCATTTAACAGAAAAGATTTCTAAGGCACAATAGAAAAAATGCCGTTGGAAGTTATTAACAGCATCACCAAAGTCAGGGTTCAGAGCTATAGGCGATTCTCTCTGAAGCTCTTCCCACAACACCTTGTCACAGAAGAACCTACTAGATTAAAAAAAAAATTGCAATTGAACTCAACAAAGCTACTTATACAGCCCTTTAAGACATGGCAAATTATGCCACCATTAAGAAAAGTGAGTTATTATCAAACAGGTTATTTTCCCTACATATTCTAAATTATAAAATTAAAGGCCAATATCAAATACAAGCATAAACTTAAATAGCATTTTTTTTTCCCAAAATAGCAAAACAGTTGACTGGTGTTTCTAGATGCTATGTGGACCTGACCAGTGGGTATAGAAAGAAGAGCTGGTGGAGAAGCCCGACTGTTCCTGTACATACCTGGAACTTTCCCACCTGCCTTTGTTTGTCACCCCACAGAGCTCTAGGTTTCCGTGGTCTTCACTCTCAGCAAAGAAGCAAGCTTTTTCTTGTGCTCCATCTGGCCTCTAAGGAAGATTGGTTTTCCTGGGGGCTTGAAGGGCCCTGACAGCATCAAATCAGGCTCAACACATTGCTATTTCTACCCAACAAGAGGAAAGGTGGTCCTTCTTCCAAGAAGCCCCAAGCTACTTCCTCCACCTATTTGGTACAGTTAGAATGGCCTGGTCCATCTCAGAGACAATCCCTCAGAAAGTCATGGACATGTCTTTGACACTCATCTGGGGTATTAGATGCTTTGGAATGAACCAGTGTCCACCATGACATCTGCCAAAGCCCAATCCAACTGACACCATTTGCAAATCTTTCCCTTTCCTCTCCAGACAGTCAGCAAACTGGCTTCTTCCATACTTAGGTGATACTCCACTGTGAATGTCAAATGGACCTCACACCACTGGGCAGCCTCTGCTCCTAGTCTCTTTACCTGTGGCTAGACTCTGTATTTCATCTGCCTACCCCTGTAACTACTCCCAAATCCCAATTCCGAAAGCACTAGTAGTGAGAGTAACTTCATATTTAATTACATATTCACAGAACAAAAGAGATAGTTTTACCTCATACACCTCATGCCACGTAGTTGGCCTTTCTAGATCATTTCAGCCACCTCCTGCCTCTGGCCTCCACTGGCTGTTTGCCAGACAGCTGGTTACCATTCTGCACTCCATGCTCCTCATTCTAAGGGAATAATTTCCTGCCCAGTTCTTTAAGGCAGAAGACAGCCCCAGCAGGGAGTCTTCCTGGAGGTTGGCCTTCATGTCAACTTTTCCCCCTATATGCAATCCATAAGGGGAATTGCATAAGCTATTGCCTTGGTTAAAATTCAGAGCATATCAGCTTCTTTCTTATTTCTGCTGGGCCCTCTGCCTTAGTCCTAAGTAATAATAAACATAACAAGAATGGTCATAATGCTTGTCCCAACAGCCATTACAGACTAACTAACTGTTCCTTTCAATGTCCTGTTCCTTACAAAATCTCTTTGTATCTAACGCCTTCCACCATAATAGAGAACAGAGGAAAGATTTGTTTTCTGATACATTTGTACACATTTTTGCTTCCTTTAAGAGCATATGAACTCTAGGAGCACTCTGAACTTGTCTGTTAACAAACTGAACACATACCCAAAAACATCCAAATCGAGGTTAAAAATTGTACAGTCTACAGTCTACAGTCTACATGGCTGATTGACTGATTAGATCTTCTGTCATTGCACAGAACTGAAATGCTGCAGGTTCTGAGCCAAATTACCTTGTATTGCCTTTAGCCCCCTTCTTAGCCATTCATTTCTCACCTCTATATCTGACCTGACATCCCTCCTCGGGACTATTAGGTAAATCCTCCTGGATGTACAAACAGACATCTAGCTTCTACCAACCTAGTGTCTAGGAATGTCATCACCTGAGATCTATAGCAAGGGTTTCCCTCACTTTGGGGTAACCCATCTATTTTATGGTTCTACCTTATTAGAAAAGTACCATGATTTATGAGGTTTTTTTTGCCCTGCAATTTTGAAACTGCTGCCAAGTCGGAATATGGTATTTGAAACAAGGTAAACCCATGTTCATTAGTTATGGTTGCTCACATTTGGCTCCAGAATAAAACACCTCATGTTCCTTTAAGGTGAGAGCTTGTTTTGCATCAAGATATACAAGATATATTTTCTCAATTAACAGTGATAGAAGAGAAAGGGATTGTAGAAATTGTGCAGTTACTAAAGAAAACTTCAGGCTCCCTGTGCGTCTCTGCATCCTCTCTGAGTCTCTGCCCTTGCAGCTATTTATTGAACAACACCTCTACTCTGGGTCTGGAATCAAATGTGCCAAAGCATAGCTCATTTTAACTGACTTGAAGGCCAGATGCTTCTCATGTAACCCCAACCTTATACATTTTTGGTCACTTTGCTGAGCTTTGGGGAAACAAGTCTAATGTTAAATCTTAGAGAGCTTCTCAAATTAGCTATTGATAAAACACGGTTTACCTATCTGAGGGTAAATACCACTCAGAAGACTTTCCCATAGAGACTAAAGTGACAGAACACTCCACTGATACAGCTCACCATGCACAGCTTTTTGCCTGGTCATGGAGCTTCAACATTAAATGTCAATAAAACAACAAACATAATACCATCTATTGAGTACAATGCCTGCCTGTTATAAGCAAGTTGCATATATTACCTAATTGAGTTGCAGTGCTCTTAAATTTACAATATAGGTGTGGCTTTTCTTTTTGCCATCTGAAGCAATTGAAGTAAATCTGGAGCAAATTCCTATCAAAGACACTAAATACAATGAGATGAACTCCAGCTCTAAATAGCTCTGGTCCTGCTGTCCCGCCTGTGAATTGATTCTGGGAACTTGTCTCACCACTGAGCTCAAGGTATGCTTTTCAGATCTGTCCAGCAAGTAGTTGATATAGGTTGCTACTCTTTCCCTGTTGAACAGCAACTAAAAACACTCCAACCTTTCATCTGCAAGCTCAATGTATGGGATTCAACTGGATCTACCCGAGCTGATGTCCTTGGCTTCTAAAGGGTTCTACTCTGGGATCCACAATGAAGGGCACAGTCAGCAGCTGCAATCCTGGCCCTGACACTTACACACCATGACTCTCCTTTCTCTATCACGACAGTGATACTTTAAGAGAAACTGAGGTGAGGAGGCTGAGAACATGGATCCAAAGAAACAAAATAGAGTAAAATAATTGCTAAGAGCATGTATACATTAGAAAGAAAACACACCTTTAAGATATCAGTGATAATTACCAATTACTTCTCTAAATTTTGCAATAGAACGAACATGTTTATAATACTTAATCAACAGAAGGGACTTCAACTTTTCTTTCTGCAGTTTCCTATGTTGTGCATATAACATTTTGAATGGACTATTTAACTAAAAGATACATTTCCTATAAAAACAAAGGAATGGAGTCAATTTTTTAATTCATTTTCTAAAACAAAATGAAATGAAATGAGCACGCATGTTGGTAGGAAGCATGAAAAAGTTGCCATTTGGTAAGGTTCTATCCACACCTGTCATTCCAGAAGTCACCTTAGAGATGAAGGAGAGATGAAGGAGAGGTTAAAATGTTCATCTTGACTATGAGTCCTGGGCATGCAGAAAGCAAAGAGTTTTGGATCTGCTAAGAATCGTGGAGATCCTGAACCTCACACTAGGAAGCTGACAGTGCTGTGACCAAAATTATAAAGAAGTCTAGCTTCCTGGAGACTTATGGGTTCATTACAGGATGAAATGGGAATGGAAGGAAAGAACTGTACAGCCAAGGCAGATGATAGAATTTAAAGCTGCAGTGTGAGTTGAAGAAAACACAGAGAAGACACCAAGTATTCAGAGATGATGTGGTTGCAAGAATTGTTCACAGACCTCTCATAGGCTTGAGTTGGATAGGTTTAAGTAGAACTGTTTTGATCTGGAACTGAAATGGCGTCTCTCAGACCGTATGCTACCATCTAAAGAATTCCACTTCCTAATATTTGAAGAAAAATTTGAATGCATGTTCTTATTCTGATAATGCACCCAGGAATTGCAGGGTGGTTTTTAACAGAAGCAATCAGAAAATGTACTGCTATGCACAAAGCATATACCTGAGTAAAAGGAACCACTTTAAAGTGTTTCCGTGGGGGTGTATGACTTGTGTGTGACTTTTCTCCCTAACCAGCCCTTATGCCTTTGCTGTTGTACACTCGTATCTAAAATACAAAAAAGTAAAAAGTAGTCTTGGCTCCTAAACATCATGCTTGGGTTAGTGCTAGAACGGAGTGCAGAGAGTTTCAGTGATGAGAGTCTGAAACCAAGAATTCACTAAAGTTAAAGTGTAATAAGCCAACAGGCAGACAAACACACAAGCAGATGGACAGACTAGCAAGCAGCAGACAGACAGGGCATGCTTGTGGGCAGACAGACAGATGGACAGATAAAGAAGCAAACAGGCAGGTGAGCAAACATGCAAAAAAAGGGAGGCAGACAGACAGGAGAGCAGACAGTTGTTCACATAGATGTCCGGAATGACTGATCATCAAAGGGCAGGGAGAAGCAGTGAGGGAGGAATTAAAGAGACACAAGGAAGGCAGAAGTTCACAGCTCCTGGAGAGTCAGACAAATACAGGGTCAGAAGTCAAGCAGGCAGGCCAACAACAGGAAGGTATGACTATCACAGAGCAAAGGAAAGCAGATGGCCAAATCCCTGGACAGGCAGTACGGTGCCAGGAGCTTTGCAAAAATTCAGAGAGAGGCCAAACTGGGCAAGAAAACATATTGATACTCATAGAAAAATGGATGGCATATCGGTGCCTCTTTATGTACAAAACCAGCAGAAGCTGGACATTGATTCCAACAATGTAACCCATTTGCCATTGAATCCTGAAGTTTCCTCTTGCTGTACTATTGAATATTTTACTATTTTTTCTCTAGAACTCTTTAAGCATAAATTAGCAATAAAGAATAACTTGAAAATTATACAAATATATAAGGACTAATAAAGACCCACAGTCATGCTTAGTCTAATTTGGAAGGAAGTTTTTCTAAACACAACACAAAATCTATTAAAAAAAATAATAGTGTAAATCCAAAATTTTACACAGAAAAATACCACATAATACAACAGAAACAAAGTTGAAAAGCAAACTTTCAGGAATGCAAATGGGCTGAGAAAATGACTCATAAGTAGAATGGCTACTCAAATGTATACAGCCAAAGAACACAATGGGCTCATGGGGTTAGGAAGATGCCTGGAGCCACCTGGCCAGCAAGCATAGCCTAACCAGTGATCCCTAAGTTCCAGTGCAAAACGGTCCCAATGAACAAAAGTGGACATCTCCTAAAGAATGACATCTAAGGTTTGCTTCATGTACACACACACACACACACACACACACACACACACACACACACACACATACACACACAATAGAAATAAGAAAAACAGTTCATTGTAAGCACCACAATGAAGAAGCAAAAGACATAAGGTAGAAATGCTTGTACAAAATGTACCACTAAAGATAAAATGATGTTTGGTTTCACCGTTAACTGGAAGGATTTAAAGTAATCAATGAGGTAAATTCTTAACTTTGCAAATTGACAATCTTGAAAAACTGCACCATCAATATTTGCTGGAAATGGGGGGTTGAAGAGTCATCAATTTTGAATAAAACAATAAATTAGTATAAAATTTCAAAGTAATCTGGCAATATGAATTACAGTTTGAAATGTGCATATACTTCTCCTAAGATGTATCTTAGAGAAAAACCTTGAACAAGCTTTTTTTAATTAAATATTATAGACTTGCTAATAACTGAAAAATAATTTATTCACCTGTGAGAATTAGGTTATAGAAGTCAAACTTCTGGCCAATAAAAACTGTATAGTCAAAAGATGGAAAGAAAGACATTTCTCACACATTTTATTACTTGCTTGTAGTGATTTCAAATTGCCAAGAATAACAAGATGAGTTATGATGGTGATGATTATGATAGATGGCTAACAGGAGATAAATGAATGCTACATACACTGATTGGTTTTTCCTGGTTGTATAATCTAGGTACAATTCCACTGAATTCATTCCACCCCCTATCTAGTCCTCAATTATTTTTAGTATGCTACCTTGGAAAATAAGTTGTGTAGCTATACAAGGTCCCCTCTGATTTTACTTCCTTTCCAAATACAGTAAGTGCAAAGACTCTTATTACTTAGGGAAGTCTGAGACGGTGGCTTCTTTGGCATTTCAGAGTTAAGCTACAATCCAAAACTCACCAGGAAATAGCTGAGCAGGTGAAGTGACCCCAAGTGGCTAGAGAAGATCTGTGATGGAGCTGGCTAAGAACACAGTGCACAAGTTGCCTTTGGCTGGATACACAAGGAGTTGGAAGAGGAAAGACCGCCATGTTTATTGATCTCAAAGGTCCACATTCTTGAAGTAAGGATTGTACTTTATTTGGTATAGAGCTGGTCTAGTATGCACAAGTCCTGGTTTGATCCCTAGTACTACATAAACTGGCATGGTGCCACATGCCTGTAATTCTAGTTCTCAGGAGATACAGTCAGGATCAAAATTATGAAGTTGTCCATAATTGCATAGAGTTTACAGCCAGCCTGAGTCACATGAGGCTCTGTCATTTAAAAACTTAATTAATTAAAATTTAAAAGTCACAATTCTCCCCCTTTTTTCTAAATTTCAAATTTTAACGAGAAAAAAAAACTAATTTCTGCAACATTATGAGTTAACAAAGAAGACCAGAAAGTGCTGGTAGGTACTGGTTCAGTTGAAGAAGCATCAACATGTTAAAACTGAGACTTTCAAACTTAGAAGCCCCTACTCACTGACCTGGCCACACAGCCACCTCCATGTCCACAGACCTTCCACGATGTAAGTCCTGGAACCCAGGGCTTGTGTTCTGCTACTATTGCTGTCTTTCCAAAGGGTCATAGTGCTAACTCACTAAATTCTGGGCATTTTGAAGGTCCCTTGAAAATCATATGTGTTTTCTCTTTAAGTAACTGAATAGCTGTTAAGTCTGAGCCTGCTCAGCAGTCTCTTCCACCTTCCCCACAAGATCTTTCACTTTAGTGATTGCATCTCCCGGAAGCTGCACACATCCATGTCCCCTGCTTTGGGGAATCTGTTTGACCCCTGTCACCTACAGCCACACAAAAGGCAAACTTGCCAACTCAGAGCTGTGGCTCTTCCTACATTCTCCAATAAGGTCAGCCTGGGACGAGCTTTACTAGTAAGAAAGGTCTGCCTGTGAAGTTCACACAAGGAAGCTGAGGTCTGGCCACACTTTGCCTGTACATTAATGATATAAGAATATTTAAATTCTGGATTCATGGCTACTGAATGAAACTAGTGTCTGCCTTCTTAACTCCTTGTTTGGAAATGTAGATTTCTGACTTTTTGTCACAGATCTCCCTAGGGCTTAGAGAAGAGTCCATCCCCTACCCCACTGTGTTTACTCTCTTCCCTAAGACTCTCTTTGCTGCTCCACTTCATCCCTTCATTAAAAATTCAGAGCCCACGTCATGCTTCCATTTTGATTGACTGGGTGACTTTTATTTTCCCTGTTCCAGGTTTGGCAGCCATTTAATAGTAATTAGCGATTTCTGTACTATGTTCATCGGGCTCTCTGATAATCAAGAAGACACTTTGATTGCTAGCCACTGTTGTGAGAACAGGAAGGCAAGTCCTCTTAACAAATGTCCATGAAGTGAAATTTAGTATATCAAAAATTTTAAATAGATGACCAGACATATTAAACGTCAAAGAAGAGTTATTTGAAAGGCCAATGTGAGTTTTTGTTGTCTGGTAACTATATCAAAGTAAAGCCAGAACACAGATCGTGAGTCCCAGAGGCCCGTAGAGCCCCTGAGGTCCCCTTTCTCCTACTCATTAGCTGGGACTCTTTGGTGGTCTGAGAGATCAACTAGAAATCTATAGCAATAAAGCCAGTGCCGAGACCATCCTGGCAGGTGAGAAATTAAGACAGGAAGTGAATCCTGTGGGCTTTGAAATAATGAGGAGAAATGGCAAAACCAACCACGGTGGGTAGAGGGCATGAACAGCTAAAGAGTCTCCATGGGTCTCCATTGGAAAACACATTATTTCAGTATATATTCTCTTGATTTAGTGCCTGCTGCCTGAGGTCTGTGGTACCACTAAAGCTAATAAATCATCGCTCTGGATGACAGGCTGAGCACCTGTGTTTTATCATACAGCAGGAAACCTTGTAAATTACCAGGAGAAGCAACTTGTGACCATGCAGCTGAGCTATGAGAATCAGTCAAAGGCTCAGTCTATTAAGTCTATTTCGTTTTATTTGCAGGTGCATTAAAAGAAATAGGAGACACGGCAAAGGATGAGCCCAGCCTTTTGATTAGTGTTTAATGAGAATGACATGGGGCTGACGGAGCAGATTCTTAATGGCTTTCAGATGGAATATGTCCACAATGGGGACTCTCATGCTCCTGTCTGCCAAAGACTATGCCATAGTTTAGTTTTATGAAAGCAACGGGACAACCTCAAGGAAATGGCAGGCACAGAAGCTTGGCTGTGTGCTTTTGAGATTTATGTTATACAGAAAGTTCACTTACACATTCATGTGGTGTACCACACTTCAACATGTGTATGTGAGTGTGTGTGTGTGTGTGTGTGTGTGTGTGTGTGTGTGTTTCTGCAGAGGCCAGAGGTAAACCTCTGGTGTCATTCTTCAGGAGTCTACCTTACTCTTTGAGATTGGGCTCTCCATTGGATCTGTGGCTCACTGAATAGCCCAGACTAGCAGTCTCTGTCTCACCAATGCTGAGCTTACAACTGTGCTACCACACTTGTCATCGGTGGTGGAGTCCACACTCAGGTTCTTATCTTTGTGTGGCAAATACTTTAATGACTGAGCCATTTCCCCAGGCCCTTCAAAACTTCCTCTCCTACACTCTAGCTCTGTAAGAATGCACAAAAGTCAAATATATTTTCCTGAGAAAATATATAGAATAAGCTATCTGTTTTAATAACTAAATTTTCATTCCAACTCCTGTCTTTTTGTGCCTCTGTATTTGTGCACTTCGTCTGAAGCTAGAATAAACAGAAATGAGATTAGGAGATGTGTCTGTACAACTTGATGGACTGTTTTTATCGTAAGATGCACACCAACTAAGCACTGAGAGGGCTTTGCTCTGAGCACTCCTGACTTGCAGTTTTCTGTCCATTCCTAGGAAACATTCCTAGTGCTCCTAACTAATGTCAAGATGACATTTAGTTGTGTGGAATCAAGTTCCTGATTACAGCCTGTACTACTTACTCTCTTGCTTGCTGTGATTCTGTCAATACCTGGCGGAAAGCATCTTAAGGAAAAAGGGCTTATCTTGGCTAACCGATGGGGTGTGGAGTTATAGCCCATCATAGCAGAAAAGGCATGGAAGCAGATGTGTGAGCCACAAGGGTACCTACAGTCAAATAGCATAAAGGAGACAGCTGTGGGATTAAACCTTAAACCCAGCCCCCAAAACTCACTCTACCTGGTAAAGGTTCCACACACTTCCCAAACAGTGTCACCAACTTAGGACCAAGTGTTCAAATCAATGAACCTATGGGGGACATTTCACATTCAAACCACATAATCTAGAAATCTTGAAAGTCTGACAGATGTATTTAACATCTTCCTATATCAAGAAGTGTGACCTCAGAAATGTTAAATACATCTGCCAGGCTTTCAAATGCAAAGCCATCAGCCCAGATTGCAGCATGCCAACCTTTGGAAGTGAGGAGAAAGGGAGTCGTGATTATGTCTGCACTTGGAGTAGCCAGATGTCCATAATTCTGCACAAAGCAACAGCTCTCTTCCCTATCATTCTTTGGGAGACTGAACCAGACAGGGAAGAAGACAAGCAGAGTTTCCCTCCTGCTGAATATGGGAGAGCTTTTTTCAAGCAGGACATAAAAAGATCCCCACTTTTGAGCCTCTCTAAGCAGTGGTTCAGCCAGTTCTCAGTTACTCGACGAGAAGGCCTGCCATACTCTGGGTAATTGTCGCTCTGGGTCTCCTTCATACTCTATCATCGTCTCTTCACATGCTGTCTGCTATTTCTGGCAGTATCATCACTGGGGTGACAGAAAGAAGCATCACCCATCAGCATCCCCCTCCCTGTGGGCTGTGCCCATGACAGTGCAAACAGAGTTGCTGGAGGAAGCACTCCATCAGCCTCCACCTCTCAGAGCTGTCACCCAAGACGATAGATCTACAAAGGGATTTTGGAGCTTTATAAGCAAATAATGGTGCCTCCAAAGCACGCATTAACTGGGCAAACAATGCACCTTAATTCAGGCTGTGCTAAAGCACACAGAGAAGCCTGGTGCTTGTTTGCCTAGGATAATGAAAGAGCATCAGAAGACCTCCCCTCCAGAGGCACCTCAGCACACAGACAAAACACACTCCTTCACTTAAAACTTTTAATTTCCTCTTCTGGGGTGTGGGAGAGTCATCACTTAGATTGACTTAGATATCTGTCTCACCGAGTCTGGCCAGAGGAGGTGTAACCCAGGGTAGAAACTCTTTATCTCTTTTGTTGGGTGTTGCTAATGAATTTCGGTAGTGTCTACAAAATTTTCTTCTGTGTTGAATGTGGTTAATAAAAACGTGTATAAAGATAGCCGGGTCTGAGAATATGGAAAGCTATGAAGTACAAGTCTTGTAAAACTGTGAAATTGTGAAATCTTAAAACTGGAACTCCGAGTAATCACGTATTTCAGTCCCTGACTATTCACAGAACAAAGCCTCGCTTGTGGTACTGGGATCATGAATCCAGACAAGCAGCAGTAGAATTCACCCTTCTAGATAGTCACATCCTGAAGGATTTTTCTGTGGGTAAAATATTCTCAATGACAATTTATACAGTACATCCAAATCAGGCATGTCCTAGGAGTGCTTTTTAGAGGACTAGCAAGAGAACAAGGTGATAAAAAATTTATTTTTTTAAAGAAGTTCAAGTTCATTTTCATGTTGTTAAAAATCAGTACTTGGAACTGAAAGGCAAGAAAGCATCAAGGTTAGAAAGGAAAAATCAAGCGGTTTTCATTTGTAGGGTTACTGATTATGGAGATAAAAATCATAGATAGTCTACAGAACAGCGACTAGAACTTAGAATTACATAAGGTCAGATAAACAGAGTGATCTGTATCTACTAAAAAGGTGGAGGCAGTAAGTTAAAAATCAATACTATTTAGGATAGCATCAAAAGTCAAGACAGTGTAATTCTGAAATTATGATGGACAAATGCATAAGTGACATAGTATAGTATTCAAACATAGGCCCATGTGTGTATAGTCAGTGCATCTTAAACACAGTTCAGGGGAAATCAATGAAGAAAGACTTGCCACTAAACAAATCTGGAGTAATTTCAAACATGTGAAAGAAGACTGACTCCTTCTTCAGCCATTGCATAGAACTGATTTGAAATGAATTAGACACGCGTGTGTACAGCTTGAACTCGCAGATTTTAGAATCTTAAAATGAATGCTTTCATTAGTTGAAGGAGGAAACTATCTTCTAAGAAACAAAATAGTGCTAACTGTAAAATAATGACTCCATCCAAATAAAATTTGTTGGGGAAAAAAAAACCATGAAAACAATTAAAAAGCAAGGCCCAGTCTGGGAGGCAATTTCACAATGGTCAAGTGTGTCAAGTAGCTCGCATCTCACTGTCAATGAGCTTGAGGACAGAAAGTCAAGTCCATTGCAAAGGTTGGGAAGAGCTTAAGTGCGTATTTCACAAAGACAGAATGGTTGGTGAGCAAAGGCAAAGATGTTCAACAGGGTGCATGACTGGACCCACAGAGCAAACTCAGAATATGATAAGACCGCAAACCCCCTGGATAATGGTGGAAATCGTCTCCAGGTTGTTGAAATTTCGAACACTTTTATCCAAACTCATCGACCTGTAAGACTGCCATGTATTTTGCTGTAAGCAATTTTATTCTTTCTGCCAGCACCTTCCCCTGCACAGTTCCTGCCCTGCCCTGTTCTTCTACCCCCAATACTAACTCCAAATTCTGCCCCAACCCCCCACCCCACAGGCACAGTTCCTCCCCTGCACAGCCCTTCCCCTGCATAGCTTCCCCCTGAACAGCTCCTCCCTTGTGCAGCACCCACCCCCTGCAAAGCTCCTCCTCTTCACAGCTCCTCCCCTGCACAGCCCCTCCCCTGCATAGCTCCTCCCCAATTGCTCCTCCCCTGCGCAGCCCCTCCCTTGCAAAGCTCCTCCTCTTCTCAGCCCCTTCCTGGCACAGCCACTTCCCTGCACAGCCACTCCCCTACACAGCCACTCCCCTGCACAGCCATTCCCCTGCACAGCCACTCCCCTGCACAGCCTTTCAGCTTTCCAAGTTCTTCCCGCAACTCAACCACTTCTACTCAGCTCCTCCCTGTCTGAAATGTTATTTTTTAGTACCTTGGCTTCTGTTACCACTTTTCTCAAAATCACAGAAATCCCTGTGTTGAAAAGGCTTAGTGACAATGACCGTAACAGTATAATGCATTTTGCTTTGATCATGGCAACGAAACCATTTTACTTCAATTATCTTTTAACCTAGAGAAGAAGCTGACACAACCAGGTACATTTTTAACAGGAAGCATATGAGTGTTTTCTCAGTAAAATGCCGGCACATACATATAATGTGACACTGGAGGTGGCATGGCAATTAAGGGTGTAATTGCTGTAATTACTGATGGAATTACTCATATTCCTCTATGCTACTTTTTCTAATTATCTTGGTGTAATGAAAATGTGTGCTTTTGCATAGAACAGGATGTGGCCATCATTTGGCTGCCAGCCTGGGCCGATGCCCAGTGTCTGTCCCTTGGATGAACATGGAGCACAGAGGTCACCACTTGTTTGTAAGAGGAAGAGGTTTCTGGAACACAACGAGCTATTTAAATGCATGTCGTGAGCATCCTGTAGATGTTCACAGATGGGTTCGTTGGAGGAACTCGAACAGCAGGGAGGACATTATCTGAGAAGGAGCCCAATATGTGTACAGTCCTCAGACCTTAATGAATATGATTTGGAGAAAGATTACAGACACTTCGTACTGTTAGGCCATTCCTGTTCTAGTCTCTGGCTCAAAACAAAATTCAAACAGCATTGTGTTTCCTGTTTCTGTTATACTTTTTTTTTTTTTAATCACAAGAGTGAGGTATTTAAGAAACTGTTGTTTTAAAAATAATGAAAATTCCAAAAATATTAGATATTGTTTATTTATTTATTAGCTGACTGGATGAAAAAATACATAGATAAACTAAACAAATACTATAAAGTCACCTAAGCTGTGTTCCTAGTATTTGCCTGGGTTTAAAAAGTACTTTGTAAATTCAGATGCTACTGAGTGTCATAAATCAGAAAAGTGATCGGTTTTGTATTATTAATACATAGAATTATGTGGTGAGAACATATAGAGCTGGGAGAATACTCTTGATTCTTTCCAAGGGTTCCTCGGATCGACAGTCAGGGCATAAATATCCCAGTACCTAGAACGTGATCACAACCATCTGTAACTACAGTTATTGACTGGGTGTCTGACATCTGATTCTGAACTCTGCAGGCACCTACACTTACACACACACACACACACAGAGAGAGAGAGAGAGAGAGAGAGAGAGAGAGAGAGAGAGAGAGAGGTCTAGACCAATCTGACAAGTCAACAGTAAGCCTTTCTTATTTTCCATTATGTATTTTAAATGCCTTAGAGATTAGATTCATGGGCTACACCATCAGTTTGTTCACTGATCAGGCTGCTTGTCATGTTACATGACAGTTAACTTCCACTGTACACTGAACATTGTTGCAGGATGTGTACCTTTGCCGCACGCCTAAGGTGCAGGGCATATCACATCTTTTATTTCTATGAACTCAGTCACTCAGGACACAGTCATAGAGCATATACAAGTATGCCAGACTCTGTGTCAAAGACAAAGGGGACATTGAGATAACTCTTGCAAAATGGGCATGGTGGTAAACACTTGTAACCCCAGCACTTGAGATGTGGAGGCAGGAGGATCAGAAGTTTAAGCTACATTGTCTATAATAAGTTAGAGGACAGCCTAGGCTACACGAGCTCCTACAAAAACAACAACAGTAACAACAAAACAAACTCCTGACTTTTATAAAAAGCTGGCAATTGATTAAATGTGAGCATTATGCATGGTAAATAAATAAGATGTTGGACAGTGTTTGGGATCCAGAGGAAAAAATAAGGAGAGGAAAGAGATATGAAGAGTTGGAGCATGAAGTTTTTAATTTGGGATAGGATGGTCAGAGAATCCGTGGACTGAAATATTAAGCTGAGATGAGAAGAAAGCAGTTAATTATGCAAAAGGCTGAATGAAGAGGAAGTGTGTCCAAAGACCCCAAAGGTAAGATGCAAGAAAACTGATCTCATGAGAGCTGAGTGACAGGGCTGAAAGTGTCGGTGATAAAACCAGAGCAGGATGACAGGCCACAACTGAGACAATGGCTTTTTTGAAATAGGAAGATGCTGGACTGATGTGGAGAGAGGAACTGGGATGAAGAGAACCAGCCTGGCTGCTTCATTGACGGCATCAGAGAAAGAAGGGGGAACCATTCCAAAAGCTACTGCAGTAATTCAGACATGATGGCAATTTGTACCAGGCATTATCCACGGGGCAGTGAGGAATGCCCAGACTATGAGAGGGCTGGGAGATTAATCGGAGTGTGAGAGCCTAACAAGTAGGAAATGCAGTTGCCAAGGCTTGATGAATGGAAGGGACTGTCGGGGGAGTGGTGTGAGGGAAGGTCAGAAGTCTAATTTTGGACATGTTTAGCTCGACATGCCTGTCATCCAGTGAGGAGATCCAGAAGACATTCAGATGTATGCTTGGCAGATTCAGCTGCAGGCTCCCACCTGCCTGGCTGGCGGAGAATCCAGGCTCAATCATCATCAGCATGACTCTCCTTTTCACTGGGCACCAGAACCATAGGCTCATAATTATTCCAGAATGGTAGAAACGGACCAGGCCTTCAGCCCATGCGGACCCCAAACGTTGTGGTTGCTGCTTCTCCTTCACACTGCAATCAAGAATTGGTCCTTGGCAACTTTTCAGTGAAATGTAGCTATCCTTCCTGATATCGCTAGGATAAGAGCCTGCAGCAGTTCCCGCTGGAGAGACGCTAAAGACGAACACAAACTTCCAAACTGCTTCTGATCTCAACCTCATTCAGTATTTCCTTTCCCGATACTCCCAGACTTGGTCACTTTACCTTCCTATTACAAAACTTTTTTAGTCTACAGACCTCTCAAGACCCTGAAGCAAACAGCCTCCAAATGTGGAGAGCTTTTATGCTTCGTCTCTCAAAATATTTCCATGGGATAGGACAAAAACAAGATAAAAATAAAAACCAATGTGAATTTTTTCAATAGTGCACACACGCTTTAAACTCTATGTCCATGCTTAAGTATATCTTTCTATTTTACCATTCTGTTTGGGTTCATAAGCCTGACTGTTATTTCACAATAGGTGTAATGACATCTCACCTTAAGGATGTTTTTCTGGCAGGTACACAAGCCCTCACCCAACTGCAAAGTATCTTCAAGTTAAATAATTATATTTTTTTTCAAAAAATCCAAATTTTAAGCTGTGTGGAAGCCTTTCTTCCAATGCTCCTTTCCCTTAGCTCGAGTTGCCCCCTACAAGTGAACAGGCAGAAATGGTTGCTGTTTAGCTACAATTATCAGAAGGTAAGCCAGCAGTTCAGAATTTCCATATTACACATCTACACAACAATGCTCCTGAAATATTTGCAGGTAAAAAATAAACTGCTGGGCTAGTGTGGAGAGAGAGAGCTGTTTGCAAAAACAAAACCAAATAAATGCATTATTCTAGATGGACAATCTAACCAAAAATAGCGATTTGGTCAATTCACTTTGCTTATCTATTGTCTGCCAACGTGACAAAGATCTTAGCTTCAGCTGGGTTCGCACCCCTTACTCACAGGGCTCTTTCCTCTCATAGTAAGAGTAAATTTTACTTAAAAAGTGCTCTCAAGACACAATCATGCATTTTACCTGAAAATAAATAGCAGTAGATCTTTAGATAAAACCGATCTTTAAACTAAAAAGTCTTCCATTTAGCTTTCTCCAAAGCGGAATTTCTTCTAGCACCCAACCTAGTGACATATTTTGGTCTCATATGAGCTTTCACCGATGCCAGGCAACTGCGTTTGACAAACAAGTTTAGCATTGAAACCAACAGTTGCAATTCAGTACAGCAAAGTTCTCTCTTTTTCATTTTAATAACATTTCTGCAGGAATTCTGAAGCAATGGGGTCCCTGTTATTCTGGAAACAGTGCTCATTACTCATGTCTGCTGGGGCATTATTGGATGTATACTTTGGAATAAAGAGGGCTTTTACAATGTCTAATATGATGTCCTCTGCAATCTGTTATTAGGCTGTGCATTGCCTTGCCAGTTAATCATCCCATTATAGATGCGAAACATCTGACAACCCAGAGGGATTGAAATACGCTGCGCTACAAGATTAGAAATAGCTGTATGAAAACCAAGGAAGGATAACAAATGTTGCAGGTGGACCCATGAAATAAAGGATTCACAAGATTTCTGTTTTGAAGATCTCTCAATACTTTCACTGGAAAAGAAATAAGAGCAGCATGCACACGCACGAATGCATGCACACGCGCACACACACACACACACAGAGAGAGAGAGAGAGAAAGAGAGAGAGGAGAGAGAGAGAGAGAGAGAGAGAGAGAGAGAGAGAGAGAGAGGGAGAGAGAGATCAAAGAGGCTTGGATTGGACCTGGACAGGTAGAAAGCAGAAGCTGCAGTGAACAGGGTTTTTTTGGAAGTGACCCAATGCAATTAAAAATCAAATTAATACATACATAAGCTCTCTATTTACCCGCCCTGTCATTTGAGAGCAGAAGAAGCTGATGCAGTTCATGAAAGCCATCCCCAGAACTGCAGGGCACCATTAATTTCGCCACTTGCTTCTGAGGTAGCTTGGTGCCCTGGCTTTGCGGGCTCTGCTGCCATCTCCAGGAAAATCTGAAGACAAAAGCAGCCCAGTCTGCAGGCTTTGTACAGTCTTAGGAGATGCCATGGGATTTTCAACTGCAATAATAATAGAAAACCCTGCTTTGAGAAGGAAAATATTTTAGAAACTTGAACTATTTGCAGCTATTTATTGTTGGCTAAAATAAAAGCCTCATTAGCAAAATGCCAAGAAAACAAACAGTGAAAATAAGCTTCTAATTTCCACACACAGTTAGACATAATAAAAGAAATAGTTTTTCGTAAATGTCTGATGTCTGCAATAGTCCAAAGCACTCATGGTTGAACTGACCTTCACTGGCAAGCTTGGATAACTATAAATTCAAATCATTTTTGTGAACAAGTTCTCCATAGGGAGGTGGTATGCACTGAGATCCCATTTGCTAGTGACTATAAGTGGGTAGCACAAAAAATTTTAAAGACAGCCAGAAATCTGTATTTTCCATAGAAAACATCTTAAATCTAGAGGAGTTCTGAGACCTTTAAATTTTCTAAGCTTCTTTCTATAGGATGGTTACTCCTGAAACTTTCCCCTGAATCTCATATTTAGAAGGAAAACTGTTCTTACAGCCTTCAGGGAAAGCTCAGGGTACTTCTTAACTTCTTAGCTTGCATGCAGGAAGTGCCTGGAAATTTAATATCATGCATAATAAGGCACAAGATGCTGTTTACAGTGTCAAAATACAGAGAAAACTAAGGATTTGGGGGAAGAAAGAATGTCAGCTTTGGTTTTGATTATATGTGGTTGATTTAAAACACACACTCACACACATTTCAATGACTGTACAACTCCTTATTGTGTAGATAACATTCAGTATATAAATATTATATACCTACATTTAAGATAAACTCTTGATGATAGGTTCTCAGGAAAAAAGATATATTCTCAATGTACAATACAAAAGAATAAACCCTCAAATATTGTGATAGCTAGTTTTAAATGTCATCTTGATGCAATACCTAAGATCAGGTTTCAGTTGGGGGAGTTATTTAGATCAGGTTGGCCTGTGGCATGTCTGTGGGGGATTATCTTGATTGTTAGTTGGTATAGTAAGACCAACTCATTGTGCATGGGGTCCTGAATTATATAGGACAAGAAAAAGCAGGATGGGAATAAAGCAAGCATTATGTATGCCTTCATTTGTCCCTGCTCTTGACTGTGAAAAAGCCAATGCTTATGTTCCTGTTTTGACTTCTCTTCAATGATAGACAGGAACATAAAGTTGTAAGCCAAATAAACCCTTTCCCCCTTCAAAGTTGTTTTTGTCAGGATACCTTATCATAACAACAGAAATGAAACTAGAACCGTTATATGTTTAAGATATTCTTAACATATAAAATCTGCATAACCTATGCTCAAAATCTAAATCCATATCAACCTTTCCAGTAGAGCATACTAGATTTACACAGAACGGTGTCTGGGCTCTGTGGCTACAGTTATAGTCACTAAGCCATCAAGTATGAGTGGTAGAAATTGATGGTTATCACTTTTCTAATCTTGCCATTACAGAAACAGTTTGCCATACAGCTTGGTTTGCCACAAAGAGTGCAGTCGAATTTACTTCTTACAGTTGTCTACTCCATCCAATAGGAAAATGACCCATTCTTAAAATTCACACTGCTCTTCTTGTCATTTTCTTAACAGCAGGCCAACAACATAGATAAGCCAGTTCTTACTGCCAGTTAGTGAAAAACATGAAACTCATACTGTCATTCAGAAAATAGACCTCCCTGAGCTCTCCCAGCAGCACGGACTTCCTGGAACAGAACCATGCTGAATGAGTGAACCATGAAGGCTCACTCTTTGTCTTATTCAGATAATAAGACTACATCCCATTAGGCACATGGCATAAGAGAGGTCAGGGCCTCACGACGAATTCCACTTGTTACGGGAAGGTCATTGACATCTTAATGCCAGGATCTAGGAGATGCGTGTCTTCTGATGCTTCAGCTGCAGACCAGATCCTGTGTTGTAGCACACATGCACGGCTAAGCTGGGAAGTGTGTTTCTCTTAACCGTTCACAGATTGGCTCCAATGTTACCTGCCCAACAAAGGAAAATTAAGATTTCTAAGCTCCACAACATAAATACTTCTAGAATCTGGTAGTATTCCCCACCATATATCCTATAACTTTGTCAAAATTGTTCATATGTATGTGCAATCCAGTCTGGAAAATATTTCTCGTTAATTAAACATTTTTCTGCCCACTCTTTCCTGTGTATGTTATAAGTCTATTTTAAGGCAATAGTTTTTAAACCCATTAGAGCAGTAAATGCTTAAAGCACTTATAAAGATACTTTACCAATTTTTGCTAGGTTGAATATGGCTTCTTCCAGAACTTCTCAGAGTATCAAGGTCACCACATAAATAATCATCTACTAAACACAACACATGCACATATTTAAACCAATACTGTTGTACATGTCTAAAAGTCAAGCAAAAGTCTCATTTCCTAAGTGGACTAGCTATAGCCACAGAAACGTGGCCACAATCAGTGTTTCCATAATACATATTATAAGGTAAGACCATAAGCTGCTCAGGGTGACTTGTGATTCGGGAATAATGGGCTCCAGAAGTGATACAGTGAATAGTCTCTAACCAGTTCAGTGGTGAGTATGATGACCCACAACCAAGCACCTTCTCATCTCCCTCTTCCATGGCCACTGCATTGGGCTGTGTCTTTGATGCTAAGCAGGTAGAAAGCACAGGCTAAGGTTTACTAAGAAAACCTCAAAAGGAGACAGGAGTAAGCAGTCCCCATTAAGTAATCTTTGAAAATCTTAATAATAGATTTTTGTTTTTAAATTGTTTGGGAGTCCGTTTCCCAGCTGTTCCTGTGACTTATTTGAACCTTGGACATCCCTGGTCACAACCCTAATCTCTGTCTTGATTTAAAAAATAATTGAGTCACCTTTTTCTATGCCTGCTTATTTTCCAGTGATGTTTATCGTGTTTGCATTATGGTTTTCTCTGAGATATCTTACTTTTAGATTTTTGAAAAAAAAAAAAAAAGACCTTTCTACACACTGCTGCTTACCTGAACATTTTTAAAGTCAATAACAATCAGAGTAAAGGCTAGAGGTTAGGTCAGAGGGAGAACATTTTCATGACATGGGCAAGGCCCTGAGTTCAATCACCAGCTCTGCAAAGAAAGGGAGGTGGTAGGGAGGGAGATGGGGAGAAAGGGAGCTAGGAAAGAAGGGAAAAGGAAAGAAAGAAGGCAGGTAGATGGGCGAGCAAAACAATGAACACTTAATTTGATCCGTATAACCTACCAAACGTACTCAGACTGATTAAGTGAGCACTCCTACTGGGTTACTCAAGTCTTGAAGTTGTTTTAATGCCAAAATAGTTGCAGACAATCTTGGTCATTTAGTATACCAAATAGAATGCAGGCACAGTTGTGAGTCTACTGTACAGTATACACTGGCCTTTTAAAAAGGTGGGCTGTGCTAGAACTAACAGTAGTTTGAAGGATAGCTTGTGGACTCGAGCACAACTGTGAGCTTGGGAACATTGTCTATAGAATGGCAGGTGCAGGTGGAACTGTGAATTTTTTTTCTGTCAGCTTTCCAGAAATCAATTCATTTACCTTGTTCTCAGGCTAACTAGAAGTATAATGTTGGTGAACATGTAAGGCCAAGCTACAGTGTAGAAGCATTGTTCTCAGTTCATGGAGAGGAAGCAAATTCTACAAAGGATTTTTGTATACGGAGGTCTATATGCTCTGGGACAGTCTACTTGAGGACAAAACAGTGCCTTGATGTATTGTTTCCCTGACAAGCTATTGCAGCTGAGCCAGAATCTCTTTGAAATGATTCAGGCTCTTGAACCCTGACCTCAACAGCATCCAAGTGTCTAAAGATGAACACTACCACACCGCCTCATTCACAGAAAACCAATTGGCCTATGATCTTCCAATCTGATCAATCTTGTGTACTCAGTTTGCTAGTTTTGCAGCGGTGGTAATCATGTGTAGCTTCTCCGTTGTTTCGCTTCTTGTCTTCATTGATGTTCTCTCTGTTTGACATATCAGCTCAGCTACATAATGCTGGTCTGTGTCCCAGACATTATCTGGGGAGATCTCTGGCCCAGCCATCAAGACTGCACAGAGGGGACTGGGGAGCTAACAAGCAAGGTGCAAAGGAGCTAGGAAGAGTTACAGCTCTTACGTGAAAGATGCTCTCAAACAATGGAGTAATTGTCACACACCTTTGTTCCTTCTGGGTAGGATCTTATACACATTTTGGGGTGGGTTGGGTTCTGACAGCAGATGCTTTCTTTTGGCTGGGTCTGAAATGTTAGGCGCTGCCCCTACCTGGCTCATGGTCATGATCCTCTCCATGGGGCACTGTTGTCATGTGACAAGAGCCTGGCCAGAAGCTTGTGAAGCTCCTACCATCTTCTTCAGAGGCTCCAGGGCTTCCAACTCCCTCAACCTTACCGAGTTTCCTAACACAGTCCTCTGGCCCAACAACAACAACAAAAATCAGCATAGAAGGCCACACCAGTCTGAAGAACAGGTACAGGACACAGCAGCAAGAAAAAATAGATAGATGAACTCAGGAAGAACTCACTGCTGGATCAAAGGAGACTTCAGCCACCAGAACTGCAGGCCCAACTCTGGTGGAGACTCCCTGCTGATCCAGAGACCACACCACCACCATAGCCTAAGAGAGGCAGCTCACTTATGGATTTCATCTGCTCTCCCAATATACCCCCCTGAAGCAATGGTCAATCCCCACTTCCCTCATTATCACCATGCCCCACCTCCCCAACTTAGGCAGTGACCCCCTTCTGGGCCAAAGGCTAGACTAGTCCCAAGAATCTAAGTTCCAAACTTGTACAGAGATTCCCTGTTGGACCAGAGTCATACCAGCCACAAAGATATCTAGGCCACAAGACCAGAAGACCAAAGAGGAAACAGAAACCTGGTAATAAAACACCCATCTAACAAAGACAAATTCAGACATCAGCACCTAAACCTATAATCATCCGAAACCCAGATGGCTAAATGCCAGTGTAAGAATACAATCAACAACAGCCAGAACAATATGTCATCACCAGAGCCCAGTTATCCTGATAAGCCCTGAATATCTTATGAGCCCTACAAAGCCAGCTGAAGCACAAGAAAATAACCTTAAAACCACCTTTATTAAATCCCTTACAGAAATTCAGAAAAACATAAACAGTTAGAGGAAATGAAAAAAAAATCTCTTAAAAAAAGCCAAGAAAAGAAAAAAAAATAGTGTGAGGAAATAAAACTGCTGAAGACCTGAAAGAGGAAATAGAAGCAGTAAAGAAACACACACTGGGAGGATTCTGGGCATGGAAGATCTAGATAAACAAACAGGAAGCATCAGTAACAGTAAGCAAGAGAAGGAAGAGAGAATCTCGGGCATTGGAGATAGGATAGATGAAATATCAGTTTAAAAAAAATTAAATCTAAAAAAATTCCTAACATAAAACATCCAGATAATCTGGGACACTATGAAAAGACTGCCACCCGATATCTGCTTCTGCCCCAGGGTAGCCATGCCCCTTGTTCTGGGCAGGAGGAAGAGAAGCTTGGGTGGGTATCGGTGGGTGCATTGTTAGTTCAATGTTCAATCACCAAGAACTCAGTGGCTAGTACATCTTAGACAACCTGTCACACCTTAGGGAATTTTTAGAACAAATTATACACTAAATATTGAGGAAATGAAGGAGCAAAGGTAAGCCACAAAATAGAAGTTATCCCAAGTAAAATCCCATATTTAATGAAATTATTCATGAATTTTTTAAGAAGCAGGGAAACAGGGAATACTGTGAAGTTCATGTGGAAGAACCGATATGTGATCAACATCAAATTATTGGAGAGAGGAAGGATAATAGTAATTAGTCAAATTAGTATAATATTGGCATAAAAATAGCCAGTAGATAAATAAAACAAAATTGAAAATTCAAACACATATCTAAAAATATAATAACTTAAACTATAACTATTGTAAGGTATATTTCTAAAACCTGTAAGCAATATTTTTAGAAAATACTTAAAGATGGGAAAATCCTTAAGCAATAAAAGAATCATGGAAGCCATAAAGAAAATAAGAAAACTACTTTTCTATAACAAAACAAAAACAGTTCTTCTTGATATAAAGTGTCATAAAGTCAACCAACAAATTATGTTCTGCAAGAAGTAGGTATAAAATTTTGACAATTAATTTTTAATATCTTTTTATTTTTTTAATGATAGGGATTATTAAATGAAAGCATCAGTGCCAAGTAAGGGATTGCATCCTACGAATTACTTGGGAGGTCACGGAGACACTCAAACAACACAGGTCTTGACATTCCTCTCTTAATCTGTCCATTAAAACTAGGTAATAAGTCCTTCTTGCTGAGACACCACCCACTTTCAGTTCAGGACTTATAGAGATCAACGTCAACTGACCAGGAAACTCTTTTCCTCGTGACTGGTTTACATACTCCCAGAAGGAACTCTGCAGCTGCTCAGAAAGAAAAGACTGTGGTGGTCTCACCCAGTGCAGAACCCTGTGTGCTACAATACTGATGTGCCTGGCAAAAATGGGACCACTAGTAGCTTGAGAGTGTGTCAGAAAACCTATAGCTTTCTAACTGAATGAGAGCTGCTTTGCAGCAGGGGTTTCACACCTGGTACTGTAAACCAGTCAAAAAGCCTATGACTGGGGAGATCAGCACATTAGTGGAAGATCTTACAGTTGTTGTTATACTACATGGCCATGCCATCAAACTGTTTCCTGAACATTTATGCTTATATCCATAGGTTTATGTGCCTTTTGAAACTGATTTGAGAAGCTTCTTTTTGCAATGTGTAAAAATTAATTAATGGTTAATGCAGAGACTCATAACTGGTCAAAGCACTGAGCGTAAGTCACTAAGGGTGCTAGGCTGCAAATGGACCATCTACGTTAACCTTCCTCCATGCAATGCTTAGGGGGCATTGCAGAAGAGGAAGAAGAACACATGGGCAGACTGGTGGGGAAGAGGGCTGTGAGGTGCTGACTTCTTAGCAGGCATGGCCATTGCACACATCTATTCATAGTAGCTGTGGCCACCCACACAAGATCAAGAAAGTCAAAACTCCCAGCATGGATAGGCAAGGAGCCTCACCACCAGGGAAGGAACGATTAGCCTTTGATGCTATCTGAGGGAGAGAAAGTCAATCTCCTTTTGGCACATTGCTACTTGAGTTAGCGGTTCTGCCCCCATGTGCATAGCACAGAAAAAAAATGGTACTCAACGGTTACTAATGCTAAAGAAAGGAGGACCTGAAGCTGAGAGAATGATTCAGTGAGCACCAGAGAGAGAGAGAAAGTAGTGGGTGGATATGACCAAATTACGCTGTGTAAATATATGAAGCCTTCAAAGAATAGGTAAAAAATATTTTTTAAAAAAGTGTTCTTTTTTTTACTTCCTCATTCCTTTGCCACATTTGACTTTTTTTTCCGGCTGATTCACTTCGTCTAACACATGTTAGGCCAACCTTCATATATCAGCAAGGTATGTCAGACTGAATATGGAGGCTAGAGTAATCTGTAATACCTATAAAGTTGCTGTGAAATCAAAATATAATTGTATTTATGACTTCAATAATGATTTACAGTTTAACATTTCAGTGCTTGGCCTAGCTATAAAATAAGTAATTTGCCCAGGGCTCTAACAAGTTTACAATCCTAAGGTACTGCTTTACATTTTATGTTTGATCTCATGGGAAAACTAAGCTGTCTTATAGTTATCATTGATTTTATTGCCAAATTTGATTACAAAACATAATTATCTTTCGATTATGCTGCAGATAATTTGGTCAAAAGAACAATTTTATTAAATTTGACAAAACTTGCAATTTTTGCTTCCCAAAGAATAACTTCTGATAAAAATGGACATTCAGTGGGAGGGGAGGAGGAAGAAGAAGTGTTCAGGATGGAATATATGAAAGAAGAATAAGTCAAATCAAATTAAATAATAAAACAATAAATACTCATATTTCAATTTGCACTCTTAAAATTATCTTGGCACTGACATATTATAATAAAGAAAACCAAAAAAGTCCATATTTTTCCAACAATATTCTTAAATATTTATTTCACACACTCACAATAACCTGAACAAGGTGACGAGCCACTGTGATTGCTTTTGCTAATAATACAGTAAAAACAGATATATGAACGTCTTTTTTTGGATACATCCTTAGTCTCTATAATCCATAGGCTGTGTCTACAAAGCAAAGTACCATGCAAGATAATTTATAATTGCAGCTGTTCCCTTGTTTCCTTGCCTAAAATAACTTAAAGCATTGAGACAGCCCTATCTCTCTTATTTTAATTTCATTTTGATATTCTCTGCTAAGGTAACATTAAAATTTCATACTTGAATCTTATCTGCGTGCGCCACTTACCTCCAGTTGTGTATTCTTACAGGTGTTTACACAGCACTACTATTAAGGTAATCCTATTTATTTATTCAAAATATACATTTAAGCCACACTCTAAACACTCTCACCAAGGCAAACACAATTAATTAATTTATTCAGCAAACATTTACCTACCATGCATGGGAGATGCCGATAAAACAAAGCCTGTCCTTGTTGAACTTAAAAGCTAAAGTGTAGAAAAAGCCGGTATGCAAATAAGCAACTGTGAGAGACACTCTAAAGAGACCAGAGTCCAGAACAGCAAAGACGGTAAAGAAGCAGAGAATAAAGGGAGGTGGGCAACAGACTAGAGGGAAACAGGGGGTTACTATTTTATGTAGTAGTGAAGTCTTCCAGGTACAGATCAGACGATAAAGACTGGCAGGTTTATTCCCACCCAGATAACTAACCTATAGGACAGCTCTCTGACTCTTGTCCTGTCTCCAGGATGATGGAGCAGGTGTAACTACCCAACACAGCAGATGGGACAGTCAGTCTAACGTCCAGGCACCTGCATTAGTTATTAGAAAAGCAACTTTTCTTTTTAGAACCATTCTTTTTAGAAGCTCATCTTTGAATATGATGTTCTGAAAAATCAGGTCCAGTCAGGACTCTGGAGGTCAGCAAGACTACACTTGAGTCAGAGATAGAAATGCCTTCCTGAGTCACGAACAGTTCTTTCTTTTCTCTTTGAAGATATACCAATATTTTTTCTTTTCTATTAAGACCCAGGGGAAGAATACAGCAGAGGTCAAAAAGTAAACAAGAATGCCAAGAGGAAACTGCAGCTCCTCTCTCTAAGAATCACCTGAGATGCCTCTAAAATTAAACTGATCATGTATTTTACTGAACTCAAGGAAGTTTCGGGCTTATACACATTATTTTTGTAATCAGGTAACTAGTGATTAGCCAAAATCCATGGTTTTTCATTTATTCCCATCTTCTATAAAATGTCTGCTACTGGACAAACAATCGGTGTGCTCTTGGGGAGCCTATTCCAATCCCAATTTTCATTGGTTGCCTATAGTTCTCTGTGTAGGCTTGAGGACTCCTGGGTTTTTCTTCATCCAGTCTGCCACATCTGTTGGTGTCGTCTTTGTTCAGCTAATGTTTGGGTGGTTATCCCTAAAAACATACACATGTGAATAACATTATATGGGCTCAACTGTCCTATTTATAAATACACGTGTTTACACATATAATATGATATAATATGTGCATGAAATAACTATCTTTTTTAAAAAAAAAGACCATAAATTTGAGGGAGAGTGTGGAGAAGTACTTGTCTCCATTACTGTCCTTCAGAAGTTACAATTTCTTAATAGAATGGTCTGTTTCTATTTTTTCA
Source organism: Rhabdomys pumilio (assembly GCA_030674055.1). NCBI lineage: Eukaryota > Metazoa > Chordata > Mammalia > Rodentia > Muridae > Rhabdomys > Rhabdomys pumilio. The sequence continues at coordinate 103,779,171 of JANHMN010000001.1, forward strand.
ATTATTTTATTAATTTACATTCCAAATGTTGCCCTCATTTCTGGTCCCTTCTCCCAAGCTCTTCAGCTCATCCCCCTCCTTCTCTCTAAACCTAAGCTGGGGACTCTGAATGTCTGTGTATTCTGTGCAGTAGCTGTAAAAACGTGAGGATTATGCGATGTGCTGTCCTCTCGTGGCTGGTTCAGTGCACATAAAGGAGTTACTTCAGATGTGCTTCTTGTGAGATCCAGCACTTTAGGTAGAAATTGTCTCAAGGACTGGAAGAAGCTCAGAGGCTGGCTCAGAATGGCTTCCAGCTCCTGTAATTCTTCTTGGCCTGTCAGACTTCTCTGCTTTACAAGACAAAGAAATACTTCGGAAGGACTATTTACTTTGGGCTTTTCTAGAACAGAACTACAAAGTGATCAGCTAGAGCAGAGAACATTTAAAAGTTTGGGGATTAAAGAGTTTGTTAATTTCAGGGAGGATGAATATTGTGAATAACTAAAAACTTTTCTTAATGAAAAATGGCTTTGGAGTCAGAGAAGCATTAGAATGAAAATTACTATTCTCTCCTGTTCTGCTTTCTTGTTGTATGATAAATTATAGTTAGGTTTGCTGCCCTGGCCAATTTCCATATTTTCAAGTTTTTTTTTTTTCTGGTGGCCAGTGTTATATAAAATGAGCTTATTAAATTGCCCCTTAACTATTCTATCTCTCCCTCCTCCTCCTCTTCCTCCTCCTCTTCCTCCTCCTCTTCCTCCTCCTCCTCTTCCTCCTCTTCTTTCTCCTCCTCTTCCTGGCCCTCTTCTTTCTCCTCCTCCTCTTCCTGGCCCTCTTCTTTCTCCTCTTCTTCTTCCTCTTCTTCTTCCTCCTCTTCCTCCTCCTCCTCCTCTTCTTTTTTCTCTTCCTCTTGTTCCTCCTCCCTTCATTCTTTATTCTCTCCCTCCTTCCTTACATCCTTGTGGGAACATGGCCAAAAGAATGACCCATGGTGAATAATGCCTTGGGGAACTGTGGGAGAGGCTCCAAGGAAAAGGCAGACATTCTTTTAACTTGGATGTAGTTTGTTCCCTGAATTGTTCTTGGATGTAATTTTGTGCCTTCTGTGTTAAACATTTATATTCAATTCATAAGACATGTTCATTCTTCTTGGAAGTCAGAACATAGGTATAGAACCCAGTTTGGTGAAACAATATGCAGAGTGTGGTCCTCAGGGTACTCTGCATCTGAATATACACTTTTGCCTTGCCTTTGTGCTTTCCCAGATATAATCTACAATTTGTGCCAGGTAATTGTTCTTAAATTGGTCTGCCCTGAGAAAGTTCTGGTAAAGGGCTGTTCTGTTAATATGTGCTTACTGGTGTTTATTTACATGTTTTTTACCATGTTTTTCTGAACTCAAATAACAGTCTTTGTTCATTGGTTTCTCTGTTACTTTCATGTATAAAAGCACACTGAAACTGAAGTAAGGTTGTCTGCAGCATTAGACTATAGTCTGCCCAATTCTTTAGGTCTGGTCACCCTGGCTCTGAGCCATGGGCCACCCTGGCTCCGAGGCACATAATACCAACTAGTTACTTTCATGTGAAATAATGCCCTTTATTGAGTTGGAAAGCTACACCTCATAACTGGTAACATCAGAGCTCCAGTTGTTAACAGGTTGAATGCCTAAAATCCAAGCGAGAATTTGCCTATTCTTATTCTCTTAAAACCTATATTCTCCCCTGAACAGAAACCATGCTGACACTTGACATTATAGTGGTCTTAAAAACTATGCAGTTTCCAAAAGTTCTTAAAAGCCAAGACAAACCTAAACCACGGGGAGAAATCTAGCTCAATTTACATGCTCATTTTTAAGCCAACCACTTTATGCTTGGCCTCTCTGGAAATTTCCTTCTGAAGTGCAGGCTAAGTTCATGTCATTAGGGAGCTGTGGCCATGTGAAGTCAGCAAATGTGTTTCAAAATTTAAAATATGCATTAAAGAAATTGTATCTGTAATTGCTAATACTGTGGCCCTATCGGGGCCAAGGCTAGTACTACAGTGGAATTCATATTCAAATAGCTGTTGCCTATGACAACTGATGTCAACACACTCCCCAGTGAGTGTCCACTTCATAACATCTGTTATCAGTATCAGTCTACTTAGTTACTAGAATTGTCAATACACCCTTTATCTTACACGTTCTTAAGTGACTGGCTCTACTTCTCCAGTTTTTCTGTTAATTTTATCAATTTAAGCTCCTTCTCTGATTCAGTTTCTATGACTACAAGAGAACATTAGCCCAGACTTGGTGACAAAGATGCTGTAAGCTGTAAGTTAATCTGTATGGTCCAAAGACAATTAAGGGATAGAACTATACTAAGCTCTTTTTACTGTTATTCTCAATTCACATCTGACAAGTTTTTTTGTTTTTTTATTTGTTTGTTTCTTTGTTTTTGTTTGTTTTGTTTATTGAGACAGGGTTTCTCTGTGTAGCCCTGGCTGTCCTGGAACTCACTCTGTAGACCAAGCTGGCCTCAAACTCAGAAATCCTCCTGCCTCAGCCTCCCAAGTGCTAGCATTAAAGGCGTGCACCACCACTGCCCAATTGACAAGTTTCCATTAAAAAAAAATGTAGGCTTACCTTCCCAGCCAGGTCCCCCAGAGACACAGCCTGCAGAGGTGAGTTGTGTGCAGTCACCAGAAATTTATTTTCTAACTCTGGGCTCCCTCTCCAGTCCAAGGAGCCTTGCAAGACCCCAAGAGCATCTTGCTCCCTGTGGAAGCCTTTGGGGGCCCCAAGTCTAAACAGTTTGGAATAATTCCCCACCAATTCCTGACACAATTAATGATACTCTGTTATGTTTGCAGACAGGAACCTAGAATAACTGTCCTCTGAAAGGCTCCACACAGCAGCCAATGGAAAGAGATGCAGGGACCCACAGACAAGCATTAGATAGAGTTCCAGAGTCTTAAGAAAGAGTTGGGATGATTTTATATCCAGCCACTTTGCTGAAGTTGTTTATCAGGTTTAGGAGTTCTCTGGTGGAAGTTTTAGGGTCACTTAAGTATACTATCATATCATCTGCAAATAGTGAAATTTTGACTTCTTCTTTTCCTATTTGTATCCCTTTGACTTCCTTTTGTTGTCTAATTGCTCTGGTTAGGACTTCCAGTACTATATTGAATAGGTAGGGTGAGAGTGGGCAGCCTTGTCTAGTCCCTGATCTTAGTGGGAATGCCTCAAGTTTCTCTCCATTTAGTTTGATGTTGGCTACTGGCTTGCTGTATATTGCTTTTACTATGTTTAGGTATGGGCCTTGAATTCCTGATCTTTCCAAGACTTTTGCTGTCAAGTGCTTTCTCAGGATCTAATGAGATGATCATGCGGTTTTTTTTTTCTTTGAGTTTGTTTATATAGTGGATTACATTGATGGATTTCCAAATATTGAACCATCCCTGCATTCCTGGGATAAAGCCTACTTGATCATGATGGATGATTGTCTTGATGTGTTCTTGGATTCGGTTTGCAAAAATTTTATTGAGTATTTTTGCATCAATATTCATAAGAGAAATTGGTCTGTAGTTCTTTTTCTTTGTTGGGTCTTTGTGAGGTTTAAGTATGAGCATAATTGTAGCTTCATAGAATGAATTGAGTAGTATTCCTTAGTTTCTATTCTGTGGAATAGTTTAAAGAGAATTGGTATTAGGTCTTCCTGGAAGGCCTGATAGAATTCTGCACTAAAACCATCTAGTCCCAGACTTTTTTTTGATGGGGAGACTTTTAATGACTGCTTCTATTTCTTTAGGGGTTATGGGACTGTTTAGATAGTTTATCTGCTCCTGATTTAATTTTGGAACCTGGTATCTGTCTAGAAAATTGTCCATTTCATCCAGATTTTTCATCAGAAAATTGGACATAGCATTAACTGAGGACCCAGCTATACCACTGCTGGGCATATACCCAGAAGATGTTCCAACATATAATAAGGACATATGCTCCACTATGTTCATAGCAGCCTTATTTATAATAGCCAGAAGCTGGAAAGAACCCAGATGTCCTTCAACATAGGAATTGATACAAAAAATGTGGTACATTTACACAATGGAGTATTACTCAGCTACTAAGGAGTAACAAAATATTCAAGGGAGCAAATATGGAGACAAAGTGTGGGACAGAAACTGAAGGAGAGGCCGTCTGGAGACCATTCAATCTGGGTATCCATCCCATGTGCAGTCACCAAAGGTAGACGCTGATGTGGATGGGAGGAAGTGCATGCTGACAAGAGCCTGATATAGCTGTCTCCTTAGAGGTCCCCCAGAGTCTGACATATTCAGAGGCAGATGCTCACAGCTAACCACTGATCTGATCAAGGGTTTCCCAATGGAAAAGTTAGAGAGAAGACTGAAGAAGCTGAAAGGGTTTGTGGCCCCATGAGGAGAGCAGCAATACCAACCAACCAGAGCTCCCCAGGGTCTAAACCACCAGCCTGGGAGCACATAGGGAGGGACCCATGACTCCCGCTATATATGTAGGGGAGGATGGCCTTGTAGGGCATAGGTGGGTGAGGAGATCCTTGGTCTCATGAATGCTGAACACCAAGTGGGGGAAGGGGAATTTGAGGGTGGGGAGGTGGGAGTGAGGGTGTAGGTGGAAGCACATCCTCATAGAAGCAGGAGGAGGTGGGATGGGATAGGAGGTTCCTGGGTGGTGGGGGGAATGGGGTAAGGGGATAAAATCTGAAATGTAAATATAATATCTAATGAAAAATAAAAAATAAAATAAAAAAATAAAACATAAATAAAAAAAGAAAGAGTTGGGAGAAGGACTGTGGTACCCAAAGAGGACAGGGACTCCCCAGGAAGACCAACAAAGTCAACCACTTGGGGGTTCTCAGAGGCAGAATCAACATACCAAAGAGCAAGCACAGGCTGGACCTAGGCCCCCTGCACATATGAGAAAGGGAGGGTGAAATAGGGGAAGGATCTGTGAGCAGTGATCTTGGGGGGGGGGGCGCTAATATTGGGATGCAAAGCAAATAAATATTGTAATAATACAAAATTAAGCTTATTTAATACTTCCTTCTCATACATAAAACATTGATCACATCATTAACAAATGTTTTTGAAGATCTACTCTGTGTTTGCTACTGTGTATTAAAAGACAAAAATGAATAACACATGCTCTTTGTTCACAGATCAGTAAAAATAAAAAAGAGGTCAATCACACTACAATGCAATGAGTACTAAAGGTAGGCATGTAAATATTTTGGACTTTGATTGCTTTGTTTCCACTAAATAAATTCACTTTCAATGTATACATTATTATCTAATATATAATTATTATATGTAATAGTACATATATTAGATAATAATGTATGTATTTAATCTACATATGTCTAATACACACTAGATAATAATTTTATTATAGATTGGTAGGATGGATAAACAAGTTAACCAGAGTCTGAAGAAAGCAGTTGCTTTTGCATAGTAGTGGAAGAATTTAGCCATTCAAAACAAAAATAGCACCACTCAGTAGTATATGGAGGGTGCTCATACCTGAGGACACATTTCTATGTACTTAGATATCTAACCACACATTAAATGACATAATGAAAACTGAACCATCAAACCTGCTTTTCTGTACTAAATCCTTCCCAGTACTATAATCTTCCATGTTATGTGCTACATATACTGAAAAGCTAACTACTGTAGCCTCACTCCACTACCTTTGCCTACTCTAAGCCATTGTTATCTCCCATCTGGGTTATTACAGTCTCTCTCTGCCATTGAATCTTAATGTTTTAATCTATTCCCTCCACAAGGTAGACTCCATCTAATGCAAATTAAAACATTAAGTTATCTGTTTCTTGCTTTCTTAGAAAAAAAAATCCTAATCTCCTTACATTGGTTGAAGGATGAGTAAACTGTCTCTTGATCCTTATCTTGTCCTTATCTTGTCTCCAGCCTTATCCCCATTTCTTCTCTGATAGCTAAATGGAACCTGTTTCAGTCCATCAGTTTACTTGCCATTCTAGATCTTTGGCAGGAGATATTTCTTTTATGTGGAGTATATGTCTTAGTTTTGGGTCTAAATATGGTAACCTTTATCTTGGAAGTATTTCTAAACATCCCCAAGAATTCAGAATTTCCTCTTACATGGCTAGCTAGTACCTTCTACATCCTTTATCATAATACTGACAGACTTTTGACATTCCCCACAAATGTAATCACTTACCAGGAAACTGTTTTCTATTAGCACAAAAAAATAATCATATATCTCTCTCATAATGCTGCCGGTGTGCAATATCCATAGCACAGACTCGATATTCTGTACGTATCTCTTGGGTGATTTATCTATTGGGTGATCAACAGAAGGTGTAAAGATTAAAGGAAAGGTATGAACCTAGGTTGCCACCACAGTCTATAACAATGGACATAGAAATCATTGACCAAGATAGGAGTGTTAAATAATGTGTGAGGAATGAAGACTACATGGAAAGATATGTACACGATAAATTTGACAACTACACTGATCATTGGCACTAAGTGTGTATGTACAGTCAAGAATGGTTCCCAGTTCTAAATCTTAGATGGCAAGTGATGCTAACAAAAGGATGCCTCCCTCCCAAAAAGTCCATCAAGCTGTGTGTGTGGGTAAAATGCAATAAGCCTGTAGAAGCATAATGATATGAGTTTTAAACATATGTGGTTTGAGTGTACAATAGGGGAGCCAACTGCTGAATGAGAATTTCATCAGGAAGTAAACCTCGTAATAAAAGTACACACAAAGTTGGAAGTTAGTGGTTGGTGTGGAGGAAATGAATAAGCTTGAGAAGTAAGCACATGGAATGGAAAACATAGAGCAGATGGTACCTACCTGTAAAGCATCTACATTACAGATTATGTACTAACAAACAAAATCTTTAGTATTTCCACTCAAAATGGAAAACTAAATATATGTATACTTTCAGCCCCGCTATAAATCACGCTATGATTAAGATCACAAATATTTCTGCTCGAAAATGACTCAGAATAGGCAGTATTCTGAGGCAAGATAAGAGAAGAAAATTGCACAGACCTGTGAAAGGTAGAGAGTATCTGAACTAAAACAGCTTGCTGAGTGAGGGGATAAACCCACTGGAATCTTATGCATTACTGAAGATAGCCATGAATCACACCAACATAAGCACCATCCTAACACATGGCTCAGGAAGAACTGAAGACACCTTACACTCAGGGTTGGGATAAAGCTCCATCCACACATTCATCACTTTCATTTGAACTTAAATGCTAATCTAAGTTTTAACAGACAACGCATTATAAAGCTAAAAAGAAAATCTCTGTCATAAACTATGAAAAATTAAAGCACTTGAGTAAGACTTGAAGCAGACAAATTTTTCTCTTATTTTTCTTTTTTATATCTTTTCATACAATATATTTTGATTATATATTTCCTTCCCAGATATTCCCACTCCCTACTCACCTAACTTCATGTCGCTCTTATTCTCTTTCTTTCTTTCTTTCTTTCTTTCTTTCTTTCTTTCTTTCTCTCTCCCCCCCCATCAAAAACCAAACAGAAAAATCAAAGTTAAAACAAACAAAACCCCAGTAAGACAAAAAGTGCACACACACACACACACACACACACACACACCACAGTGCTGTTATTATGTTGTGATGGCCAACTACTCCTGGATATGTAGCCTTCCCTAAAGTGTCCTTAATACACCAACTGACACTCTATTAGAGAAAACTACTTTCCCATTTGCCAGCGAGTATCAATTGCAAATCGCTTCTTAGCTATGGGTGGGACTCTGTGTCTACTTCCTCCTTCAATGTTGGCACCCCATCTGCCTTCAAGCTGTGTAGTTCTTCAGAATTCTGCCTCTGCTTCTGTTAGTTCACACGTGTGTTAATCAGTCTTTTGTCTCTGGAAACACTGTTTCCTTGGACTCATCCATCACATCTGGCTCTTAGAATACTTTCACTTTCTGTTCCTGAACCTTGAGAAAAGAAGTTTGATGAAAGCACCCCATTAAGATTGAGTGTTCTGAAGTTTCTCCTTCTCTGTACATTGTACATTTGTGCGTCTCTGTGTTAATTCCCATCTATTTCAGGAAGAAGCATCTCCAAAGATTCAGTGAGACACTGATCTATGAGTATAGCAATATTTCATTCAGAGTCATTTTACTGCTATGTTTCTTCAGTAGAATCCTAGCATTAGGTCTTCCCCTAGGCCTATTCTCAGGTTCGTGGCCACTTTAGCAGTGTCAGACATGGGTTCTGTCTCATGGAGTGGGCTTTAAACCAAACTGGAAAGTGGTTAGTTACTCCCATAACATTTTGTCACTGTTACACCAGTATATCTTGCAGGAAGGTGAATATTGTAGGTTGCAGGGTTTGTAGCTTAGTGGTATTGGTACTATATTTCTCTTTTGGTTGCATTCAGAGTCTCTTCCAGCACCACAAATGTAGGGGTGAAGTTCTGGTCAAGCACCAGTTTGATTTCTCCATATTCAATGAAATAAGTAAGTGGTATCTTATAATAGGACCTTACTATCAAGTTATGAAGAGCAGTAGCTCAGATGTTTAGGAGGTGTCCATGGGACCCTTTTGCCCAACTATTCAACAGGGCATAACCCATTTCTGGCATCAGAAGTCTTATTTGCTGGGCCATTACATTCTCTATCACAGTAACTCTATTTAAATTATTTTCATGTATGTGCATATTTTAGGAAGCTTCTATAATATTAGATTTCTGTGTGGCTTTTCAAGGAGAATAAAACTGCAAAGGAAATTATTATCAATATTCTTTAGAAATCATGAAACAAAATACTGCAACCATGAATAAGAGATAATAGCATTTTTAAACAGAAAATTCTAAGACCAAATAAAAAGAGTAATTTGTTATAAGAAATAAAATTTTCAAAAGAATAAGCTTAAAGACGAATTTAGAAAATGGTCTAGAAAAGCAGACAGAAAATGAGATTAAATGAAGATGAGAAAAATATGTTATAATCTAGGGGTGATGGTGAGAGAGGACTTCATACAGAAAGAACAGAAAAGAGAGAGAGGCAGAGACTCACTGCTACTAATTCTCAAGGCCTGTAACAATAAGTCAAACTGAATAATCAAAACCAACACGAGTTTATTCTATTATGATTCCAGATGCATGGAGTCCAGAGTAAATTTTGATAGGCCAACAGCAATGTATTGACTCCTTCAGGAGGCCCTTGGGAGAAATCAGTTTTCTTGCAATTTTCAACTGATGGAAACTGCTTAAGCTCTTTGGTTAGTGGCCTTTCTCTCACCCTCAAAGAGCTTTACCTTATATCCATTACTGTCACCATATTGCCTTCTTTGTAACTGTGACTCCTTCTGTGTCCCTCCAGTCACACCAGGTCTATTTATACAACCCAGAGTAATTTTATCATCTTAAGATACATAAACTTATAATATCTGGGAAGTCTTTTCTGCTGTATCAGGTGACACATTCCTCTTTGCCATGGTGAGATGGGATATTATTATAATTAACTGTTATTCCAAATAGTCATGAAAAGTTCTCATAACCAAAGAATTTTGGTTTCAAACTTGAAAGGTACCCCACTATCCACTGTTGCAGAATATTTGATCACACTGTGAACTCTGAGATTGTGTTATTTACTGGAAAAAAAAGTTTCCAATTGTGGTATCACTCAGCTCTAGTACACACCTTTAATCTCCCTGGCTGGAATACAGACACATCTTTAATCCCAAACAATGAAGGTAAAGTTAGTTTATAGAAGGAAGCACCCATGTTTTAAAGTGATGTCTAATTAAGAAGTAGAAAAAGTAACGAATCAGAGAAATATTTGACAGAATTTGATATGCCAAACTCTCACAAGAATAGAGAGAACAGAAAGACTACTTAAGAGAGTAACACAAAGAAAAAAAGGAGTGAGGGAGACAGTTTTACTAGAAGAGCTTTACGGAGACAGGCTGAAGAGAGAACAAGCTAGACACAGGTAAAGACAGAACAAGCCATGGAATGAGGAGCCAGAAGATTAGAACAAATTTCCAGAGTTAGTTTGAGGCCAAGCAGAACAAAAAGAGAGAAGCCAGATTAAATCAATCTGCTTGGAGAGGAGTTTGAGCCACAACAGCTGAGTTGAACCAGCCAGCCAGAGTTCAATAATAACTAGAAAGGATGAGCTTATTCAGCAGTTAAGTCTCAGAAGCTGAAAACATTTTAGGCCTAGATTAGATCATACAGAGGCTAGAAGCTTCCAGTTGTAGGCCTAGGTTAGCAGTAAGCCTTCAAGATGACAGTTAAATCAGGTGAGTAAAAGATACTGTTACACTTCACAACCAGGATGAAAGCAGAGCCACAACAAACCCCAGCACAATGAAAACTCAGAAGACACTGTAAACTACAATAAAATTCACAGTCACCTCACAATCTTCAAGATCTTATTGGATGTTAGAAGAGAGGCAATAGTTCACATTTTTAAGGAAAGTTATTTCCACCCTGGTATTTGGCAACCAACTAATCTATTGTTGATGTGTGAAATTATTATAATCTTGATAACAGAACTTGATAAAGACATTACAAAAAGTAACACTTCAGAGTAGTATGTCTTATAGGTTAAAACTGTTAAATGCCAGCAAAACAAACAAAACAGTATACCAACCAAATAACAATCATCATCCCATTTCTTCTCAGAATGCAAAATTGGCTTAACATTTAAACCACAAACAGCATGTATTTCTATATCAACAAAATAAAAGAAAATTAATATTATTTTTTTTTTTGGTTTTTTGAGACAGGGTTTCTCTGTGTAGTCCTGGCTGTCCTGGAACTCACTCTGTATACCAGGTTGGCCTCGAACTCAGAAATCCACCTGCCTCTGCCTCTGCACCACCCTACGCCCCAGAGCCACAGCTGGGAGCAGGAAGCTCGCAGGACTCCTTGCTAGGCACCCAAACCCAGCCCCTGTGGAATTCCACTCCCTTTCCACCCCTATCCTAATCCTGGTGGAGGGAGCAAACACCCAGCGGGTCTGCACCCTTGTGGAAACTGTATCATGAGACATCCTAAAGAGGCCACCAACATGAAAAGAGGGAACACCATACCCAGAGACATCCTAGAGGAGCAGACACCATATCCTGAGACATTCTAGAGGAACCACTACACTCAGAGCAGTGAACACCTAGCTGGTCTGCTCTCACAAAGACACCTTACCCTGAGACATCCTAGAGGAGACACGGCACTCAGAGCAGCTGGAGCTCAGGATCACAGGATCACAGAGACAACTGGACCCTGAGGAGTTCTGACACAGGCAAGATAACTGGAAAGACAGTCTCCAGTTAGAACCAGTGCTTGAGGGTAGCACTAGAGTTAACCAAACGGTGAAAGGCAAGTGCAAGAATGTAAACAACAGAAACCAAAGTTACTTGGCATCACCAGAACCCCAGAACCCAGTTCTCCCACCATAGCAAGCCCTGAACACCACATTACACCAGAAAAGCAGGATACAGAATTAAAATCACTTCTCATGATGATGTTAGAGGACTTTAAGAAGGTCATAAATAGCACTCTCAAAGAATTTGAGAACACAAGTAAACAGATAGAAACCCTTAAAGAGGAAACACAAAAAATCCCTTAAAGAATTGCAAGAAAAAACAACCAAACAGGTGAAAGAATTAAACAAAACTGTCCAGAATCTAAAAATGGAAGTAGAAACAATAAAGAAATCTCAAAGGGAGACTACCCTGGAAATAGAAAACCTAAGAAAAAGACCAGGAGTCATAGATGCAAGCATCACCAACAGAATACAAGAGATAGAAGAGAGAATCTCATGTGCAGAAGATACCATGGAAAACATTGACACAACGGCCAAAGAAAATGCAAAATGCAAAAAGCTCCTAACCAAAAATATCCAGGAAATCCAGGACACAATGAGAAGGCCAAACCTAAGGATAACTGGTATAGATGAGGGTAAAGACTCCCAAGTTAAAGGGCCAGTAAATATCTTCAACAAAATTATAGAGGAAAACTTCCCTAATCTAAAAAAAAGAGATGTCCTTAAATATACAAGAAGTCTACAGAACCGCAAATAGACTAGACCAGAAAAGAAATACCTCCCATCACATAATAATCAAAACATCAAATATACAAAACAAAAAAAAAATACTAAAAGCAGTAAGGGAAAAAGGTAAAGTAACATATAAAGGCAGACCTATAAGAATTACACCAGACTTCTCACCAGAGACTATAAAAGCCAGAAGATCCTGGACTGATATCATACAAACCCTAAGAGAACACAAATGCCAGCCCAGACTACTATACCCAGCAAAACTCTCAATCAATATTGATGGAGAAACTAAGATATACCATGACAAAACCAAATTTACACAATATCTTCCCACAAATCCAGCCCTTCAAAGGATAATGGATGGAAAACTCCAACACAAGGAGGGAAATTACAATGTAGAAAAATATAAGAAAGTAGTCTCCCAACAACCTCAAAAGAAGATAGTTACACAAACATAATTCCACCTCCAACAACAAAAGTGACAGGAAGCAACAATCATTTTTACTTAATGTCTCTTAATATGAATGGACTCAATTCTCCAATAAAAAGACATAGGCTAGCAGACTGGATACATAAACAAGACCCATAATTTTGCTGCATACAGGAAAATTTTGTCACCTCTGTGACAAAGACAGACTGTACCTCAGAGATAAAGGATGGAAAACAAACTTTCAAGCGAATGGTCCCAAGAAACAAGCTGGAGTAGTAATTCTAATATCAAATAATATTGATTTTCAACCAAAAGTAATCAAAAAGATAAGGAAGAACACTTTATACTCATCAAAGGAAAAATGTACCAAGAAGAACTCTCAATTCTGAACATCTATGCTCCAAATGCAAGGACACCCACATACATAAAAGAAACTTTGCTAAAGCTCAAAGCATACATCACACCTCACACAATAATAGTGGGGGATTTCAACACCCCACTCTCAGCAAGGGACAGATCATGGAAACAAAAACTAAACAGAGATACAATGAAACTAACAGAAGTTATGAACCAAATGGATTTAACTTATATATATAGAACATTGCACTCTAAAACAAAAGAATATACCTTTTCCTCAGCACCTTGTGGTACCTTCTCCAAAATAGACGATATAATTGGTCACAAAACAGGCCTCAACAGATACAAAAAGATTGAAATAATCCCTTGCACCCTATCAGACCACCATGAACTAAGGCTGGTCTATAATAATGATAAAAACAATGGAAATCTCACATACACATGGAAACTGAACAATGCTCTACTCAAGGATGACTTGTTCAAGGAAAAAATAAAGAAAGAAATTAAAGACTTTTTAGAATTTAATGAAAAGGAGGACACATCATTCCAAAACTTGTGGGACTCCATGAAAGCAGTACTAAAAGGAAAACTCATAGCTCTAAGTACCTACAAAAAGAAACTGCAAAGAGCATACATTAACAACTTGACAGCACACCTGAAAGCTTAGAACAAAAAGAAGCAAATACACCCAAGAAGAGTAGATGACAGAAAATAATCAAACTCAGAGCTGAAATCAACCAAGTAGAAACAGAAAGAACTATACAAAATATCAACAAAACCAGGAGCTGGTTCTTTGACAAAATCAACAAGATAGATAAACCCTTAGCCAGACTAAACAAAGGACACAGAGACAGTATCCAAATTAATAAAATCAGAACTGAAAAGAGAGACATAACAACAGAAATTGAGGAAATTTAAAAAATCATCAGATCCTACTACAAAGGCCTATACTCAACAAAATTGGAAAATCTGGATGAAATGGACAATTTTCTAGACAGGTAACAGATACCAAAATTAAATCAGGAACAGATAAACCAACTAAGCAGTCCTATAAACCCTAAAAAAATAGAAGTCTCCCCACCAAAAAAAGTCCTGGACCAGAAGGTTTTAGTGTAAAATTCTATCAGACCTTCAAGGAACACATAATACCAATTCTCTTCAAACTATTCCACTGAATAGAAACAGAAGGAACAATACCCAATTCATTCTATGAAGTTACAATTATGCTCATACCTAAACCCCACAAAGACACAACAAAGAAAGAGAACTACAGACCAATCTCTCTTATGAATATTAATGCAAAAATACTCAATAAAATTCTTGCAAACCAAATCCAACAACACATTAAAACAATTATCCATTATGATCAAGTAGGCTTCAACCTAGGAATGCAATGATGGTTCAATATTTGGAAATCCATCAATGTAATCCACTACATAAATAAACTCAAAGAAAAAAACCACTAGATGCTGAGAAAGCATTTGACAAAATTCAACATCCCTTCATGTTAAAAGTCCTGGAAAGAGCAGGAATTCAAGGCCCATACCTAAACATAGTAAAAGCAATATACAGCAAGCCAGTAGCCAGCATCAAACTAAATGGTGAGAAACTTGAAGCAATCCCACTAAGATCAGGGACTAGACAAGGCTGTCCACTCTCACCCTACCTATTGAATATAGTACTGGAAGTCCTAGCTAGAGCAATTAGACAACAAAAGGAAGTCAAAGAGATACAAATAGGAAAAGAAGAAGTCAAAATTTCTCTATTTGCAGATGATATGATAGTATACTTAAGTGACCCTAAAACTTCCACCAGAGAACTCCTAAACCTGATGAACAACTTCAGCAAAGTGACTGGATATAAAATCAACTCAAACACATCAGTAGCCTTCTTCTACTCAAAGGACAAACAGGCTGAGAAAGAAATTAGGGAAATGACACCCTTCACAATAGCCAAAAATAATATAAAATACTTTGGAGTGAATCTAACCAAGCAAGTGAAAGATCTATATGACAAGAACTTTAAGTCTCTGAAGAAAGAAATAGAAGATCTCAGAAGATAAAAAGATCTACCATGATCCTGGATTGGCAGGATTAACTTAGTAAAAATGGCCATCTTGTCAAAAGCAATCTACAGATTCAACGCAATCCCCATCAAAATTCCAAGTCAATTCTTCATAGAGATAGAAAGAGCAATTTGCAAATTCATTTGGAATAACAAAAATCCCAGGATAGAGAGAACTATTCTCAACAATAAAAGAACTTGTAGGGGAATCACCATCCCTGACCTCAAACTGTACTACAGAGCAGTAGTGTTAAAAACTGCATGGTATTGGTACAGAGACAGGCAGGAAGATCACTGGAACACAATTGAAGATCCAGAAATGAACCCACATGCCTATGGTTACTTGATCTTTGACAAAGGAGCTAAAACCATCCAGTGGAAAAAAGATAGCATTTTCAGCAAATGGTGCTGGTTCAACTGGAGGTCAGCATGTAGAAGAATGCAAATTAATCCGTTCTTATCCCCTTGTACAAAGCTCAAGTTCAAGTGGATAAAGGACCTTCACATAACACCAGATACATTGAAACTAATAGAAGAGAAGGTGGGGAAGACCCTCAAATACCTAGGCACAGGAGAAAAGTTCCTGAACAGAACACCAGTAGCTTATGCTCTAAGATCAAGAACTGACAATTGGGACCTCATAAAATTGCAAAGTTTCTGTAAGGCAAAGGACACTGTCAATAAGACAAAACGGCAACCAACAGATTGGGAAACGATCATTACCAATCCTACATCCGATAGAGGGCTAATATCCAAGATATTCAAAGAACTCAAGAAATTAGACTCCAGACAACCAAATAACCTTACTAAAAATGGGGTACAGAGCTAAACAAAGAATTCTCAACTGAGGAAACTCGAATGGCCGAAAAGCACCTTAAGAAATGTTCAGAATCCTTAATCATCAGGGAAATGCAAATTAA
This sequence comes from Rhabdomys pumilio, assembly GCA_030674055.1. Lineage (NCBI taxonomy): Eukaryota > Metazoa > Chordata > Mammalia > Rodentia > Muridae > Rhabdomys > Rhabdomys pumilio. The sequence goes on from JANHMN010000001.1 coordinate 103,794,983, forward strand.
AACAACCCTGAGATACCACCTCACACCAGTCAGAATGGCTAAGATCAAAAACTCAGATGACAGCAGATGCTGGCAAGGACGTGGAGAAAAAGGAACACTCCTCCATTGTTGGTGGGGTTGCAAGCTGGTACAACCACTCTGGAAATCATTCTGGCAGTTCCTCAGAAAACTGGACACAGCATTACCTGAGGACCCAGCTACACCACTCCTGGGCATATACCCAGAAAGTTCTCCAACATATAACAAGGACATATGCTCCACTATGTTCATAGCAGCCTTATTTATAATAGCCAGAAGCTGGAAAGAACCCAGATATTTTTCAACAGAGTAATGGATGCAAAACATGTGGCACATTTACACAATAAAATATTACTCAGTTATTAAAAATAATGAATTCACAAAATTTTTAGGTAAATGGATGGAACTAGAAAATATCATCCTGAGTGAGGTAACCCAATCACAAAAGAACACACATGGTATACACTCACTGATAAGCGGATATTAACCCAAAAGTTTGAAACAACAAAGATTCAACTAACAGACCATATGAAGCTCATGAAGAAGGAAGAACAAGTGTGGATGCCTAGGTCTTACTTAGAAGGAGTAACAAAATACCCAAGGGAGCAAATATGGAGACAAAGTGTGGAACAGAAACTGAAGGAGAGGTTGTCTGGAGACCATTCCACCTGGGTGTTCATCCCATGTATAGTCACCAAAAATAGACACTGATATGGATGACAGAAAGTGCATGCTGACAAGAGCCTGATATGTCTGTCTCCTTATAGGTCCCCCAGAGTCTGACATACCCAGAGGCAGATACTCACAGCTAACCATTGATCTGATCAAGAGTTCCCAATAGAAAAGTTAGAGAGAAGACTGAAGGAGCTGAAAGGGTTGGTGGCCCCATGAGGAGAGCAATAATACCAACCAACCAGAGCTTCCCAGGGTCTAAATGACCAGCCTAGGAGCACATAGGGAGGGACCCATGACTCCCGCTATATATGTAGGGGAGGATGGCCTTGTTAGGCATAGGTGGGGGAGATCTTTGTTCCCATCAAGGCTGAACACTGAGTGGGGGGAATCTGAGGATGGGGAGGTGGGAGTGGGGCAGAGGTGGAGGTACATAGAAGCAGGAGGAGGGAGGATGGGATAAGGGGTTCCTGGGTGGTGGGGGGAATGGGGTAAGGGAATAAAACCTGAAATGTAAATATAATATCCAATTTAAAAAAGGGAAAAAAAGAAAAGTTGTTAGAACCAACATCTTTAATAAAATGTCAACCCTCTAAAAAAATTATCTTGATACTAAAATCTGTTTTGAGAAGTGTATATTGCAGAATACACAGCCTTGGTGTATATACTCATCAAGCAAGCTGAGCAGACCTGCTCAAATCTCTGATGTCCTGAAATTCCATCTGTATGCAGTGAAGACACAGCATCACAGGCTTATCAATTTACTCTTCCTCCGGCCCCTCTTTTAATAATATCTCAATGCCCATAATCAGCTTGAAGGAGTTAATGAAGAGTCAGCACCCCTATTCTCTGGGCTTGCGGATTTATTTGGTTAATATTGGGCTGTCTTTCTAGGGAAAAGTAGTGTTTTTGTTGGAACGAGGAGGATTAGCTAGGAGTTATTACATAGCCATAACCTATTGGTAGAAATCTGTATAATTGTTATCAAGATGAAGTTATAATTTCTTAAATGGTACAAAATTTACTTTGATTTCAAATTTAAGGTTTTCATTGGTACGAGATTCTTATTGATATCAAAGTGAGATGAATATTGGTACTCTCATAGACATTGTGCCTGTATAACACAACTAGGAATACAAGGCTTAGACCCAGTCCTTCTTTAACTTTTTTAACTGTTTTGGCATGGTTAGCCTGTGAGTTAAGGGACTATAGCAAATTCAGGGCTTTGTGTTTATTGTTAGGGTGTTTTCTACATTTTATTTAGAAATAGCTGAGAGGAGTTAACAGACAACAGTCCAGATTGCCTTAAATGGATAGTTGGTTTTCAAAATGTCAGAAGTCCACAGAATTGACGTTACAAACATTTCTGTATTAAGGTTCATTTTGATTAGAGACTTGTCTGCTCCTGACAGCTTCCTGTCTTGGATTCTAAGAAGAAATTAAGCATCTTTGGAGTTACTCCAGTGGTGGTGAGACAACCACTAGGCAAGAATTGCCTCTTTCCATCTACAGACAAATTACTGTCCAGAAAAGACACACTTGCAGAATAGTCGACTGATTATATCTGCCTAGACAGATTAATCAGCCCTCAATAATTCTGCATCACGCCAGGCAGTGGTGGTGCACGCCTTTAATCCCAGCACTTGGGAAGCAGAGGCAGGTGGATTTCTGAGTTCAAGGCCAGTCTGGTCTGCAGAGTGAGTTCCAGGACAGCCAGGACTACACAGAGAAAACCTGTCTCGAAAAACAAAAAAATAATAATAATAATTTTTCATCACTAAGGTCTGTCAGATGATCCTTGGCCAGAAGGCTGAAGATCAGATGCACCAATGTTCTGTAGTATAGGGGCTGTCCAGGTGTTCAGCAGTATCTATAAACTGGCTAAGTTTTAGAAGCTGTGCTTAGTGTTTCCCATAATTTCAGTTAATTCAGTCATTCTGGATTTCTGACGGGGTTGAAGACCTATAGTCTCATAGCCAATCCTGGCTATTTACTTTGAGAGAAAAGATTTGAGTGGATGGTTTTCAGCTGACATTCATTCTAAAGCCAAGAAAAAGGCCAGGTTCAGAACTAAGTGTTTTAGTTAGGAGAGATGACAGAGGTTCTGGTTAGTCAACAAAATGATGGACTGGGTATTAGGACTATCTTGTACCTCACTGGTACAAATTGTTATAATTATACTTTAATTGTATTTTGAGAGAAAAGTTTTATTTTAACAGGAAGGGTGATATGTAGGAGGAGTTAAGATGGGAGGAGTACAGAGAGGAAGAGAAGAAGTAAGGAGAGGAGGAGAAGAAGGAGAAGAGAAGCTAGATCATGAGAGAGAGAAAGAGAGAAAGAGGGGGGGACATGGAGGCAGATGTTCACGTGTCTCCACCAGTCAAAGATAGTTGATATATCTAGGTTGGGCATTGGGTTACACTTCTGATTGTGCATTACCAAACTTATAAAGCCTTTGATTAACTTTTTAAAAATTGTATAAAAGCAAAAAGGAAAAGGGAGCATGGGATGGGGCTTTCTAGGGAGGGGAAATGGGGAAAGGAGATGACATCTGAAATGTAAATAAAATACCCAATTTAAAAAAAAAGATTAATGTAAAAAATATGGAATAAAAACAAGATTAAATAAAATTAAAACAAAAGTATAATAAAGTTAGCATAAGTTACAGAAAACCACTAAGCAAGGAACCATAAACAGTACTAACAGAAATAACAGGATATCTTATTCAGAGAAATGGTGTTCGTGAGTACAAAGAATCAAAAATATTAGAATATAAATTCTTACCCACAGAAGCTCTAGGTTTGATTCTGATTCATTTATGTCAGTAGCTGGTTTGGTTTGGTCTGGTTTGGTTTCAGGTTGATTGGTTTGGAGTCATTTGGTCAGATGACATTGCAGACTGAGTTTTTAAATATATGTGACATGCAGGGAAGCCTAAATAACCAAGACACCTTTAAAGAATTATATCAGAAGGTTTACAGGTCTAGACATCAAACCCACTATAAATCTACAGCTACGAAGACAATGTTAATGGTCCAGACAGACAAATAGATCAAGAGAAGAGAAGAGAGGAGTGATGAAGATTCACAGTGTAGCTATCTGATTTACCTCAAAGGTGCTACTGCAATTCAGTAGAGCACAGCATGCTTTTCTCATAAATATAACTAGAGATTGGATGTTCCATATAAAAAAATAAATCTTGATCCTTGTTTTATGCCACACTCAAAAATAATTTTAGAGAGATATGCAATTAGAGAGGTGCAAGTATTAAATGTAAATTATATTTTTAAAATCTTCTAGAAGAAATGTGAGGTACTTTATATTCTAGTCATATGTATGACATTAAACAAGTGAAAAGTACTGCAATCAGTATTACATAAATCAATTACAAAACACACTAGGTTTACATATATATATATATATATATATGTGTGTGTGTGTGTGTGTGTGTGTGTGTGCACATATATATATATGTATATATATGTGTGTGTGTGTGTGTGTGCAAAAATACATAATATATTACTTAATATTATTATTTTAGGTTTTTAAAGATAAAATTAATCAATGTCATAAACACAGTAATGTTAGCCTATAAAGTATTTTACTAAATGGTATTGAAAACTAACACTTTTAACTAATGGAGGTGTTGACGTGTTAATTTGGGTGGCTTATAAGACTCATATACATTTGTAAAACTATTATCAATGTTTTGTGTAACTTACAGTATATATAACAATTGTATCCAGATGTGTAGGGAAGCAGCCCATACTGGAGCAACCTGAAAAAATGACTAAACCAAAAACAATGACTTATTGGGGGCTAGAAAGATAATTCAGTTGATAAGAGCATTGGACGTTCTTCCGGATGACCCAGGTTCAATTCTCAGCACTTATATATTGTCTTACAACCCTCTGTCACTCAAATACCAGAGAATCTGACACTGCCTTTTGCCCTCCTTGGGCACTAGACACATAAGTCATGCATAGGTATACATGCATTAAGAACACCCATACACAAAAATAATAAGAATGAATAAATCTCTTAAAAATGATTTGTGGAGTATCTGATCATGTGAGCAACTAAAGAAAGTGTTAAATTTATTTTTTAAAGGGTTCATTGAAGAACAACAACAAAACCAAATGAATGAGATGTTTGTGAGAAAGTAAAAAGCAATTTAGAAAAAGTAACATGTAGTTTACTAATTGCCTTTCTGAACCTACTCAGCTATCACTGAAATCACTGGAAATTCATATATCCAATTTCATAAAAAGAACTCCATTGAAAAGGTGTCAGTGATTGTGTATCATATGTAAAACATGTCAATGTATATATTTGAATATGTCTGTATACAAGAAAAACATATACGATGAAGACATGAAGAAAAAAGAGCTATAGCTTTATCCTGCGGTAGGAGGGTAAGAGATGACAACTGAAATAAAACACCTAAATTCAACACTACAAACATATTTTTAAAAGTATCAAATAAATAGCTAAATAGTCAGGTATGAGTTCACTCATTAGGTAGATGAAAGTGGAAAGCATGTCTGCAGACCGATGCTTCTGTAGTAATCCTAGAAGAACATTTCAGTTCTTTAAATGAAATGCACATACAATTTTTCATTTAAATAAAGTCTTCACAATTTTTCAAAAAGAAGATGGAAATGAGAAAAGAGAAAGTACCAAGAGATGATTGGAGTCAAGAGGTAAACTTCAGAAGAACTAATGGCTGGGTTGAGTGACAGATGGCTGCTGATAATGGCCCGGCTAGAATACCTCAAGGTTTTCAAATTAAGTTTTCAATGCTACACCCTTGTGCTTTAACCCTATCCAATTTTAGAGTAAGACAACCTTTCTTTTCTAAATTCCCCCTTTTAATGCAAAATGTTTTAAATAATTTGTGAAGCATTCTGTCAGTATTTTATGCTTGCTGGAGAAGGAAATTTCTTGCTTGCTTGCTGTTATACTAGCTCTCAATACATTCAGCAGAGGACTTATTACTTATAAGACAAGATGGCATTCCCTGAGAATCTTCAGGAATTACAAACAATTACAGAAAAGAGAAGTGTCTCCATTACCAAAAGGACAGTGATAATGGAATCTGCTATTGAATATGCCAGCATGAACCCAGAGTTTCCAGGGCAAGCAGAATCTTCACCTTCATTCTGGCTGATAGGAGATGATGCAGTATTCCATTATCCACAATGACAAGTGATTTATTGGGATACTTTCTTTCTTCCAAACGTTTTAAACCATTGTTTTTCCCCCAATTGCACTGATTCTTCATCTCAGTGCACGTATGGGACCATGAGCGTTTGAGTAGTGATTTAAAAGAAAAAAGAATCAGCTGCAGAGATCCTGTCACTTCGTTCATTCTACATCACAAATTCACAAATTGGAGTCCCCACACCACATGCCAGAACAACTCTTAGGCATATTTTAAAATGGTCTGAGTCTAAAACTAACCAGAGGCTACGGAAACTCATTTCTGCAATAATACTTCCCCCAAAGTCTGCTTTCTAAGATATTGTTTCAGGAAAAACTACTGTGAGGAAGGGTGATATTTTTTGCCAAAAGAGAAAATCATCTTAAAATAGAATTCCCCAGCAGAGGGAGCAGATTAAAGACTGGTAATGGAACATTGATGATTACTCGTGGGCCATTTCTCAGGCCCCAAATCTCACTGTACATTGCCTTGCCCTCCAGAGACATCAGATGGATCAGAAAACCTTCAAAGAAGCAGCTCTTCTAAAGTCCAAATGAGAAAAACTAAATTTCCCTTTGCCAAGCATGTTGATGTACACTTTAAATGAAAGTACTCGGGAGGCAGAAGCAGATGAATCTCTGTGAGCTGGAGGGGAGTCCGAATTCCAGGCCAGCCAGGGTTACATAGTTAAGAACTTGTCCCAGAGAGACGGGGATGAGGGTGGAGTTTCCTCCTAAGGTTCTTCTCCAGTGGCCTGACTTACACTTTTCATCACTGTTAGAGTGGCTGACAGTCATTAAGTCTTCAGGTGTGAGCTACTGATGGGGCCATAGAAAGCTGAGTCCACTGGTGCTTGAACACCGGCATCTTTTTGACAAAGCGGCCAGATTTCATAGTTAAAGATGCACAACCTGTGCATTGTGGCTGTGTAAGAGCAAAGCTGGGAAACGATGAAGACACTCTCTGGTGAGTTTCCCATTGTCAACCATCTTTTGTAATGTGTTGCTTATTGAAATTTAGAAGTGCGGATGTGTGAAATGAGGAAAACTGAAATGAAATGTGATATGAAAGATAACAAGTAGTGTGGTTTCAGCTGCTTTTTATGTCACAACTTATAATCTAGCAGAAGGGTAGCTTAGCATGTTACCATCAAAACTCTAGGTTAGAGAATGAAAGCATTAGTTTCTGAGCTACCCACCCAAGTGGATGTGAGTAAATTATTTGATGGCTGTGAACTGGGCTTTGTTGTATGTCCTCAAGGGTAGGGAAGGTGAACTCGTAAATGTCCTAATTTCAAAAACACTTGCCTTTTAGTTGCAATGGCCACATTCACCATTATCATACTAATCTTTGATTTTTATCTACAGCCATTTTTCAGAAGCAAAGGAGAGGGGAAGTGGTGAATTACTTATGAAGGAGGAGGGACCAGAAAGGGGACAATATTTGGAGTGTGAATAAATAAAGTAATTAATAAAGAATAAAATAAATGTTCATGTTTATAAGGAATGAGAATAAGTTAACAAAAACCAAGGATGTATGAACAATCCTTATGGAAACATGTATTTTTAAGCTAATTTAAAATATATAATTATTATTATCTAAACCACCAGCCTAGGAACACATAGAGAGTGGCCCATGGCTCCAGCTGTATCTGTAGGGGAGGATGGCCTTGTTGGGCATAGGTGGGAGAGGAGGTACTTGGTCCCATGAAGGCTGAATGCCCCCGTGTGGTGGAATTCGATGGTGGGGTGGTGGGAGTGGTGGGTGGGTGGGGGCACATCCTCATAGAAACAAGAGAAAGGGGGATGGCATAGAGGGTTCCTGGGTTGGGGGGGAATGGGGTAAGAGATAACATCTGAAATGTAAATAAAATATCCAATATATATATTATAAAAAGTAATTTGAACACAGATTTCCTGCTTGAGTGAATAATGTTGCCCCTAGAAGCACAGAAGTTGTAGGTTATTAAATGAAAATCTCAGGGTCATGCATAAGTCTTCTCAATAAATCTGCAAATAACAACAGTTATTGTTCTTTCTTACCCACCATAACTAGATAGTAATACCTTACTGCTGAAAATACAACACACTTTGCTTAAGGATATAGAAAAGCAAAGTTGGAACTGACCTGAAACTATCCTTCCTAACTCTCTTAGTGATGGGAAGTGTTGTGCATTGTCATTATGGTCTTATCCATCTGTAAACCCTGAATGCCACAATACTAACTTATCAGGCAAGTTACACCCAGGTACGAAACTGCCAAGAATAAATAAAAGCTAGTCAAAATAAACAAATAAAGTTTGTGTTTAACATTAATCTCTGAATTATACAGATTTAAAAATCATATTTGAAAAATACTAGAAAATTCAATATATTAGAATTTTGGTGAGGTATTAAATTTAAAAATAAATTAATGAAAACCTGCTCATAAAATTCTCCAATGAAAGCAAATATGGATATAATCTTGATTTCAAGTACATTGTTTGAAGGGCTGGCTAGATAGCTCAGGTAGCAGAGGTACAGTTCAGGCCATGACATCATGAGTTCAATCCCAAGAATTTACATAAAGGTGAAAAGAAAGAATCCAATCTACAAAATTATTTCTAATCACCAAATACACAGCATGGTACCTGTACCCACCCACATACACACACATAGCAAATACATGCACACATAATAATAATAATAAATGTTAAAGTGTTAAGTATAATTGTTTTAAGCTTATATTAAGATAGAAATAATAAAAAGGTGGCTATAATTAACTAGAATATAAAAGAAAATAGGAAGACAAAATACTTATGTCAAATGTGCGAGAAAAATGTATCTTCAAAGTTAGTATGTGATAAACATACAAGAAATGACAAACACAAAGAAAATATACATATTATTGAATGATACATGTATATTGTGTATTTTTATCAATTGTTAACTTTCAGTGCTTTGTAGTAACGTTCAGTCTGCTTCTGCATTCAAGATATAAATATATTCCTCAAAAATATTATTACTTTGAGTACAGCATCTTCCTTTCCTGAAATATAGTTCTTTTTTGCATTTTTATTAGATATTTGCTTTATTCACTTTCAAATGTAATCCCCTTTGCCAGTGTCCTGCCTGGAATTTCCCTGTCCCATCCCCCTTAAACCTGCTTCTTTGAGGGTGTTCCCCAACCAATCCACCCACCCACTCCCGCCTCCCTGCTCTGGCATTCCCCGACACTGGGGCATCAAGCCTTCACAGGACCAAGGGCCTCTCTTCCCATTGATGTCTGACAAGGCCATCCTCTGCTACGTATGTGATTGGAGTAATGAGTCCCTTCATGTGTACTCTTTGGTTGGTGGTTTAGTCCCTGAGAGCTCTGGGGGAGTCTGGTTCATTGATATTGTTATTGTTCTTCCTATGGGGTTGCAAACCCCTTCAGCTTTTTCAGTCCTGTCTGTAACTCTTCCATTGGGGACCCCATGCTCATTCCAAAGGTTGGCTGCGAGCATCCTTCTATGTATTTGTCAGGCTCTGGCAGAGCCTCTCAGGAGACAGCCATATCAGGCTCCTGTCAGCAAGCACTTCTTTGCATTCACAGTAGTGTCCACATTTGGTATCTATATATGGGATGGATCCCCAGGTGGGGCAGTCTCTGAATGGACTTTCCTTCGGTCTTTGTTAAACACTTTGTCTCTGTATTTCTTCCTGTGAGTATTTTATTCCCCCTTCTAGGAAAGACCAAATCATCCACACTTTGGTCTTCCTTCTTCTTGAGCTTCATGTGGTCTGTGAATTGTATCTTGGGTATTCCAAGCTTTTAGGTTAATATCCACTTATCAGTGAATGCATACCATGTGTCTTCTTTTGTGATTGGGTTACCTCACAAAGGATGATATTTTCTAGTTCCATCCATTTACCTAATAATTTCATGAAGTCATTGTTTTGTATAGCTGAGTAGTACTCCATTGTGTAAATGTACCACATTTTCTGTATCCATTCCTCTGTTGAAGGACATCTGGGTTCTTTCCAGCTTCTGGCTATTATAAATAAGGCTTCTATGAATATAATGGAACATGTGTCCTTGTAATATGTTAGAGTATCTTTGGGTATATGCCCAGGAGTGGTACAGCTGGGTCCTCAGGTAATATTATGTCCAATTTTCTGAGGAACTGCCAGACTGATTTCCAAAGTGGTTGTACCAGCTTGCAATCCCACTAGCAATGGAGGAGTGTTCCTCTTTCCCCACATCCTCGCCAGTATCTGCTATCACCTGAGTTTTTGATCTTAGCCATTCTGACTGGTGTGAGGTGGTATCTTAGGGTTGTTTTGATTTGCATTTCCCTGATGACTACGGATGTTGAACATTTCTTTAGGTGCTTCACAGCCACTCAATATTCCTCAGTTGAGAATTCTTTGTTTAGCTCTGTACCCCATTTTTAATAGGGTTATTTGATTCTCTGGAGACTAACTTCTTGAGTTCTTTGTGTATATTGGATATTAGCCTTGTATCAGATGTAGGATTGGTAAAGATCTTTCCCCAATCTGTTGGCTGCTGCTTTGTCCTATTGACAGTGTCCTTTGCCTTACAGAATCTTTGCAATTTTATGAGGTCCCATTTGTCAATTCTTGATCATAGAGCATAAGCATAAGAGCATAAGTGTTCTGTTCAGGAAATTTTCCCCAGTGCCCATGTGTTTGAGTCTCTTCCCTGCTTTCTTTTCTATTAGTTTTAGTGTATCTGGTTTTATGTGAAGGTCTTTTATCCACATGGACTTGAGCTTTGTACAAGGGGATAAGAATGGATCAATTTGCATTCTTCTACATTCTGACTGCCAGTTGAACTAGCACCATTTTTAGAAATGCTGTCTTTTTCCCACTGGATGGTTTTAGCTCCTTTGTCAAAGATCAAGTGACCAAAGGTGTGTGGGTTCATTTCTGGGTCTTTAATTCTATTCCATTGGTCTATCTACCTGTCTCTGTTCCAATACCATACAGTTTTTATCACAATGGCCCTGTAATGCAGCTTGAGGTCAGGGATGGTGATTTCCCAGATATTCTTTTATTGTTGAGAATAGTTTTCGCTATCCTGGGTTTTTCGTTATCTCAAGTGAACTTGAGAATTGTTCTTTCTTTTTTTTTTGTTTTGTTTTGTTTTGTTTTGTTTTGTTTTGTTTTGTTTTTGTTTTATGAGAATTGCTCTTTCTAACTCTATAAAGAATTGAGGTGTAATTTTGAAGGGGATTGCATTGAATCTGTGGATTGCTTTTGGCAAGGTGGCCATTTTTACTATATTAATTCTGCCATTCTGTGAACATGGGAGATCATTCCATCTTCTGTGATCCTCAATTCCTTTCCTCAGCGACTTGAAGTTCTTGTCATACAGATATTCACTTGCTTGGTTAGAGAAACACCAAGGTATTTTATATTGTTTGTGACTATTGTGAAGGGAGTTGTTTCTCTAATTTCTTTCTCAGCCTGTTTATCCTTTGAGTAGAGGAAGGCTACTAATTTGTTTGAGTTAATTTTATATCCAGTCACTTTGCTGAAGTTGTTTATCAGGTTCAGGAGTTCTTTGATGGAAGTTTTGGGGTCACTTAAGTATACTATCATATCATCTACAAATAGTGATATTTTAGCTTCTTCCTTTCCTATTTGTATCTCTTTGACTTCCTTTTGTTGTCTAATTGCTCTGGCTAGGACTTCCAATAGGTAGGGAGATAGTGGGCAGCCTTCTCTAGTCCCTGATATTAATAAGATTGTTTCAAGTTTCTCTCTATTAAGTTAGATTTTGGCTACTGGTTTGCTGTATATTGCTTTTACTATGTTTAAGTATGGGCCTTGAATTCCTGATCTTTCCAAGACTTTTAGCATGAAGGGATGCTGAATTTTGTTAAATGCTTTCTCAGCATCTAGTGAGATAATCAGGTGGTTTTTTTCTTTGAGTTTGTTTATATAGTGGATTACATTCATGTATTTCTGAATATTGAACCATTCCTGCATTCCTGGGATAAAACGTACTTGATCATGATGGATGGTCATTTTGATGTGTTCTTCGATTTAGTTTGCAAGAATTTTATTGAGTATATTTGCATCAATATTCATGAGAGAAATTGGTCTGAAGTTCTCTTTCTTTGTTTGTTCTTTGTGTGGTTTAGGTATAACCGTAATTGTGGCTTCGTAGAATGAATTGGGTAGTGTTCCTTCTGTTTCTATTTTGTCAAATAGTCTGAAGACAATTGGCATTAGGTCTTCTTTCTAGGTCTGATAGAATTCTGCACTAAAGCCATCTGGCCCTGGGCTTTTTTTTTGGTGGGGAGTTTTTTAATGACTACTTCTATTTCTTTAGTTGGTTTTGTCATGGAATATCTTGGTTTCTTCAACTATGGTAATTGAGAATTTTGCTGGGTATAGTAGCCTGGGCTGGCATTTGTGTTCTCACAGGGTCTATATGACATCTGGCCAGGATCTTCTAGCTTTCATAGTCTCTGGTGAGAAGTCTGGTATAATTCTGATAGGTCTGCCTTTATATGTTACTTGACCTTTTTCCTTTACTCCTTTTAATATTCTTTCTTTATTTTGTGCATTTGGTATTTTGATTATTATGTGAAGGGTAGAATTTCTTTTCTGGTTCATTCTATTTGGAGTTCTCTAGGCTTACTGTATGTTTATGGGCATCTCTTTCTTTAGGTTAGGGAAGTTGTCTTCTATAATTTTGTTGAAGATATTTACCAGCCCTTTAAGTTGGGAATCTTTGCTCTCTTCTATACCTATTATCCTTAGGTTTGGTCTTCTCATTGTGTCCTAGATTTCCTGGATGTTTTGGGTTAGGAGCTTTTTGCTGTTTGCATTTTCTTTGACTGTTGTGTCAATGTTTTCTATGGTATCTTCTGTACCTGAGATTCTCTCTTCTTATCTCTTGTAGTCTGTTGGTGATGCTTGAGGCTATGACTCCTGATCTCTTTCCTAGGTTTTCTATCTCCAGGGTTGTCTCCCTTTGTGACTTCTTAATTGTTTCTATTTCCATTTTTAGATCCTGGATGGTTTTGTTCAATTCCTTCACCTGTTTGGTTGTGTTTTCCTGTGATTCTTTAAGGGAATTTTGTGTTTCCTCTTTAAGAGCTTCTATCTGTTTACCTATATTCTTCTGCATTTTTAAGGGTGTTATTTATGTCCTTCTTAAAGTCCTCTATCATTGTCATGAAAAGTAATTTTAAATCCAAATCTTGCTTTTCCAGTGTGATGAGATATCCAGAACTTGCTTTTGTGGGAGAACTGGGTTTTGATGATGCAAAGTAGCCTTGGTTTCTGTTGCTTATTTTCTTACACTTGCCTCTTGCCATCTGGTTATCTCTAGTACTACCTGCCCTTGTTGTATCTGGCTGGCCCCTGTCCTTTCTGTGATCCTGGTTGTGTCAGAACTCCTCAGAGTCTAGCTGTCTCTATGATCCTATGATTATGGGATCCTGTGATCCTGAGATCCTCAGTGTGTCAGAGCTCCTGGAAGCCAAGCTACCTCTGGGATCCTAAAATCCTGTGATCCTGGGCAGATGTTGGCCTCCATGCATGTGATCCTGGGAGTGTTAGAGCACCTGAGAGTTGAGCTTCTTCTGGGTGTTGTGGGACTGGGTGCTTATCCAGCACCCAAGGTCTGCTCAGGGCACTGGCTCAGACCAGAAGGAAAATACATAGTTCTAAATACATAGAAATATGCAGTACTTCTGTAATGATACAATACCTAAATAACTTACAAATATAACTATATTTCTTGAGTCAGAGTTCCTTGGGCCCATATTAACATATCAAACACAAATTGATCTGAAAAAATGTATTTATCCCAGCATTTAGAATTGCCACTGTGTAGTAAGTAATTCTACTACAAAAAGAAAACTGAGATCAGAACATGAACAATGTTTAAAGTCATGTGTCCAAAGTATGTTAACAGAAATCTCAAAATGGCATTCTAGCAACCATTTGTGCTACTATCAAATTTAAAGTTTCAAGTTTATTTCACTCAAAATTTGTGTTTGGATATGATTGTGTCTGTGTTGTGTATCAATATCCTCTGATTTGTAACATAGGAGAGAAGTTTATAAAGAGTAGGGAAGTTCTAAGGGGAGACTCAGCAAGTTCTAAAAGGAGGTTTATTAATGCTCAAGAAAGGACAACTCACAAGTCTCAGGAAGTCTCTGATATGTAGCAGAATCACAAGGCCTCTTCCTCCTCAAGGCTGTATGAGCAGTAGGAACTGTGGAGGAAAGGAGACTGCCCATACTGCCATGTTACCTAAAAGTTATAAAGAGAATTTCATGGTTCTAGCTTTCCTGGGTCACAGTGGAGCAGGATTTTGGTGGTGCATGTGCCTTTGAGACACTGACATTTCTATAAGTTACCCATATCCCTATGGTTAACTCCAATAAACCCATTGCTTCATTAATTTGGACATTAGTGGTACTGTTACTTTGTTCTGCCATAGGATCCCTATCAATGGCAAATAGACATTGGTTCACGTCTCCTCAGGAAAATTGTTGTACAACAGCACCCAAAAAGTCCATGAAATTTAATCCCTACTTTGAGGTATAAAAAGAATGCAAAGAATCTATTTATGGTATTTAGCAATGGTTGGGAACACCATGCAGATTAGGTAAATTAATCAGAGTGAAATCCAGTGGTTGAATATTACTTTTCAAGAAGAGACCAAAATAGACACACAGACCACAGAGACATGTGCACCCTGTTTCTTACTATATGATGCACAGCAGCACCTCACGATTCTGCCAGAAATGTCATTACCAAATGCAAGCCTTTGGCCTTGGACCCTCATACAACTTACGTAGAAAATAAACATATTTTTCTTTACAAAGTAGCTTGCCTTGAGTGTTTTATCATGGAAATATCAAACAGATTAATCCCTAAATCAAGCAAAATAGTTTGGGGGTTGACAAGATGTCTTGATGGGTAAGGTTCTTAATGCCAAATCTGACAAAGTTCAATCCCTGGAACTTGGTGGAAAGAGAGAACCAACTCCTGCAAACTGTTCTCTTACATTTACAATGTGCTACAGTAGATAGCACAAAAATAAACAAACAGATATATATATATACATATATATATATACATATATATATATATATATATATATATATATATACACATATATAGATATACATATTCTGTGTCTGCTCTTCTGCTACACCCTGTCCACCAGATCATATTTCTGATGCCTCAAGTCTAACATGTAAAGCCATACGTACCAAAAGGCCTCTTTAAATGCCTGTTTTCTTTACAAAATCATTCCCTTTTGCCACAAATATGACTCCAGTCTCTTTCTAAATAAGTTTTGCCATTTTTATTATATTTCAACTTATGTTATTGTTTCATTAAGGTTTTAAATTGTTGCTTTAGTCTTGACTATAAAAACACTGTTTACAATCTTATGCTTCATGAAGCACTTTGGGAATTTAGCACATCAGTAAGTACACACTGAATTCCAAAATAAAATGTATATTTCACATTGATAGTTTTAAATAAACACAGATGGTGTCATTATTTCAAAAAGAAGCTCCTAAAGAAAAGACTAAGAAAGTGTTCATTGTCACATTAAAAAAAAAATGAGGTCATCAAGTTGGGTGGGTAAGGTATGTGCATGTATCTGGAAGGAATGAGGAGAATTCATGTGATCAAGTTACAACATACAAACTTGCCAAAGACATAATAAAAACAAAAATGTAGCAATACAGAGAATGAACTTTTCAAAATTTCTGCAAAAAAAAATGAAGAATTACGGTAGTTGTTACCTACACTCTCATCTACCCCTTATATGCTAATATTTGTCACCAATGTCACATACACATTTCTTTACATATCAGTCAGGATTCCTCATGTTCATACTGGTAATGAGGATGTCATAAAGTCAGGGCCACACTGGTAAGCTTACAAAGCGCTTGTAAGGTGTAGCACAACAGGATGTCTCAGCTCATATGTCACTGGAAACATGCAGTAGAAACAGAGAGGAGACCAGAAGCCCATGGAACAATATCAATTCCCTTTGTCTGTCCAGTGCTCCCAGTTGATACAACTTAGTACTATGCATTCTAGCAAAAGAAATGCTTACAGAATTCACCTCTATTATCAGAAAGCAGACAATGAAGGGTAGATTCAAAGGCAAACACAACATTATGTGTGTGTGTGTATGCATGAGCATATGTGTGTGAGTGTGTGCGTGTGTGTGTGTGTGAGAGAGAGAGAGAGAGAGAGAGAGAGAGAGAGAGAGAGAGA
>JANHMN010000001.1:103816237-103842503 GCA_030674055.1 Rhabdomys pumilio
AGAGAGAGAGAGAGAGAGAGAGAGAGAGAGAGAGAGAGAGAGAGAGACAGAACTGAAATCAGTGGGGGGAATCTCTGAAACAAGCTAGAAACCTAGGACAATGGGAACTCATCTATGAGGGTGACCCTAGCTCAGACTCCTAACAATTTGGGATATGGAACCTGAAATGGCTATCTCCCATAATCAGGCAAGGCTTCCAATGGCGGGATGGAGACTCCAACCCAACTCCATAACCTTCGACTCTCAAACTGTCCTCCCTACAAAATGTGCGGAATAAAGATGGAGCAGAAATTGAGGCATCATCCAGCCAAAGAGGGGGCCAACTTGAGTCCTATACCATGATAGAGAGAGCCCACCCCTGACACTATTAATGATGTTCAAACAGGAGCCTGTCTTTGACTGTCATCTGAGAGGCTTCCCCTAGCAGCTGATGGAAACAGATGTAAAGGCTCATAGCCAAACATTAGGCAGAGCTCGGGGAATCCTGTGAAAGAGGGAGGATTGAAGGAGCCAGAGAGATCAAGGGCACTACAAGGAAACCTACAGAATCAACTAACTTGGGCCCATAGGCGTTCACAGAGACTGAACTGCCAACCAGAGAGCATGTATAAAATAGACCTAGGTTCTTTGCACATATGTAACAGATGTACAGCTTGGTCTTCACACAAAACCCCTAACAACAGGAGCAGGGTCTCTTTCTGACTCTGTTGCCTACCTTTGGATCCCTTTCCCATTAATGGGCTGCCTTGCATAGCCTCAATATGAGAAGATGCTCCTAGCACTATGCAATTTGATATGCCAAGGTGGGTTGATAGTCATGAAAAGTCTCTCTTTTTCTGAGGAGAAAAAGATAGGGGAGGGGGAAGGGAGAGGTAGAAAATGGGAGGACAGGAGGGAGGGAAAGCTGCATTGGAATGTAGCATTAATTAATTAATTAATAAAAACCAATAAGGTGGTCTAAATCTAAGGTGCATCAGGTAACAGCCAAAGCCTCTCTTGTCTCATTGGTACTCTGTGAGTCTCACCACAAAATGTACTGTCAATTTACACCAAATCTGTATACTAAGTACTTCCATCCACGCAGCTCCCAGGGGAGGTGAGCTTTACCTACAGCTGACACGGCTGCAGAAACATTGCTGTTACTGTTCATAAGAAACTACTGCAGCAAGCATGCACTACTGCAGCAAGCATGCATTACTGCACTGAGTACCTAATTGGCTGTTATCTTGATTGGTCTTCAATTATCTGTTATTTTTTGCAAATGATTGCTAAACTCTAAAGTCATGAGAAGCAAAGCTGGAGATGAAGCCCGGCAGGAGGTTACCCACCTTGCATGTGAGAGACCCTCTATTCAATCTACAGTATCCCAAACAAAAAATACCTCCTGTGAAAAACAAAACCATTCATGGATGGCTCGAGTATTTACAGTTATAATTTTATTAGTGTGTCACTATTTTTGAGACAATGTAAAAACGATGGATGTTTAAAACATCCTCTATAATGTGCAATAAAAAATAAAATATTCATAAAGCATAATACATATGTAATGCTCTCAAATATATATCATAAATGTTTTATATTTAGATTTGAGGTTGGAGTTCTGAAGGACTGAGAAAATAAACATACAATAAAAGTTACCTAGCACAGTTTTTAACTCTTAATTTAATTTTATTTATAATTTGTGTTACTGTGTTCAGGTGTGTGTCTGTGTGTGTGTGTGTGTGTGAGAGAGAGAGAGAGAGAAAGAGAGAGAGAGAGAGAGAGAGAGAGAGAGAGAACTGTGTCTGTGTGTGTGAATGTAGTGTATGAGTGTGTATCTGTGAGTGTTGTGTATGTATGAGTGTGTGAGAGTATATGCGAGTATGATGCATGTGTGTGAGTGTAGTGTGTGAAGGTGACTGTGAGTATGTGTTATTGTATGTATATGTGAGTGTGTGTGGTGTGTGTGTAGTGTGTAGTATGTGAGTATGGTGTGTGTGTAGTGAGTATGGTGTATGTGTGCAGCATATATGAGTGTGTTAGCTTGTGTGTGGTGTGTATGTGAGTATGTATGTGTATCTGGGTGTGTGTGAGTGTGGTGTGTATGTGCTGTGTCTGTGTGTATGAACATAGTATGTGAGTGTGTGTGAGTATTGTGTATGTATATGTGTGTATGTGAGTATGATGCATGTGTGTATGATTATGGTGTGTTCGTGTGTGTGTGCTGTGTTAGTATGTATGTGTTAGTGTGGTATGTGAAGGTGAGTGTGAGTATGTGTTACTGTGTGTGTGTGTATGTGTAGTGTGTGTAGTGTGTGGTGTGTGAGTATGGTGTGTGCATGTGAGTATGTGTGTATGTGGTTTATGTGAGTGTCTTAGTGTGTTTTGAGGTATGTGAGTGTGTGTGTGTGTGTGTGTGTGTGTGTGTGTGTGTGTGTGTAGTAAGTCATAGGACAATTTTCAAGAGTCAGTTCTCTTCTTTTACCATGAATTGGGGGTGGGGCAGGATTATTAAACACAAGTCATCAGGCTTGTTAAGGAATTGCTTTTACCCCCTGAGCCATCTTGCTGGCCCAACATATTTAACTGTTCATTTTTAAATCTTAAATAGCCACAAATAATCCTTCAGCATTTTCAGCTCTTGCTAATTCATGTTGGGCATGTAGAATATGCAGAAAAAAATTTATAGTAAATTTGGTCAAGACCTTCCTTTTGAATTGATGTACTTATTTCTGAAAGTAAAGGCATTTCTCAGGTATTAAAATATAAGGAAGTGATGTGAATATCTCTTTTTTCTAACACCCTGTATCACTCACTGCAAGCCAAAAGCAAATTTGTAATTCAATTATTATTGCAAACTCACAATTTGGCCTTTGTCCACCACCAACCTTTACACAGGTATTGGATAAAGTGCTGTACAAAGTCTCCCAATCTCAGGCCTGTGAATTGTATAAATACATCTTGTTAATGACAAGTAGAAGATACTCCCAGTGAAGACATACAACCTCATTCCCCCAGCTTCAAATAACGCTGACTTTCGATTGTAAGCACAGCTCTTCCTTTACAGTATAGGTAATAATGTAAAAACATGATGTAAATTTGTTGAATTTAATATATTAAGCCCAAAACAAAAAACAAAACAAATAAAAAAAAGCAGGCAAGATTTAAGTTAAACAAAAATTGTGTAATTTCTTAGTAAGACAAGCTTTCATTAATGTATCCCCTTAGATTGATAATTCACAACTAACTCCACTAAGAACTCATCCCATTTGGAGTTTCATTATTTATTAAAGCATTATGGTCTGGAATATAACAATAAACTTTCAGTTCAATTATGCAAATAACTATTTTTTTAAGGAACATAATGATACAGCTGGCCTAGGCCTTGGTTCTCCATGCTTGGTGTTGTGGGGAAAGCAACTGAATGATTTGTATGCCCACTTGACCTAACTTTATCATGGTTATTAATGCCCATTCTGATTCGCTGAAGGCAAACTGAGATTCTGGAGAATTTTAGAGGTCTGCCATCTGCAAGGGGCATTACCAGGTTCACAGAGGACTCCAGTGTTCTCACTGCCTGAATAAGATCTTAATGTTTCTCATAATTTCAGAAGTTAGCTATTTTTATTATATGTTGGCTTTCTTCACTACTCATCGGCAATTATTTACCATATATCAGTTTTTAGCCTTCTAATAACTTTTACAAATATCAATTTTACCTTCTTGAACAAGTTTATGTTTTTATTAATCTTATTAAGGAATAAAGCAATGATGATTTGTATACTAGGTATATCTACAATAAATATTTAACACTTTCTTCTGACTATTTATCTCTATCTTTTCACACTCTATTCTCTATACAGATCTCTGTCAACTCTAATGAAGAATGTAATATTAACTAAAGTCATCCACAACTATTGACAGTCCAATTCTGAAAATTGCCCATTTGAGAATGGTTGTGATCTTGAACAAAATTACCTTCTCTGCTCTTCCAACCCCACTTCCTCAGATATCACGACACTTTGACTTTTAAAATTGTGCATGGAACTTTTGTAGTAATGTTTCCACAAAACAATTTAGAACTGCTATGAAGAGAACCCTAGGCAATAAAATCTTTGGGCTCTGGTAAACACAATCTACCTATCAGACTGTGTCTTGACTAAAAAAAAAAAATCTTTTGATCTAGTAAATGAAATACATCTACCAGGAAAGTTCTGGTAGAAATCCTGTGGTGTAGCTGGGCAGAAGACACATATGTAGGGTTTGGGGTTCCTGGGCTAGGTGTCTGTGGAGACCATGAAGAGAAAAAGGAAG
Organism: Rhabdomys pumilio; assembly: GCA_030674055.1. Classification (NCBI taxonomy): domain Eukaryota; kingdom Metazoa; phylum Chordata; class Mammalia; order Rodentia; family Muridae; genus Rhabdomys; species Rhabdomys pumilio. The sequence continues at coordinate 103,820,531 of JANHMN010000001.1, forward strand.
GTGGAGTAAAGGAAACACACTATGGGGTAAGAATCTTGAGATAATAGCCATTAGGGCTGGCAAATTAGTATTAAGAGCAGCCCAAACAAACATAGCAAATAATATAGTGGGGTTATTGTCAGGGAAATAAACATAATAGCATAAAGTATAGGTATCTGTCTAACTCTAGTGCTGATTAAGGTTTACTATAAAGGTTATTAATGTTATAGGTGTCTTTTATCCAGGAACTGAATGATCTAAGGAGGGATAGAAGCCCCTTGACAGAGATTAAATATATCTCACAACAGATTCCTGCAGTCGTCTGTCTTTCAGATTAAAGTAAATAGAACTGGAGGATCACCATCCACTAACTGGAGTTTTATATGCAATCCAGCTAATAGGGCCAACCTGAGTAACTCATATGACATCCTTTCCAGTGGGGAAGTTCATAATAGTCTCCTTGATGTCCAAACCTCTAAGACCATTCTGAGAGTATTACAAAAACAAAGCATTGATTATCTGGGGTGTAATTTCTCCAGAAAAAGTCATCACAAAATAGTTTGTGAAGATCTGAGTCTGTTGGGCGACAAGTGTTAAGGTCTAAACAAAACATCTTTCTTAAGATTTGAGAGGATGGTTTTCAGTTGACATTCATTCTAAAGCCAAGAAAAAGGCCAGGTTCAGAACTAAGTCTTTTAGTTAGAGATGACAGAGGTTCTGTTTAGTCAACAAAATGATGGACTGGGTACTAAATCTATTTTGCACTTTACTGATATAAATTTGTATAGTTATGATCTAATTGTATTTTGAGAGAAAGGTTTTTTATTTTAACAGGAAGGATGATATGTAGGAGGAGCTAAGGTAGCTAAGGTAGGAGGAGTAAGGGAGGAAGAGAAGAAGAGGAGGAGCTAAGGGAGAGACAGAGAACAAGAGAGGGGGATATGGAGGCTGATGTTTGCTTGTCTGTAGCAGTCAAAGGTAGTTGGTATATCTAGATTGGGTATTGGGTTACACCTCTGATTGTAAGGGTATCTTGTTCTTGATCATTACCAAATATATAAGCCTTTGATTAATCTTTAAAAAAAATCTTTTGTCCTCTAGTCCTCTATTCACTCAACTTGATGCTGCACCAAGAAATGCAATTTAATTCCTGACTCCATTTGGCTCCAAGAGTCAATCAGCAACTATTTTTTCAAGGAACTTGATCATATGATATTAAAGAAATCAAAGTCTTTGAACTCATGGAGCTTGTATCCTAGCAACATCCACAGATTTGAATATCAAGAGACACATACAGCAAAAACTTAAATTCCTTTATCTCTTTCCAGGAGAGCAGGATGCTAATTTTGTTTGTTGGAAGTACTATAGAAAAATCCATTAATCTCACAATTCCCAACTATGCCAAGTAATTATTCAGCTAAATAATAGTTCATCATCTGTTATCCATTTCTTCTTAAGAATCCTGTTATAGGAGGTCAAGAATTGTGTCTGTCTTGTATGTTGGCATTTCCAAATGATTGAGTACATTTAACACTGATTAGATGGCTAATGGAGCAGCCAGCCAATTAGTGAATGAAATAAATTTTTATCATTGAATATCTACTTCTATTTATTGGATCAGTAGCTGTGGTTTATTTAATATTCTTAATTTTTATGATATTAATTTCTTGCTTCCTATCTTAAAGTTTCCATTGCTGTGTTAAAAAACCACCATGACCAAAAGCAACTAAGAAAGGAAAGGGTTTAGTTCAAATCATATTTCTACACCATAATCCATCATCAAAGGAAACTCAAATAGAGCATGAATATGGGGGAAGGAAGCAGAAGCCATGAAGGAATTCTGCTTTCTGACTTGCTCTTCATGGCTGTTCATCTACCTTTCTTATACAACACAGGACCACCTCCTCCAGGATGTCACTGATAACAGTGAGCCCTCCCTCTTCAAGCATTAATCAAGAAATTTCCCTATAGACATGCCCACATGCTAAATTGATAGAGGCAGTTCCTCAGTTGAGATTTCCTCTCACAAGTGTGTCAAGTTGACAACCAACTTTAGTCATCACACTATCTTCCTACCTTAATCCAAGTTTCCCTACTGAACTGCATCAGTTGCTCAATGTTTTATAATTAAAAATCAAGCATGGTTCAAGATCCATACTAAAATCCAGCCCTCAAAACCTTAACACAAATCTCTTAACAGGTCATTCTGATTAATTATGAGACATCAAAAAAATAATTTTTAAGCACCTGAACAGAAAAGATTTTTTGCTCGAGACATGGCTCAGCGGTTAAGAAAGTTTTGGGTTTTTTATTTATGGAAACATTTTGATATACTGAGGTATTTCTGAAGTTTCTGAGTTGAATTTTCATCACAACAAGAATAGATGAGAAGCCCTTCAGTATTTCTTCTGAAGTACCGTCTCTGTCATCAGTTGGTTGATTAAGATTACAACAGTTTTTCAACACTCAGAAACACAGGATAGAAGACACCATCACAATGTGCTTATTATTGCTTCCCAATATACTTTTTTGTCACATAGTTCTCATCAAACAAATTTTCAAAAGATATTAAGTTGTAAAGTTCCATGAATGCTACTGGGGGCTGGGGGGAAAGCAACCATAGTCTTACCTAACTTTAAACCCTGTGAGTTACAATAATAACTGGTCTTACAAGACATTTTCTCTGGTGTAATACTGGCATGAGTATTATGAGAGTCACCAACAATTTTCTGATTCTATTTAAAATCCACTCCATAAGACAGAATTCAAACCTGGTACTTTTAATTGGATTAAAATCCCATGAATAGGTAGGTCATAGAATATAGGGGAAATTTTGATACTATTATTTTGCTAACTGGACCATTGTATTAAACTACCTCTAAAGTGTGTATCTTTATACCCATTGATTAGTCAATCTCTCAGCCCTCATCAGAGAAACTTCTTTTGGCAATAGATAGTAATACAAAGATAGACAAATGGTCACTGTGCAGAGACTAAGATAGTGTGGAGCACTCGATCCTAAATGAGACATATATGTGTATGTGTATGTGTATGTGTAGGTGTATGTGTAGGTGTAGGTGTAGGTGTAGGTGTAGGTGTAGGTGTAGGTGTAGGTGTAGGTGTATGTGTAGGTGTATGTATGTGTATGTATATCCACCATCATGACCCCTGTCAAGGCTCAAGGCTCATCACAAAAGACAAAGCAGAAATATTGTAAGAGTAGTGACTGACTGCTGCAAAACAATATTTCAAGACATGACAGGGCTACTATGCAAATGAACTCACAACAGCTATGACTGTACATACAAGACATTCATAAAACCAAATTGGCCAAAACCCTAGCATAGATGAGGGAGGGATCACACTGTCTTACCTAAATTTGGGGAAGCTATTGGTAGTTGATGGCTGATGGAGAAGAATTTTATTCAGTTTTATTCAGGGATATGACTCTGATAGGCTACCCTTGCTTCAGTACTTAGCCCTATACCAGAGTACATAGTTATAGTATTAAAGTAGTATAATGTTATAGTAGACTGAGTATTAGTATATATTAGTGTTAGTAAGTATTAGTATTAGATAGCGGACTTAGTATGTTTTTAAAAAAGCACATGTAAGAAAAGTATTGAGGGGTACGGTAGGAGTATGAAGGAAGTGGGAGAAGTGGAGTTGCCAAAATACATTAAGTATCATATGAAATGCTCAAATAATAAAGGTGTGTCTTACTGGACTCACCGAAAGCACTCAAAAAAAAATAATAAATTCCTAGTGTCCATTCAGGATCTCTTGAATCTGAACATTAAAGACAAGTCTGACTCCTATGAGTGCCTTGCCCTTAGTAGGCACACAGTGGGTATTTGTTCAGAGTAAATACAGGACAAATTGTGTTTCTCCACGAATATGCTTTAATTCCTACAGACAAGTTTTGTGAATGGGAATTCTTATAATTTTGACATCTGACCATTCTGTTACTCTATATCTCTACTTGAATGTTAGTTTCTGAGGACAAGAATTCTAGCCACAATAGCGCTACCTTGAAAATTAGCGGTGTTTATAAAAGTTTTATGAAGTGAATCAATCTCCAAGCATGTGTATATGGTGTCTGTGTGTGTGTGTGTGTGTGTGTGAGAGAGAGAGAGAGAGAGAGAGAGAGAGAGAGAGAGAGAGAGAATGTCTGTATATCGAGTGTCATGCAAGACTGACCATCTATGCCAGAAACTCAATGGCTTCATCACATTTTAATAGACTTACTCTCTTGCTTTTTCAAAACTAATATTTATAGTTCTCTTGGAAACAACTATAATATCTATCCTTTAAAGAAGATATTCTTTTTAAAATTTTTTAATTGTTTTATTTATTTACATTCCAAATGTTGCACCCCTTCATGCCCCCTTCCAAGAGTTCTTCACCCTATCCCTCCTCCACTTTGCCTTGTGAGGGTGCTCCTCCACCCACTCACCCACCCTCCTCACGCACCCTTCCACACCCACCTCACCCTACCTCAACTCCAAATCCCTTCTCTGGGACATCAAATTTCTACAGGATTAGGCTCATCCTCTCCCACTGAGGCCAGACAAGCGGTCCTCTGCTACATATGTACCTGGGGCCACAGACCAGCCCATGTGTGCTCTTTGATTAGTGGCTTCGTCTCTAGGAGCTCCCAGGGGTCCGGTTAGTTGACACTGTTGGTCTTCTTATGAGGTTGCCATTCCCTTCAGTTCCTTCGATCCTTCCCCTAACTCTTCCATAGAGGTTCCCAACCTCAGTCCAATGGTTGGCTACAAGTATCTGCATCTGTCTCAGTCAGCGGCTGGTAGAGCCTCTCAGAAGACAGCCATGCTAGCACAACCTGTTATGAGTAAAAGTGTCAGGGCTTTCAGAATGCTAGGTTGACTTCATGATACATTGGCAGTTTAGGAGACTAGGCCTAAGTTCCAGCAAGACAAAGCAAGTCAGTTACTACAAGGAAAAAAAGAAAAAAAGAAAAAAAACAAAACAGCTTCAAGCAACTAGTCAGAAACTGCCCTGCTGTCAGAGGCTGCCTCACCACCTGGCCTGAGGTAAGGACAATGGGTTAGCAGCAGTTGCCAGACTTCCTCAGTAATAATTTCCAGACTTCCCCAGTTACAGTTTCCACTCCATGTAATGGTTCGGGAGTGTCCATAGAGATGGACCCAACAGATTAACATAGAGGTCACCTACCCTAGAATTTCCTAATGTGCTTTAAACCAGGCCTGTGAGCTCACTTGGTTGTCTCTCTATGTTGGTAATGGGAGGGTCCAGCATGATGGACTTATGCAGAATAAAACACTCTTTGTGTTTACATACTGTTTAAGTTTGGGGTGTCATTCTTTGGAGAATCATGGACCATTACAGTTTAGTGCCTGCCCATAGGATGGATCCCAAGTCACTGATGGCCTTTCCTTAAATCTCTGCTCCATTATTTTGTCCCTGAATTTCTTTTAGACAAGAATCCCATTTAGAAGGGGGAACAAAATAATCATGGTAGGCAAAGGGAGGGAGAGACCTGAGTGGAAGGGGAGGGGAAGGGGGACAGGATCAAGTATGGAGAGAGACAGAGAGAAGCTCAGCGGGCCAGAAGAATGAATAGAAATATGCAGTGAGTGCGATCCTCTAGAAAGTTCCGGAGACATGGGATATGAGAGGCTCCCAGGACTCAATGGGGATGTCCTTAGCTGAAATGCTAAATGGATACTTAGAACCTGAAGAGACCACCTCCAGTAGATAGACAGGGGAAGGATGGGGTCATCAACCTACCTTCAAAATTTTTGACCCAGAATTAAAATATTTTAATAGTGATAATATAGTTACATTATTTTTCCCTTCCCTTTCCTCACACCAAACCTTCCCATGTACCTCCCTTTGTCGTCCCCAAAATTCATGGCCTCTTTTCCTTGTTTCTACATATATATGCGTGTGTATTCTTCAATATAATAAATACAACCTGCTCAATCTATATAATGGTTACTTGTCAATGATTTTAAGGATGACCATTTGCTATTGGATAACCAATAGGTGTACTAGTCTCACTTTCAATATTCCTTAGTTTCTTGTAGTTTTTTGTCTAGGGATGAGGTCTCCTGAGCTTTCCTCTGTAGGAGAAACTGCAGCGTCGCCTGTGTGTAAATGCCAGGGGGCTGGGCAGCTGCAAAAGCATCTCCTGCAGGAGGACCTAATTGTGGGCTGCCTGAGAGACCAAGGATTGCTGGTGCAGACAGTGCCAGCCTCTGGGGAACTGCTGTTTAGAAGAGATGCTTTCTTGGGACCAATGGGACACAGGTGGAGGGTATTAAAGGAGCTTGCCACAGTGCTCAGATGAGCTTGCTGCTGTGATTCTCACCTGCTCCCAGAGTCTGTGTCTTTGACTCTGTACCACCTCACCTCCAACCCCTAAGTAGGATTGGGCGGCAAGTAGTCCAGGGCAAAGGCAACATTCCTCCTTCCTGCTTAGTATGTCTATTGGTATCCTCTTTTTCAGGCCATGTGTTAAGCAGCCATGTTGGTGAGATTTCATAAGTGTGGCTTCTGTCATTTCTAGGAGACACAATCTCACAGCAAACTCCCCCGATCCTCTGGCTCTCACAGTCTTTTCTTCCCCTCTTCTGCAATGACTCCTGGACCTTAGGAGCCTAAGTTGCGTTGTAGATTTAGATGGGTCTGTAGTCCTGCAACTTTGCATTTTGATGATTTTAATCCGTTTTGGTTTTCTGTAATGGTCTCTATTTCAAAAAGAAGTTTTTTTGATGAGTGATGAGAACTACACGTATATGTGGGCACCAGGATAAATATTTAGAATCTTGCTAGTGATTATGCTTGTTTAGTAAATCATTGGTGGTAGATTTTCCTCCAAATCTCTGACTTCACTAGTCCTGGGTAGTGTCTAGGTTTCCAATACCAGGTATAATTTTCCTCTTGTTCACTGGGCCTTCAGTCCAATTAGAGAGTTGTTTGGTACTTCCAAGGTATGGGTACCACTTCTATGCCTTCAGGGTTATCGTGACATGCTGGTTGTTGTGGTTGATAATTATCATAGCTTGTAGGACTACTGGTTGATTTCCTCCTTTGGAAAGTTTCATAGAACCTTCTGATACCATGAAGGATAGTTCTTATTGGGTGTCTGTCAGGTCAGAGCTTTTAGGTTCTGTTTCCAAAGTATATGATATTTTTAGCAACAAAGATTTACCTTTTATCTCTGAAGTACTACCAAAGGCAATAGCAATAGCCTATAAAATTTTGGAAGTTTCTTGAGCACTTTAATGAATAACTCGAAAGAGCATCTTATATCCAATGTTGAGGTTTTATGGATAGTTTATAACTCTTGGAAGGAGCATTGTCAGGCAAGATGGGAAATTTCATTATATAATGCAATACTACTCAGTTATTAAAAACAATGACTTCATGAAATTCACAGGCAAGTGGATAGATCTAGAAAATATCATCCTGAGTGAAAAGTAACTCAGTCACAAAAGAGCACACATGGTACATAAACACTGATAAATGAATATTAGACAAAGAGTATGGAATACCCATGATACAACTCACAGACTACATGAAGCTTAAGAGGAAGGAAGACCAAAGAATGGATGCTTCAGTCCTACTTACAAGGGGGAAAAAATAATCAAGGGAAGTAGAAGGTGGGAGGGACTTGGGAGGAAGGGAAGGGGAGAACAAAGAAGGGAAGAATCACATATGGAAGGAGATGAAGAATTGTACAGAGGGTCAGGAAATTGAACAGAGGTGTGTAGGAATGGGGGATGGGGAACTGAGTGTAGCCACCAGAAAGTCCCAGATGCCAGGAAAGCAAAAGCCTCTCAGAACCCTACAGGGATGACATTATCTGCAATATCAAACAAAGGGGAGAAAGAATCTATCCTATAGAGACTATATCCAGAGGTTAGGCATGACTCCCCACCCAGGTTGAGGGATGGGACCACCCACCCATCTCTAAAATTTTAACCCAGAATTGCTCCTGTCTAAAGGAAATACAGGACAAAGAGTGGAGCAGAGACTGAAGGAAAGGCCATCCAGAGACTGCCCCACCTGGGGCTCCCTCCCACATGCAGATACCAAACCTAAACACTATTGCAGATGCCAAGAAGTGCTTGCTGACAGGAGCCTGGTATAGCTGTTTCCTGAGAGGCCTTGCCAGATCCTGACCAATACAGATGTGGATGCTCACAGTCAATCATCGGACTGGGCACAGGGACCCCAATAGAGGAGTTAGGGGAAGAACTAAAGCAGTTAAAGGAGCCTTTCTCTGGCATCAATGGGAGGGAAGCCCCTTAGTCCTATGAAGGCTTGATGCCCCAGTGTAGAGGCAGGAGAGGGTAGGTGGGTGGGAGAGCACCCTCATAGAAGTAGAGTAAGGGTGGATGGGATAGGAGGTTTACAGAGGGGAAACCAGGACAGGGGATAACATTTAAAATGTAAAAAAGAATGTTTTCTCTTCTTGCAGAGTATCCAAGTTAGGTTTCCAGTACCCAAATGGGGTGGCTCACAATTGCCTGGTAATTCCAGCTCCAGAGGACACAATGCCCTCTTCTGGACTCTAAGGAAACTGCATTCACGTGCACAAACCCATATGCAGACATGTATACAAGCATGTAATTTTTCAATTAGGACAGATCATATTTTTTTAAAATGAAAACATCAAATATTAACTAAATTAATAAAGCACTTGGAAAGAACACATTCAATCAAAGGAACAATTTCAAAATTGCAAAGACCTTTGTGTTTGACTGTCTATTGTCTTCCATTTGTTCAGTAAGGTACACTGGAAGTACTTAATAAATGTTGACAAAAGAATAAATACATTTCAATAACTCTGTTTCAAAAACTTTGTTTTTATGAATGTGCACATTTTTTTTTATCTAACAACATGTGACCTAACTAGCAATTTGCTTGGCAATACCTTTCCACATATTAAAACTTTGATCCAAGTTTGAATGATGCAGATTCTACAGTTGATGACATCATACTATTTCAAGATGCTTCAGAAAACCTCTTAGCTCTGACTCTAAAATGCTAAAGAATGTTAAATTTCACTTTATTTCTGTTACTTTCATTACTGCCATGGTATTTTAGTGCAATTAACACCACTTAACTATTAATTCATAGTTTTCCATTTTCTTTATTTCCCCCTTTCACCGAGTAAAAATTCAAATTATGAAAGTTAATAGAGCTATAAAAAATAAAGTGCCAATGACAGTGTGAGTACCCTAATTTAGGACAGCTGCTCTCTAACTAGTGTACCCAGTGCCCAATAACCATACAGAAGGAAGTCAAGGCAGGTTTTTGCCTAAAAACCTGTTGGCAGACTACTGCCCTACATGGTCGTGGGTCTCAACTGCAGTTTCCCTGGAGCACCCAAGCCTGCATAGCTGCTTCTGTATGCAGAGGCTGCTGCACCGATTTCTTACTGGAATAGATTTCTCACAAACAAGGATAATCCTTTATTTGAGGTTTAGTCACTTGAATTCCTCTCCGTATTCTTCACTGTCAGGCTTTGCAATCTTATTTATTCTTGCTAGAATGCACTTACTATTGTAGTTATGACACTTTTCACTCTAAGCCCCCTTTTTCAAGGCCTTAGAGGAGGAAAAAAAAAGGTCTTTAGCTAGAAATTTCTCATCCTTGTTGACAGTTTGGAAATGATTTATTTTAGAGGAGAGCAGAGGTGAGAAGAGTAGAAAAAAAGATCATTTATTTCAGCGTTTCTGAGAACTTAGCTATCAGTTAATCTCAGGTTTATTGATAAATGAAATGTGCTGGCTTTCAACATTAAGTTCTAATTGCAAAAATAATCTTTAATCTTTATTCAAGAAGTTATACTAAAATGATTCAAAGTCTCATGGAACCCAAAACACTGTAAAATAGCCTCATGGCTAAAATAAATATAATTTATTCTCTACCACATCACTGCAAAATGGGTTACTATAATAACAATGAAAATATGCTTTGATTTATATATTTACAAAAGCTTTATTTTGTTAATATGCATATATAAATATAAATCAATATATATTTCTGCCTGAGCATCCTTTCAGATGTTTTTAATACTAGTTCCATTCACACTTGCAAGAATTAATTTAGAATTGCCAATCTTCAAATCCTTTACTTTATAGCCTACATTATAAACCGTTGCTTTCCAGATCTTTTTTCTCACAAGAATTAATGATACAAGCCATCCTTTTAGTACATGAATCACCATTCCTGGGTAAGTCAGTTCTCTCAATTTGCCCTTCTCCCAACCTGCTGCCATCTACAAAAACATAAGTCTAGTTTAAGACCTATAGCCATGAAACTCTTCATTTGTGAGCAATCATAAGCTTTATCAAAGAAATCAAGGAATTGAAAGAAGACATAAATAAGTACCTAGTGAACACCAAAAGGATAACAATAAGCACTTGAGTGGTGTCCAATAAAATACAAATATACAAGTAATGAAGACAATTCAGGATTTGAAAACTGAGTTGAAAAAAGATGGAAATATTGAAGAGGAGTCAATGTAATAAAAATGGAATTGAAAAACCCAGTAACACAACTAGAAAACAAAGGGCAGTCTTACACGTGGAATAAATCAAACTGAAGATAAAATATCTCAACTCCAAGAAAGTAAAGAATCTAGACAAAATAAGAAAAAGAAAAAACTTAGAAGCATGGGAAAGGAACATGCTGGACATGTAAGAAATCATCAAAAGACCAAATCTTTGAATTATAGGTATAAAAGAGGGAGAAAAATCCCAGATCAATGAAATAGACTAAATTCTTAGCAAAATCATAGAAGAAAACTTCCCTAAACTAAGAAAAAACATAGCCATACAGATACAAGAAGCAATCAGAAAACCAACCAGACAAGACCAAAAGACAAACACCCTATGGCTTTTCATGGTCAAAACATTAAATATATAGAACAAAGAAAAATACTGAAAGATGCAAAAGAAAAAAAACCCATAAGTAGATTTCTCAGCAGAAACGCTAAAAGACAGAAGAGAACGCAGTATGAGTACATGTTCCAAAAGACCATGACTCCCAGTCTAGACAACTGTACCCAGAAATATTATTTGTCATAGTTGAATGAGAAAAGAAAATTTCCCATCATCCAAACTTGTTCTACAAAGCCAGTACTCTAATAGCTAAACCAGGTAAAGATAAAACAAAAGCAAACAAAAACAAAACAAAATAAAAACCCCAAAGTACAAACTGATATTCCTGATGAACATCGATGCAAAAATCTCCAATAAAATACCAGCAAACTGGATACAAGAACATACCCAAAAGATTATCCACCATGATCAAGTTGGCCTTATCTTGGAAATACAGTATATATAATAAATCATATAAAAATGAACTTAAAGACAAAAATCACATGATCATCTCAATAGATACAGAAGAAACCTTTGACCAAATCCAACATGCTTTCATGATAAAAGTCCCAGAGAGAGTATCACTAAAGGGAACATCCCTCAACACAGTAAAGCCTATGGGCATATATATGGAAAACCCAGAGTTAAGACTATCCTGAATGGAAAATTTCAAAGAAATCTCATTAAATCAGAAAGAAGAAATAGCTTCCCACTATCCCCACTCCTTTTCAATATAGTACTGGAAGCACTAGCCAGAGTAAGAAGGCAAGGGAAGAAATTAAAGAGAGATAAATAGGAAAAGTCAAGTTATCGGTATTTGCAGATAATATAGCATACGTAAGAGATCCTGAAAATCCCACCAGAAATCTAGAAACAATTGAAAATTTCAGCAACGTGACAGGGTTGGAAATCAACTTTCAAAAATTAGTATCCTTCCTATATACCAAACAAAAGCATGGTACCAATGACAAACACAGAAAAAGAGACATGGACACACTCCCGTTTAAAAAGGTTATCAAATTGATAGTGGGGGAGACAAGAGGTTTCAGAGAGAGAGAGTCACCTGGAAGGTGCTTAAGTGGGAAAATTAAAGGGAGAAAGTGATGTAATTTTATTTCAATTTAAAATATATTTTTAAAGAATTTTTGAATATACACTTAAAACTAAATTATATAATAGCTATGGAAATAATTAGTAAACACCATTTCAAAATATGTCAAACTGACAATGATTCTCTAATTTTGTAATAAAAAATAAAATATTTTGACTAATTTATTTAGATAACAACAATATTCAAAGTGACCTATTGAACTTGTCTTTCTTTTTTTTCTAATTGGAAGAAAAAAAACTTAGCCAGGCATATTAGTGCATGCTGTTAATCCCAGCATTCAGGGAGAAGAGGCAGGCAGACCTCTGTGAGTTTGAGGCCAGCCTGGCTACACAGTAAGTACTAGAACAACCAGAGTTATACAGAGAGATCCTCTCTCAAAAACAAATGAATAAAGCTTCAAAGTGACTTATTTTCAATTCCTTGTAAGTACCTGTAGGAAGAGGACAAGCAGTGGGCAGATCTGGTTTAGCCTACTCAAATGTAATGCTTTCAACATCATCTATTACACTTAGGGGACTATACAGGAAAAGTTTACAAAGGCTGAAAGTAGATACAACTACTCAATATTTAAAAGAAATTTGGTATTATCCTCATAGTGAGACATTAAGAGCAGGTGCTTGTGAATATTAAACCCTCTATATTTATTTCTGACTTTGTATGATAAATTCAGAGACTACAATGAATAAAACCCAGTGAAACTCTGAATACACATTCAGATGATATTTCTCAAAGGCAAGATTATATACCAGAAAGAGAGATGAGGATCTGTATAAAAATATAGATTTATATAAATTTTTTGTTTAGTCTCTGCACCCTAAAAATTCACACTGACTTGAATTTGAAAGTTCAAATAGATAGTTTAAATTATCTTTTCCTAGCAATGTTTGTTTCGAGGTAAGCGTATGAATAAGCCATTATGGAATTTAAATTCCCTTCCTTCTCTAGAGCTACCACCAATATGTGGATATTAGCCATTAAATAAGTGATAACCAAGCTACAATCCATAGTCCTAGGAAGGTTGAATATATAGAGGAATGGATTGCAGGGTATCACATGGCTCTCCCTAGGAGGGGAAAATAGATTTTTATGGGTAGACAAGAGGGAATAGGAGACAGGTACAGAAGGATCAGGTAGAGAGAAAGTGGGGAAACGGGATTGAGAAAGGGCATGTGGGGAGAGACAGCTCTAGAATTGAGGGACACTGGGGTTATAAAAACTTAGTGCAGTGGAAACTTCTCTAAAATATATGAAGGCAATTCTTATAACTTCTACAAATAACGAGGGAGACAGAGTTCCAACTGGACATCTCTTGTCACCAAATGAAGCTTCAATTACCAGGACTGGGTTACATCCAATGAAGTTGTTGGCCAAAGGAGCCCAGTGGAAATCCCCAAACAATTCAAGTGGTTGCCAAGACAATAGATTGCTCTCAGCAAATGAACAGCAAGGCCTTTACAACACACTAACATGGAAAGCTCAAGCTGGAGCCTACTACATAGTTCATTTATCCCCGTCTTCTAGTGTCTTTGGTATGGGAAGATATTGTACAACCTAACAAAACAGAAACATGCCAATCAAGCCACAAAAACTTTGATCTACAATAGTGTCTTGCCTGCAGGATATGCTAAGACAAGTATGACACAAAACTTGTGGGAGTAACTAGTATCTGATTTGGTGTAAGACCCACTTTATGAGATGGAACCTAGACCTGACAATGATGATCAAGAACCAGAGACCAGATAGTTCAGAGACTTGGGGTTAAAAACAAATACTATTGGTCTTAAAAAAAAAAGAAAAGGCAAAAAGTAACAATCAAATGATATTTTGCTACTCAAAGATCAATGCCTTATTCAGCCATCATCAGAGAAGCTTCCTCTCACATCAGATGGAAGCAAATAAAGAGACCTACAGCCAGACATACAGAGAGAGAGAGGGAGGGAGAGAGAGAGAGAGAGAGAGAGAGAGAGAGAGAGAGAGAGAGAGAGAGAGAGAGGAGAGACCTTGGAACACACAACTGTAAATGGGATATCTCCATCAAATGACTCCATCAGAGTTCAGGGAACCCCGTGGAAGAGGAGGTGGAGAGAGTTAAGAGCCAGAGGATCTGGAAGACACAAAGAGAACAAAGTCCTCCACATCAACTGAACAAAGCTCATATGAACTCACAGAGACTGAACCAACAAGCACAGGGTCTGGACCTGAATGGGGCTGTACAAGGTCCTCTGTGTTATTACAGCTTTCAGGTTGGTATTCGTATGGGACTCCCAGGTGTGTGAACGAGTGGGTCTCTGATTCTTGTGCCTTCTCTTGGGGCTCTTTTCCTCCTGTTGGTTTGTCTTGTCCAACTTCAATGTTTTATCTTATTATCTTTATTTTGATTTTACAAAGGAGTTTTTAAAAACGCTAACAAGAGGTAAGCAACATAAGAGTATTTTGTCAGGAAATTCCCAAAGGAGTGCGGCACATTTAAGCTGCTTAAGCTGTTACTCAGAGGTGATCCTGTGCCAGCCTCTCATGAACTGTACTTGGAACGTTCTTATTGTTCCCGGTAGCCTAAAAAAGTACAAAAGAAAAATTATCATTCAGCATATGGCAAAATCACCTGCCTTAGGGTAGCAAGATGGCTCAGTAGATGGAGGCATCTACCACCAAACCTGATGACTTAAGTTTGATCTCCAGAATCCACATGGTGGAAGGAGCGTTGTCCTCTGAACTCCGCATACCCACCGTGGCATACATGTGCACATAAATAAACAATAAATAAATACTGTAAAAAAATTAAAGACAAAATCACTTTCCTGGTTATAAGAGAAGAAAAACAAATGATTGTAGACTAACTCATAGCATTGAAATCTATTGTACTCATTTTGAAAAAAAAAACTATTGCAAACACAAAAGCATTGATTCCCACAGTTCTCAAATGTATATAGTGTTATGTTTTGTCAAAATTATAATTACTGTATGTGGAATATAGTAGGACTATTAGGCAGGTATATTATTTGAAACACAAATCTCAGCTGTGTGTTAAAAAATAACTACTATGTAAAACATTCAGCTAGATGTCCCCAGGTTCTAAGTGAAAACATATGCCTGAGCCATTCAGAATTTACAAATAAATAAAAATGAAAAGGTCAGCATTGGCCCCTTTTTCTCACTGTTACTAAGCCTTTGAAATAAGCTCGGGAAATATATGCAGGTGGCTTTTTGATTAATTTGGTGGGGGCACATCCATGGAACCAATTTACAAGTGATTTGCAGGCAAGCTGGCATTACTGAAATAAACGGTGCTATTACTGTGATTTATGCCTGTATTCCAAACACAAATGATAAAGTGAAATTTACAGTCTTTAATTACCACCATGAAGCATTGGGAGGGAGAGAAAGGAGCAAAGATTGGCAATTTGCAAACCTGTCAGTAAGGCAGGATGCAAAAAATCTATTTTCTTTCTTTCTTTTTATTTTTTTTTAACAAAGGTATTGTGTACATTGCCCTTACTGTATTGTTATCAATTCACGGAGGGACAGAAGGGAATTCAAAAACTAAAACAGATGATCGTAAGTTAACCTTGAAATGCCAGAAACACAGCTTAAGGAAACTTGTGTCCTGCACTTACAAAAAGGCAAGGAGGTGACAAAGTACAATGCTATTCATTATTTTATGCTACAGACAGGACTTACTCTGCTCTCCAAATCCTCCTAATTTCCACTCTTTCTTAAATGCATTACAACAGAGTATGGGAAAGCAAATTGTTTGCCTCTTGTCCTGTTCCTACGTAATTAGAGCCTACAGTCTGTTCAGCTCTTCGGTGACATTTACAGAGATACTGTTATCCACGTGATGCGAACTACGCTGTAGAGTGGATATCTTACCCTGAGAGTAGTATCTTAAAAACTGCTGTTTTCAAGAGGCTGAGGATTATGTGAATGCCTCTGCTGGCTGGACCCGTAAACCATCCCTCTCTCCAACTTCCCTCAACTCCTACTTGTGTGCACCATTTTCTATTACTACTGAAATACTTAAGATAATCAACCAACCAATAGCGAAGACTCAACCCACAGATCTCGTGAAGCTCAGGAAGAAGAAAGACCAAGTGGGGATGCCTCAGTTCTACTTAGAACCAGTAACAAAAATACTCACGGGAGCAAATATGTAAACAAAACATGGGACAGAAACTGAAGGAGGGGCCATCAGGAGACCATTCCACCTGGGTATCCATCCCATGTACAGTCACCTAAGCTAGACACTGATGTGGATGGCTGGAAATGCATGCTGTCAAGAACATATTATAGCTGTCTCCTTAGAGGTCTGCCAGAGACTGACACATTCAGAGGGCGATGCTCACAGTTAACCACTGATATGATCAAGGGTTTCCCAATGGAGAATTTAGAGAGAAGACTGAAGGAGCAGAAAGGGTTTGTGACCCCAGGAGGAAAGCAACAATACCAAACAACCAGAGCCCCCCAGGGTCTAAACCACCAGCCTGGGAGCACATAGAGAGGGACCTATGACTCCAGCGGTATACATAGGGGAGGATGGCCTTGTTGGGCATAGGTAGAAGAAGAGATTTTTGGTCCCATGAAAAACGAAGACAGAATGGGGGGGGGTTCCTGGGTGGTGGGGGAAATGGGATAAGAGGATAAAATTTGAAGTGTAAATATTATAACCAATTTAAAAAGGGGGGGGAAAGACTGAATTTCCCAAAAATAAATAAATAGAGAGAGAGAGAGAGAGAGAGAGAGAGAGAGAGAGAGAGATAAAAGATAATCAACCAACCAAGAGGAAAAGGCTTACCCCAACTCATTATTTCAGATGCTTCGGCCTTTGGACAGTTGTCTGTGTTCTGAGGCTTGTCCTATAGCGTGAGAGAATATGATGGCAGAGTGTGAGGCTACCCATCTCATGATGGCTGTAAGGAGAGACAGAGTAGAAACTAAGATTCCAAAACCTCTTTCAAAATCATGGTCCCCAAGGGCCTAGCTTCCTTCATGTAGGCCTCCTCTCCTAAAAGTGCCACAATATCCTAATAATTCAGCAAAATGGGGATAAGTCTTTATCACAAGGTCTTTTTAGAAAGTCTATCCTAACTACAATACACTACCTTAACAATGCTACTCTGTTTTTCCTGGCACACAATCTCTTGGGTTACTGTAAGGCAATGCCTAGGGTTCCAATGGATCTGGATCACTATTGGAGAAAGCCGATTCCTTCTGTAGAATTCATGTTATTTCACTGACTGCTTCATAGTAGAACCCCAAAAAATGGTATAAACTGACAACTGATTGGATGTCAGGCAATTATATATATATATATATATATATATATATATTATACTGCAATATTAGGATTCAAGAAGTTACCATCAAAATCAAAAACCGGATTCAGCTCAGAAAAAATACATTTTAGAGGCTGATAGGGTATCAGCTCACAGGCACCTAAAATATACCACTAAGTGTGGGGGATTGAATTTCTAGATAGCTTGGATCCAGAGATATAAATTTAGGAAAGCAATGACCAGAAATAAATGTTAAAGGCATGGATTAGAATAAGATAGGTATGGTTAAGATGTGATAAACAATGATCAAAGCACAAATACTTATTTTTATTAAATTTATTTATTTATTCACTTACAAGTCCATATCAACCTTTCCTCTCCTCCTAGTATCCCTTCACTCAAGTCTTCCTTCCATCCCACCTTCCCCTTCCCTTTTGAGAAGGAGAAGCCCCCTGACCCCTAGAGCTTACTTTCTCCCATAACTGAGTGTAAGGATCCAGCTTGATTTGAGTGTAGCTGTCTGGAGTTAATACCACACCAAACCTTGAGCTATCAAGCTGTTTTTTCCAGTTTCTCAGAGTACTATGAATACATAAAAGTGTTATTACAGTGTATGTAGAGTGCTATGAGTGGGCCCTGGTGCCATCAGCAGCTGCGATGTGCCTGATGTCTTTGACAGTATTATACATTGAGATTAAGCAAGAGCATTCCAGCTAGGATTCGGTCTCATTACTATCTATATGCAACCTTTCTGTGGCCCAGCTTGTAGGGACTTCCTGGTTTTTCTACTACTAATGATCAGGCTTCTTCCAGTGCATCCTAGATCTTTCTGGCTTTGTTTGTCATGCAGAATCCTGTGACTAGTTCCCTTACACACTGGGACTGTTTTTTCCATACCCTGGAATATTATAAGGTGTTAAATAAAAACACAGGATAAGCCTTTTACGGAGTTTATACCTTTGCATGTAAACCCTCCATAATCTTGATGGATTCTTATTTTGTCTTTGCTTTGTTCTCAACAAAAGTTAAAAATATGTGGGCATTCTGCAGTCAACCAGGTCCTCTAAGTCTGCTTCACATCACCTCAGGCTTCATTATACCTCCAGAAAAGGTATTTTTAAGTAAATTTCTCCATTTTAATAATTCTCCTGAGATTATCAATAATCATTTAGTTTACATCTTCTTTAGTGATCTCCTTATTTTCAGTCTGAGAGTTTTACACTTTTCCATCGGGTCTTTCCAAACCTCCATGTTACCTGTATTGTGACAGCATCCCCTAAATGCCTTTGCATTTCCCTCATTATATATTCATCATCATTTCTAAAACATACCATGAGGGGTTTGAAATGCTCAGTTCTTGTCATTTATAAGTGTTTTCATCAATGTTTAACAGTAGCTACCATTCGAAGCTGTACTTGATGTATTAAAGATTATACTAAGTGCCCAACATTCATTATGTCATTTCATCCTCTTTGAAAAACCTTTGAATTGAGTGGTTTTATTTTTTTTAATTCAGTAAGGACAGTGAGTGTGAGAAGGTTAGGTTCCTATTCCAAAATCTCACAGAAAGTAAGCAATAGAACTTATATTTAATGGTGAGTTTAATGTTCATCATAATTCTTGTGGAAAATCTATTGTGATTATAATAGATGTACTTTAAAAGTATATCTATTGTTAACTAATCTATCTTCATTATTTAAGCACTATACAAAACAAATTCTCATTAGTGACAGCAGGCATTAATTTGTCAATGCTAGTTTAAATTCAAAAAGATAAAATTCAGGCTTATTTTGTTATCATCACATCACACATTTATCCATCACTAACACATTTCTCAAAGGCCCAAGCACTGTTTTAATGAGTTATCTTCTCTACCATCCCTTCTGTCATTTCTTCTATCATAATTACTCTGAATTCACCTTTATTGATAGACAATGATAAATGTGCACAAAACTGACACACTTTAAAAATACTCATTAATTTTCATTAGTCACATATTCTGGAGCTGACTTTTAAACATGTATTGTTTTTTATCAAATTTAATGTATTATGGCTCCAAAATATTAATATATAAACACTAGCTATATTAAAGTCAGACTATATCATTATGTATGTATACATATTAATCTATGTACTGGTTATATTAAAGTTAGCATACATATATGAGTATATGTACATATGAGATAGCTTAGTATAAGTTAATTTTTATTTTTATTTTATTATATAAATTGAAAAATCTATTTACACATATATACATTTTAATGACACTAAATGAGCAGTATGTATTATAAGTAGCTCTAAGGTAATACATTCCTTTCATTAATTTTCACAACTCAAACATTGGTTACATTTATAGCTTCACAAACACAAATGATCTCACAATTATATTTAAGAGAAAACTGAAGATGTCTCCACAGCATGTGTATGATGCCTTCTCTGGAAACCACTGTCCAGTGTGATAGCCACTAGCCTTTGGATAAAGATGTAGAACTCTCAGCTCCTCCAGCATCAAGTCTGCCTGCACACTGCCATGCTCCCCACCATGATGATAATGGACTGAACCTCTGAAACTGTAAGCCAGTCCCAAGTAAATGTTTACCTTTATAAGAGTTTCAATGTCATGGTGTTTCTTCACTGCAATAAAACCCCAACTAAGACACTCATGTAAACTGAATAACTCTCTACTGAATGATTACTGGGTCAAGGCAAAAATAAAGAAATTAAAGACTTCCCAGGATTCAATGAAAATGAATAAATAACATACCCATACTTATGGGACACGATGAAAGTGGTGCTAAGGAGAAGTTCATATCACTAAGAACCTACATAAAAAAATCGGAGAGATTTCATACTCCTTCAGGGTAAAACACAACTAAACACTCTACAACAGAAAAAAGCAAACACACTCATGAGAAATGGTTGGTACAAAATAATCAAATAAGGGCTTAAATGAATAAAAATTAAAACAAAGAGAACAATAAAAAGAATTAATGAAGCAAAGAGGTAGTTCTATGAGAAAATCAACAGGATAAACAGACACTTTGCCAAACTAACTAAAAGACAAAGAAAGAATATCCAAATTAACCAAATTAGAAAGGAAAAGGGAGAAAAAAATTTAAAAAATAAAATAAAATAAAATAAAAAAAGAAATGAAAAGGGGAACATAACAAAGACACCAAGGAAATACAAAGACTCATTAGGCCATACCAAAAAAAAAACAAAAAACAAAAAAACCCACAACTGTACTCAGGATACTCTTGCTACTGTCCACTTACCCAAAGAGACTAATTAATAAGGAAAGCCCAAGAAAAGAATCATGAATATCACTCAGAAATAAAATTGACATTAGAGGTTGATGAAAGGTATGAGAGAAGGTAAGGAGGGAAATGGAGATAGGAATCAGGTGTAGGGGAGTACAGGAGGGCTGGAAGAGAGAATAGAATTGGTGCAGAACATGTGAGAAGCTCCCAAGAGTCTGTAGGGGTGACTCTAGCTGAAAGACTCCTAACAGCAGGGAATATAGAGAATAAAATGACCATCTCCTATAGCTAAGAGGGACTTCCAGTAGAGGGAGGGAGGCATCCAACTCACTCACAAAACCTTCGACCCCAAATTAGTCCTGACTATAAGATGCACAGGGATAAAGATGGAACAGAGATTAACTGCCTGACCAATGACTGCCCAAATTTAGTAGCCATCCCATGGAAAAAAAGCCAACTCCTGAAACAATTAATACTCTGCTATGCTTGCAGACAGGAGTCTAGCATAACTGTTTCCTGAGAAGCTTCATCCAATTGTAGATGGAAACAGATGCAGTGACCCACAGCCAAACATCAAATGGAAGCTCTGGAAGTCTTGTGGAAGAGTGTAGGATATGACTGAGTAGGTTGGAGGGATCAAGGACACCACAAGAAGACCTATAGCGTTAAGTAACCTGGGCCCATGGGCACTGAAACTAAACTACCAACCAACAAGCATGTAGGAGCTAGACTTAGGCCTCCTACATATTTCTAGCAGATGTACAGCTTGGTCTTCATGAAGGTCCTCTAACAATTGGAGCAGGGGCTGTCTCTGACTCTATTGTCTACTATTGGACTCCCTTTCCCCTTGCTGGACTGCCTAGTCTAGTGGGATTTCAGTGGGAGATGATTCACGAATTGATGTCCCAGTATGGGCTGGTATCCAAGGGGAATTCCCATTTTTTTTTTTTGAGGAAAGGGAGAGGAGGTCATGAAAGGAGGGATTTGTGAGGATGGGTCTGGGAGGAGAGGAGGGCCTGGAGGAAGGGGGGTTGTGACCAGGATATAAAGTGAATAAGTAAATAAATTAATGGAAAAAAAAAAACTTGTGTGACGTGACCAAATTGAAAAGTCTAAAAGAAACAGATAATTTTCTCAATAGATACCACTTACTAAAGTTAAATCAAGGTCATATAAACTCTTTAAATAGTTGTGTAACCATTAAAGAAATAGAAACGCTCATTAAAAGTCTCCCAACCCCGCCTCCCAAAATGGCCCAGGACAGATGGTTTTATTGCAGAATTCTACTAGCTCAAAGAAGAGTTGATGCCAATACTTCTCAAATTACTCCACAAAATAGTAACAGAAAGAATACAGCCAAATTCATTTTATAAGGACACAGTCACCCTGATACTCAAACCACATAAAGATTTTACAGAGGGAGAGAGAGAGAGAGAGAGAGAGAGAGAGAGAGAGAGAGAGAGAGAG
>JANHMN010000001.1:103842513-104015640 GCA_030674055.1 Rhabdomys pumilio
GAGAGAGAGAGAGAGAGAGAGAGAGAGAGAGAGAGAGAGAGAGAGAGAATTAAAGACCAATTTCATTCATGAACATTGATGCAAAAATATTCAATAAAATACTCAAAAAACAAATCCAAGAACACAACAAAAAGATCATTCACCATGAAAAAGTAGGTCTCATCCCAGGGATGCAGAGATGGTTCAACACATGAAAATCAATTACTGTAATCCACCATACAAACAATGATGATATTATCATTATCATCTTATTATCATCTCATTAGATGCTGAAAATCCTTGACATAATCCAACATTCCTTCATGATAAAAGTCATGAAGAGATCAGGGATACAAGAGACATACCTAAACATAATAAAGGCAATATACAGCCAACATCAAATTAAATGAACAGAAACTTGAAGCAATTCCACTAAAATCATGAACAAGGGAAGGTTGTCTACTCTCTCTGTATTTAGTCAATATAGTAATTGAAGCCCCAGATAGAGCAATAAGATAGCTGAACGAGATCAAGCAGACACAAATCAGAAAGCAAGAAGTCAAAGTATTGTTATTGGCAGATGATATGATACTATACATAAGCAACCTGAAAAATTCTGAGGGAACTCCTACAGCTGATAAACACCTTCAGCAAAGTGGCTGGATACAAAATTAACTCAAAACAAACAAAAAAATCAGTAGCCCTCCAATAGACAAATGGGCTTGGAAAAAAATCAGAGAAAGAACATCCTTCAGAATAGCCACAAAAAAATTATAAAATATCTTGGTGTAACTCTATCCAAGCAAGTGAACGACTTGTATGACAAAAGCTTCAAGTCTTTGAGGAAAGTAATTGAAGAAGATATCAGAAAATGAAAAAATCTCCCATGCTCATGGATTGTTAGAATTAACATAAAAAAATGAGCATCCTACCAAAAGCAATGTACAGATTCAACACAATTCCTAACAAAATTCCACACTGTAAAAGTAACTTTTATTTACCAGATGTACAAACAACATGAGCCAGATATGTCCTGTCAGCAATCCATGGAACAATTAGAAAAAACTAAACTAGGTGTCGAAGATCTAATGCATGCTACAGAAGGAAGCACTGCCCTAGACTTAGCCATAAGTAAAAAATCTCATAATATCACCAAACTTTCTGAATAGAATATCTATACTGCAGGTTCTAAGAACAACAATCAATAAATGGGGCCTCACAAAACTGAAAAGCTTCTGTAAGGCAAAGAATGCTGTCAATAGGACAAAATGACAACCTACAGATTGGGGAAATAATTATGGAGGTTCCTCAGAAACTTGAGAATCAATCTATCTCAGGACCCATGTATACCACTCTTGGGTATATACCCAAAGGATGATCTGTCCTACCACAAAGACACTTGCTCAACTATATTCATAGAGGCTTTATTCATAACAGTCAGAAATTGGAAAAAATCTAGATGTCTCTCAACAGAAGAATGGATAAGGAAAATAAGGTACATTTACATAGTAGAATATGACTCAGCTTTTAAAACAATGATACCATGAATTTGCAGGCAAATAGAACGAGAAAAGATCATCCTGAGTGAGGTAACCCAGACCCAGAAAGACAAACATGGAATGTACTCACTTATAAGCAGACATTAACTGTTATGTAATGGCTAACTAATCATGCTACAATCCACAGAGAAGCTAAGTAACAAGGAGGACTCAAGGGAGATGCATGGATCTTCCCGGGCAGGATAAATAGATTTTGGAGATGAAATGGGGACAAGTGGGAAGAGAAACAGGGAAGCTTAGGCAGGGGCTAGGAGGTGGAGATGAAGGGAGAGAGAGTACTAGGAGAGGTGACTGGGATTGGTCAGCATTTGGGAGGGGATGTAGAAACAGTGTAGTGAAAACTCCCTGGAATCTATGAGAGTGAAATCTAGTAATGGGGAATACAGAACTGGAACTAGCCATCTTCTATAGCCAGTCAAAGCTTCCAGAAGCGAAATTGGGATATCAATTCATACACAAAACCTTCCACCTACAATCTGTCCTGCCTATAAAGTGTGCTGGAGTAGTGGTGGCTCAAAACTTAAGGAAGTGGCCAACCTATAACTGGTCTAACTTGAGTCACACACAATGTCTAGGATCCCATGTCTGACACTGTGGATGGCCAGGAACCAGAGGCAAGGTAGCTCAGAAACCCAGAATAGAGCCAAATAAGACTGGGGAAAATTAATGAAATAATTTCTACTGATATTCTTCTATATTTATAGATCAGTCCCCAGCCCAAATGTCATCAGAGAGATATTGTCCAGCAACTGATGGAAGAGATACTCACAGCCAAAAACTAGGTGAATCCAGAAAAAAACTGACTAAAGAGGGCAAGGAAAGATTATAGGATCCAGAGGTTTTGAGAACACCACGAGAAAATCCACAGACTCAGCTAAGCAGGGCTCATAGGGGCTCACAGAAACTGAAGGGACAATCATGGACCCTGTATGGGTCTAAAGCTAGGTCCTCTGGATATATGTTATGGTTGTATCGCTTGGTGTTCCTGTGGGACTCCTAACAGTGGGAGTGGAGGTGGTGTTTCTGATGTTTTGCCTGCTCTTAGGACCCTCATCCTTCGACTGGGTGGCCTCATCCAGCCTTGATATGAGAGAAGATGTCTACTCTTACTGTAACTTGTTATGCCATGTTCAACTGATTCTCTGGGGGGCCTTGTTTCTTTGTTTTTGTTTTGTTTTTAAGAAAAACTAAGGAAGAGGGGATCTGAGGGAAAGTGGAGGTGGGAATAGGGTGAGGACTAGGAGAAGTGGAGGTGGGGGCAATTTTGATTGAGATGCAATATATGTAAAGAATAAAAATTTTTTAAAAGAAAGTTAAATTGTAAACTTTTAATACTTTGTCTTTTATATTTACATATATTATGTGAACATGTGAACATTCATAACTACCACAAAATAATATCATTCAATATAGCACTTGACCCAACTTTTAAAATTTCTTAAAGTGATGAATAGATAGTATCTACATACATATTTTAAGTATTTATTTAAGATTAATATATTTTGTATCTATTGTGCTTTGACATAAAAAAAAACTAGCTAGAAAAAGGACTGTTGTGGAGAGACTAGATGAAAAATAAAATTGTTCTGATAGTACAGAAGTCAAAACTGGGTCAGACATCTAGTAAGTATATAAAAATAAGTTTCAAGTTCATGTAGGAAGTTACTTTCTAGAAATGTATTTGTAAGTGGTATTGAACTTCTACTTTTGGAGCGCCAAATGAAAGCTGGGAAATTCACTTTTCCATTGTCACGGGAGCTGTTTTAACTGAATTAAAGTTCAAATAGAGGCCTGAAAATCTCTTATATGTCTGATTTTTTTATTGTATGCAGAATGGGAAAAATAAAAAGTTGATAGAGATAGTTGGAAGGCATACAAGAAATAAATTAATACATTGATAATTAAACAGAAACAGGAAAAAGACAACAACAGGAAGAAAAGGACAGATAACTTTTATAACTAAGACATTTATAATCAAGGGAAAAATTACTAGGAAATGAGAATGTCTACAAAAATGCTCTAAGTTTCATAATGTAAAAAAAACTCAAGTGGCCTCATTCTCTTCAAAAGAGTAAAGCAAAATGAATTTACAGATTAAGACTGATGTTTAGAATACAGAAATTAAAACTGTGTCTCATGACTTTAAGATTAATTTAAGAGTTGAAATTTCCTTTCATTCGTCATTTATAAAAGCAGTTTTAGACTTCTTGATTGATTCTTGTTATACTTATAAAGAAATTTTACTATCCTAATTTATAAGAGGCTGTCAGTTGATTTTTGTCATGCTCATATTTATGCCCTGGATCCTGTCATTTCGTAAGCAAGTTAGTTACTGGCTCTCTCGAGTTTATTAGTAAGCTTAATTAAAGCAAATAAGGTAAAGAACTATAGCTCACCCATCTTTGTGTCATTTCTACCACTTAACACAAAGCCATCATTACAATGTGAATAGAAATACTTTTATTCAGTAATCATCTATTGAGCCTTTTGTCTTCTGTCCCAGTGCTCTGGGCAGAAGAGGAGCAGGTATGTGACTACGAATGTGGGCTTCCTGTTGAGAGAGAATCTGTGTTCAAATTCCTGACCTGTCATTTACCTTGTTCAGTCTCTTCAGCCATAAAACAAGAAAAAACATTTCCTTCCAAGTTGAAGACAACAAAAGGTCGCGTATGCAAGTTTCTTAAGATACCTTGCTACATGCTCAACACTTATAAGCCAGCTGCATAAGCTCTAAAACATGTTCTACACTGCTTTTGTAGCACAGTCATTGTATCACATCGACTTGGAGGATAAAAAGTTTAAGGCTACACATCACGATTCTGCTTCAAAAGAGAAAGAGGAAAATTGTTTTCAATACAATCATAACACCTGCACTATAAACACGTTAAACAAGAGTTCTGTGGGGAAAGAACTTTTCCCATTTTATTTCATCATTGTATCCCTCTCATCTAAAATAATGCCTGTGGCAGCCTGGACACTCACAACGGTTTTATCGAAATAAATTAAGGAATTAAGACATTTTAAATAAAAACTATTATTTTTCTTTTAACTTTTACTGCATATGTATTCCTTGTACATGGTAGTGCACTATACGAAACCATTTTTATGAAAATACATCATTACTTTGAGTATATTCCTGCATTTTCATGCCCTCCCACTTCTTTCCTCTTCTGTGAGTCTCCATTGTTGTTCCTGCAGCCAGTTTTGCTTCAGTTTATATGAGATGCATACTTATATGGTTTTATGTATCTATATAAAATAAGAAACCACATGTGAGAAAAAAAATCTGTCTTTCTGAGACTGGCTCACTCCACGTGCAACCACTTTTCTACAGTTTAACTTGGGTTTTTCAAAGAGTGTGTGTGTGTGTGTGTGTGTGTGTGTGTGTGTGCGCGCGCATGTGTGCACACATGTACTCACATGCACAAACGACTGCACACATGTGCCTTCAGAACACAAAATAAGGAATCAGATCTCAGATCTCCTATGGCTGTACTTGCAGGTGGCTATGAGCTGCCTGAGATAGTACTGGAAATAGAATGGAACTCGAGTCCTCTGAATGAGCAGTACTTCTAGTAACTACTGACTTATCTCTCCAGCCTCACAACTTGATTCTTTCAGGGTTTGCTTCACCAACTCACCTGGAATTCAGATATTTGCTTGCCCATGCCTACCTAGTGCTGGGTCTAAAGGCATTCACCACCACACACAGCTTTCTTTTTTCGTTGCTTTAAGGTTTTGTTATAAAGGTATTTCACTTCCTTAAGTTTATTTCAAAGTTTAGTTTGTTGTGTTTTGCTTTTGTTTTGGAGGAACAATTGTAAAAGGAGTTTTCACTTGATTTCTTTCTAAGTATGTTATTGTTGTATACAGAGACTATGACTTTCAGTGTGGTAATTTTGTATCCTATCTAAGAGTTTTATGATAGAGTATTTGGGGTATTTGACATAGAATCATATGATGAACAAATAAGGATACTTTGACATCTTCCTTTCTATTTATCATTTTTCTTATCATATTGCTATATCCAAGAGTTTAAGCAATACATTGAATAAAAGTGGAGAAAGTGGACACTCTGGTATCATTCCTAATCTCAGATGAAAATACTTTGTTTTCCCAATTTAGTATGCTGATTATGGATTTGTCATAGATAACTTTTATTAAGATCTGCCTCTTCTGTTCATCGTCTCTTTGGGGTTTTTATTATAAAGAGATGTTAAATTTTTGTCAAATGCCTTCCTTCATCTATTGAAATGAATATGTAATTTCCGACCTTGAGATCACTCATATCACGTACTACACTGATTGATCCGCATATCCCGAAATACCCTGGATCTCTAAAATGAAGCCAATTTGATTGTAGTGAATGACTTTTTGCTATGGTTTTTTAAAATTCATTTTGTAGGCGTTTTATGTGAATCTTTGCATCTATATTCAACAGAGAGCTTGGTCTATAGTTTTCTTTGCTGTTGTGTCATTACCTGGTTTGGTCTGATTTTGACTGACTTTGTCAAAAGGGTTTGGCAGTGCTGTTAACTTTCCTGTTGAAGGAACAGTTTGAGAATCTTTGGTGTTAGCTCTTTTTTAAAGGTCTGATGAGTCCATCTGTATCTATTTTAGTTTGAAGATCTTTATTATTGCTTTAATCTCATTGATTGTTATATCTGTTTAAACTGCTTACTACATCTTGTTTTAATTTGTAGATAAATGTTTTCATTTAAATTCATCCATTCCTTCTAGATTTCTACAATTTAGTAGAACATTAAAGAATTAGTAAAAAAAAAAAATCTTAAATGATTTTCAAAATCTTACTGGTATCTTTTGGAACTCTTCACTTAAATTTTTAATTTTATTCATTGACTCTCTTGGTTAATTTGATGCAGGGCTTGTTGATCTTATTTATCTGTACAAGAAATCAACTCCTTGTTTCATTGATTCTTGTATTGTTATTTTTTTCTCAATTCCATTCTTTAATTTCTCCTTGATCTTTATTTCTTTATGTCTACTGATTTGAAAATTTGCTGATCCCTGTTTTTCCAAGAAAAGTACATTGGCACTTGGGAGGCAGAGGCAGGCAGATTTCTGAGTTCAAGGCCAGCCCGGTCTACCAAGTGGGTTCCAGGACAGCCAGGGCTACACAGAGAAACCCTGTCTCGGAAAAAAACAAAAACAAAAACAGAAAAGTACATTGGCAAACTGTTTTGGAAAATATTTAATCTCAATCAGGGGCTTCTACCCTACCTTTGACCATTCACTTCCTGGATAAAAGACACATGAGTTTCATATTTATACTAAGCTTAATAAACACTGGAGTTGGACAGATACCTACCCTCTAACTATTAGAATCTATTTACCCATCAATAACCCTGAATTATAATTTACTATGTTCTGTCTGGGCTGCTCTTAACTTTACTTGGCCAGCCCTCATGACTATGCTTTTATAGCCATGGTGTCATCTTTCTCCCCATCTTCTCTCTCCTCAGACCCCAAACCCAGGAACCACAAGCCCTGCCTATCTCAGTTGTGTCTAGTTATAAACTGTAGGCATCTTTATTCACCAATCAGGGATAATTTGGGGGGCAAGGTTACATAATGTCATTCTAATCTACATGCTGATTCTCTCATCCTTGGGAGCAACCAGGTCTTGGGGGCCAGTATTTACCATTACAATACATAATTGGCAAAAGACCAAGCCTCAACAGTAAATGATTTGAGATCTCTCTGATTTTCTAATAGAGACACCTTAGCTATGAACTTTCCTCTTGTGATGCTTTCATTGTAGTCCATGCATTTTATTATGTAAAGTTTTCATTTTTAATGGTCACTTAATTTTCTCATGACCCATTAATCATTCAGCATGATGCTGTCCATTTTTCATGCATTTGTGTTCTGTCTGTAGCTTCTAGTTGTCGAAATCTAGTTTTTGCTACATGGTGGGTGTCAGGTAAACTACATGAAATTGTTATAATTTACATTTAATTTAATTTTAGGTCCATCTGATTTATGATATCTGTGTGGGGGTATTTGGGGGTGAGCACAAACACATATGCAAGTTCATGTTCACTTATACACACACACACGTGTGTGTGTGTGTGTGTGTGTGTGTGTGTGTTTGTGTGTGTGTGTTTGTGTATGTGTGTTTGTGTGTGTGTTTGTGTGTGTGTATGTGTGTGTGTGTGTATGTGTGTGTGTGTGTGTGTGTCTGTGTGTGTGTGTGTGTGTGTGTGTGTGTGTGTGTGTGTGTGTTGCCAAAGGACAACCTCAGATGTTATCATCTAATATAACCTTTTCTTTCCTTCTTGGAGAATATGTCTGTGACTGGCCTGGAAATTATCTAATAGACTAGGCTGGCTGGTCGGCTCCAGGGATCCTCCTATCTCCATTTCTTCAGTGCTGGAATTGCAAGTGCACATTATCATAAGTAGATCTTTTTATATGGGTTCTAGGAGATCTGACTCAGGTTCTCTCACTTGAGTTATCTACTTAACACTACTCTATGATGTCATTTAACTCATTCTTTTGTTGTTACTTGTTGTTGTTGTTGTTGTTGTTGTTGTTGTTATTGTTGTTGAAATGACTGTGTATTGGTGAGAATTTGGTAATGAAGTCACTCACTATTTATTATTGGTTATACGTAATCTATTTCTCTGTATCTAGTACCATTTGTTTATGAAACTGGATGTACCTAAATTTAGGGCAAATATGTTAAAAATTGTAATATCCTGTTGATAAATTTTCCCCTGAATCTGTATGGTGGAACAATATTATTAATAACTGTTTAAATTTTTCATACATGCATATAATAAGTTTTCATCCACCCCCACCCCTGACATCTCCTACAACTCCATACCTTTGCTCCATTTCCACTTCCAATACCATACGCTCTTTGGGGGTTTTGTTTGTTTGTTTGCTTGCTTGCTTGCTTGTTTGTTTGTTTGTTTGGGTTCTATTTTTTTTTCTTTAACGTTCAGTGAGACCAAAATGTCATAGGTTCATGGCATCTGCTGGAGCTCAAGAAACCTGATTCTCCCTCCTCTATCAGCAATTAAATGCCAGCTAAGGGTGGGACTTTGCAAGCCCCTCCCCAACCAGTTCAGGAACTTTGACTTTTTGCAGATTTTGTGAATGTAGTCCTAGCCACTGTGAGTTCATGTGTGTAGTGGTCTGTGGTGTCTGGAGAATACTGAGTGGAAGCAGTAATGTGGTACTTCTTTAACTCTCTTATGATTAATTTTGATTTGAAATCTACTTGGTCCGATATTAAAAAAATGAAACCTTGTTTTCATAATTTTATTTGCTTAAAATACCTTTGTCCATCCTCTCATCCTAAAGTTGCATCTGTCATTGTTTATTAAGTATATTTCTTGGGGACAACAAATATATTGATCCTGATTTTAATCCAATCAGCTGCTCCATGTGTTTTCATTTGGAAAGTAGATCATTAATATTCAGAGATATTATTAAAAGGTGTGTATCCTGTTGATTATGTAATGTTTGGTTTTTTCCTTTTCATTTGCTTAACTACATTCTATGGTTTATACCTATGGCCTCATAGATGAATTTATCTTTGTCTTAAGTCTGAAGAATTTCTTAAAGTATCTTCTGTAGAGATAGTTTAGTAACCATGAATTTTATCATCTTGTTTTTTCTGTGTGAAAAAAAAAATACTTGTGTCCCTTTCAATTTTGACAGAAATTTTTGCTGGACATAGTGGTCAAGATTAATAGTTGACTTTCAGAGCTTGCAAACACTATTCCAAACCATCTTGACTTTTGAAGTTTCTATGAGCAATCTGTTGTTATTCAGATGTGGCTTCCTTTATATGTGATGTTATGGTTTTCTCTTAGAGCTTTCAAAAACCTTTCTCTGTTCTGTATATTTAGGGTCTTGACTATATTGTCATTCGTGAATTCCTCTCTGGTCTTCTCTATTTAGTGTTCTCAATGCCTTCTGTACTGAAATGGACATCCTCTTATCCCAGATTTGGAAAAATTCTCCTCTGATTTTATTCAAAATATTTTCTAACCCTGTATCATGAAATTCTTCCTCATTTTTGTTCTTGATTTGTAATTGTGGTCTTTTCATATTGTTCCAAATATTTTTTATGTTTCATTTATATACTTGTATTAATTATTTTACCTTGGTTATTGTTTTAATGTTGCAATAACTCTACCTTGTCTTTAAGGTAATATTCTGACCTCTCATTGATTCATTCTACCAGTGATGTCTTCCATGGACTTTTTTAACTTATTGAATTTTTAATTTTCAGTGCTGCAATGTTTTTTTATTTCAGTATTTCCATCCTTTTATTGAATTCAACTTGACATTTTTCTGTTACTGAATTATTTCTGTTCTCTTATAATTCATTAAGTCCTCTTTGGTTTCTTTGAAGATATCTATAAGGATTTTTTTTAATCTTTGAAATTTCACTTTATTCTAATTACACATTACTGTGGAATAGTAATTTTTAGAAGAGTATTGTTCTCTTTTTTTCCTTTTACTTATGATTTTACATTGGAAATTACACTAAATTGTGTTATATTATCAACTGAATTTTTAAAATCCTTATCTTTTGATGGAGGTATTTACAGATAAAATAAAGATAAGGTATTAGGATTGAAATATTATTTTTCTCTTGTAGACTGGTGCTTAGTTATGGGCTCTGTCCCTAGTTCTTGAAAGTAGAATACTATCTGAAAAAATAATCACTGTAAAGAACATGTTCACAATAAATACAATAGTAGTAAGATAAAAAGAAATCACCTCTTAAATTCTATTTAATTTAGGAAGTAAAGAAACACTGATAATATAATGTTGGTGAAAACGTTGGTTATTGTGCATATAAGTACAAAGGATAACAGCATAATAAGACTAATTATTAGTATTGAGTTGACAGAAAAATAAAAAGAATGAATATAAATACAATGGAAACTATAGAGACTGTGTATATAAGACTGTATTGGCTAAAAATATAACACCATTTCATTCTTTAAGGAAAAACTGCAATCAAATGACCTAAAAGAGTCTCATGACTCTGGAGGCAGAAAATTGACATTCCTGAATATCAGGCTAATCTGTACTCTTCAAATGCTATATCAAATGGAAACTGAAAAAAGGGAAGAATAGAGGAAAATGAAGAAAAGGGGGAAAGAGAAGGAAGAGGGGGAGGAGTGGAAGGAGGAACAGAAACAGGAGGAGGAGAAAGAAGGAGGAAGAGGAGGAAGAGGAGGAGGAAGAGGAGGAGGAGGAGAAAGAAGAGGGTGGAATAGAGCTGTTCTCCTAAATTGTCATTGGTTGTTAAGTTAAAAAAGAAGAAAAAGAAAGAGGAGGAGGAAAGGAGGAGAGGAAAGAGGAGGAAGAGGAAGAGAAAGAAAGGAGATGGCGGAGAAGGAGAAGGAGAAATGTGAAGAAGAGAGAGCTGCTGCAGTCATTGAATCTGAAAGCAGCCTCTCCTAATTACTGGGCACAGCTTCAACCATGGTGGTTTCTTTTGTTAGCTACATTCTTCCCTCTAGTGAAGAGGTGCATAACAGAAAGTAAATTATTTAACTATGGATTTGGGAATTTAGGGTGAAAGAATCTGGAATAAATGGATTCTTGTTATTTTATATAACAAGGTGGCAACATGCTCAGGAGAAAAGTATCTTGTGATCCTCACCTTCTGCTGTGCACGGGTTCAGATGTGTTCTAATGACTGTGAGAGCACATTAATTGAGTGGTAATATTACAAGTAACTTTGTGGTCTTTTGTGTCTTTTTATTATTTTATAGTATACTTAATTTCAGTTTGGCATCAAAGAATAAACATTTTAAAACTCTAAGTTAAACATCTATGTACTGGCTGGTTTTGTGTCCACTTGCGCTACAGTCATCAGAGAGGAAGGAGCCTCAGTTGAGAAAAATGCCTCCATGAAAGCCATCTGTTTTTTTTTTTTCTCAATTAGTGACCAATACAGGAGACCCCAGCCCATTGCAAGTGGTGTCATCCCTGGGCTGGTGGTCCTGGTTCTGTAAGAATGTAAGCTGAGCAAACTAGAGAAATAAGCCAGTAAGCAGCATCATTCCATGGCCTCTGCATCAGCTCCTGCCTCCAGGTTCCTGTCTGTTTGAGTTCCTGTCCTGAATTCCTTTTGTAATGATCATCAATTCAATAGTCTAATAAACCCTTTCCTCACCAACTTGTTTTTTGGTCATGGTGTTTCCTCGCAACAATAGAAACCCTAACCAAGGAAATCTCCATCACACCTAACCAACTGATTTGGTTATCTGTTACATCTTGAAAAATTACATGGCAAGCACTGTTAGAAGAGAATGCCATAAGGAACAAAAGAGAGAAAGAGACAGAAATCAGGAGACTTCACATCATTCATAGCTTTTAACCTTGCACATTGCTGTTGACTCAAAGATGGTAAATATAGTTCTCTCTCTCTCTCTCTCTCTCTCTCTCTCTCTCTCTCTCTCTCTCTCTCTCTGCGTGTGTGTGTGTGTGTGTGTGTGTGTGTGTGTGTGTGTGTGCATTTTATTTAATGGGGTTTAGTTAGGATCATAAATATGAAAAACTTTGCATGTCACAGATACACAGATGCACTAACTGCTATTTTGATACCTTTGAAATTAATTTCACAAAAAGGCACCAGCAATGAAAAGTGCATCATGAAGTGGGTCATCCTAAAGAAAGCATTTTCATCTCAATTTTCTGTGTGATTCTGTACCTGGAAAATGTAATTATTTTCAGAAGTACCTAAAAGTTAGTTAAAAGAAGTTACAATGTTTACTGTACATTGAAAGAAATCTCATGGACAGAGTTTCACTTCTTCATATTGTTCAGTCTTTTTTTTAGTATTTTTTTTTTACTTTTTTTTTGTTTGTTTTAGTTTTTATTGAATATTTTCTTTATTTATACTCCAAATGTTATCCCCTTTCCAGGTTTCCCTTCTCCATGAAATCCCCTATCCCATCCTCCCTGCCCTGCTTCTATGGGGGTGTTCCTTCACCCACCCACCCACTCCCACCTCCCTGTTCTTGAATTCCCCTATACTGGGGCATTGAGACTTCACAGGACCGAAGTCCTCTCCTCCCATTGATGCCCAACAAGACCATCCTCTGCTACATATGCAGCTGGAGCCATGGGTCACTCAGTGTGGTATGTACTCCTTGATTGATGATTTAGTCCCTGAGAGATCTGGGGGGTCTGGTTGGTTGTTATTGTTGTTCTTCCTATGGGGTTGCAAACCCCTTCAGCTCCTTCAGTCCTTTTGCTACCTCCTCCATTGAGGACCTCATTGGGGACCCCGTGCTCAGTCCAATGGTTGGCTGTGAGCATTCTCTCTGTATATGCAGAAGAAATATTTATCAGTCTTATATTTCAAAAAGAAAAATAAAACTTCAACAATTGTGTATTAAAAACAAACATCATATTAAGAGATTCAATTCAGAAAACCTAAAGAAAATAAACATTGGTAAAATGTCACAACCAAAAAAGGGAAATCTAATACTTTATAAAGTGATAATGTTATGTACAATATTATTATAAAATGTTTTTAAATGCCATGTAATATCCTAAAGCTCTGGTTATTGAAAGTCAATGCAACTTATTTATTATTGATATAAATATTCTGCTTCCATTGCTTCAAAGTAATTTCTCAGAAACATTAATAAATAATAATGAATGCCCACAAGTGACTGACATTAAATGTGGGTGTCCGTTTAGCATAGGAATGCAGACAAAGGGCTCTACTCTCAGAGAAGTTGGATTTAATGATGCTTATAATCCTTACCATCATCTTCCCAGGGTCTATTAAATATTTGTCTGGAATCCTTAGGCGTGATGATGATTCACCCATGTGTAATCCTTATGTCCTACCTCCAACCCCATATGTTATATGTGTGTATGCTATGTATGAGTCTCTGTGTATACTATGTACATTGCATTATGTGTGCCATGTGTGTCAGTTCTCATCTTCCACTTTGCTTGAGGTAAAGATTCTTGTTGTTCATCACCTCATACATGCCAAGCTACTTGACCCATGAGTTTCCAATCATTTCCTATCTCTAACTCCATCCCACCATAGTAGCACAGGGGTTACAGACCCCTCGTGTCAGCTTGGCATTGACTCTAGAGATCCAAACACAAGCCTTCACACTTACTAACTGAAATATCTCCTTTTTTTAATGGTGTAGTTTATGGGTGTGCAACCGAATGAATGTGTATATGTATGCACATGCATGTGGAGGCCAGAGGTCATTGCTCACTTTCTTCAACTGCCACTCTCTCCACCTGATCTTGAGTGTAGTATGACACACACACACACACACACACACACACACACACACACACACACACATATATATATATATATATATATATATATATATATGAACAGCTAAGTCCAGAAATTAATATCAAGCATTTTCCTTTATTTCTTCACCTTATTTTTTGAGACAAGGTCTCCTACTGAACCTGGGCCCACCATTTAGCATGGACTTTAATATGCTCTGGGGGTCCTACTATGCTGTTGCTGGTCTCCCTGTGCTGGGATTACAGGCATGAATTATTGAACCTGATTTTTGGTGGGTTTTTATGTTAGTACATCAAATACTTTATCCTCTGAGCCATATCCTCAACCTCTTCTACCTTATCTTTTGAGACAGGGTTTCTCACTGAACCAAAAGTCATTGACCATAGAGCTCTGCAGAGTCAGCTGTCCATGTCCTCATTACTAGGTTATAGACTCCATGCCCTTGGTTCTGGGGATTCAAACTCGAGTCAATGCTTACACAGCAAGAACTTTACTGACTAAGTCCTAACTCCCATCCTCAAAATACTTTTATTGTTTGCTTTCCATGACAGTCACTGACTTCTGTGTATTTCTCCAAAATATATTAAAATATTGTTCTTATTTTGAATGCATCAAATGCTGAGGGACTGCTAACCAATTA
This sequence comes from Rhabdomys pumilio, assembly GCA_030674055.1. NCBI lineage: Eukaryota > Metazoa > Chordata > Mammalia > Rodentia > Muridae > Rhabdomys > Rhabdomys pumilio. The sequence continues at coordinate 103,856,990 of JANHMN010000001.1, forward strand.
ATAAAACAAGACTTCTTTGGATACCCATATCTTTTCTGTAGTAGATGTTGGAATTACAAAAATGTCTTCCTTGCTTTCCAGTGGTTCGTAGTCTAATCGAAAGCACACAGCATTGCAGAAAAAAGAGTGGGAAAACGCCTTCATAGTAGTCCTTAATAGATGTAGCAGCATGTAGCAAGGATAGTTAGAATGAGGAGGGTGGTGAGTGCCAGCAAAGACTTCACAGGATATCTAGGAACAGAACCAGAAACGTGTATATTACAACAGGAAGAAATAGCATAAGCAAAAGAGCAGAGCCATATGCAAGCCAAGGGAGGTTGGATGTGAATGGAATATAAGGGGCAATGGGGGGCTGAGGAGTGCTGGGAGGAAAGATGCCCACAGAAGGGATGCCGATCAGGAGGATGACATTAGAATGTATGCTGGAACCACGAGCAACACTGGGGCAATTAAAAAAGGAAGTTGCTGGTGAGCTTTATGTTATAGAAAAACTACTTAGGAGCATATAAGGAAGAACAAAACCCTAAGAAATTCGAAGTCTTATTTAAAACGTATTTTCTATCCCAGTTTTCTCTAACTTTGCTGGTACGCTTTTATTTCCAAAGCTATAGTCTTCATTTCAAGTAGTTCTTACCCAGTGTTGTAAAAGAAAGGGATCTTAAGGAATAAAATTGAAGTCAATTCAATGCAACTTTTTATTCATTTTCTGTAACATAATACTTCTTGACTCTCCTAGTGCTATATATGCTCATGACGTGCCAATTACTCATTTCTTATTATGTAAAGAAAATTAACCAAAGTGACTCCGATAGGGGGGGGAGCAAAATTTAGAAGCAAGAACAAATTACTGTAAGCACTGGATGAAACAAGTTTTAACAGCCATTTAGAAAATGATCCCATCATAAAAGCAAATCTGCCTCCACAAAAGTGTGAAACTCCATACATTCCGTAGGAAGACTGTTCTTTTGCTCCTAAACATTTTCAAATTTGTGTCTGTCACTGAGTTAACTTTCCTCAGAAAAACCTTGGAATAATGTATTATGCTGAATCTTTTTTCTTCCTTTATGAACATACTGTGTTCTTTTAAACATCCTAGCATGATCAAAGGCATTCCTGTAGCAACTGGCAAATTTCAGAAAAGCTGTCACACCTTTAAAAATTCAAACTGTCAAAGTAATATTAATGTAAAAGGTAAAAATAATTCAAGATGTTTTTTCATACGGTTTAGAAACATCAAATGTCTATAAAATGTATAGAATAAAATACATTAGAATAAAACACATTTTTATAAATGCTAGTATTCAAAATATGAAAGATTTTAAAAGAACTTCATATCCTATAAAATCCTTCTTAGAAAACAAAAATATCTTTTTTTTCTTTTTTTTTTTTGCAGATTTATTTTTTATTGGATATTTTATTTACATTTCAGATGTCATCTCCTTTCCCCATTTCCCCTCCCTAGAAAACCCCTATCCCATGCCCCCTTTTCCTTTTTGCTTTTATACATTTTTTTAAATGTTAATCAAAGGCTTTATAAGTTTGGTAATGCTCAGTCAGAAGTGTAACCCAATACCCAACCTAGATATATCAACTATCTTTGACTGGTGGAGACACGTGAACATCTGCCTCCATGTCCCCCCCCCTCTCTCTTACTCTCTCTCATCACCTAGCTTCTCCTGTCCTTCTTCTCCTCCTCTCCTTACTCCTTCTCTTCCTCTCCATACTCCTCCCACCTTAGCTCCTCCTACATATCACCCTTCCTGTTAAAATAAAACTTTTCTCTCAAAATACAATTAGAGCATAATTATGCCAATTTGTACCAGTGAGGTACAAGATAGTCCTAATACCCAGTCCATCATTTGGTTGACTAACCAGAACCTCTGTCATCTCTCCTAACTAAAACACTTAGTTCTGAACCTGGATTTTTTTTTTCTTGGCTTTAGAATGAATGTCAGCTGAAAACCAACCACTCAAATCTTTTCTCTCAAAGTAAATAGCCAGGATTGGCTATGAGACTACAAGTGTCAGGTATATAGATGTTACATGACTGATGTCATGATGCTGTCAACCCGTTCTGAAATGGCTCAGTGTTCCATGATATGCTAACCTGCTTAAACCTTAACAAAATTCCCATCTGGTGGCAGCACTCCACGGCACAGAGCCTGGCCTGATGAACTGATTTGTGTGTGGTGTTTACTTAGCTGTTTGGTTTGTAGATGGAACTTACAGAGAAGCGGTTGGCACTCCAGGAAGTGACAGAGTTGCTCCATCACCAACACAGAAATTCTACCATTCTACAGGAGAACCTCTGAAGTCTTTCCCATGTGTTAAATAGACAACCTTTTAAAACATGTTTCTTTTTAAAACTCGTCTGTAGCAAAATCACCTATGATTTTCAGGTGAAAATAGTAGGAAACCAAGTGATGTTCGAGTTGGGCTGAGCTGTAGCAGAACTAGGAAATTTTATTTCTAGGTTGTACTACCTAAATCTGTTAGACCACAATGAATTGTACAGTTACATTGGGTCAATAGAATCAAAGAAAATACATGTCTGGACAACTGGACTGAAACTCCTTGCTGTATCGCTTCTTTAAGTATAGAATTTTACTATTTTTCTCAGCCTTTTTTCAAATACTTGACCCTAGCCCTTACCTTGGCCACATATACAATACCCTAGGAAGATTCATAACTCAAGTAAATATTTTAGTCAACTTTTTGTCTGTCTTTTGAATACATTTAAAGTTATGTTGCACATATTACTATGAATTATGATTTTTAAAAGTATTCTAATTGTAGGTAGGAAGAAAGCCATTAAAGTCAGGTACTGGTGTCATTCTCCTTGTAAAGAATCAAATTATATTTTATAAATATAGAAAGAGGCAGATGTGTCATGGAATGAGGAGTTGGAGGGAGGGGGCAGGGGGTTTACATGACCAACATACATTGCATACATGTGAAATTTTGAAAAAATACAGAAATTATAAAAAGTATAAAAGGGCAGCACAACAGAATTACTAACTCTGTCTAATGAGATCCAAACATGGTTAATACTGTTTATAGATTTATTAAAAACCACAAGAATTATTATTTTCAATTCATGAAAATAGGCACCTATACTAATTAAAACAAAGTTGCATTTTAAATTTTAAATTTCACATATGTGTGTGTGTGTGTGTGTGTGTGTGTGTGTGTGTACATACACGTACATGTGTGTATGCATATGTCTTTCATGGTACACATGTGGAGGTCAGGTGACAACTTGTGGAAGTCAGTTCTCTCTTACACTATTGGTTGTAGATATCAAACAGGTCACCAGGCTTGTGTAACAAATGCTTTTCCTGCTGAGCTATCTGATAGGCCTTGAACAAGTTTACTTTGAAAGAAATAAGGGTATAAAACAATATGTTAAATAAAAATTGTGTACATGAGTATTTGGGGTTAGTCTACTAATTCTTTATAGTATCACACATATATGCAATTTAAATACAATTGAATCCATAGTATTTTTACATAATAAGATGTAAAATAAATTTAACTTTAACCATTGTACTTTATAGGTATAATAATACACAGTAGGAAAATGAAGCTTAAAATTACACAGCTTCAGAATCATATAAAAGTCTGGAAATATATCCTGTATATATTTCCAGCAATTAAAAGAGTGATAAAACTATATGGAATATCAGAGAGATAATATAAATCTGAACTAGGAAAAGAAAAAGTTACAAGATCTTGACTGAGTTATATAAAATTATAATACTATAAAGCTTGTCCCACAGTAGAATGAGGCGATCTCTGAAGTTATAAGGCAGTGAATTCAGAACTATAAAGAGGAAATATAGCTTCACAATCTTTAGATAACCTGTAGCTACGGTTCCGTAGGAGGCTATAAAATCAAGTTCCATGGTTGAATTTAAAAGCTGGATAATTTTATAGCCGCTCATAAGATCGGGGTTCAGGCCCATCACCTTCAGTATCTGAAACAGAATGATCATACAAGAAGACTGTGAAGTAAGAAGGTAGGTAGTACCGAGGGTGGCCTTAGAAGTTAAACCCTGGTTCCCTGTAGTTAAATGACAGCTGCCACTTACATCTCCTTGAATAAGACATACATAAAAGCAATAATGGAAAAGAGATGCCCCAGGAAGCTGCCTTTGCAAGTCTGAAGTTAATAACTCCCTGTGAAATCTTCCCATCAGTTTCCAGACCCACATGCACAGAAAGCCTGCACCTTGACAGAACCATCAAGAGGATGCAGAATTTGCATCTCCCAGCTAGTTCATCCTAAATGAGCTTCCATTTCCAAGTGGGAGTTTTACTGTTCCCGGTGCCTTCCATTCTCCTCTGCAGGGGTTTTAGCTTACTACACTGCCTATATGCATCCTGTATTTTAAAATAATGCCCTCTCTATGAAAACATTTAAATTACTTTAAAAAGATTGCCTTTCCCTCTTTCAATATTTTTAGATTGTCATTGTTTATATCTGTTCCTCCATTCTTTCTGCCTCTCTATATAGATCTATTCCCTTGCTTAGAGGAACCATTTTAATTCAAGTGACTTCATTAAGTGACCTGTGTTGTTTTCAGACAAAAATGACAGCTCAAGTCACCATCCCAAAACAAGCATTGCCATCCAAACATGTCAGTTTCTAGTACTTACGCATTTCTGAATTTTAAAGAATGTATTAACGTATTTGTCTTTTCTTTTGCTCAGTTCTCTTTTAGAATGAAATATCTCATAAAGACTAGATATCACCAGTCATCCCTGGGGTGCTTTACAGTATCTCTTTTGATATCCATAATGTGCAGATTTCTTGGTACACGCCTGTGACATAAAGAAACAACCAAATGAATGTGGTTTAATGTTCATATGGGAGCATACTATCTTGAGTGATTACTAAGGATTTCTTTCTGGCATATATGTTATCAACATTTTAAATATAATTTTATTTTTTATATCTCCTCAAGTTAACAGTTGCTTTTTACTTACCTTTAAAATTTGTAACTATTTTTTCTAATTTTATTTATTTATCGATATTATTACTAATTAGTGCACAAAATAGTGGATTTCATTATGACATTTTCATATATATGTATACATTTTGCACTAATATATCTAAGTATTTTATTTCTTAAGCATAACCTGGGCCTCACTGGAACAGACAGGTGCCAAGATCATCTTAAAATCAAGATATCAAAACTAGAACACAGGCTATGGCTCCCTGGGAGAATGCTTGCCTATCTTGCACAAGGCCCTGAAATCAATATACAAACACAAATTAAATACAAAATTTATAATTCCTAAAGATCATAAAAGAGGTTCCTCTGAGAATTTTGTTCTAAGGTCCAGTGTTCATATAAGAAAACAAATACTGCAATAAAAGCAAATAAAAGGCTGCTAATACTGCCCTTGTTTCAAACAATCTTCTGGTTGTCTCTGGGCAGGGTTGACTGAAGTACCAACAATATAATTTTGTTAACCTGCTTCTTCCATCTAGTGGCAAAAAGCAGTAAGAAACAATGTCTTCTGAAAACACAATGAATGAATAGTTCTAGGTATCATTTCAGAAAATATTGATAGCGAGCATTCAGCATCTAATATTTAAATTATAAATATCCAACGGTTTTAGCAGATTTACAGTGTTTAGTGGAACTGTCAAAGTTCCTTAAGATCATGCCAATGCTTGCATGTTTTCACAAAGACATTAGGTCAAGATGTATAGCTTTATATCACTCCTAAGTAAATTAGGATGGATTTCTTTATGAATATATAGTCAATATTTTGGAACTAGTTGTTGGCTAACTTTAGAATTCCATGATGACTTTTGGTGAGTTCCTTGCTATGATTTCCATGCAAGAGAGACAGCATGAATCCCTAAAACTGAATAGTCTCATCGTCTTGTCTCTTAAGAGTTTTTTGTATTAATAGGCAGTAAAATACTTGACTACCTGAGGAGATGAATCAATGGGAAAGGAAGACAAAGGTCAAACAAGAAGTAATCAGCTGCTGTGCCTCTTAGAGCTATGACAAAGAACTTAATGAGATACAATTTACAATGTGGATAGCATAATTTTGCACTCTCTTTGCCACCAGCTTACCCCTAACATAAGATGTGACTGTCCTTCTAACACATCCCATATGCCTCAATGCAAAGGTAATTGATGTTGCAGAAGCTTAATGTAGGTTATGCAGAAACAGTAAGAACATGCTCCAAGATGGTCGCTTCATCCTTTTCCTCATTTCAGTAAACAAGTCAGACATATGTAATGATATTACAAGTTAAGAGCTTTCATTATTTTGAAATATGTTACGATTATACAGTAAAATGTAAGTATTTGTGGATATAGCAATTATTTCCTGCACAGTGTATTTATTAAAAGAATAACAATTTGTGTTCTTTGTTTCTTAATTTTCAAGGAGAGAAATAAAGAATCTACCTAAACAGCTTAACCTGCAAATAGGAGTTTAGCAAATTGTTTTGGTTCACCAACCTCAAAGAGGAAAACGCTAACATTTCTGCTCTGCATTTAGCAATTGGGAGGAAAAAAAAAAAAAAAAAACGTGGAGTGGTGATCTAACTGAGGGTGAGGCAGAGAAATTGGGATCCTTGGCAGCTTATCATAGAACAGAGAGGCATCAGTGTTTCCAGTGTCCTGGTTTTCTTTTTTCTTTCTTTCTGTTCTTTCTACTCTCTCTTTCTTTCAGCTTTTTAAAATAAATTTATTTACTGTACATCCTATCAGTCCATCCCTCTCTCCTCACTTACCTCGCCACCGCTCTCCTTTTCTCCTCATGGAAGGGGAGGCTTCCAGTGAACATCAACCTTCCTCGGCATATAAAGTTACAGGAGGACTAGGCACATCTTCTCCTATTGAGGCTAGACAAGGCAGCCAACTTAGGGTAAAGGGATCTAAATGCAGACAACAGAGTCACAGACAGCTCCTAATTCTCTTAGGGGTGGCACATGAAGACCAAACTATACATCTGTTACATATGCGCAGAGGGCTTAGATTCATCCTATGCATGCTCTCTGGTGGTCCAGTCTCTATGAGCTCCTATAGGCCTAAGTTAGTTGGTTCTGTGGGGTTTCTTGTGGTATCCTTCTCTTCTCTGGCTCCTTCAATCCTCTCCTCTCCAACAAGATTCCCCCTAATGTTTGGCTCTGGATCTCTGCACCTGTTTCCATCAGTTGCTGGGTGAAGCCTCTCAGATAATAGTTATGCTAGGCACCTGTCAACAAGTATGGCAGAATATTATGAATAAGATAGGCTCCCTCTCGTGGCATGGGTCTCAAGTTGGGCCAAGTCATTGGTTGGCTACTCTCAATTTCTGCTTCATTTTCACTACTATATATCTTGTAAGGAGGACAAATTGAGGGTCAAAGGCTTTTGGCTGGGTTGGTGTCCACATTCCTCCACTGGAAGTCTTACTTTGAGACAGGAGGTAGCCATTTAACACTCTTTATTCTCCATTGCTAGGAGTCTGAGCTCCAGTCACTCCCATAGATTCCTGTGTTTCCATTGTCCTAGGTTTCTAGCTCATCCCAGAGATGCCCCCATACTGATTTCAGTTCTTTCTGAGTTCTCTCTCACACAGCCCTCCTCAAACTTGATCCTTCCTACCCAATCCTTCCACCACCCAGCTTCCCCCCTCCCTCCATCTCTGATGTCTATTCTATTTCCCCTTCTCATTGACATTCAAGAATCCTCCTTTGGGTCTTCCTTTCACTTAGCTTCTTTGAGTCTATTGATTGTAGCATGGTTATCCTGTACTTTATGGCTAATATCCACTTATAAGTGAGTACATACCATGTTTGTCTTACTGGGTCTGGGTTAGGTGACTCAGGATGACCTTTTTAAAAAAAATGGGAGAATCTTTATTGGATAATTTATTTACATTTCAGATGCCATCCCCTTTCCCCATTTCCCCTCCCTAGAAAAACCCCTATCCCACCCCCACTTCTCCTTTTTGCTTTTATACTATTTTTTTAATGTTAATCAAAGGCTTTATAAGTTTGGTAATGCTCAATATCAATCAAAAGTGTAACCTAATACCCAACCTAGATATATCAACTATCTTTGACTGGTGGGGACATGCAAACATCCACCTCTGTGTCCACCCCCTCTTGTCACCTAGCTCCTCCTCTCTGTCTCCTCCTCTCCTTCCTCCTTATCTTCCTTTCCTTACTCATCCCACCTTAGCTCCTCCTACATATCACTGTCAGAATGACCTTTTCTTGTTCCACCTATTTGCCTGAAAATTTCATGATGCCATTGTTTTCAATAGCTATTTAATACACAATTCCACTGTGTAAATGTACCAATTCTTATCCATTTTTCAGTTGAGACACGTCTAAGTTGTTTCCAGTTTCTGGTTATTGCCAAGGAAGCTTCTATGAACACAGCTGAGTAAGTGTCCTTGTGGTATGGTAGAGCATCCTTTGGGTATACGCCCAGGAATGAGTCTTGAGGTAGAACTACTCCCAGTTTTCTGAGAAACTGCTAAATTGAAATGGTTAAATACAGAGTGGTTGTACAAGTTCGCACTCCTACCAACAGTGGATGGTGTTTCCCTTGCTCCACATCTTCAACAACATGAGGTGCCACTAAAATTTTTTATCTTAGCCTTTCTGAGAGGTGTAAGATGGAATCTCAGAGCTGTTTTGATTTGCATTTCCTTGATGACTAAAGATGTTGAACATTTCTTTAACTGCTTCTCATTAGCAATACTTTTGTTGAAATTTTTCTGTTTATATCTGTCCTGCATTTTTAATTGGGTTATTTGGTTTGTTGATGCCTAATTTCTTAAATAATTTATATATTTTGGATATCAACCCTCTGTTGGATATAGAGTTGGTGAAGATCTTTCCCTATTCTGTGGACTGACATTTTGTCTTTTGACAGTGTCCTTTGCCTTAGAGAAGATTTTCAGTTTAATAAGGTCCCAATTATTAACTGTTGGTCTTAGTGCCTGAGCTGTTGGTATTCTGTTCAGGAAGTTGTCTCCTCTGCCAATGCATTCAAAGCTCTTCCTCGCTTTCTCTTGTCAGATTTAGTGTATCAGGTTTTATGTTGAAGTCTTTGATCCACTTGGACTTGAGTTTTATTCAGGGTGGTAAATATGAATCTATTTGCATTCTTCTACATGCAGACATCCATTTAGATCAGCACCAGTTGTTGAATATGCTTTCTCTTTGCCATTGTATAATTTTGACTTTGTTGTTAAAAATTAACTGTCCTTTAGGAATGTGGGTTTATTTCTGGGGCTTCAATTCAATCTTATTAACCAATTTGTTCTTTATGCTAATACTATTGGGTTTTTATGACTATTGCTCTGTAGTACAGCTTGAAATCAGGGATGGTGATACCTCCAAAAGTTCTTTTAAATTACAGGATTTTTTTTAAACTAACCTCATTTTTGTTGTTGAGTATTGTTCTTTCAAAGTCTGCAAAGAATTGTGTTGAAGATCTGATAGGAATTGTGTTGATTATGTAGATTGCTTTGGTATGGTGGTCATTTTTACTAAGGTAATTCTATCAATGCCTGAGCATGGGAGTTCATTCTATCTTTTGATATCTTCTTCATTTTCTTTCCTCAAAGACTTGAAGTTCTTTCACTTGCTTAGAGTCACACCAAGATATATCACATGTGGCAATTGTGGAGGGTGATGTTTCCCTAATTTCTTTCTCAGCCAATTTATCATTTGTATAAAGTTGGGCTACAATTTTTATCCAGACACTTTGCTGAAGGTGTTAATTAGCTGTAGGAATTATCTGGTAGAATTTTGGGGGTCATTTATATATACTGTCATATCTATGAGAATAGTGATACGTTGACTTCTTCCTTTCCAATTTGTATGCCTTTAATTTCTTTTAGTTTTCTTATTGTTCTGGCTAAAACTCCAAGTACTATATTGAATAGATAAGTATACAGTGAGCAGCTTTGTTTTGTCCCTGACTTTAGTGGAATTACTTTAAGTTTCTCTCCCTTTAGTTTGACGTTAGCTATTGGCTTGCTGTATATTGCCTTTATTGTGTTTAGATATGTGCCTTGTATCCTGGTCTCTCAAAGATTTCTCATGAAAAAATGTTGTATTTTGTCAAAGGCTTTTACAGAATCCAATGTGATGAACAAGTGGGTTTTTTTTTTTCAGCTTGTTTATGTGGTAGATTATGTTGATGAATTTTCATGTGTTGAACCAGCCCTGCATTCCTGAGATAAAGTCTACTTGATTATGGTAGATGTTTTTGATGTGTTCTTGGATTTGGTTTGTGAGTACTTTATTTGGCAATTTTGCATCGATATTCATAAGGAAAATTGGTCTGAAGTTGTCTTTCTTTGTTGAATCTTTGTGTGGTCTAGGTATCATGGTGACTGTGGCCTCATAAAACTAGTTGGGCAGTGTTGCTTCTGTTTCTATTTTGTGAAATTGTTTGATGAGTATTGGTATTAGGTCTTCTTTGAAAATCTGGTAGAATTCTGTGCTAAAACCATCTGGCCCTGGGCCTTTTTTATTGGGAGACTTTTAATGGCTGTTTCATTTCCTTAAGAGTTATAGGACTATTCAGGTAGTTTATTTAATCCTAATTTAGCTTTGGCAAATAGTATTTGTCCAGAAAATTATCTATTTTATTCAGATTTTCTAATTTTGTGGTATACCAGCTTTTGAACTAAGACCTAATGATTCTTTGAGTTTTGTCAGCGTTCATTGTTATGTCTTCCTTCTCGTTTCTGATTTTGTTAATTTGTGTATTGTCTTTCTGCCTTTTAGTTTAGCAAAGGATTTGTCTATCTTGTTGATTTTCTCCAAGAACCAACTCTTGATTTAATTGATTCTTCTTATTGTTTTGTTTCTAACTTATTGATTTCAGCCCTGAATTTAATTATATTTTGAAGTCTACATTTCTTGGGTGTGTTTACTTCTTTTTGTTGTAGAGCTTTCAGCTATGCTGTTAAGTCATTAGTATGAGATCTCTCTACATTGTGAAGACATTTAGTTTTACCATCTTTCCTCTTAGCACTGCTCTCATTGTGTCCCATAAGTTGGGGAATGTTGTGTATGCATATTCACTAAATTCTAGAAAGTCTTTACATTTTTTTTCTTCCTTGACCAAGTAGTCATTGAATAGAGAGTTGTTCAGTTTCCATTAAGTTTGTAGGCTTTCCCTTATTTCTGTTGTTGTTGAATTCCAGCTTTAATCCATAGTGGTTTGATAAGATACAGGAGATTGTTTTAAATTTTTTGTATCTATTGAGACTTGCTTGGTGACTGTGTATATGGTCAGTTTTGGAGAAGGTTCTGTGAGGTGCTGAAAAGAAGGTATATTCTTTGTTTTAGGGGAAATGTTCTGTAGATAACTGTTAGGTCCAATTTGATTCACAGCATCTGTTGGTTTCATTATTTCTCTATTTTGTTTCTGTCTGAATGACATGTCCATTGGTGAGAGTGGGTTAGTTGAGATGGCTGATCTTCTTATGGGGTTGTTCTCCCCTTCAGCTTCTTCTATCCTTCCCCAAATTCAACCATATGGGCCCCCAACTTCAGTCCAATTATTGGGTATAAATATCTGCGTCTGTCTTAGTCAGCTGCTGGTAGGGTCTCTCAGAGGACAGCCATGCCTGGCTCCCATCTGTAAGCACATCATAGCATCAGTAGCCTTGGTTTCCCCACCCCCCCAACCCCCATGAGATAGATCTCAAGGTGAGCTTTGGACCACTTTTCCTTCAGTCTCTGCTCCATTTTTGTTCCTGCAGTTCTTTTAGACAGGAGTAATTGTGATCAGAAATTTTGACTGTTGGTTAGTAATCTAATTTTGCTACTATGGCCAGTGCCATAGTAGTAGTGTTATTTGAACATTATGATACCTCCATCATTGGTACTATCCTCAGTAATGCTTTGACTATTCAGTCTTGCATACTTTCATATTAACTTCAGAACTTTATTTTCTATTTCTGGGAATGATAGCATTGAAACTCTAATTGGAAATGCATTGAATTTTTAGACTTTTTTCTGCCATGTTCTCAATATTAATTTTGTCAATTTCTAAGAGCCTACTAGTATATTCTATTCATTTCTTTAGTGTCTTCAATTTTTTTTAAATAAAACAAAGTCTTTTGCTTCTTCTGGCTTATTCCTAAAGAGTTTACATTGCCAAAGTTATTGTGGGTGAGATTATCTTTTTCTGTTTTCTTTCTCAGTGTAAAACAAAGGTATTTGTTTTATGTGTTGACTTTGTAGCTTGCTACTTTGCTTAAAGTGTTTATCAGTTGCGTTTTAGTGGAGTTTTTAAGGTCCTTACCTATAGGATCATATCATTCAAGTACAGATAATATAACTTCTTTTCTATTTGTATCTATTTTATTACTTTAAACACCATATTGAATAACAGTAGAGGAAATAGACACTCTTCTTTATTCCTGATTTTACAGGAAATGCTTTTAGTTTTTCCCCATTGAGCATAGTATTTGACATATATTTGTCATTCATATCCATCTATATGTTGTAGTATGGTCTGTCTATTCCTAGTTTCATTTCATAAGGGAATGTTAGAATTTGTCAAAGACTATTTCTGCAGCTATTGAAGTGATCATGGAATTTCTCCTACCCAATTTATTTATGAGATATATTACATTTATTGATTCACATTTGTTAAAGCATGCTTGCACCCCTAAAATGAAGTCTGCTTAGCCCTGGTGAATGATCTTTTTACATTTTGTTAAGGTCAGTTTGCAAATATTTTACTGAAGGATTTTACATCTATGCTCAACAGGGAGATTGCCCTATAGTTTTCTTTTATTGTTGTGCTCTTATTTCATTTTTGTATAAGGTTAAAATGATCATGATAGCGTTTCTCTTTTGGTATTTTATGGAATAGACTAAGAAGCACTAGTGTAGGTTCTTTAATGGTTTGGTAAATCCAGGAGTGATTTAATCTGGATCTGGCCTTTTCAAGCTTGAAGAATTTATTTTTTTCTTTATTTCTGCTTCAATCTCATTACTTCTTATATATCTATTTATTTCTATCATCTTGACATAATTTTGGTAGATCATATGTAGAAATCTAATCATTTCTTCTATATTTTAAAAGATGCCTAAATTAATCTACAAATTCATTGGCATATACTAGAATGTTCTGATTTTTATTTCATGTTATTAATCCATGTCTTCTCTCTGTATTCTCATTAGTTTGGCTAAGGGATGTGTCACTGTTATTATTTTTAAAGAACAACTCTTTGTTTCAATTGCACATTTGTATTATGGTTCTTTTCATTTCTACTTCATTATTTTCTATCCTAAACCTATTATTTCCTCTCAATCTCCTGATTTCAGTTTGACTTTAGTAAGAAAATGAGATATAACATTAAGACATATGTTTGAGGTTTCTATGTTTTCAATGTAGGCATATATAATCCATGTAATTCTCTCTCAAAAACAACTTTCAGCATAGCCCACGGATGCAGATATCTGCTATTTCCAATTTTATTTAATTCTAGAAGTTTTTATTTCCCTCCTTATTTCTTCAATGATCTGTCATTAATCACTAGTGTATTTACTCAGTCTCTGGAATTTGTGGATTGGTTTGTTTGGTTGTTGTTTTTTCCCTTTTTGTTTTGTACTTTATATTGTTTTGATTACCATTTTTCTGTTTTAATCAGATAAAATACAATAAATTATGTTCATTTTCTTAAATTTGTTGAGATTTGTCTGATGTACTAAAATGCTATTTGAGAGAAACTTCCAGGATGTTCTGAGAATATTGTGTATTCTGAACAGTTTGGCTGGTCTGTAAATGTTTGATAAGCCATTTTATCTGTAATGACCTTGTGTATGGAAAACATATTTATTAAGAATGAGGTATTGAAGTTACTCAGTATTTTTGTTTTTAGGTCAATCTGTCCCATTATATCCAATATTACTTATTTTATAAAATTGATTTCTGGCCATACATGTTTATAATTGTGATATCTTCTTTGATGACTGTTTTATTAACCAGTGTTAAATTAACTTTTTCCTTTATTTACTGATTATTTTATTTACCTTTCAAATGTTGTCTCCCTTTCTGGTTATACCTCCAAAAACCCTCCCATCCCATTCCCCCCTCTCCATTGACTCTAAGAAGTTGCTCCCCCACCCACCCTCTCTTGCCTCACTGCTATAGCATCCCCCTTCCCTGGGTCAACAAGCCTCCACAGGACCAAGCACCTCCGCTCTCACTGGCGCCAGATAAGGCAGTCCTCTGCTATATATGTAGCAGGAGCCAGGGACTCACCCATGTATATTCTCTGGTTGGTGGTTTTGTCCCTGGGAGCGCTGAGGGGTCTGGTTAGTTGATACTGTTGTTCTGCCTATGGAGTTGGAATCCTCTTCAGCTCCCCAGTCCTTCTAACTCTTCCACTAGGGTTCCGGGCTCAGTCCAATGACTGGCTGAGTATCTGTATCTGTTTGAGTCAGGTGCTGGAAGAGCCTCTCAGAGGACAGCCATACCAGGCTCCTGTTTGCAAGCACTTATTGGCAACAATAGTGTCTTGATTTGGTGTTTGTGGATAAGGTGGATCCCTAGGTGGTGTGGTTCTAAATGGCCTTTCCTTCGGTCTCTGCACCATATTTTGTCCTCGTGTTTCCTTTACACAGGAACAATTCTGGGTTAAAATCTTTGAGATAGGTGGGTGGCCTCATTCCTCAACTGAAAGACATGTCTATCTACTGGAAGTGGTCCCCCTTCAGGTTCTATCTACACTCTGTTGGATATTTTTGGCTGGTGTCATCCCCATTAGGTCATGGGAGCCTCTCACATCCTTAGCATCTGAAACTTTCTAGTGATTCTACCCATCCCCCAGCCTCCATTGCTACACATTTCTATTCATTCTCCTGACCCTCTGGAAGTCTCTCCTGTCTCTTCCTGTGGGGCAGTGGGCTGTGAGAAGCAGCTGGGTGCCTGTTCAAGCATAAGGTTCGAACCCTGGACCCTCATGGGACACAAGGCATTCGGCATCGCTTCTGGAGCCTGGTTCTTTTCACTCAGTCTCATGGCCCCCACAGACCCTCCCACAGAGAAGTCTATGGCCACCGTAGGAATAGTGCCTAAGCCTCTCCCACATGTAGATGAGGCATCCCCAAGCTCTCCGACCAAGCCAATGGGGTTATCTGCTACCAGACCTTAACCTACCCCAATACTGTATATATTGAGCTAACTCAGGAGATGTAAAAAGTGTGTGCAAGAATCATGCCATTGTCCAAGAGTTTCTGTCACAAGAGCTGTAACACTAGAGCTGTGACACTTGGGAAGAGTTCTGCTCTCCAACCGCCTTCGGGATTCTCCCTTCCCTGCTGCCTGGACCGGATGGGCATGGAGAGACGAATGCAGCACCTGGGGGCAACCAGGCGATGACAGTCCGGGCAGAGGCAGCGGCAGTAGCGTGGACCCTCCCTGCTTGCACCCTGTTCCCAGCCAGGCTGGAGACCCTCATGGGACACCCTTTAGAACAGGGACCTACATCTTCCCATACCGGAACCTGCCCTCCCTTTTTTTTTCAATTGAAGAATTCCAGGTAATTCACTTTCATTATAATCTATTACTATTATTATGGAATTGGTAGTTAAAAAAAAATGCTCTCTTGCCTTTTCATCTCTTTTATGTTTCTGCCTTAGGACTTTTACATTTAGAATGGGGTGTTGTTTGTTTGTTTGTTTAAATGAGTGGTGTTCTTTTAGTTGAAGACTTTGCAATATTTCAGTCAGATGAGTCTGTAGCATGGTTGAATCATTTTTCTTCCCTATTGAGCTGGGGTGTAACTAAATAAATAAATTCTAAGCATACAAGTTCAAAACATCTGGCTACACTTCTAGTACTAACCCCAAAGCAGAATACTAACTGAAAATTCAATCACAAAGGATGTATTCACCCATTATGAAAATAATAGTTGCAGTCAATTAACAATTTCCTCTTCAATTCTAATAATTTTGAGTAATAAAGAAACAAGGATAGTAGAGTATAGGTAAGGTATTAGTTACTATAGGTGTTAATGGAATTTAAATAAAAGGATAAGTCTAGTTGTTAGTATTAAAAGCAGTAGATTAAAAAGTAGAAAAGAAAAAGTAAATTGAAGAAGGGAATAAAGATAAAGGAGGATTATGTCACTTATAGCTAAAGGTAGATTAAAGGATGGGGTGGGTAAAGAAATGCAACCAGTTCATAGTCCTGCTACAGCTGGGAGACACATCAATGTCCATGGTCCAAATTACCAATGGCCATGCAGTTGTCTGAGGTCTGCATTGCCACCTGAGTCTATGTTGATATCCGTGGTCCATGCTGTCTCTACCTCCTGCTACAGTCAGGGGCATGTCGATATTTGTGGCTGAAAGCCAGACAGATATCCATGGTCTTTCTGAATCCATGTTGATACCTGTGATGTGTACTGCCACCAGAGACCATACTAAGGCCCATGATGTGCTGACACTCAGGCTACGCAGATGTCTATGGTCTGTGCTATCAACAGAAACCATGTAGAAGTCCATAATCTGTGCTCCCATTGATTGCATTGAATGCATTGATAAAGGATAAGGAAGCTACTTTTTCAGTGGTATAGATGACTGTAGACTCACAGTTGAGAAAGAATCACAGAAGGCTTCTGTGACAACACCTCCTCAAACCGCCCCCTCCCCCCAAGTAACAGCCTAGATGGAAAGCCATCTGAAGAGAACTCTTAAAAATGTGATAAAGAAGCCAATGTGTAACTCTCCAAACTTCATAAATTCTATGTGTTTGCAGGTAGGAAAGAACTCAGTTTTCTTTAAGGAGCTGGACACTGGGAGTTTGACTATGCCCAATGGGCAACACAAACTGGACTTGAGGGGTTTTTGTTTTGTTTTCTCTTTCTTGCTTTTCTTGGAGTGGGGCCACAAGGGTTAGGGGACAGAGTTGAAAGGACTGAGAAGTGGGTGTGATCAGGGTGCATTATGTAAAACTTTGAAATAATCAAGAAAAAATATTATGTTGGGGGGAAAAAAGAAAAGAAAGACATGCAACTAGACACCCTAAAATAACTCAAGGCTGAGGTAGGCAGAAGCCCACCCTATCACCACCACAGCCCAAGACAAACTTCTATTCTTTGGTAAAAGTCTCTAAAGGAAGAAGAGCAAGGGAAGAAAGGGAAGGAAAGGAGGAAGTGAGAGAACAGGGTAAGACAAAGCTTACAACTTAACTACTCTCCAGCTATCCAGATTATCCTCAGAGACTCTAGCAGTCAATGCTTACGAGCCATCTGCCACCTTCTTGCTACGCTTTTCTTGCCTTCTAAAGTGAAATTAGTTTTAGAAGTTTCCTCTCGGGTACTCCTGGAAAAATTACCCCAATTTAGCAACCATTTAAAAATATTCTTTAATAAACCTATATTTATATAAAACTCCCAACAATTACAAGTATTCAATTTTATTAGACAGAAATAAAACATTTTTGTACCAATTTTATTATAAATATGAGATAAAAATAAAAAGGACAGCAGAATCTTCATAAAAACATATATAACAAATATAAAGACTTATAATCATTCTTGATGAGTAATTGTTTCCCCACAGGACTGAAAGATGACAAATGCTAGTCAGATATCCTTTTGCAAATACATAGCCTTCAGAGCCTATGCACTGTACTGTAATAGGAATGAGGTTCAAGATTATCGTCATGTTTAAAGATCTTTGGTTTTATATTTCTTATGTAGGTTATAACACTAATTTTCATAATTTACTTAAAGTTTGTGATTCATTATATTTACTGTCCTTGGATGCGTTCATTTAACAATAACATGAGAGACATGTGTAGTAAAAAATATAGTCAGAACAACACAGTAAGGCCAATATCACAAAGCCTAACTCTGAAGGTAATTTATAGCAAATATAAACAATTCTTATTCTTTTAAGATTCTGCATGCTCTAAAAAATAATAAGAGCATTATTAGTAAAGAGAAAATACTTATTAACATATTTATATAAGTTTAAAAAATATTTTCAGTACAACAAATTTCTGGTCTTTAGTATTCAAGTTATATACTATACATTTAAAATGTTGAAATATATTAATTAAATTACTTATATTTATTCAAAATTATTTACAACACCTGCTTGCACAACATCCATGTTATACTGAATGGGAGAAGGTAATTTAGGTATAATCCCTGCCTTCTGGAAGCTTATCATTTAATTGGGAGATGATTAACAAGATAAAGTTCAAAATTATAAAACAGAGTAAGACAAGCATAGAGAAAATACTAAACTTTCAGAGTTTTCTTTCCTAGCAGCAAAGCATCACGTGTTGAGTGGGATGAAGTCATATCTAAGGGGACTGCTTTCATTCTTTCACTCTATCATGTTGGAGCAAAGTGCTTCACTGGGACTTTAGTTTACATTTTTCTACTTTGTGATAGGAATCTATGAAAAACGTATTTTCCATTTTCACTAATCATAGCATAGCTAGACTATATGTACAGTTTTGAATGTCTTGACTTCTGTACTATAGGAAAAATAGGAAAAGATCCCAAGTTTACTAAATCCAATTTCAATTCCTACCCCTGCCATGTGTGTGTTTGTGTGTGTGTGTGTGTGTGTGTGTGTACATGCACACGTGTGTGTTTATAAATAAGATTTCAAGGCTCAGAAGCATGTAAATGATCAGCTTGCTAAAAGGTTCTATGGAGAGTTTCATGAACAAAAGCCAAAAACACAGGTTTAAAAAGTTACAAGATTATGTATTGAAGTGGGCTATGCCTCATTCTTGTGCAAAACTTTTGGTAGGAGATATAGTCATTGACTGAGTGATAAGGAAATTGAAGGATGCTAAATATGAAGAGAAGAAATTAACTCTAAATCCAAGCTTAGACTCACCAAAGAGAAAATAATGTTCATAAAAAGACCACTCAAATGTGATTGGTAGCTCTATGCAAAACAACCATAAACTAGAAGCAACCCAAATGTTCATCAATTGGTGAACCAATCAGTCCATGCCAGTCCATGTCTAGACAACTGATTACTACTGAAAAACAAAGAGAAGATTTTTTCCAATCTGTAGGTTGCCGATTTGTCTTTTTGACTACAACCTTTGCCTTACAGAAGCTTTCCAGTTTCTCTATCAATTTATCAATTCTTGATCTTAGAGCCTGAGCAATTGGAGTTCTGTTTAGGAAATTTCCCCCTGTGCCAATGAGTTCGAGGATCTTTCCCACTTTCTCTTCTATTACATTGAGTACATCTGGTTTTATGTTGAGGTCATTGATCCACTTGGATTTGAACTTTGTGCAAGGTGACAAATATGAGTTTTCTTTCATTTTTCTACATACAGCCAGTTAGACCAGCACCATTTATTTAAGATGCTTTCTTTTTGCCATTGTATATTTTTGGCTTCTTGGTCAAAGATCAAGTGTGTCTAAGTGTGTGGTTTTATTTCTGAGTCTTTAATTTTATACCATTGATCAATGTGTCTGTCTCTATACCAATATCATGCAGTTTTTATCACTATTGTTCTGTAATATAGCTTGAGGTAAGGAATGGTGACTCCCCCAGCAGTTCTTTTATTGTTAAGAATTGTTTTCACTATTCTGGGTTTTTTTGCCTTTCCAGATAACTTTGAGAATTGCTTCTTCCATGTCTTTGAAGAATTGTGTTGGGATTTTGATGGGGATTGCTTTGAATCTACAGATTGCCTTTGGTACAATGGCCATTTTTACTATGTTAATTCTGCCAATCCATGAGCATGGGAGATCTCTGCATTTTCTGAGATCTTCTTTGATTTCTTTCTTAAGAGACTTGAAGTTATTGTCATAACAGATCTTTTACTTGTTTGGTTAGAGTTACCCCAAGATATTTTATAGTATTTATAGCTATTGTGAAGGGAGTTGTTTCCCTAATTTCTTTCTCAGCCTGTTTATCATTTGAATAAAGGAAGTTTACTGATTTACTTGTGTTAATTTTATATCCAGTTACTTTGCTGAAGTTGTCTATCAGCTGGAAAAGTTCTTTGGTAGAATTTTGGGGTCACTTATGTATACTATCATATCATCTGCAAACAGTGATACCTTTATTTCTTCTTTGCCAATTTGTATCCACTTGATCTCTTTTTGTTGTCTTATTGTTCTAGCTAGCACTTTGAGTACAATATTGAATAGATGTGGGGAGAGTGGGCATCCTTGTCTTGTCCCCAATGACCTTGTAGGAGGACCAGCAATCTCAATTAACCTGAACCCCCTAGATCTCTCAGACACTGGGTCACCAACTAGGCAGAATAACCAGCTGATATGAGGCCCCCAACACATATACAGCAGAGGACTGCTGGGTCTGGGTTCAGTCAGAGAAGGTGTACCTAATCCTCAAAAGACTGGAGGCCCCAGGGAGTTTAGAGGTCTGGTGGGGTGGGGAACATCCTCATGGAGACAGGGGGACTGGTAGGAGGTATGGGATGTGGAACAGTCAGAGGGTGGGCCAGGAGAAGAATAAAATCTGAAGTATAAAAAAGAAAAGAAATCAAAAACAAAAACAAACAAATCATAATGGGAAATAACAAATGTAAACCAGCATCAAATGCATCATACCAGTGGGTGGCTTCCAGATACAAAAAACTGAAATAGAGTGTATAGTTTTATAAATAACATTTGATTAAGATGAAATGACAAAACAATAAGAGATAAATTATTGACACTGCTCAGTGTCAAGGGGTAAGAGTATTGACTTTGAACAAACATAAGAAATATTTTACAGTAATCAAATTGTACATTAAAATAGGTACATTTATTTATATAATTTTACTTCAATTATATTGATTTTTAAAAGTATATTCTAGCATGTTAAATGATGATAGAAACCTGTACTCCCAACATTATGGAGGCAGAGGAAGGAGAAACACTGTAATTTTATGGACAGCTTCTTCTACATACCAAGTTCCAGGTCCAAGTTCTCCAAGTCTCCAAGACCTGGAGAAACATTGTTTCTCAAAGAAGTAAACAAGGATAAATACATTGAAAAAATAAATTATAAAGTAGATTCTGGCTTTTGAGTAGAGAATAGACTTGGAGGAATGAATCAGGGCAAGGGGAGATGCAGGGAGATAAACTACAGGTTACTGAAGTTATTCACGGTTGCAACAATCTGGGGAGGACAGTGGTTTCTTAAGCCATCACATATATTTTGTCATAGTACCAGAAAGCTGATGGATACAATAGTCAGATTGTGACAAGTCTCTTGGCGAACAAACTAATATTTGCTACAAAAAAGTCCTTATCTATAGGTTGCTTTCAACAGGATATATTTGGTTGATTTAAGATAATTTATAATAAAAGATAATAGTTACATATAAGACATTAGTCTTTAAAAATTAGTACAAATGGTTTAGTCCCTGGGAGCTCTGGGGGTGGGGGGATGTAGTTGGTTGGTATTGTTGTTCTTCTTATGGGGTTGCAAACCCCTTCAGCTCCTTCAGTCCTTTCTCTAACTCCTCCATTGGGGACCCTGTGCTCAGTCCAATAGTTGGCTGCAAGCATCTGCCTCTGAAAACCACCAACCAAAAAGTATATATGGAGGGACTCATGGCTCCAGCTGCATATGAAGGAGAAGATGGCCTTGTCGGACATCAATGGGAGGAGAGGCCCTTGGTCCTATGAAGGCTCAATGCCCCAATGTAGGGAAATGCAAGCACAAGGATGCAAAAGAGTGGGTGAGTGTGTGAGGGAACACCCTAATAGAAGCAGGAGGAGGGGAGATGGGATAGGGTGATTCTGAGAGGGAAACCAAGAAAGGGGATAACATTTGAAATGCAAATAAAGATAATATCTAATAAAAATATTAGTACAAATGACTATGAGTCATTCAATATAAAAGTGATCCTGTGAGGAGGGAAATTCCTCAGTGGGAAAAATTAAAGTCATAAGCCTGAGTTCAATCTACAGAATTCAAGTAAGAAAAGACAGATGTGATGATAACCATCTATAATCCCAGCATCTCAATGTGGAGATGGGAAGTAGAAACAGAAAAACTGGCTGGAAGCTCATAGTGCATCTTTTATGATCTCCATATTTGTCACAGCAAATGTGCATCCTCACAGACTCATACACACACACACACACACACACACACACACACACACACACACACAAATAAGATAAAATAAATCAGACATGTGTACTGAGTAAAATACCTCTTTGGTGCTAAAGTTCTGCGGTTGAAAAATGTGTTATATTACTGTCTTTATAAAGGATATTGGTTAAGCTGACTCTTTACTCCATTTTAATTGGTTATAATAAATGAGAAATTTTAAAATGTCATGAGTCTTTGAGTTATACTGAACTCCATCATTGAGTAATAGTGAACTCTAAGAGGGCAGCCATAGATCATTGTCCTAATTAAGAAAACAACAGAGGGAGGTTTGATTCCCACTAACTCTCTTTTTAATCACTCTTCTAGCTAGGTAGTTACTAAAAATATGCACCAGACTGCCTAGGAGCAAATAAGGTGGCTTCCTCTGATTGCCTCCGGTGTACATAATATGAAGGAGACTATAGGCAGTGAAAAGAGGCAAAGAAGGTCTCATGCTTCCCTGCATGGGAAAGTGCCTTCTTTACAACCTTCATCTGAGTCCAGGCACGGTTCATGTAATTATGGTATAAAATCAGGGTAAAGTCATTGTTACCACAGCAATCTGTACATTTTCTGGCATGTTGCCATGGTCTTTCAACTTATGGTATTAAAGAACAGGGAAGAGGCTGTAGAGATGGAAAAGTGGTTAAGAGCACTTACTATTCTTGAAGAGGGCCCAAGTCCAATTCTCATAACCCATGTCATCAGGCAGCTTACAACTACCTGTATCTCCAGCTCTGGGGAGTTACAAAGGACTCTTCTGGCCTCCTGGTCTTCTGCATACATGTAAAGAATAACAACATGCACACATACACACACACACACACACACACACACACACACACACACACCTTTTCTAAAAAGCAGAAGAGATAGAAAACTATACTGTTGACTAGGCAAGAAAATGTCTGTTTAAATGATAAACTGCCTTCTGTAAGCCTGCTGGCCTCTGAGCTAATGATGTTGACAAGGACTGAGGATGATGCAGAAGTTCACATACTTATTAGAAGACAAGCTTTGAAACACAGCACAAAATTTGAGATTTCTAGACCAGGAAGTTTTAATTTGTGTATCTATCTCCATATTGATTTCCACAGTTGAGAATACTAATATAAATAGCAGATAGAACTTTCTTCTTCTTCCCCTCACCAGCAGTTTTTGCTGTCTTGAATACAGCCAGTTTTACTGGAATAAGATAAAATCTCAATGCAGTTTTAATTACACAGAATAGTGGATTTAACATTGGCAGATTCATCCATGTATACAACTACGGACATTTTTTTATGCCCCACTCCATCTTTTTTGCCCATCTTTCCTCTCTCCTCAAATCTTCTACTTCTCTAATAGTCTCCTCTTGAATATTCAGGTAGTTTATTCTCTTTAACTCTCATACAGGAGGAAAAACATGAGCTATTTATGTTTCAGAGACTAACTTATCTTACTTTAACACAGTATCTAGTCCCATCCATTTTTCTAATAATGACATAATTTTGTTCTTTTTGTGGCTGAATGGTATGCCATTTCTCTTGGTTAGCCTCATGTGTGTGCACGTGCCTGTTTTCTTTATCTATCCATCCATCAGTAGACAGACACCTAGACTGACACCATAGCTTGAATAGTGTGATGAACACAGCTATGCTGATTCTGGTTCCCTGGGGGATGTGCTCAGGATGGTAGAGCTGGATCATATACTGCTCTAACTTGAGTCCTTCTCCACAGTTGACAATACTAATATAAGTCCCCAAGAATAGAGGATTTCTCCTCATTCTCACCAGTGTTTGCTGTTTTCTTCAGAACAGTCACTTTTACTGAAATGAAATCTCACTATAGTTTTAACTTGCATTTTCCTAATACCTAAAGACACTAATATTTTTAATAATCATCAGCTATCTGTACGAGTTCTTTTGGGAACTGTGTAGATGATCTGCCCACTGACTGATTGCACTTTGCCCTAACTTGCTTTGGTGTTGCTTTTCTAAGTTCTTCATATGTGCTAGATGTCAAGCCTCTGATTCTCCCTGCTATAGTCTGTCTCTTCACTTCATTAGTTATCTCCTTTCCTGTGCAGCTTTTTAATTTGATGAAATCCAATTTGTTGATTCTTTTATTTCCAGAGGCAATGGAGTTATATTCCTAAAGTCATTGCCTGTCTTTACATTTTCCTTATGTCTTCTTTTGGTTTCAATGTTTCAGATCTTACATTAAGGTCTTGGGACTGATTTATGTACAGAGTGGGATATGGGGATTTAGCTCTAGTGTTCTATATGAATATACAATTTTCCCAGCATCAATGGTTGAGGAAAATTTTTCTCATGAGTGTTTTTTATTCCTTAGTCAAAATATACATATCTATGGCTGTGCAGGGTCATTTTTGGATCCTCTGCCCTAGTTCACTGGTCTATTGCTTGCTTTTATGATGGTCCCATTTATGACTACAACTCTATAGTATAACTTAAAATCAAATATTGGGAACTTCCAATAATGTTCTTGGTACTCAGGACATCTTTGTCTTATAGGCTTTTGTGATTTTAGGACACTAGTCTAGCTATGTCAAGAATCTCATTTAAATTTTGAAGGTGATCATATAAACTTCTAGATAGCTCGTTTTCATATGGCCACTTCCCCAATACTAAATCTGCTGATTCAAGAACATGGAATGTCTTTTCATCTTCTAGTGTCTTCCTCAATTTCTTTCTCCAGAGTTCTGTAACTTTCATTGTAGAAGCCTTTCACTGTCAGCTTAAGTGCAGTTAGAATAACCTAGGAGCTGCACTCCTAAATATGTCTCTGTGAATGTTTAGAAAAGGTTTGAGAATGGAAAGCAAACTCAGAATGAGATCTACATCATTCCATGGGACAGGGTCCAGGGCTGAATGAAAATGAGAAAGTGAGCCAAGCACACCATTCATCTCTCTGGTTTTTAACTGTAGACACATGTGACCAGCCACCTCACATTCCTGTGGCCATGTTTCCCCATAATGATGGAGAGTATCCAGCACTGTGAGCCAATATAAAACCTTCCTTCACTGGCTTGCTTCTATCAATTATCTTTTTAACTATAATGAGAAAAGTAACTAACACACAGGCTTGTTCCTAAATATTGCTTGTGCTGAGAGAAGATTGCTTTCCTGAATTCTCAGCAGGTTGGTAGTCAGGTGTGGAAAATCTATTATTTTTGTATGTATTCTGACTGTGTTGGGCGCCACTTGGCTGAATTTGTTTATCAGATCTAAAAGTCTTCTAGTATAAATAAACCCAAGTAGCTACAGCTATCTGAATTGCAACTAATGTGTTACTAGTCTTATTCTGGAACATGTTTGATAAGCCTCTGAAAATAGAGCTCGTTCTGCAGCTGTTGGTGAAACACTCTGTAGCTGTGTCTAGTTTGATCTGTGGTACAGTTTCACTCTTAGGCTCCTTTTGTTCAGTTTTTGTCTGCATGACTCATTTATGTGACAGAGGGGTACTAATGTATTATATTGATTATCAACCAGAATTGACCCTTTGAAAATCAAATGAAAGGTTTCTCACATCTTAGCAACATTAATAAAATATCATTTATCTGTAAGTAAAAGTATTAACTCCATTTCATTAATTCAAGACTATTTCATTTCTTCCTATACAGTAAAAATATCTAGTTAGATAACTCTTCTATCTTGATGCCTTAACAGATATAGAAGGTCTCATCAAGTAAAATAGATTACTGTTTTATACTGGTTTCAAGGGTGGAGAGGATATTTAAGTAAAAATTATTTTATGTTATACAGAGTTTCTATTTCTTTGTTTACTGCATACAACTTGCCACAGAGATACTACATTTTGGTGATCTCTGTTAAAATGTTTGTTGTTGAAATGTGTTTATGTGTCTTATTAGATTACCTTAAAAGATACAGAGGAGAAATGAGTGACACTGTTGGTTATACTCCTACATGTAGGGTTTCTCTATTAGCCACAAGTCTGACGCTGGCTGCTTCCATTCTTCTCCGAGCAGTGTGTTAAAACGGAAAGGCTTGAAATATTCTAGACGATGGCTAAAAGTAAAGAAAGGAGGAACTGAAATGAACTATGCCTTTGTGAAACAATGGTCCTCTAAAGCTATTTGTTTTGTAACACTGGTGGTAGTACAACATTCTATTTTAAGAAATAACAAATGTTAAATGTATTCTCTATGTACAATTTTCTCATTGAAGCTATCAAATACTCAGTTCTGAAAACATGCACCCATATTTCAAAGCAGCCTTCTTCAGTTCTGCACACAGTTCCCTCACAGCTCAAGGGAAAAATAAATATCAGCACTCAAGGAACTCAGTAAAGTGTCTGCTAAGAAACCATGAGGAGTAGAATTCAATCCTCCCAGCATCTGTAAAAATGCCAGGGTACACAACTGTAATCACAGTGCAGAGAACAGAGACAGAATGAGACCTGTGGCTCACTGGACAGCCTGCCTACTCATGTGGGTAAGCTCCAAGCCGACGAGAAACCCTGTCTCAAATGAAGTTGACAATCTTTCAGAAGAATAACACATGAAGGCATCTTCTGGACTCTATTTGCATGTGCATACACTTAGTGCATGCAGACACATGTACAAACATGAACTCAAAAAAAAATCAATCTAACTCGTTCTAGCTGTAAGCCAATCATAAGCTCTTATATTCAAACTTTGATAAGTTCTGGTTCATTTTGGAGGACAAATTTGTGCTCTTTCTTTGCCAAAGTAAAGGAGACTAACATACAAGAATAATGACCTTGTTTCATTCCAAAGAAATACCCCACTATTATCCTAAAGTGTTCTCTAGTGGCTTAGTGAGCAAAGCTCACCTGTGCTTCAGGAAAGCTCTGAGCTATAAGCAGTCAATCACTCTGCCTTGCTTCCACCTCAGCCAATGTACAGTCACACTTCCCTGGGAGAAGCCAGAGGAGCATCTCATGTCAGTATGGTGGCACTCAGCTGGTGGCACCAAGATTTCTATTCCTTTCTCCCACCTGGCCAGAATTAACCAGTTTACAGTTGTATCAATGAATCCCAGAGTAAGATGCTAAGAATCAACAATGAAGAAAAGGCACAGAAAAAGAGAAAGAGCTAGGCAGAGAAAGTAAGACTGGTGGGGAGAAAGCACAAGTAGATGTTTAAGTGTGTCAAGCAGACACAAGCATCTGCTAGGAGAGATGAAGGGGAAAGTGAGTCAAGTAAAAGCATGAAACATTAAACATCTAAGGGAAAAAAGTCAGTTCCTGCTGCCTGTGGACTCAGTGTGGTCAGCACTGGTGAGTCAGGATGTTTAGAGGAGCCTAACAGAGGGATCCTAGTTGGGAACCCCATTGTTGCTAGACATCTCTGCCTTTTTGACCTTAGTCACTTTATCCCAAGCAAGGTTGTCTTAAGGGACTAGTCCTTGCAGCAATGCATGAAGCATTTAGAAGGCTCACCATGGCTATGTTGTTCTTCAGATGTCAGGAGAAAAAACTCAAACGGAGCAAGTATTGAAGGTACCTTGGCTTGAATTAAATATCTGCTGCCTCACAGGAGCCAGAGCATAAACTCAAGAGCCCCATAGAAACATAACTGTAAAAGGGGAATCCCTAAGCCACACTGTCTCCATCATATATTTATAATTCATTCAAAATTACTTAATCTAGATGTCATTTACCAACTAAGAAGTCATCTTATCACAAGCTAGGTTGCCTAGAAACATAGCTGATCCTCTTATTCTAATGAAGCAAACATGAAGAGACATGACTATTGTATAAGTTCTTTAGTAACAGAGAAAAAGGTTTATAACCCCTCTATCTACAGCACAAAACACAGATCCCTCTGGCTATTTTACCTAGGAAAAGGATCATAAATTAATTTGAAGCCATATCAGTAATAGCTGATGTAGCACTCACTAATTAATTTTCTCATACAATTATGAAAGACTAAGTGCTTTGTAATGATGGTCTATCCTGGTCAAAAGATGAGGGTCATGAGGGAACATAGAGCTCTTATCATGTACTTAAATGTATGTCATCGTCAAGCACCAAGTGTTACTGAATACTCTCACTTGAACTCATTTCCAAAAACTGCAGTTAGAACAAACTCCCTCTTATTTTCTACTTACAAGTCAGGTTTTTGTCCTTGTTGCAGCTCATGCTGAGGCACAGGGTAAAGTGCTTCATAAACTCTATCATTTGATCCATGAATTGCAAAGGAGTTGAATTGTGTCACATTTGGTGGAAAATAACTCCAAGGAAGACAAGCTTCACCTTCCCAATTAGTCTCTCCTCTGGACACTTTGAATGATAACACAAGCTCTTTCTATTAGAAATACAAAAGGAAAGTTCAAACATATTATAGATGTACATGTTGTGTATTAAAATAATTTTTTCATATGTTTATTTACTCACTTTCCAAACATTTCTTCTTCCAGAGAGTAAAAGAACTAAATGCTGTCCATGTCTGTTAAAATTAAGATTCCTCATGAGTATTGGAGAAAAACATTATCTTTTTATTTTCTATTCTATCTGGGATGTGTGTCTTTTAGCTAAATTTCCAAATAACTAAAAAGTGCAACATAATATTGGATAACTAAAGAAAGAGTCAGTATGTCACATTACTTAGAAATGGTGACTCTGAAATTACCATTTCACAAACCACTGTTGCCAAATCATAACATGTCACTGGCTAGTACCACTTGTCATATTCTTTACCCACTAGCAATCTCAATGCCCCTTTTTTTCATAGTCTTTAGATAGTAAATTATACAAAATACTTAATTTGGTTAGAAAACACAATGCATGAGAAAAGGAATAGTGATAATCATAATACTTGGAGTTTAAGTCAAACCAGCTGCAAAACTAAACCAGCCCAAAGAAAGCTAGAGTCAATTTCCAAATCTTGATCGAACAGTTTAAGCAAAGGTTCTTTCTGTAAAAAAAAAAAAACTTCCTCAAGGCTCAGTAGTTAGGAAACGTAAAATACAGGTTGACCAAAGCTAGTCGACAAGGCACAGACTTTAAGCTGTCGCTAATTTTTCACACTGCTGGCCTTGATCAGTCTGCCACTTGATTTCCAGCTTTCTACCATTTCTTCAGGCACCAATGTCACATCTCCACAGACAAACACAACATATTCTCAAAAGGAATTCTAGTGGGAATGAATAAGTGGGATTATTTGACTCAGTAAAAAGCAAAGGTTTGTGTGTATTTACATGAAATAAATTTTCTGTTTCTGGAAGTCTACAAAACATTTCTACCCAGATGGTCCTTTGTGAGCTTTTTGAGGAAAAATTTTCTCCAGTAAAGTACTCTAACAGAAGGCACGCAAACCCTTCCATTTAACAATCCTCTGGTTAACTTTATTGTTCTTACGGAGCTTTAGGAAGACCATAGGATGTGTAAAACTTCTTGCAAATTAAAACAGTGTTCTGGTTGCTTTCCTAGCTGTTAATAAGCCAGTACAAGAATTGACTGCCTGAAGCAAAAAAAAAAACGATTCTTGATTATTAACTATCCTGATGTTTATAAAATAAAACCACCCTGTGGATCTTATTTTTTTTTTTTTAATTTTATACACAATGTATAAACCATGTAGTTTCTTAAGGAAAAAATGTCTATTTTTCTCTGTATCCAATATTAGATTGTCACTTCATGAAAATAAACTGATACTACCTCATAAACAAAAATGACAGAGGGCAGTGAAATGGCTCAGCAGGTAGAGGAGCTTACTGCTAATCCTGATGTTCTGGGTTCAATTCCTTGAACCCACATGGTAGAGAGAGAGAATTGACTGCTGCAAATTGTCCTCTGATCTCCACATGTGAGCCATGGCACACACATGCACACAAATACATACATACATATATCTATAATAAATGAATAAGTGCTTTTTAAAAATGAAAAAAACAAATAAAAAAGAAACATATAGCTTAAACTTGGGTGCTTTGGCAAATCCAAGTTCCTTGCTGTCTTTTAGTCAAATTAGAACTGTTTGTCTTAACTTTTTTTTCTGAACTGTAAGGTGAAAGTTAATTAAAAAAAAAAAAAAAGTTAGTTAACAGTTAAAAATTTCCTACTTTTCATGAAAGTTTATAAGAACTAATCATAATCTTAAATAAAATACTTTGTCATGATAGTTGAAAGATAACATGAAAACATATCTAATTCTGGTTTTAAAAAAATATCTGCAGGGTCCTGGGAGCCTCTTGCTTTCCTGGCATCTGGGACTTTCTGTTAGCTACCTCCTCTGGCATCAAAGGGAGAAGAAGCCCTTGGTCCTGTGAAGGCTTGATGCCCCAGCATAGGGGAATGCTAGGGCAATGGGGCAGGAGTGAGTGGGTGGTTGGGGGAGCCCCCTCATGGAGGCAGGTGGGAGCAGGGTGGGATGGGTTTTTTTCGGAGAGCAAACCTGGAAGGAAGACAATATTTGAAATGTAAATAAACAAAATAACCAATAAAAATTAAAAAAAAATATCTGCAGGCCTAGTATGGTGAACACCTTCAGTCCTAGCACTTGGGAGACAGAGGTGGGTCATCTCTGTTCACTCCAGGCTAACTAGAACTACAAAACAAAACTAGAACTACAAAACAAAACAAAAAGGGATTGCAAATAACTGCAATTTCTGTGCTAGAGTTAGCATAAAACAAAAAGCAAACAACTAACACCTAACAGGTAGGAAAAGACATCTAAAATATCATGTAGATTAACTGGGGCTCTCGTGTCAGTTTAAAAAGGAACAAAGGCTATTGGACACTGATACTGAGAAACATTTACGTGACATGTAAAATAAATAATAGTAATATATACAAACATCTCATGTATCAAATGCATGCTATGATTTAGATAACAGGTGAGCCTAAGTTTCCTTTTTAACAACTACTCAGGAATAAAAGTTGGTCACTACATAAAGAAAGTTACCAAGTAAGTACTGAAGTTCAAAGAAATTCCAAGACAGCTGGGCATAGTGGCTCACACCTTTAATCTCCATGAGTTCCAGACTGGTCAGAGCTATACAGTAAGACCTTGTCTCAAAAACAAATGAACAAACAAAAAGTGCAAAAGTAATATTCTTAATGTGAGTCTTAGAAATTTTAGGTATGGTTTAGATTATATTCTTAGCATTAAATATAAAAATGGTACACTATGTGCTAGAAAAAAATATATGATAACTAAATGAATGAATACATGAATACACAATTTTTTAATACATAAAGTTTAATCGTTTAAGAGCCTAAAAGGAAACATTTCTATAAAGTAGTAATTCATTGTATCTTTATGTCTCTTTTTTCATTGAAAATAAATGTTTTCATACAATATATTCTTAACATAGTTTCCTCTCTATCTCCTGCCATATCCTCCCCATTCATCATCCATCTAACTTCACACCTTTCTCTTTTCAGAAAACTAACAGGCAAACAAAAACTGGCTAGAATAAACATGCATGCACACATACACATACATGCACTAAGAAAAACCACAAGAAACAGCACACATACACACACATTCAAACAAAAATAAAAACACAAAATTAGAAACTATAACATACAAACAAAAGACTAGTAAGATTTGTTTAAAAGCACAAAAGAAAAAATAAGGGAATGAATGAATGAATACGTGGATATTAGCCATAAGTGCAATATACCCATGCTACACTCCACAGACTCCAAGAAGCTAAACAGGAAGGAAGGCCTAAGTGAGGATGCTTGAATCTTATTGAGAAGGGGTATTAAAATAGTTATAGGAGGAAGATGGAATAAGGGAACTGGGTGGGAAAGGGGAAGGGGGAGAGGAATGAGGGGGTCAGGATCAGGTATAGGGAGAGACAGGAGAGGGGTCCAAAAGGCCAGGAAAATTAATGGACATCTCCAGCTGCCTGGGGTAAGGGTCATGGGTGAAATCTCTAGGAAGTGTCAGAGACCTGGGATGGGGGAGCTCCTAAGAGTCAATTCAGGTGGCCTTAGCTGAGATGCATAGCTGTGGCAACATGGAACAAGAAAAGGCCACCTCCTCTAGCCAAGCAGGACCTCCAGTGGAGGGATAAGGACATCAATCCACCCACAAAACTTTAGACCCAAAATTTGTCCTGTCTAAAAAAAAATGCAGGGATGAAAATGGAGCAGAGACTGAGAGAATGGTTAAACTGGCCCAACTGGAGATCCATCCCATGGGCAAGCACCAATCCCTGACACTAATAATGAAACTCTGTTATGAATGCAAACAGGAGTCTAGCATAACTGTCCTCTGAAAGCTCCACCCAACAGCTGACTGAAACAGACGCAGAGACCCACAGTCAAACATTGGACAGAGCTTGGGGACTTTTATGGAAGAGTTGGGGGGAAGGATTAAAGATCCTGAAGATGATAGGAACTTCAAAGGAAGACCAACAGAGTTCATTAACCTGGTCCCTTGGGGGTTCTCAAAGACTGAGCCATCAACCAAAGAGCATACATGGGCTGAACCAAGTCCCTGGCACATATATAGCAGATGTGCAGCTCAGTCTCCATGTGGGTCCCCCAACAACTGGAGTTTGTTGTCCCTAAAGCTGTTGCCTGTCTGTGGAATCCTTTTCCAAACTGGGCTGCCTTGTCTGTTGTTCTCAGTGGAAGAAGATGCACCTAACCCTGCAGAGACTTGATGTACCAGGGTGGGATACCTAGGAGACTCCCCACCCTCGCAGAGGAGAAGGAGAGGGGGAATGGAGAAGGGACTCTATGAGGGGAGAACTGGAAGGAGAGAGCAGCAATCAGGATATAAAATGAATAAATTAATGAATAAAAAAGCTCAAAAGAGAAAATAAGTAAGTAAATAAATAAATAGCTACCAAAATACCACTGGATTTATTTTGTCTCAGCCTTCTATTGCTGGGCATGGGGCCTGCCCTTAAGTGTGGTTTGTGTACCCAGTGGCGTTCCATTAAAAAAAACTATTTTTCCTTTGCAAGTGGTTTTGAACTGAAGAAACTGTCTTGCTTAGGGATGGGAGCTCTCCCTTTACTTCTAAATAGTTAATTTATTAATAGTGCAAATATTTAAAGTAATGATTTGTTTACGATTTTTTCACTTTGTATAAAACTTTATTACTACAAAATCATTTATATTAATAAATCAAAAATCACATCAGCATAACATACTCAAACATGTAGGATATATATATATATGTATATATATATATATACATACACACACACACACACACACACATATATATATATACATATATACTCTAAACATAAATTCTAAATGTATACATTGTACAAGACAATAGAGATTTAAAATTGACTCCAGTTAATATGACCTTTACTTAGCTGAACTTAGTAAGTTTTACTACAACCATACAATTTATAACTAGAAAACAGATGTGTTCATATCATATAATAATGGTTAAGAAAAACAGTTTATACTTACGGACAAAGTTCAACTTCTAAATACTGCTCAGTTGTATCATTCAAGAAAAATGCTTCCACAACTTATGAAAATAGACAAGACATAAGAAATTTCATTTTGATTAAGTAGTAAATAATTTATTCCATTAGAATAAAAAGTGAGTTACTAAGTTTCATAACTCATCATACTATTCCCTCATTAGGAAAGTAAGCAAAATAAATACCTAGAGTCTAGAAGAAAAGCATACGAAATCAGCTAACTTCTATTTCTCCCACAGAAGTCTATCATGAATTAAAAGGAAATATAAAGTCTTGTGATGGTGAGGCCATAGGGAAATCAGTATTTCAGCAGAGATGGACTCTCGGCCAGTTATCTTCATCTTGGAATTTATCCCAAGTACACAAATTAGACAACTAGAAAAAGAAATTACATGCAATTCTACCCATCAGAGTATGACTCAAAAAACTAGAAATGATGATGTAAACACCTATCTCTTCTTACATAAAATTATCTCCTGTACATAAAAAAAACACCTATTATTCATCAAAATGGTTGAAGTTACATAAGGCATGCATTTCATGTAAAAGAACACAATGGTGCTATTAGCATCCAAGAATAAAAATCCAAATATACTGAGTGGGAGATCTTGGGGGAAATTCTTAATTTCTATGTAATGTAATATTTTATATCTACAGGATGGCATCGTGAACAGTATCTCAAGAGGAAGCCTGCAGCTTGATAAGGATGTAGTACAAGAAGGTCAGAGAACAAACCTGAAACCATTTAATTTCCTGGTATGTCTTTTGGCCTTAATTTGATAAGTGAGATTACCTGACAGCAGAAAGTAAATATTAAATCTCACACTGGCAGTGTTTCTCCAGTAAGTAGCATACTCTAAAACTCCTACACAGGAGGCTTTTATGGTAAAGATGGCAATTTGAAGATTCTTAAAGGACAAAATGGGGAATATCAACTTTTTTATAGCAGATGACGTACATAAAGAAAGGAATGTGGCAGCAACACAAACATCTGTATTAGGACCTGCCATTTTTCTCTGTTCTGCTTGTATATTGGAGCCCCAGCGGTAATGGGAGGAAAGTCAGAATGACAGATGGTTAGGCAAGATCAGAAACTGCGTCCGTTGTTCAGAAGCATATTACTTCCTAACAGCAAGATAAAATAATAGTTCTCTGAAAGGTTATTAGAAAAAGATTTATGTTTGTAATAAAATACAATACTTCTACTTACCTTCATAATTCCACAGTTCACTGAAAGGCTTTCCTGCTTCTCCGAGAGGGGCTGGAGGATCATTGAAAAATGGAGCCCTAACCCTCATCTTCACTCCCTGCTCACATGGACTCAGCCTGATACACACTGGCTCATGCCTCACTGGAAAACCATCCCAAGTGTATTCAATTTTAAAATCCATCTAAAAGAAAATTCAACCAAATTTGTTAACAACATAGAACAGTTCCCTCTACTTAACAATGAAATAAAAATTGAAACAGGAGACAGCAAGTTAACCCAAGTAAGCACAAGATCCTAGGAGTCAATAGGCTATCTGGGCCATGGAAAATTATGGATTCTGAATTCTACTCCAAAATATAATTGGAGCTTAAAAGCTTCATGATTTTTAGTCTGGATGTAGCTCTGTTTCTTTGTGTGTGCAAAAATCATTGTAAATGTTATGACTAAGTCCACCACAGAAATTGTAAATGTACTTAACTACATGAGTTTATGTTTCTCCATATTTAGCCAAGATTTAATCCTTTGTGTAAAAATAAATATATCCATCTCATTAGTACACAAATTTGTTTTGTTTCTGACAGATAGTAATATATGTATGTGTATATATATGTACATATATACATATGTAAATTCATTATCAGAAGGTATTTTCCATTTTTCTTAGCATTTATTAATTGTACAAAATGACGGATTCTCTTATGACATTTCATACATATATATATAATATATTCTGATCATCTTCAATCCCTTATTACTATACCATGTTCATGTTCCTCCCTCAATGTTCCCCTCCTTCTACTTTCACAAACTGTCTCTATTGTTTTCTTTTTCTTTAATAATTGATACATTCATGGATGTATATAAATACATAAATATAACATGCTGAATCTCTGTAGTGTTGTTCATATACTCATACATGTTTTAAGGGCTGACTACTTGGTATTGGCTAGCCAACCAATTAGGGGGCTCATACCATACAACTAAATCTCCTCTCAACTCCCTTAGTCAAATTCTGAGACTTGACTGCCCTCGGTTTCTTTCAATTTCTTTGCACAAAAGCTGATAAAATAGACATCTAAATTGTCCCTGGCCTTCCTCACCTAGAATAACCTTCCCTGCCATTCTCTAACTGCTACACTGTTTCACTTTGATTCACACAATTTAAACTGCATGACATATATAGAGGAATTTTAGTTCTGCATGATCTGGTTGGAATACAGACACGCCCTAGTACACACCTTTAATCCCTAACAATGTAGATAAAGTTCATTTGTAGAAAGAAGCAGCCATGTTGAAAAGTGATGATTGAGGGGCAGACTAAGTGACAAATCAAAGAAAGACTTGACAGAATGAGTCAAAGATGAGATACACCCAACTCTCACGAGGACAAACAGTAAAGACACACACTGGGGGCTGGGGACACAAAGAGAGAGGAGGCAGTTTTATGGGTCAGTTTTACAGGGACAGGTTGCAGGTGAAAACAGAACAAGCCAGAGAATGAGAAGGAGCCAGAAGATTAGAACAGATTGACAATAGTTAATTTGAGGCCAAGCAAAGCAATTCAGTGAGAAGCCAAGAGAACGTAGTTTGAACCAATCAGCTCAGAGAGGAGTTTTGATCCAGAACAACTGAGTTGAACTAGCCATCCAGAGTTCAGAAAGAACTAGAAAGGTTGACCTTATTCAGAAGTAAGCTTTGAAATGACAATTACATCTGTCGAATAAAATTTACTTTTATAGACATATGTATTTATTATCTCTCAGCCTAAGCTAGAATATTCAAACTAGGAGCTATTTATATGTCAAGTGAATACCATTCTAATGTCTACAACTAAAATTCTGAGTGTACGGTTTTAAACAGAAGAGACTTGCTTTGTCAGTAGCTTCAAAGTCTTGTTAAAAAGCTATGTATTAATATAATGATATATCTAAATTGCAGCTTCTTCTAAGACTTGAGGAATATTAAGGGAAAAGGGAAGAAAGATTGCAGGAGCCAGAGATCATGGAGAACAGGAGCAAAAGAGTAGGTTCTGGACATGATATGACTGTTTATGATATGTACTCATGAACTCATAGTAGCTTTGGCTGTGTGTACACGGCCTGTGTAAGATGAGGTCAGTTAACATTTTGGCACAAAGGAGAAAGGGACTCAAATGTCTCCCATCCCTAGCTGAGAAGAAATTGGCAGTTGATGGCTTCTGTTGAAAGGAGAATTAGCTTTCTAAATTTAAGGGTGAGGCCCCAGATTTGTCAACTCAGATTCAAGAGACAGTCCCATATGGATAAATATATTAACAGTACAAACTGAATGCAGTGATTATTTGAAAACAAACAAACAAAAGACATGAAGCTAGGAGGGGGCAAAGATTAAGGAGTGGGTCTGGGAAGAGTTAAGGGGTAAGTATGACCAAAATCATTGTATGCATATATGAAATTCTGAAAGAATAAAAATATATTATGTATTATATATATATATGTGTGTGTGTGTGTGTGTGTGTATGTGTGTGTGTGTGTGTGTGTGTGTGAAAGTATTATATGCTACATTATAGACATGCATTATATATAATGTATAAATGTAAATATGTGAACAGACTTTAATGTACATGTACATATGGAAATAGCTGCAAGTGTGGGTATAGTATAACATAAAGAAAGGAGTCTAAGGACAAGTAATACTAAGTAATAGGGAAAGACAGTGCAGACAAAAGGACACAAGTCATAAAGAGGATGTAAGCTAATTGCTTTTCTAGCCTCGACTCTGTCATAGGTGTTTTGGGGAGGGGGGTTGTTTTGTTTGTTTACGGTGGAGAAGTGCATAAAGATGTAATTGATAATGAAAGGGTAAAGCCCTAAATGAAGATCTGTGGCTTCAGAGAGGCCACTCTGAGTGTCCTAAAGGTACTGCACAGTAGTGCAGAGCGTCTGGGAGTGTGTGACTGACTGTTCGAGAGGCTGCCCTAACTCAGTTATGTGGTTGTATTTGTGAACTCATTACAATAAAAATTACAAATGAATGAGGTGAAAATATTTTAAGGCTCAATCTCTTAAAGTTAGACCTCGTAAACAGCACTATGATAAAACGTCAAAGTCAGAATTACTACTACCAAGGTGATCACCATCCTACTACAGACTTACTACTACCAAGGTGATCACCATCCTACTACAGACTTACTACTACCAAGGTGATCACCATCCTACTACAGACTTACTAGCAGCTTTCTTAAAACGATGTTGTCAGTCTGTAGTTTTTACTTTTAGCTTATCTTCTTCAACGTACACTTTAAAAGGGTTAAAACTTCAATTGTTTTAATTTCTATATAAGGAAATCAAAAGAGAGACACACTCATGGAGCACTGCTTGGGACACAAAAAAAAAAAGTAAAAGAAATGTTAACAAATATTTTTTTCAATAAAATGACTTTTAAAAAAATTTCCAAGTTCCTTCATTTACAAAAAAAAAAAAGAAAAAAAAAAAAACACCTAGGATTTTTTTTTTTAACAGTACATACTGCGTTTTAGTTTGCATGTGGCACTGCACCACACATTTCTAAAAGAAAAGGAGGAAAGAGGAAGAGGGTGTCAGGGGACCCTGGAGGCAGAGAGACCATCAAAGGTTTTCAGTCCAAGCAAAGATGGACTTTAAAGAGAAGCTCAAAGGACATACCAATAGAACACAGATCTGGAAGCTCCGCTTAGCTTGTGCTAGCTGTGCTCTCTGGCCCAGGTCTGAGCAGTGGGCTCTCTCTTAGGCTCTGTCCAGTTGCTCCTGCATTCTAGAGAAAGAGAGTAGGAATTCTGAAACAGACAAACCTAATTTTTTCAGTGAGAGTGTTGAGAAGACACACAAAAGAACACCTGAAAGCTTTCAATCACACCACTTGAATTCTGGGTGTTTATTTCCTTAATTGTTTTAAGAGAGGAGGTTAATTCAGCAACACCAGCACTATAAAACCATTTGAAAATGAACTGTAAATCACGGAGATTATAAGAAAATATGTAAAGTAGCCATTCATTTATTATAATTAGAGGCTAACTGTAAACATTAAAACATTCGGCATAATTTATATCAATTGATGGTTAAAGGTTTCGATATTGAAACCATACTTTCTGGGCTCAAATCCTTGCGTGATGAGCTAGCTTTCAAACTTGCTTACTTAAATTCCAACTTCGTATATTCTGAAGGTTTGCTAGACAGGAGCCTAGCATATTTAATGTCAATACTAGTTTAGTGTCAATTTATTAAAATTACTAGTGGAACCTGTCATTAGTTTTCAAGTGGTTTGTGCTTATTTCGACCATGATCATATAAAACCAAGCACTTCAAATGCAAACATAAAAGTTCTATTTCACTACTCAGTTTAGACAAAACTATTGATAATTTTAATATACAAGTCACACTTTGCTTTCTCCACACCAATATATTCTATCAACGCTGACTGTAAATATGAAATTTATAGCTACTTACTCAATGCCAACTTCCAGCACAACAATGTAGGGGGTCAAACGTAGGGAAGTCTCTTTGAGGCGAGTCAATAAAAAAAAATTCATCAGAAAGTATCCTACACTGAACTTAAAAAGAAGTGGAGTTTGCACAATCAGTGGTCTTATTGTTTGTTTGTTTGTTAAGTTCATGGCCACTAAAAATCAGACCAGGTTGAAGCTTCACTGGTTCAAAACTAAATTAAACCTTTGTGTGGCTAGTACCAACACATACATATTTAACAGAGACTCTTTTTAGAGGAACGAGGCTAACACTGTTAATGCTGTTTTTGTTTTATTTTTGTGTATGTCCATGTTGGGGAGTGCGTCTATCCCTGTGGATGATCTGAGGTTGAGGCAGAGTATCAGTGGGATGTCCTTCTCAAATGCTGTTCAGCTTTTTTTTTTTTTTTAACCTTTCTTAAGTTTATTTTCACCAGATATTTTCGAACCGGGAAAAAAAAAATCTCATTAACATGCCTGATCTTACTTTTTGAGACAATGACTCACTGACTCTGGAATCACTTTCCAATTTGTCTAGGTTGCTGGATAGAGAGTACCCCTTTCCCCTCATCCTGTGTACTCTCCAGCGCTGGTATTAAAGGCATATGGGGATCTGCCTAGTTTTTAATGTGGGTCCTGGGGAAGTCCAGGCAAGCAGTTCATAACCAAGCTATCTCAGGCCCAGGACATATTTAAAGAAACTTTATTTCAATGCATAAAAAATATAATCAATTAAAAGGGCTTTAAAGCTAGTGATAAACTTCAAGTGAGCATTTTTTTATTGCAAATGTCTTTTTTTTCCCCAACATTTTTGTATGTTTTATGTTTTAAGCTTTACAGCTCAAATACTCATAACATCACTTCGTAAAACTGTGAAAGGTAGTTTAATGCCCCAGTACAAATTTTATTTTATTTTGCAAAATCTTTATCTCTCCTTAAATCCGAAGAAACATCTCTGAAATACCCGCTAGATTTGCAGTCTATCCTGGATCCTGACCAGTCTATCCTTGAAGCCACAGGGTTAAAGATTGGACAACAGCTCTCTTTTCTAGGCACAAGAGAGTTAGCAGTTTCAGAGCTAGAATCCACAGCTCTAAACTGGAGGACTCATAGCCCGCCCAGTACAGACGCCCACAGACTCTTAGTGTCTGCGAAACCAAGACTCGGGGGAGGGGGAGTGGCAATGAAAAGCCATATCTAGTGCCTGCTCCTATCTCAGTTTTCAGTTTTCTTACAAAAATAAAATTAAATTAAAAATGCGCCACACTACCTCAGACAGACACTCGCTGCGCCACTGCGGAAGGCGCCAAGCAACCCACTCAGTCCCCAGCGCGGCCTCAGGGACCCGCCCACCGCCTGACAGATAGCCAATCACCTGCCGGCGCCTGAGACAGCGCGATGACGCACGCCGACGGCCGCGTGATGACGGGAGCGGCGTCACCGTCTCCAAGGAACGGTCCGGGGCACCGCTTTCAAAGTCGCAGGGCGGGCCGAGTGGACTCCGTGGCGGCTCGTGCTTCCCCGCGGTCCTGGCCTCGCTCCTCAGCCCCGCGGGGACGACGCCGCCGGGTCAGGCGCGTCCCCGGGTCGTCCTCCCGCGTGGTTTAACGGGAACTCGGCGCCCTCCGGCCGCGGGGCCTTTCTGTCAGTCCGGGTCCTGCCGAGCGCGGAGCGGAGTCTTGATGCGGGTCGCCTGGGTTCGTCCGAGCGGCGGGCTGGTCTGCGCCGCCGCGTGAGTGGGATGCTGATGTCTCCGCGCCAGGGCTCGGCTGCCACTGCGACCCCTTAGCTTTTTGTTTGCCCTCACAGCGGGAGGCAGCTTTTTTTTTTTTTGTTTGCTTGTTTAAAAAAATACCTTCTTTCCCCCGCGAGGAATCGATAAACGTGATGAAAACTCCAAACTAAAATATCGAAATGGCCACAGACATGGACTTACTGAGAGACCAAAGTAAGAGCGCCCTAT
The DNA here is from genome assembly GCA_030674055.1 of Rhabdomys pumilio. NCBI lineage: Eukaryota > Metazoa > Chordata > Mammalia > Rodentia > Muridae > Rhabdomys > Rhabdomys pumilio. The sequence continues at coordinate 103,898,150 of JANHMN010000001.1, forward strand.
TCCCTGGTGGAAAATTCATCTGTAAGGTGCAATGTCGCTTTCGTTGACCTACTAATGTGTTTGTGAATGCCGGTCGGTCCCAGCGTGAAAATGTTAAAAACTTAAGTCTGCTGCACAAAATGCTTGGTGATGTGCATGAGACTGTGTATGTAACTTAACGAAGTAGAACCGCTAGTAAATACTTGTAGAATATTTTTTAAGCATGCCTAGGAGTCGGCCAGGCACGAAATAGATTTGTTATGCGTCTCTTGTGCTCGAAGAAACTCGAGGGCTGATGGCCAGGAAGAGTTTCCAAGCCTGCAGCTTAGGACCTTAAGGCATTGCTCTGGTCATTAGTTTAATAGATATTTGTTGACCTAGTGTTTTATTACGTGCCAGGTGCTATTCATGTAGCTGATGTAGGGATGAGATGGAGAGAGTTTTGTTCTCCAAGCATGTAATTGGCGGAAGGAGATACATAAATAGCAAAACTACACTGAGACAGCAACTGCTGACTCGTTTGCATCAGTTACCAAGTAGTTGATGAAATTATTGAGTAAACATTGAAATATAAAACATAGCATCTACTAATACGGTGCTAAACAAATACTGACTATTGTGCATTGATTAAACTACCCCCAGAGGAGATTCTATGGGGACAGAAACTTGACACATCAATATGTGTTTACTGATAAGAAAGGTTTAGGTGTCCAAATTATCCACAACACTGAAGGAATTGGACGTATACTTTGTTTAAAAACAGCACAGTTGCCTTGAACAATATATAGAGGTTTATAGAGGAGTACAGTTCCTTTGCTGCAGCCATAATCATAGGGAAGAAGTGACCTAAGGAGCATGTAGAGATTGAAGGCTGAGAGACTTGAAAGAAGGGAAGAGAGCAACCCAGGTATTTTCTTGAGCAACAGGGAAGGTTGGGGAAACATGCTGAACTCCGTAGAGTTCACAGACCTGAAGTTAAGGACATACTCTCTAGGTTTGTTTCTGTATGTATATTGCCTAGCTTTCACGAGTTTGATCTTGGGCAAAATTCTTAGCTTCTCTGTGCCTCTGGTTAGTACATGTTAAATGCTCTGCTTCCCCCCACCCCACCCCACACACACTATCTATAGTGTTGTGGGATATATGCATACATATATATGTATGTGTATACACTGTGTGTCTGTGTTGACATTACAGCAGTAGCATCATTTCTTAGGAAAATGAAAAAACCTCCATCACTCTATAAAGATGAATAACTGTCTACAGTCTGAATAATCTGCGAGAATTGAGTTTTGCTTGGTGGAGAGACATCTGAATTTGAGAAGATGAGTTTTAGAAGAATAAAGCAACAATAATTCTTAAATAAAAATTGAATCCCAAATATGAACAAACCCAAGTAAGAGAGTTTATTTTTACTGAAAACTGAATTGTAAGTCAGTAAAACAGGAGCAGAAGAAGAGATTCCCAAATAGAAGCAGCAGAACCTCAAGGGCTTGGCATTTGTATATTCAGGAAATGGAAGCATGGGATTTTAAGATTTGTATGAAGAGATAACGATGAGTATGAGGAATCTGTGAGCTTTTTCTGTTACTAGACCTTGTATGCCAGTTAAAGATGGGGGTTGTCTCACTCGCCATACCACCTACTACTGTTGAGATAAAGATGACTGTGTCCATTTTCCTGTTTGCCTCTCATATTCTCTACATTGATTGTTTATTTGTTTGTTTTTTCAAGGCATTGTTTCTCTGTGTAACAGTTCTGGGTGTTCTGGAACTGGATTCTTAGGCCAAGCTGGCCTTTAACCGTTCCCTCTGTGTCAAGAATGTTGAGATGAAAGACGACGTGTGACACCATACCCAGCCTTCTACACTGACTTCTATCTTCTTAATTTCTTCTCACTGGCTTCATTTGTTTGTTTGTTTGTTTTGAGAAGACCTGGCCTTAGATTCTCTATATAGCCTAGGTGGGCTTCAAACTAATAACACATAAAGTAAAATAAATCTTTAACATTTTCAGAAGTCCTTAAGAATATGCCTTTATGCCTTTAGGGTACAGGAGGACTTCCTTCGTAGATTTGACTTTTATTTAAAGAAAGAAAATGATAATAAACTTAAGTATTGCATGATACTGCCAATGTCTCCAACATTTACAGAAGCAACTGGTTAATGCATTTCCATATTTATGTGTGTTTGTTTATAACATAAATTTAAAAAAGAAAACAAGCATCATGGCAAAGTGAAACATTCTTGTAACATATACAATTCAGGTCCAGAAATGGGAATGGCCTAGACTTCAAAAAATTTATAATCCCTCCCTCTTCCTCAAAGATAGTGAAAGATAATCACTATCTTTAATTTTATACCTTAATTTAGGTTTTTCAATATTTTAGTTTTAAAAAGTAAGATTGTGAACCATTTATTCTTCTGTGCTTTCTGGGGAGGGGAAATGGGGAAAGGGATTGGCATCTGAAATGTAAATAAAATATCCAGTAAAAAAAGAAAACAAAAAAAAAAAAAGAAAATTTATCCTTATCAGATATAGATTGGGTTAGTTCATTTTAATTGCTATGCACTCTTGGCAAAAATAAATATACATTTATGGGTGGGTGTCTGGCCAGCATTCATGTTTATGCATAACGTGCTATGGAAGCCAAAAGGGAGTGTTGGATTCCCTGAGACTGGTGGTACAGTTGTGAGCTACCATGTGAGTACTGGGATTAGCTAGTGTTGTGTCTGCTGAGCCATTTCTCTAGCTTCTCTTAAAATTTTTCATTTGTGTGTGTGTGTGTGTGTGTGTGTGTGTGTGTGTGTGTGTGTGTACTTTCCCTGTTTGTTTTCTGATGTGAATACAGATGTGGCATGTTAGAACTCTCAGCTTTTTTCTAGGCTATCTTTTTCATTGTTTCATGGCACTCCTGTTGAAATTAGATTCCATGTCCTACAATTTGTCCTCAGTATAGAACAGGTAATCTTTTCAGCCAACTTTAAGAATTCTAAAGCATTTATGTACAGCTTAGTGTTGCCTCTAGTTCTAGCACCCAAAAGGCAAAGACAGGAAGATTCTAGTGAGTCAGGCAAGCCTGGGTTACGTATGAGTTCTAGGTCAGCCTGAATGGTGGCCTATCTTCAAGAAAGGAAGAATATGGTGCATATCTTCCCAATTCTTTCGTTGAAGAAGTAGAAATGAAAAGACAATAAAGAATGTTTCCACTTCTGCCTGATAATTCAAATTTAGGAAATAAGGAAAATTAGTTCTTTGTAGCTATCCTGTGTTTGTTCCATCATTTGGGAGTCATTATTTAGCTTATGAATGTGTAAAAAAAAAAAACTAATTTTAATGTTCTAAAATGATGTGCTAAAATTGATGATTCATCTTATGAGAAGCAATCTTACAGACCAGAAATCTTCCATTGGATATATCAAATAGTAGCTACTATTTTTCTAGTTTTACAAAATAGATTGTTAACTCAAATTGATTTTTTTGTTTGTTTGTTTGTTTCAGATGTTAAGCTAAATGATATTCTTAGGCACCATCAAATCGAACATATTTTCAGAGACCCAACTATGCAGGTATGTGGAATAATTATGTATAAAAAACTAGGTCGAAATTTGATTGTAAGTATATCTACATCCTTATGAATTATTGATGACAGTCAATACAAATCCTCTATAAATTCTACTTAGAATTATTCACATTTGAAGTTGTCTATAACTTTTGAAATTTTTCTTATATCTTTGATTCGTGTAAGGGAAAATTTGGTTTTGCTCTCTGAAAGTAAGCTCTTTGTCTATAGAAATTGCTTTAATATTTTTCTAACTTTGGAGCTAATGTTATATATGTTAATGTAGCTGAGATCTGAAGTGGGAATTCATTTAAGCTCTGAAACATACTAAAGTGATTTCTCAAGATGTGGCTAGCTGTAGAATTATTTCAGTTATATAATCATAACATTATGACAAAAGGAATGTTGTTTAAGTGTCCTTCATATGTAAGGCCCTGAGTTGGACTCCTGTCTCCCCAACTTAAAAACCCAGAAATTATGAGTATAACATAAACTAACACAAGTAATAATATATGCATTGGCATTTAATGTTTATTTCCTAAGGTGCTTTTTTTTTACTTCAATTTTAGATTTTATCAACAAGGTATATCTGGTAAATATTTTAAAGCATAGATCTGAATGCTTAATTAAGCAGTAATAGCAACAAAAGACAGATATTTGAAGCTCCAGAGATCTCTGGACATGATATTGTAGCACATCTGCCAGATGCTATGGCTGGCTTGATCATGAAAGGTTTTTTGGTTTTTTTTTTTTTTTTTTTTTTTTTTTTACCAGCAACACAGCAATAGATGCAAGACCACCATTAGGGGTGTCTGTTATGTATGGTGATTATAATCATTGGAAACGTCAGGGGGGAGCAAACCAATCAGGGACACATCTTTTCTTACCATTACACAAGTTATAGTTGTTTTAATTCTTAGCAGGTATAGGTTCTTTTCTAAATGTACTGTTTTTATAATCATATAGTAAATCTTGATTCCTATCCTTAATTTTCATGGCAAAATAATTGTTTCTGCCTCCTGTTCCTTTGTAGTCCTCCGTATCTTCCCAACTCCATTGTCACACGTCTTTACCTTCATTGTGGACTTTACCATGATGAGAGAAGAGGTCGTGTGGTAGCATAAGACAAGTGTTGAGCTCCTTTCTAGCGTGATGCCCATAGCCTAGAACAAGTACAGTTCATGCCCTGAGGGTTCTCCAGCTAAAAGGTGTGGAGAAAAGTAGGATGGATCTACAGATCCAGCCCTGGAGTCAAACTTCTGGGGCTACAAGCAAAAGATATTCCAGAAAGTCCTAATGACATGCTGGCAGTCCTATCCACAGGGGAAACCCACTGTTTTGGGAGCTTTAAATCCAATGTGGGATTTGGTGTGACAGTGGCTTCTCCCATGTGGTAGATGAGCATTGGAGAAGAGAGCAGTTGCATTTTCTTCATGTCGAAGAGCACTGTAGACAGGCATGGCAGAAAGTTAATGCTATCACAGCCACCAAGAGATAGCTGCAGTTGTTCTTGGTTACCTCATATTTAGGTTCTTGTTATAGGGTCATCTGGGCTGGTCTAGGTAGAAGATTCTCAATAGAAGCCATCCTTACTTGCAGTTTAGCCTGTCACAATTAACTGCATTATAAAAAAGATAGACTATAGTTCTATTGGCAAGAATGTAAGAACAAAGTATTGGTCAGAGTATAAGCTGACAATAATGACTTCAAATTCTGGAGATCTAATGTAAGTATGCTATCTGCCATTAAGCATAATGTGATTTGGATGTAAATATTGTATATAGTCATTATTTAGCCTCACACAATCACTTAGTAAATTTTAAAAGCACAATGAGGTGTCGCTATATATTTCACATGATGGTTACAAATAAAATAGTGGAATGTGCTATTGTGTGGATTGTTTCCCCAAAGGTTCATGTATTGGAGGCTTAGTCCTTGCTCTGACAAAGTTCCAAAGAGAGAGAACCAAGTGGGAAGTGGCTAGGTCATTAGGGACATGACTCTTAGAAGGGAGTCACGCTAATCTTAGGAATGAGTTAGTCTCACAAGAGTTGTTACAAAAGAGGAACCCTATTTCTCCTTTGCATGTGCTTCCAGCATGATGCTATCAGCCATGCTGTGGTGAAGCTAGGACGGTACTCACTAGAGCACAGCAGAAACTGGCATCGTGCTCTTGAGCCTTAAGAGCTGTGAGATAGTTGGGCCTCCTTTCTTCAGACAGTATACAACCTCTGAAATTCTGTTGTAGGAATGGAAATGGACTAAAGCAACCATGCGTTGTTGGTGGGAGTCAGTAGCTTAAACAGAAAACATGCAATTGCCATTAGACTCAGCATTTGTGCCCCTGAACATCCACACACACGCATGCGCACTCTCATCTACACATATTTATAGCAGCTTTCCTCATAATTTGGCTACCTTTTGTAGGAGAGTGGTTAAGTAAGAAGCACTTGTGGTTTATCTACTTGTCATATTATACTATTGTTGGACAGTAAAAGGTGATGAGTTGACTGAGTGTGGGGGCTTCAACCTGTAATCCAGCACTCAGAAAGCTGAGTTAGAGGATGTTGTGATTTGGGGGCTATCCTAGGCTACAGAGTAGTAAAATGTGCTCCCAACCATCCAAGATACTCTACCAAAGGGAAAAAAGCCAATCCCAAGCGATTACATTCATGTTAAGTTCCTAAAATGAAAAAAAAAAAAAAAAAAGAAAGTATGTATAAGACTGACTGGTGGTTGTCTAAACCTGAGGATAAGGAAGTGTAGTGGGAAGGTAGTGTGACTAGAAGGAGCACTGAATGATCCTCGGCTCATGAAAACTTTCTTGTCTTCATGTATGTGTTATCGCTGTCATGGTTATGGCACTGCACTGCAGAAGGTCTCCATGCTACAGGGGTGTGACAAACACATTTTCAGCTTTGTGGTGTGAAAGTGATGCACATTCAGATCTTTTCTTGAATGAATAATACGGAAGATGCTCTCCCATGATGATGGGCAGCAGCAGCGAGCCCAGCTACATAATCACAAGTGTGAACATAGTCTGCAGGCTCTGTGTTGTTGAGCCACCATGTTTTATAGCACAGTGTGCTGAATGCATTTTGAACTTACATCATTCTCAACCTCAGATGAGACTGTCATCCATCTTAAACTAAGGATCATCTGCATGTTACATTGTGGCTTAACAAAATGTTTGCATTGGGGAAAGTTGCCCAAAACTTCCTGTCATTATTTTCTATAATTTTATGTGATTCTATAGTTCTCTCAAAAACAAACAGAAAGATTAATACTCTTTAAACTCATACATTAGAACTGAGGCAGCATTTAAAAGGAAGTGTACTCCCCTATTTGCATTCATTTAATGTAGAAAACGAAGAGCAAGAGCAAATTAAATTCAGTGAAAGAAAGGAAGTAGAACTTAAGTAATGAGCTGCCAGTGTAAAAATTAGGGAAAAATTACAAAAGTAAAAAGATTGGCTGTTTAAAAAGATAAAGTACACAACTCGCTTCAATGAAGATAATGGGAAAATGTCTATTAATGTTTGTCACTATAGTAGTTTCTCAGTAGAGAAACTACTGAACTTTGTTTTTAGTATGGTCTCTATCTGTGACTTAATGTCTCTATTTTACCCCAACATTTATTGCATTGTGTGGTGTTTTCCTGGTAGATGATGAGAGTATCTGTCTATGATAATTGTGTCACATGTTTCTCTGGAGCCTTTAAACCTTCCTTACAGCATATTGACCAGAACGGTGAAAGCAGGCAGCCTTGTACTGTTACTACACTTAATGTCAGGTTCCCTTGTTTCACCACAAATTGTGACAGTTAGTGTTAATTACTGGTAGATATTTTTCTCAAACAGAAAATTCTTCATAGTTCTAATTGGCATCAGCTTTTTTCTTTCTTTTCTTCCTTTTAAGTTACATTTGATAGATTTTATAAAGTTATAAAAATTTTAATGAAAATTTTAAGCCAATTTCAATTTTAACTAGAATAATGTGAAAAAATATTTTAATAACCTGTTTTTTTATAATTTTTAGTATTTTTTATATTTTTCTTATAGAACAGCATGTCCAGAGGAGGCAGAGGTGACACACTAGTAAACTCAGTAAATGAGCAAAGGTAAAGTCAAATACATATTATTTTTTCAATCATTTGATCATTGAAAGAGTTCCCTAGTGTATGGATGCTTATTGTGTGGTGTGCTGTAATTAAGCGTAAATGACTTGCTAGTGAGTTGATAAATACATTGATGGCATTTATGCGCGTGGACTATAATGGAGGATGATCTGACTGCTCCCCAAGATGCTTGCTAATGTCTAAGATCGTCTTTGATTTGTTAGAAGTAAGTCCTGTGGAAAGTGAGGCTTTACCAGGTGGGAGTCAGAGAAGCTGTTCGTTATCCTTCAGTGCTCAGGCTTCTCTCCTGCTCCTCCACAAGATCAAGAAGTTTTCAGTCCAAAATATTACTTGTGTTAAGGGTTTAAGAGAAAGGGCAAAATACTGATTTGTATTAGACACAAATTTTTATTTTGAAATTTATTTTACTTGTTACATGCTTAAAGTAAATGGAACTGAATATTCAGTCTTTTAATTCTGTACTTTCCTTTAGTTCTTTACCTCCTCTCATTGCTGAGTATGAGAAACATCTGGAAGAGCTAAACAGGCAGCTGACCTATTGCCAGGTAAGACGTCAATCATGTAGCTTTTGTAAGGTTTTACTATGAGAAGAAAACTATGAAAGTCTCATTCATCTGTAAATGTGTATCTATAAACACTAGCTTCAGTTTTCTTTTTAGTCCATTATTCCCTTGTTCTTGCTCTCTGGCAGAGGTATCTTTATGAAGCTGGGAGCTGTGTCCTGATGGCATTATTATTTGTTGGTATCTCTGTGCTCAGAATCATCTCAGAGCCCTTCAAACCTTACCCAAATTCTACCTACTTGTGTCATTATTTGCAGAATGGTTTCCCCCATCTTCAGATGCTATTTCTGTCACATGCCTTATTTATCTTTTAGATATTATTATCCTACTTCCAATATACGCTTGGGTTTTTGCACATATTTTTTTTTATTACTAGTGGAAGTTTATTTTAAGAATAATGGAAATAAATTTAAGACACTGTCTATGTAGACAGATCTCAGTCTTAGGGCTTCTGAGATTAGGCCCATAAAAAACTAAAGCAATACTATCCTATAGGGTTGTTACAGGCTTAAACATGTAACCCATGTTTTTAGAGTATAACTAATATTTATAATGTGTTTCTTTGAATTGAAATGTTTTTTTACATTTCCTCTCAAATTTTCTGATACCAAGATAACAATATAAATATTTCATTTTAAAAAGACATTTTATTTTTAAAATTAGCTTAGCTTACAGAGTAATGGGTTTCCATGTGGGGTTTTCCTATGTATTTATTGATCCCTCGTAGCTCCACCATCTTGTGTACTTCCACTTTTCCTTAACCCTTTCACAGCTGTACCCTTTGGACCCAGTGTTTTCTTCTCCACTTTTGTTATTGTTGTCTTCCCCACTGCCTTCTCTTAAAGCTGCTGCTGTTGCTCCTTTTTCCAGAATGTATAGAGTTGTAAAAATTAAACACTAGCCGGGCAGTGGTGGCACACACCTTTAATCCCAGCACTTGGGAGGCAGAGGCGGGCAGATTTCTGAGTTCGAGGCCAGCCTGGTCTACAGAGTGAGTTCCAGGACAGCCAAGCTATACAAAGAAACCATGTCTCGTAAAACAAAAACAAACAAAAAAAAACCAAACAAAACATTAAACACTAAAACACAAAGCTGCCAGTCAATTAATGGACAGTTCACAGAAAGAGAGAGAGAGAGAGAGAGAGAGAGAGAGAGAGAGAGAGAGAGAGAGAGAGCGCAAAAACAGCAGATAAATATTTAGAAGTATTTCTTAATCAGAATTTCTGTGTCTCAGGTTAAGCCCACAGCTAACAATGGCTATTCTTTGTTAAAGATTGAATATAATAATGATTGTATTAGGCCTACATACCAAACCCTAGATCAGTTCACTAACAGTAAAGAAAGCGTGATGCAGATGTGAGAAAGCATAATGGCCCTGTATAAAAATAACCTTCAGGCTGGTTTTCTCAGAATGGTGCTGTGGGAGTGGCAGGCTTTAAGCCCATTGTCCTTTTTTTTTTTTTTTTTTTTTTTAACAGGGTTTTTCTTTTGTAGCCTCTGCTGTTCTGGAACTCTGTAGACCAGGCTGGCCTTGAACATACCTTCACCTGCCTCTGCGTCCTGCTTGGGTTAAAGGTGTATCCCACCACTATTCAGCTGTCTTTTCTCTTAATGCATGGACAAGAAGAGGTTCTGTTGTGTGCTTTAAAGTATAGTACATAGTAGGCTTTGATGGTTTTCTAACTCTCTGACAAAATACCTGAGAAAAATGAGCTTAAAGGAGGGAAGGTAGGGATTTTGGCAAATGGTTTCACTCCAGGATACCTGGCTCTATTTCTTTGGTCCTGAAAAGAGATAGAAAATATGGTAGCTGGAGAACATGTAAGGAGGGCTGCTCACTTCATGGTGTCTGGGAAGCAGAGAGAAGAAAAGGAATGCTAGGACAAAATAAACCCTTTGAATGCTTACCCTTGGGACCTGTGTCTTCAAACTCGGTGGTCTCTACATTGCTCATGAAGCTACGGATTAATTTGTCGATGAAGTTGGAGGCCTTATGGTACAGTCTCCTCTTGAGTTACCACCTCTGAACATAACGCTTTCAAAACGGACATCTGTGGAGGGCATTTTCTGTGCAACCACCAATAGACCTTTGAACATCTGATGAATCCCAGGGCTTATGGGAACAAGAGAGTTAGAGCTAACATAACAATTTTTACAGTATTAATTTTTTTGATTAATAGAGTGGCATATACCTTTACTGTGAGAACACAATGCTTACATCTCCTAAAAATAGCTATTTTCTTTACATAAAGAACTATGTAGATTTCACCTCCAACTTTATTCCTATATAAACTTATAAAGTGAATATGTAAAGCCAGATTCTGTATTATCATAATATTTTGCAATTTAATTTTATTTTTTCACTTATTCACTGTACGTACGGTCATACTCACTGCCTCCTCCCAGTTACCTGCTCCCATAATCTTTCTTCCCCCCCCTTCTTCACTGAGTGAGTGGGGACCCCCCTGGGGATGCCCCCACCTTGGCACTTCAAGTTTCTGTGCGGCTAGGCACTTTCTCTCCCACTGATCCCAGATAAGGCAGCCCAGCTAGAAGAACATAATACAGGTAGCAGCTTTTAGGATAGTCTTCCTTCCATTTATTCGGGGCTCACATGAAAACGAAGCTGCACATCTGTTACATATGTTGAGGAAGGCTTAGGCCCAACCCGTGTATGTTCCTTCGTTGGTGGTTCAGACTCTGAGTGCACCACGGATCCAGGTTAGTTATAGGACTATAGTTCCTATCCACTTCAGGGCCCACGATCCTTCCTCCTATTTTTCCATAAGAGTCCCCAAGCTCCATCCACTGTTTGGCTATGGATGTCTGTATCTGTCTGAGTCAGCTACTAGGTGGAGCCTCTCAGAGGACAACATGCTCCTGTCTGTAAGCATAACAGAGTATCATTAATAATGTCATGGATTGGTGCTTGCCTCAGTCTCTGCTCCACACCCCAAGGTTGCATTTCTTATAGACAGGATAAATTTTTGTGCTAAAATATATCCTGATAAATTTATTTTGTGATAAATTTATCCTGATAAATTTATATTTTTTAAAATATAAATTTCTTATAGACAGTTGAAAGTTTTGTGGGTGGATTGGTGTCTCTAATTGCTCCACTTGAGTTCCTGTCTGACTACATGTGGTAGCCTCTTCAGGTTCCATGTCCCCAGGGTATTATTTCACAGATAGTGAACACCACTGTAGTGGTGTCACCCCTCCCCACCTTGATTCTTGGGTGCCTCCCTTATCCCAGGTCTCTGTTTCGTCCTGGAGATGTTCCCAACCTCCTCACTTCTTCTCCTATCGGTTGCAGATTTCCACTCATTTTCATGGCCATCTAGCCATCTTTCCTGTCCCTCCCCACACCTGATCCTGAGCCCCCACCATTCCCCCTTCCCAGCCCCACCTCCCACTCAGTTCCCTCCCTCCATCTGCTTCTTGTGACTATTTTATTCCCCCTTCTACATGAAATTCAAGCATCCTCTTATGGGTCTTCCTTCTTGTTTAGCTTCTTTGGGTCTGTGGAGTGTAGCATGATAGCGGTATTTTATGGCTGATATCTACTTATAATGAGCACATACCATGCATGTTCTTTATGGACTCAGTTACCTCACTCAGGATGATATTCTCAAGTTCCATCCATTTGCCTGCAAAATTTCATGATGTCTTTGTTTTTGATAACTAAATAGATTGTGTAGATTTACCACATTGTTTTTATCTGTTCTTCAGTTGAGGGACATCTAGGTTGTTTCCAGTTTCTGGCTATTACAAATAAAACTGCTACGAACATAGTTGAGCAAGTGTCTTTGTGGGATAGCGGAACATCTGGTATAGCCAGGTCTTGAAGTAGAACTATTCTCAGTTTTCTGAAAAACCACCAAATTGATTTCCAGTGTTTGTACGAGCTTGCAGTCCCACCAACAATGGAGGAGTGTTCCTCTTGCTCCACATCCTCGCCAGCATCTGCTGTCACTGAGTTTTTGATCTTAAGCCATTCTGATGGGTGTAAAATGGAACCTCAGAGTTGTTTTGATTTACATTTCCCTGATGACTAAGGACTTTGAACATTTCTTTAAGTGCTTCTCAACCATTTGAAATTCCTCTGTTGAGAATTCCCTGTTTGGCTCTGGCATAAGACAATTCTTGATTAATTTCCCATTCTTCATGATATATTTTTTTAGTTTTTGGCCACTTAAGCTTAAGCCAACCATAAAAATATCTTTTTTTCCCTTCTGACAGGCAATTAAACAACAAATCTTTTTTGTGTGAATGGTGTAATTTTTAGTTTTAGAAGTGGCAAACCTAAAGTTTCTGCTGAATTCTCTCTATGAATTGAATGATGTTATATTTTGTGTACTTCAGTTGTTGTTCGAGACTAGCTAGTTGCCTGGAAATTAATCTCTCCTAAAACCTTTTATAACCTATCTGATTCCTATGTCTCTTTACTGAAGTGCTTGGCTTCAGTTTCTCATTTGATGTTCTTACCAGCTCTGGGTGGTTACTGAGTTAACTATAGGAAGAAGCTACACTTAGAAAGCCCAAGAGTCTTCACTGATAGTAACAGCTTTTGCATTTGTTTCAGAGAGAAAGAAGATGCTGATATCTACTTCTGAGTATAATCTGTTTATGCTCACAGACATATAATTAATAAAGAGCACTAATTTTTAAGAGTTGCAGATGTGCCTGAGCATAGTGGGCTGTGACTTTAGTCCCAGCACTCAGGAGGCAGAAGCAGGTGGATTTCTGTAAGTTAGAGGCCATCCTGAGCTACACAGAGAGTTTCAGGACAGCCTGGGCTACATAGAGAGACTCTCTCATAAAACCAGCAAGCAAACAAAATCTAACACATTAAAAAAACAAAAAAGAATTACAGACATAACCAAGAAGTAGTATACCTTCAAAACAGTAAAAGCATGCTGTAATTCTGTGCCCCGCAATCGTCTCGCCGGCAAGAACGCACGCGGGCACCAGGATCCTTCTGCAACAAGCGTTTATTGCGATGAAAGGAGGAAGAGAGAGAGAGACCCAAGATGGCGCTGCTTTATATACACCCTAGGATGGCGTGGACATATCTGATTGGCTGCTTGCTCAAAACCCCGTATGACGCCCCGGGCTGGGCAGTGACTTGGCGCGCTTTCACCACTTGCACATGCGCAATTCACTTGTTTACCCACAGAAGTGCCGGGTGCCAGCGCCATCTTGTAATGGCGAATGCTGTCACTGCTCGCCATGGCTCTCTACATAATTCTGTGTATAAGGATCCCTCCTCCCACTGCACAATAGGAAAAATATATAGTAGGGAAATTTTGATGATATAAGAAGCACTTTGTAGATCTTTTTCTTCCAAATATTAAATATTTTCAAGTATTTTATAGTAAAGTCCTTAATGTGATTTATGTAGTACATATATTCTATATAATCATTTACAATATTAGATACTTTTCAAATTAGAGTGCTTTTATAAACACAGTCAGTATCCAATTATCTTGTAGTACATTAATTCATTTTAATTCGACTGAAATTGTGGCTGGCAGAAACCTGGGAAAAATTTCGTTTTGATGTTGTTTTCATATTAAAAGGTGGTTAGTGATTTCTTAGGTCAAGCTGTTTTGAGCATCTGTGAGTAGGAGAGAGAAAGACTTGGAGAGCTGCCTGTTCACACTTCTCATGCCAGGTCTGCTCCAGGCTTGGCTCTTCTTGTTACCTTTGAGTGCACCTTTGCTGAAAAATTGCTTTTCCATGACTGCCTTTTACTGTCTGCACACCTTTTTGCTCTTATTAAAACTGACTCTGTATTTTATCATTTTGCTTTTACTAACATTCATTCACCTTTTCTTTGAAAGACTAATAATCTCTTTATTACCTTAGAAAATCAGTGAAGCTTTCCTCTCATTCTCTTTACAGTATGAATTATAATCTTCTTTGTATTCTGGGTAGTGGGTTTTTAAGTCATCTAGCCTGCTAAGGACTATTTAGCAGTAGATACTTTTGTCAGTGACTGTCTGTTTACCATAGCAATCTTGTTTAGAAGAGTTCAGATCGGAAGGTGGTGAGGTAGAGGGAATGATTGCTAAAGAAGACCTGAATTTCCTTTTCCACCATTCCCATCTTACCTCTTGAAATAGGAAAGTCATACAGATATGAGCTTCCCCTAAGTACATGGATTAATTAAGATATATTTTCAAGGAATAGCAATCAGCTGGGTTTTTGCTATTGTTTGTTTATTTGCTTGTTTATCCAAGACAGGGTTTCTCTGTGTAACAGCGTTGCCTGTCCTGAACTCACTCTGTAGACCAGGCTGGCCTCAGATTCACAAAGATCCATCTGCCTCTGCTTCCAGACTGCTGGGATTAAAGATGTGTACCACCTCACCTGGCTCAACTGATTCTTTTATCATACTGAAGTATATTTTTTTTTGTTTTCCTGGATCTATATTTTAATAATTTTTTCAATTATTGCATAATATGTTTTTATTTGTGTATAATCAATTCAAAATGAATGTTTTATCATGTTTAGTACATTGTTAAACTATTCATATGTGATATGGCTTGTTAAATGAGTAAATTTTATCTGTAACTACTTGCATATGAATTGAGTACTAAGTGGAGATCTAATGGTCTGGAGAATGTATTCCTCCTATACCATGTTTTATTATTCTTGTAGAAACACATGGGTGAGATGAAGCTACAACTTGAAACTGTCGTCACAGAAAATGAAAGGTAAATCAATTAGCCAGTGAGTGTTTTGTTGTTAATAGGTAGCTTTAATTGTTGTCCTTTGATGCATGGAGAGTGTGCTTTAGAGTGCAGACTGCTGGGCTTGAGGTTCTCTTGCCTACTGGCTTCATTACCTGTGGCCATAAACCATCCATTTAACGCCTTTCTGTTGTAAATTTTGTTCTATAAATTGGAAATAATAAAAGAACTGTTTTCTTCTTTTTCTTGACCTATTGTTACATGATATGTATGTATGTATGTATGTATATATATATATATATGTATATATATGTGTATATATGTATATACACACACACACACATACACTTGCTGAGTTCGTTTAGTGTTGCTTGTATGTCTTTTTTTTAGAGCTAATAACATGGTATTAGATAAGCATTAATTTTGCCTTTCTCATCAATCCTTAATTGCTCTTCCTCTAAGGATGAAGCCTTCTGAGTTTTCCCCCATCCATAGAGTCATGTCAACTGATGTTGTTGTTCAGATCCTTGTGTAGGCTACCATGTTGTTGAGACTTCATGAATATAGCTTCCCTGTTGTATCTAGAACAGTCTCTTAGCAGACATTCTGGTCCTCTGGCTCTTACAGTCTTTCTGCTTCCTCTTTTTTTGTGTTCCTTAGTCTCAGAAATAGGAGTGGATTTATAGAATGTGGCTGGGTACCTCATGGTCAGTTTTCTGCATTTTGACCACGTGTTGTTTTCTATAGTAGTCTCTGTCTGCTGCAAAAATAAGCTTATTTGATGAGAGCTGAGAGCTACGTGTAACTATGGGTATAAGAGTAAATATTTAGAATGTAGTTAGAAATTATACTGGTTTAGGCAAGTGGTAGTGATGGCTTCTCCTTTAGGTTTCATGGCCTCACCAGTCCTAGATAATTGACTAGGTTTATAGTACTAGGTCTGAATTCCCTCCTATTGTGCAGGCCGTAAGTCCAATTAGACAGCTGTGGTTACAAGATAGAAGTGCCACTGTTTCACCTTTAGGGATGTATTATGCTGGCCTTTGCTGTGTTTTATAGGTACCACAGCTGGATTGGACTAGATATTTTAACCTTACTTATCTACTTATCTCTTCTAGTACTGTAAGCATTAATCCCCAGGGAGACTTCCAGGTTATTCCTAGCTCCATATCTTCCTGTCTTGTGTCCAAAATGTGTATTGTTTTCAGCAGTAGAGATTTAACTTGAAGTTCTGGGAAGCAACTAAAATTCAAGACAATAGCCTCTTTTGTTGGGATGGGGTGTCCTTTGGACTCCCTGACCAAGGACTCAAAATGAGGATTATCATGCTTGATCCTGAGGGTTTTGTTGGATAGACTATGACAAAGGAGCATTATTTCATGGGCCAACTGTAAGAAATAAAGTCATAGCTTGAAATAGGGCACATAAGTACCATGAAATATTATAAAGTAGTAAGATAGTGTACAAATATGTAGCAGCAAACATGGTGATTAAATACAAACTTGCAGACCCTGATACATTTATCTATGAGTTCCTTCTAGCTCCTAGCCTCATTCCCTCTACTAAAAGGACATACTGTGTTGAAGTCTGCTTAGTGTTATATTGTTAGGCTTGCAGTTTTAAAACTATAAAAATTGTATCATCCAGTATTCCGGAACTTAACTCTTTTCACTATCATGCACAGGTATGGAAATTTCCAGAGATGAAATTGCCAGGTTATAGGATTGTAATTTAATGTCAACTTAATTTAAAACTTGACTGTGTCAGCTAGTTTACATTCTCACCAGTAAAATTTTTAATTCATACTGATCTATATTCTTCTAGCAACAATTCTAATCAAACTTTCTAGGTACTATCGTTGTCACTGTTAGGTAATTT
This sequence comes from Rhabdomys pumilio, assembly GCA_030674055.1. Taxonomy (NCBI): domain Eukaryota; kingdom Metazoa; phylum Chordata; class Mammalia; order Rodentia; family Muridae; genus Rhabdomys; species Rhabdomys pumilio. The sequence continues at coordinate 103,914,968 of JANHMN010000001.1, forward strand.
CTCACTGTGATCTTAATTTTCATTTTGTGAATCCTGATATGTTTGGCCATTTTTCATCTGCTTTTCTCATGAAATGCTTACTCATCTTGTTCAAATTTTTATTTTTCTTACTAACATATGTCCATCTCTTTTAAGTGCCTCCTGCTGAAATTTTCATCTGTTCTACACCATCTTTGAGGACATCTTGGAAATATAGTTTTAGGCTTTCAAATACTATATAGATAGAGAAATGTAAAATACAAATGAGAGTGTCAATGGCCATTGCAACATAACAATTGCAAATGTTCACTCCCAGGGTGAGGTGTGATTAATGAAAGAATTTAAAATTAATACAGTTTTTCCCCCTTGTGCTCTTAATACTGTTACCATCTGGCTGTATCAGATCTGCCTGGAAATAACTGTAGTCTTCATTTAAAAAAAAAAAACAACTCCCCTACTTCACTCAGTGGAGAGTTCACAGAAGTGTGCATATTGTTCTGGTTTGTTTTCTGTTGCTGTGTAGATACCAACGTAGAGAGGAAAGAGCTCACAGCTTATCATTAGGGGAGGCAGGGTAGGAACTCAAGTAGTCAGGAATTAAAGTGATGCTCACTGGCTTGTTTCTCATGACTTGCTCAGTCTATTTTCTTAAACAACCTAGGACCATCTACAAGGTATGGTGCTGCCCACCATGGGCTGCCTCACAAGGCTGCTTACAGACCAGTCTGACGGAGGTAGTTTCTCAGTTGAGGTTGTCTCTTCCCAGATGACTTTAGCTTGTGTCAAGTTGACTAAATAAAAAAATTAGCCTGCACATGTAGCATTCTTATGTAATGATATTTTAACTTTAACTATATTAATAATTTCTCCCTTTAAAAATATTGTTTTAATTCTCCTTTTTGTTTTAGGAACCCTGTTATACTATGGATTTTTACTAAAGTGTACAACTGAGTACATTTTAAAATTAGGTTTAATTTTTTTCATTCATTGTGTTTTTTTAAATCTACATATGTTTTTAGCTTTAATGTTTTTTTCTCAAAATAATTATTGTTAAACAGACTTTTAATATCCCAGTAAAGAATATTACAGTAATTTTTCAATCATGTACTTAAGTTGGACTTAATTTTTTAATGTACTGGGAAGACAAGGCATTCTATGGTGTAAAGATAATAACCATTTAAAGTTTTGTATATGTGTTTACAACATTCTTCCTTTTATGTGCAGATATCTTGAAGCTAGTCTTTAAAGTCTCTATTTATTTCAAAGTAATGTGAGAGTGCAAGTGTGGGGTTCGTTTGTTATTTTTGGTTTGGGGGTTTTGTTTGTTTTGCTTTTGCTATAAAAATTGTCTGACGCTGAGTAATTCATAAAGAAATTATGCTTCTTTGACTCTCACAGTTCTGGAGTTCCAGGAAAAAGGCACTAACATTCAGCTTCTGGTTAGGGCTTCATGCTGATGTATCATGGTGGAAAAATGCAAAGTAGCAAGGAGTCTGTAGAGAAGGGACTTGTGAGCCAGCATACCTCATTAGAGCCACTCTCATGCCTGTTAATCACAAGACATGCTTCAGTCTCAAAATAGCTCACTTCCACATAGTTAATCACCTCCTATAGATGCTACCTCCTCGGAATAATGCTACAAAAAGCATCATATTTCAACAGATTTGACAGAAGCCAAATCCAAACCATAGCAGCAGTTGGGTTTCATGAGAGGAAAGTAGAAAAAAATGGGCTCTTTGTTTATTAAAGGCACTTTTGAAAATGCTACAAGGTTTTAAAGTGAGCTCTACTAGTTGTGTCTTTAGCGAAAAATTGTTCTTTTAGCTATGTGTCATAGTTAATGATTGCAAAATCAAAATAATTTATAAATTACAGGGAAAATATTGTAAGAAAAGTACATGAGTAGCTTGGGCTATGCAGTTGTATACAGTGCCATAGTATTGGATTTTGGAAACATTTTAATATATTTGTGGAGGAATGCATAATATCTAGGAACTGATTATAGATGATACAATCATTGTATAAGAAAGATACTAAAGTTACTTACCAAACTTCATGTCCCCGCCCCCCATCAAGACCAATTTGTGCTGCCCGAAGATTCTTATATGTTTTCAGTGGAGCTTGGTTGACTTACAAAGGGATACACACTTTAGAGACAATTGTTTTAACCATGAGCTTAGAATCTAGAGACTCAGCAAGACTGAAAGATAGAAAGGTGGTAAAACCTTTGCTTCTCAAAGGACATTATTGCGCTACTAACAAAAATCTGGAACCAGTATCTTCTGAGTTAATAATAAATGAAGCAGTAAAATAGTCATTTATAGTTAATCTTCATTCACAATTTGGTAGGATTTAGACTCACCTGAAGACACGGGTCCTAAGGGCTTGGAAAGGAGGCTCTTCCAGAGAGGTTTAGCTGAGGAGGGAGACACTGACCATGAGCAGCAGCTTTCCCTGAGTTCCTGACTGAACAGAGGGGAGGCAGAAAGCCAGATGAGTGCTGGCGTTCCCAGTTCTCTGCTTCCTCTGATCTCAGAGTTGAACACGTAGCCTACCCATACTTACACCTGCTCCATGAGTTTCCCAATTTGTTATGTTTTGAGCCAAAAAGAAACTGTTCCTCCCTTAAGTGCCTTATCAGGTACTTCGTTACAATAACAATAAAGGTAAACATTCACAGATATTTAGATGCCTATTAAGTGTTGGGCATTTCCAATTACTCTGTCTCACCCAGCAAAATTCCTTTTGCTTCCCAAGTAGTTGCTCTTATTTTTTATGCCTTGCATATTTCGTGAAAGTCTAAATTCCACATAAGAAAAAAACCTGTAGCATTTATCATAAGTAATCTCAGGGTCTATCCATTTTGTTTCTTATAGTTGAATATAGTTCACTGCATATGTGTCATGTGCTAACATGCAGGTTGATTCTATAACTTCAGTGTTGTGAATATTGCTACAGTACACATGGATATGCAACTCTATCTGCTGTATGCTAAGATCTCTTCAAAGTATATCCCTAGAAGTGGTAGGGCTGGATCGTGTGATAGTTTCAGTTTTAGCTTCAATAGGGGCTACACTAAGGTGCAGTCTTAGCATCCTTGCCAACATATAAAAATGGAATCAAAAAGAGTTCTAAAATATAAAAAGATGCAGTGGTAGAGATGAGAAACATTGAATAAGAGAGTTAGGAATGTCCAACCAGATTGAAAAGACAGAATATAAAAGCCAATATAGAAATAAGGAAAATAAATTCAAAGAGCTAATGTATAATTGACTCTTGAACAAAATGAATTTGAGCTGTATGAACCAATTTGTAAAAAGGTTTTTTTTTTTTTTTTGAGGTTTCTAATAGTTTTAAGTAAGTTGTAAATACATACATATACATATATATATACATACATACATATATATATATGATAGATGACATATATGTAAAAGTCTATCTTTGAATTGTTTTTATTATTTAGTATGATGAAGTATCTGAATTTTACCTTATTGAAATTTTTAAATCTCTGTAGGACAAACTGAACTCTGGCTGAATTATCATCAGTTTGATATGTTTAAAATATTCATACTTTTACTCATATAGTATTTAATGACTATTCCTTCTATTTTTATTAAAAATCTACTAAAATGATTTCATATAAGAAATATATGTGACTCGTGTTGACTATAATGAAACCCCCAAAAATGAGTTATTAAAATGAGTATAACGTTAACTGCTTATTGCAAAGGTTGCACAGTAAATTAAAAGATGCTGTTGAAAAGCAATTGGAAGCCCTTCCCTTTGGCACAGGGATAGGAAATGACATCTGTGCAGATGATGAGACCGTGAGGAACCTTCAAGAACAATTGCAACTAGCTAATCAAGTAAGTGCCATGTTTTTTTACCTACTAAATTTAAAGTCTTCAGAAATGTGTTAATCTTTTTTTTATTTTTAATATTACGATTATATCATTTCTCCATTCTCTTGTTCCCTCTCCTAATCCAAACCCTCCAATATACCCTTCCTTGCTCTTCCGAATTTATGACCATCGTTATCATCAGTTGGTGTTACATGAGTATATGTATATACATACATGTTCTTAAACATAGCTGTTCAGTCTATGTAATGTCACTTGTATATAGAATTTCAGGGCTGACCTTTATTTAACAGAATAACAAAATTTATAACACTTGATTTTGCTGTGACTTAAAACTTATAAATAAATAAATGCCCTAACTGTTTGTTACAAATATAGTTTCAAATATATTTTAATTGAATCATAATGCATTTTGAACATTTTTTTTTGTCTTTTAAGAATAATTAATTTTAAGAGAAAATTCTGAAGAAAAGAGTGATCAGTGGTTTAATTCCTGTAAATTTACATGCTTTTCTGTTTTTATCCTGGTAGCACTTTCAATTTTCAAAGATTAAAACATAATCATCCTTCTAAAATTATATTTTCCCTGGTTATTTTTTTATCTTCTTGTAGTTTTTAAATTTTTGTGATTCTGTGCTCTGTGTGTTTTATTTTTCAGTGTTATAATTTTTGTAAATTTGTACATAAGAAGATGTTTATTTCATTTTATAATTTTGCATTGCTGTGTCTCAGACCTTGTACGCATCTGACTCTGTTCTTCTACTTTGTAGCTCAGTAGGTGGAGAGCAATCTTTGTGCCTCAATTTCTTTGTTTATAAGTAGTCCTAGAAATTATGAATTACAAATTTGATTTTATAATAGTCTGTAAAAAATTAAAGCTTTATTCCCTAGAAATCTGGTTTGAGACTACTTATGAATACTATTTTAGGTAAATTAGAAAGGCTGTGTTTATGTTAATCAGGCATGTGTTCTAACATTGAATTTTTTCAATATATAAATAAAAGGAGCTTAAAAAATACAGAGGAAAATGATGTGGAAAATTTTCTCTGTTCCATACTAGGAGGAATTTACAGTTGTTTACACAGACATAAGTGGGAATTACACTTTCATATGCTATATATTGAAGTATCTTTTAGAAAGCCACAGCATAATATGCATTTATTATTTCTTAAATGTTAAAAAGTTCCATAGTCATACCAGTGTTTATCCTGATTAGTAAGTACTAGTACCTTACTTTCTTTTATGCATGAACATTTTTAGAGATTGGGTGGAGATTGGATTTAAAACCAGGCACTCTGATTAAATACATAGCTATTTTTGTGTTAATTTGCTTTTTAAAATCTGATTAAAAAAAAAAAACCAACTGAATGTGATTATCTGTTACAAGATTGAATGATCTTAGTCTCATACTCTGGAAATTTACTGAAATTGAACAAGTGAAAACTAAGTGAAATAGAATATTTAAAGATGAATATTGAGAGAAAAAAGAATCTTTATTTTGTCAAAACACAATTGGCCATTCTTATCACTAGGCTCCACACTAATAGATTAAGTCAGCCATGGGATCAAAAATATTCTTTAAAATGTTGCATCTGTGATACCCACAGCAAATATTAGGTGGAGCGCTGGGAATTTTGAGGAAGTTGGGGAGGAAGGATTGTAGAAGCCAGAGGGGTCAAGGCCACCACAGAATCAATTAACTAGGCCTCATAGGGGCTCACAGAGATTGACCTGACAACCGCGGAGCCTGAATGTCTGATCTAGGTCCTCTGCATATATGGTACAGTGTGATTTGATGTTCTTGTAGGATCCCTAACAGTGGGAGCAGGGATTGTCTCTGACTCTTTTGCCTGTTCTTAGAACTCTTTTCCTCCTACTGGGTTGCCTCTTATTAGTCCAGCTTCCATATGAGGGTTTGTGCAGTCTTACTGCATCTTGTTAGGCCATGTTTTGTTGATATATCAGGAAGCCTGCTCTTTTCTGAAGAGATAGGAGGAGGAATGGATCTCGGGGGACAGGAGAATTGGTGGAGAAGGACTGGGAGGAGAAGGAGGAGGGGGAACTGCAGCCAGGATGTTATATATGAGAGAAGAACAAATAAAAAAGGAAAAAAATGAACGCTTAGAAATACATATATAAAAAGTATTGTGTTTGTACTGACCATATGTAGATATTATCTTACAAGCTAAACAATGAAATATGCAAAGTGTTTACAGAGCACGGTGTTAAATGTGAGTAAGCTATAGATAATTAATGTTTGTGGGAGCAGGCATGAACATTGTATGTAAATACTCTGTTCTTTTATATAAAGGACTTGATCCTTTGCAGATTTTGGTTTCCTAAAGGAAAGGGTTGAATCTCTCCTCCCCTTAACAAGATTGACTGTTATAGACATAGTCATCCATTAACAATTCCAATACCTTCATTCCATAAATATGTGTTAAGTACCTATTATATGACAGACTGTCATATAATGTTACTAATACAGAATTGGGTTCTTTCTTTCATTGACCTTTTAGGAAAGGGTAACAAGTGATGAGTACTGGGTGGGGCTGGTCAGAGTTCTTGTGCTTGGTCTCCATTTCACTTCCAAACTGTGTGACCTTGGAAGCTCTACATTGTCATCAGCTCATCTTCCTCATTTATATCTATGGATTATACTTTATTTTATTATATTTTTATGGTAGTTAAGTTTGAGCCTATAGTGCTGAACATATATTTACGTTAATAAGTTATCTTTATTTCTATAAAGTATATTTAAAAGTTAATTGCAGACAGAGTATATTGCTTTAAGATAGAACAGCAAGAGTACAATATTAAGTCCTTAATGCATTTAGTTTTGAATATTTTGTTCTGTTATATTAATATGATTTGTAAAACTTCTGGAAAGCATAAGTTTGACAGTAAGAGACTTAAAATGTTTATATTTTTTCAATAGATGATGACATTACACAGATTCCTGTAATTGTTAGAGTTTATGTGGGAGCTGGGTATAGTGGCATATGCTTTTAATCTCAGGACACAGGAGACAGAGGAAGGTGGATCTCTTTGTATTTGAGGTAGCATGGTCTAGGTAGCAGAATTCCAGGCTAGCCAGGGCTAAAGGGATGGGATGAGTCAGAGAAGAGTTAGGAGTGGGGATGAATATGATGAAACATAATGTACAAAATTCTTAAAGAACTGATAATTTTTCCTTTTTAAAGAGTAGTATGTTGGGTTGGAAAGATGGGACAGTAGTTAAGAGAGCATAATGTTTCCACAGATGAACAGAATTTAATTTCCAACACCCACGCCAAGGGAAGCACAATTACCTGTAATCCAGCTGCAGGAAATATGAGACCTCTGATCTTGGAGGCACTTGTACACATATGTACACCCCTCACACAAATATATGTATGCACATAATTAAAAGCAATGAGAATAAATATTTACAAATATGAATTGTATTTAAAATGTAGAAATATTCATTGAACTTATAGGTTTCTGAAAATGAAAAATAGGAAATAATTCTAAAATCTAAAAGTACAGAATAAATTAAACTGGAGGTTTGGAATGATAAACTCATACTGGTTCAAAAGTTATATATTAACCTAGTATCTCTCATATTCATGTATATCATAATCACTTTGAGACTTGTAAAAACAAAATTACTCCCTCTTCTTTTATTAAGAAGAGGCCATCTGAAGGGAGGCAGAGGGAGCAAGATCATCTCTCCTTTCTTACTATCTGAAGCAGAGCTCAATAATTTTCATTTCTAATGATTCTAAGATACTTTTGATAATGACGGTCCTTTGAAAACCACTACTTTAAGAATCAGGAGTTTGCAGAGCACTTGTCTATCATGTACAAGGCCCTGGGCTAAACATGTAATACAAGGGCTGGAGAGATGGCTAGGCACCTAAAAGCATGTGTTGATCTTACAGAGGACCTAGGTTCAGTTCTCAGCACACACATGCTGGCTCACACACATCTATAACTCTATTTTCAGGGGGTGCAGTGCCTCTTCTGACTTCTATGGGCACAAGATACATACATGGTGCACATATACATGCACACAAAATACACACATAAATCTAAAAAAAAAAAAACAATAGAAAAGTAGGGACGGTCACTGTAAGTGCAACTGCAGGTAATTCTTGTCATTCTTGTTCTGGCACTTTTTGAAATATGAGACATTTTAATGACCTGAATGATTAAGAAAATGAAATGGTAAATAATATTAAAGAAAACAAATATCTGAAGGAAATCAGTTGTCTATAATTATCTATGCAGGACTTGAAGATCTACACTATGTCTTCTAACTCCAAATTCTAACTCACATACAGACAAAACTTATCTCTGGTTTCCGAAGGAACAATGACAGTTACTTAGGATGGAGGACTTTATGATCTGCCATCTAAAGGAAGGCAGAGGGAGGAAGATCATAAATTTAAGACTAACCACAAGAGAGTTTGGGGGTCATTTGTATATGTTCTAAGTGCGTGTTATAATTTAATACTCATTTTATAGAAACTGCAATCCTGTAATCTAAAAGTATACTCGGCATAGTCCAGCCTTTTAGCTCTACCTTTTCAGGAAAATTACAAATGATGCACTAGCCTTCCCCTGGGATTCCAGAGTTTGCCGTGATAATGTGAATTGGCCAAAAGCAACTTAAAGCATTTATTTGGCTTATGATTCCATAGAATTAGACCCCTCAGTGACAAGAAATCTATGGAGGCCAGCAGCAAGAGCAGAAAGCTGAGAGAGATCTTATTTCAACCACACAGGAATCAGAGACAGCCAGCTAGAAGTGAGACAAAGATATAAACCTTCAAATCGTGCCCCCAGTGTTGACTTCCTCTAACAAAGCTCTATCTCCTTCCTTTAACCGCCCAGACAGCACCACCAACTGAGGATCCAGGGTTCAAATCATGGGCCCACAGGGGACATTTATTATTCCAGCAACACCAAAGAGAAAATACTTTGTTTTGTTGTTTTCCATACTTAGTCAAAATTTGCTAAGGAATCCTAGGCTACTTGCTGTTTGTTTGGTCTCAGTTGGTTAAATTAGCATTTCTTAGCCTTTTGGTTTCAAGACTCTACTCAGACTACTTTATCTTCTTTTAATATCCTAAAGTATATTTCTGTGAGTTATATCTACCCATATTTAGTCTTTAGTATTAAAAATAATACATATGTGATTATAAGTTTACTAAAAGAAACACTGTATCCCAGAAGCAACTTATAAAAAATGTATAGATGTGAACAGTCAACATTTATAGATGATTATATCCAGGTTAGTAATATTTATTAGAAGAGCTAATGCTAAAGTTCTAAATATTTCTTTTTTGCTTCTGTTTTCCATGTTTTCTTAGTTTTCTACAACAAGAACTTAATTCTTTACAATCAGAAAAATTATATTGTACTTTCTCAGAAGGGCTTTTCTTTTTTAGTAATGTCAAGGCTTAATTTACACTTTTTTTTGCTTGAAATTTTTACTTTATTTGTTTTTAATACTTTTTATGAAAAAAAACATTTTATTAGTTTTTATATAAAATGAGATGTGCTTTCCACATTTAGAGCACAATGCAATTTAGATTTTTTTATTGGATATTTTCTTTATTTACATTTCAAATGTTATCCCCTTTCCTGGTTTCCCCTCCTGAAGCCCCCTCTCCCATCCCCCTTCTCCTGCTTCTATGAGAGTGTTTCCACTCCTACCTCACCATCCTGGCATTCCCCTACACTGGGGAATGGAGCCTTCACAGGTCCAATTTACACTTTTTGTAAAGCAAATGGAGTGGTTTTTAATATGTATTGCTAATAACATTAATTTTAGCTATTAACTCTAAGTAAAAGGAAATTTTCAAAATAAGAAAATTACTACTAAATTTTTTACAGCATGAATATTATTATATTACAGTTACATCCCACATAACAACCTGCCAATGGTGGACTATATAACAATGTTATTCCCAAAGAGTGCATCATTTAGTGATGATTGTGGTCATTGTAGCTTGTGTTAAGTACATCTGTTCTGCTCACATGATAGTTAACCTCCCTAATAGTACATTTCCTGAAAGTGTTCTTACATTCAACTCTGCGTGACTACCATCTGTATATACAGTCTAGACTTGCTTTGTAACTTGACAGGTACCTGTTTGTAAAAGAACGTGATTATTTATACTATCAGTAGATAGCTTGCTGATACCCTAAGAAACTCTCAGTTTTGTTGTTGTTGTTTGATAGGAGAAAACTTGGGCTCTGGAACTCTGGCAGACTGCTTCTCAGGAATTGGAAAGTGTACAGAAACTCTACCAGGAACATATGACTGAAGCCCAGATTCATGTATTTGAAAACCGAAAGCAAAAAGTAAGCCTAGGTTTCATGATTTTCTCATATATTTGTCAGAAATTGTATCATGAAAAAAAGTGTTTGGGAAAGACATTCCTAAAGCTCTCATGTTTCTTAATGTTAATAATAAATATATCTCAGGATTTTTTAAACAGATAAGTAATCAAAGAACTGCCTTGGTGCATGTTGTGTTTTGAATGCAGCTAGAATTAAAAGGCATATTAGTTTGGGAAGGAAATATAAAACTCTTTTTTATAAACTGGCCTCTGGAGTTTTAATTGCTTAATTTCCTACCTGTTTTGAAACAAAACAAAACTTCTTCATTGAGTTCCATTGAATAGAAAAACTTGCTCAAATACAATGATAACACTGTCAGATAGCAATGTTCACACAATTGAATATGACCTATTACTAAAATAGATGTCCACTATGTTGACAATAAATTATAAATTTATCATAATGGGAAGAAGTTTTATTAGTTACTGAAGACTACTTTGTGTCTAGAGAAAAAGTGTTTTTACATTGGGCATCCAGCTTTTGATTTATGCCTCTGTTAACAAACTGTCTCATAAAGACCTCCTGTTCCATTGGGAAGTCTTCCCTTATTGTTTGTTTTTCTGTTGGTTCTTTTACTGCTAAGTACACTTGATTACTGTGGACTTAAGAATTATCTGTTAAAATAAGTAGGTTATCATAACTCTCATTTGTTAATTCTTCAAGTTCAAATTTGTAAATACTCTTACTATCATCGTAGTGAATTTTTGACTGTGTAATCCTAATGATATTCTAGTTTACAATATTTTTTTAATCCATGATGTGGTTTGAAATAACGTATAAAATCTGATCTATAAACTTTTAACAACTGTGGTCTAGTAGAAACCACTTTTAATAAAAATAAATTCTTCAAGGCTGTTTCGTAATTCAGGTCAACACTAAGTCCTTACATTTATTTTGTCGTTTTCACATAAGGTCATTCTTCTACTACAGTAGATTTCAATGATGATTTCAATCAATGATGATTGATTTGTTTATAAATAACTTTACAGAAGTAGCTTCCCCATCTCTATTCCCCTGGTCGCCTGTGATCTCTTGTGATCTAGCATGCTGACAGCCTGCTTCAGCTGTGTGCTGTGTGACCTGATGAGATTGGCTTAAACTTGTGGGACATGGGAGGTTTCACAGCAGCTGCACGATTACCACAGTGGCTCCTTTGTGCAGTTGATTATGCTTGAATGTGGAGTTTCCAGTGTTGTGTACATACATACTCTCTAGCTTTTGAAATTTCTAGTCACTTAAATATTTGTAAATGCATCTTTTATATTTAAAATATTATTTATTGATGAATAAGTCTGTACAAATAATGGTTTTACGTGAACGTAAATCATTAGTAGCACCATTGCTTCCTTGTTTTATTTTTAATCATTTATATTTTTTCTTATTTATTTCATTACTAATTCACACAATAGAAGATAGAATGCTGATGTCATACAAATTTAGTTGTACAATATTAGACTTGATTTTAGTTTTATTTAATGCATGGGCTACAAGCAAAACACTATGGACTTGCTCTAATTTCCTATTAGGATCAGCTGAGCAATTTTCAACAACTAACCAAGAAACTCCATGTTGCTAATGAGAGCATAGAAATGGTAAGTGGAAATAAACATTTTCTGTACCTACTTTTCATAAATTAAAAACTGTAACTATATTTTTTCATTTTTATTCATATCAAAGCAACAAAGCATGCAGTATAAATTAAGGCATATAATCTTTTCTGATTTCCTTACATATTCAGTAACTGAACATACTTCTTTAAACTGAACAATACCCTTTAAAGATCTAACCAATTTGTATTTGAATTACATTCTAATCTGAAAACTCTCTTAGGGTATTTGGCAAGGTCTCTTACCAGTAGAGTGATCTAGACCTTCAGCTCCTCAAAAGTAATACGCGTGCCTAATCTTTAGTTTTTCTTGTCACATACAGCCAGAAATGTGATAAAAATGACATAGATCTGTGAATTGATTTCTTTTAAAGAACTAAACTAAGAACCATTTGTAAATTAACTCTCAATATATGGGATTAATATGTGTAATGTATATATACATAAATGTAAATTTTCTTACATTTTTCTAAAACACATAATTCAGCCTCTCAGTTCTACTTACTGTCTTTTAATTCTCTTATTTTCCTTATCTCCTTAGAATTTCATTTTTACTCATTGTTGAGTAATAGAATTATATAGAATAAAATAGAATTAAATAGAATTATAGCACTCTGGGTGATCCCTCCCTTTGCTTTTCATTCTTCCCTAGTTACTCTGCTAATTCTTGCTAATACCTAAACAATGTCTGTGCTTAAGAGTAGAGTTATGTCATCAAAAGTAAGTTTTCCCATTTTATTGCACTATCTTATTAATCAAATGGTGACTACCTATGCTAACATATAGAACCTCCTTCTTTGTATTATTTCTGTGACACTAGTCCCGTACTGTAGGCTAGGCTAGCTTGGATTTACCCAAGCTTGCTTAAAACTCCTGACAGTCCTCATGTCTCACTTTCTCTAGTACTGAGATTCTAGACATGAGCTACCAAACCTGGTTGACATTTTGGATTTCTAATCATAGATTTATTTATTTATTTTATTATTATTATTTTTACAATATACTTCTAGGAGTCTTAATGCTCCAAGACAAAAGGATTGCTAAGTTCTATAATTAAAGACTTTAAATAATATATTTCTGTATGGAAGCTAGTACTTTAACCTAGTGTCACAATTATTTATTGTTTCTCCTAGTGTATATCCCAGAACTGTAGGAATTATATAATCCTTTGGTATTTCTTTTATATATACCTTATTATATCAATGATCCCCTTGTAGGGATGATATTTAGAAAAACGGTACCTGGTCCGGCTTGTTCCAGGGCAGCTGCCATGTTCCTGCTGCTCCTAGACTTTGACCGGGACTCCAGCTAGCTAGATGCGCAGGCCCTGTCACCCACGAGACACCAGCATGGGGAATGGCTCTGCCAATCCCCCGTGGTGCATCCACAAAGCTTGGCTGAACCTCAGACAATATCTGCCATCCTCGCAGTACCCAGTAAAAATGAGACTCTTAAAGCTTAATGATTATCTAAAGGATTTATATATTTAGAAATGCTCAGTCAATAAGATGACCACACAATTAGAGTTGTTACCCAATATCTAACCTTTTGATAGAAGTTGCTACCCAGAACAGCTTTTGACACATTCATGGTTCTCCATGACTGATAGCCTCCTTCTCCTCCCTTTCCTCTTCTCCCCTCCCCATTCTCTCTTCTTCTCCCAGTTCCACCTCCTCTTTTACTGCCTAATCACCAAGCTCTACTGTGAATACAGTGTAGCAGAATAAATATCCTGATACAACTCCTAAATATTTTTAAGGAAAGTCATAGAAAAAGCATATTTGAGTATCACAAGGGGTATATTAAGCCATGGTGGTGCCTTTCATTCTAGCATTCATGAAGCAATGGCCAAGTCAGGCAGATCTCTTTGAATTAAGGACCATGTTTGTGAGACCCTGCCTTTAAAAAAAGAAAAAAAATGCATACTCAGGCCAGAACTACAGAGTTTTCTTAATGTATTTGGTGGATAGCAAACAACTACTAAGCTACAAAACAATCTTGTGTAAATCAAAGAGCATTCAGAGCTTAGTTGCAGGAGCCAGTCTTGAGTCAAGATCAAAACAAAAAGGAATTTGCCTATAAAAGACAAGCAATTTCCATTAAAAAGGTTTCTTACTAGGCTGCAGATACACAATACAATAATGAGTATAGGATAAACTGTGTTTTAATAAGACTTGAGGAAAGTGTGAGAGTAGACAGAACCCTTTTCCCACACACACACTAATTCAGCAATCAGAACCACTGAACAGTTTCTGCATCCAAGAGATGATTTTAACAGACTTGATAAAGCCAGTGGGTTGGTTTTAGTTTATTCTGTAGAATCCTACAATCAAAAATAAGACTAGCTCCCAGCTTCCTCCAGAAGTGAGAGATTGGTGTGCACATCCAAGAACTTCAACTTTTCCGAAAGGGTTCTCAAAAGATTTACTTGTGTCTTGTTTGTCTTGGAATTCTCACAGTTCCTGGACAGTTTAGCTGCTGTGCAGAGAAAGGTGCTGTGATACTGCTTGGATAATAGATGCCATTGATCCTGCCCATCTCTTACTCATTACTAGCCAATGAGTAAAAGCTCAGCTCTTGACTTCTCCTACAGGAAAAAAAAGCAATTTTTGCGCCCAGCAAAGGGTTTTCTAGAAACATGTCAGTCTTGTTGGTCTTTGTGCTCTGTCCAGCATAGTATAGTTGCCTGGAGGAGATGGAAGATTCATAGCAGACTGATGCATGCCACAGTGCCTTGCTCCTTGTTTATCACAGAACAAACGCAAAAGGCTATTTTTGCCACTATCTCTAGGAGGAGGAAAGTAGTACAGGATACCTCCCAACCCTGTGACTAGCTAATTAGTAGAGATCCTCTCTTACAAGATATCATCAGTCTTTGAAGACCAGGAGGATTCCAGTTTTCTTTCATGCCTAGAAACCAAAACAATCACCCAAAAAAGTGAAAAAAACAAAAGAACCACATGAATCAGCCCTAAATAAAAGGAGATGGGAGATGGATGGATGGATGGATAGATAGATGGATGGATGGATGGATGGATGGGCAGGTAGATAGATAATAGAGAACATGTCAAAACACAAGAGTATTTTAATAAGATGCTCATTGAGGTCAATGAAAACGATTCATGAAACATGGACTTATATATAAAAATAATGGAAACCCTCCCCAAAACTAAAAAATCAACTAACCTTGGCCCATAGGAGTTCACAGAGACTGAACGCCCCACTAGGGAGCATGCATAGACTGACCTAGGTTTCCTCGAACTGCTGGAGCAGGGGCAGTCTCTGACTATCGCCTGCTGTTGGGATCCTTTTACTACCTGGCTGCCTCCAGCCTGAACAGGAGAAGATGAGCCTAGTCTTAATTAGATATGCCAGGGTTGGTTGATATCCATGGGAGGACTCCCCTTTTCTGAAGAGAAAGGGAGGAGGAGTGGCTGAGATAAGGGGAGGTGGAAGGGAAAGACTGGGAGGAGAGGGGGGAAGGGGAAACTATAGTCAGGATGTAAAGTAAATTAATAAATTAATTTTAAAAAATAATGAAACTGAAGGACACCATACAGTAGCCTGACAAATTGACTGGGGGTGGGGGGGGAGTCTAGATCAAATGAAAAATTGAAAGAATTCAAGTAAGAGGAGTTAAACTCTTAGTAAATCAAAAAAAGACAGAATTGGGAATTGAAGATATTTTAGAACTAATTCCTAATAGCAGTTTGAGATAATTTTAAAAAATCATTACCACAGTTTTTAGAAACTAACGAAATGGAAGAATTTTAAGGGCAAAAGAAGGAGCTGAGATTACAAAACCAAACAGAGATGTATAAAACATGTTCATTGAAACAGAAAATTTCCCAAATCTACAAAAAGATATCGCAGTCCAAGCATAGGAGCCATTAAGAACTCCAAATCGGGCCAGAAAAGCAGCATCACAGCACCTTACTCTGCACAGCAGCTAAACTGTGTCTCCATGTCACAGTATAGTTAAATGCCAAGAGTACAGAACAAAAACAAAATAGTGAAAGCTATAAGTGAGATCTCAAGTTGCTTCTAAAGACAAACTTAGAATTACAGCAGACCTCTCTCTCAGGAGAAACTCTAAAAGCCAAGAAAGCACAGTATGATATATTTCAATCTCTTAGAGTAAATAACTGCCAGCTAAGATTATCATATCCAACAGTTATTTAAAATCAATGGAGAGATGAAGATCTTCCAAGATGAACACAACTGAAGGTAACACATGCCAACTAAGCCAGCACTAGGGAATATATTTTAAAAATTCCAGTGCAGAATGGAGGAAAAGAGAAACATGAGTCCTAAGAATAATTTTCATGAGGAAAGATTAACAAATAAGAATTAGGAACAAATCCAGCATGCTCAACTCAAAAAACTAACAGACATCTAGAATTAACAACAGTAAAAACCCATATGTACAGAGCAGACTTCAAACCAAAATGAATCTGAAGGTAGAGGTTCCCATATATTGGCAAAGGGAACAATCCATAAAGAAAATGTAACTATCATTTATATGTATGAAACAAATGTTGGTGTACCATTTCCTAAACAAGTATTGCTGTATATAAAAGGATGTGATAATAGTGGGAATGTCACTACCCCACTCAATATCAGTAAAGAAATCATCCAGATGAAAAAATTCACACAAACTTGAGCATGAAATAATCAGGGGGCTGTTTGCTAAGGTCAAAGTCTGATGTTACTGAAAAGCCTTGAGCTCGGTACAAAATGATAGACTCCCTTGGTCAGTGAGGCTTCAGTGAGGCTTCCTCTTCTCAACCTGGGGAATCCTAGCCCCTACACACCATACCTGGGGAATGTCATATAGCCTTGGTTATGACTATAGGTTCCGCTTCCTTTTTCTAGACAAGAACCTGTTCAGCTAGCACTTGAGATTCCTGGAATGCTTCCCCATGCTACTGAGGCATCTCAGTACCTTAGCATTCAGCCAATGACCTTTGCCCACCCTGGATATTCTATCCCCGCTTTCCCCAAAACTGTATAACCCTTGATTCACCCCGAGTAAAGTTGATCTGTCTCTCTGAAGCTGGTCTTGGTATATCATTATTACTGTTCATACTCACTGGCCCTCTGAAACCCTGTTCATCACTTTGCTCCTTTTGTCCTCATGGGCCAGTAGTAGGAAGGACCGCAGAGAGAAAGGCGATCCATACAGGGCCAAATACACTTAACAGACACCTCCTAGCCAGATGAAGAGCTACAAGTGATTGAAAGCTACAAGCTACTTAGAGAAGAATTTGTGTTCACCAGACATGAACACCATAAATGGTTATCCAACCACAAGTGACCATCCCTAAAAGAATATGCATATAAGCAACAGTAAATACACATACACTCAGTAGATTGCATTTATGTAGTCACACACAAATCATATATCTATGTGTGTGTGTGTGTGTGTGTGTGTGTGTGTGCGTGCGTGCGCGCGCACGCACGCACAAGGATATATCTAGAGAGAGAGAGAGCACGTAATAATAAAGAAGATGACTGAATTTGAAAGGTATATATGTGGTAAAATGTGGGAGGGGTGAAGAGAGGAAAGAAATGATAACATTTTTATTTTAAAAGGGCTTACAGAGATGTAAAAGAATAAAGAGGAGAGTGTACAAAGAAATGAAAATGGAAGGGTAAATCTGAGCATATTTGTACATATACATGTTATAATAAAGCCCATTTTATACAATTAATACATTATAATGAAAATAAAATAAAACATAAAATACAAATAAGCTGGATACAGATGAATATTCCTGGAAGCAGAGGCAGAAGGGTGGAAAGGATGGGCTATAATTGATTTTAAGATAAAATAAATTGGGCTAAAAGATGACTCGGTGGATAAAGGATGTTGCCAAGACTAAAGACCCGAGTCTAATCCCTGAGACCCATGTGCTAGAAGAAAAGAACTGATTCCCACAAGTTGGCTTTTGACCTTCATGTACTGTGGCATGAGTCTTCCTTCCATAAATACATGGAATTTTTAGTTTTTAAAAATAAACCAGATAAATTAACAATGTTTTTGGAACTTAATCTCAGTGATAGACAGAGGTTTTGTCCCACCCATGAACATAGGCGTGCTAACATTGTTTGACAAGATGCAACATTGAATCCATAACTTGTAGCACTTTTCAGGTTCATACACATGTAGAGGGGTAAAAGATCAGCCAGAGAAAGCGCTTGAACAGCAAGCAGGGTCTGGTATATTTGAGGCAGAACCCGTGGGAGTAAAGTGATGAAGTTTCCTTCAAGGTTACATTTGCCCTCAAAAAATGTAATCATTATCAAAATTCTTATTTTGTTTTTCCTTTTTGCTTATATGCTTTATGTTGTTAAAAATACAGTTCCTAAGTATTCTAATAAATGTTTTTGATTTGTTCTTACGACAGACTAACCACCACTTCCTGAAAACAGTAACTGAACAAAACATGGAGATTGAGAAACTTCGAAAACATCTTAGGTATTTTCAGACATGAGTTTTGTTTTGGATTTTTGTATTAATTACGTTTGTTCAGGGAGATTTGTTATAATGCCATAGATTTTTCTATTATTTTTTTTTTCTCCCTTTTATTAAACCTTTGCCAGAAACACTCTGCGTATATATGGACATCAGCCATGAACTCATTTAGTGAGGAAGTAACTATAGTGTGTATGTGGAGGGATATATCATAGAAAACCAGGGCTATAGCAAGAAACTCATTCCCCTAGAAAAGGTTCTACTGCTTAACTTTCACTGGACTTCTGCCTAGAGAAGGGGGCTCCAAAATCTGTTGTTTCTTGGCAGATAGTTACCAAGACATACCAGTGGGGGAGTGCGGAACTGAGATTGGGAAGAGAAAGATGCAGCTAGGATGGATAGCCATTGAGTTCCTCTCCTATTTTACTTTCTGCTTCTGTGGTAGAACTAATGACTAAAAACGACATGGGAAAGAATGAGTTTATTTATTATTATTTTTTTTAAACTCCAGATTTTATTTCCCCCATCCCGGTCTACCCTCTGTTCCACATCCCATACACCCCACCTAATTCTTGAGGGTTAGGTCCATCATCACTGACTGAACCCAGACCCAGCAGTCCTCTGCTGTATATGTGTTGGGGGTCTCCAGTCAGCTGGTGTATGCTGCCTTTTTGGTGGTCCAGTGTTTGAGAGATCTTGGGGGTCCAGATTAATTAAAACTGCTGGTCCTCCTACAGGGTCACCCTTCTCAGCTTCTTTCAGCAGTTCCCTAATTCAACCACAGGAGTCAGCAGCTTCTGTCCATTGGTTGGGTGCAAATACCTGCATCAAACTCTTTCTGCTTCTTGTTGGATCTTTCAGAAAACAGTCATGATAGGTCCCTTTTTGTGAGTGCTCCATAGCCTCAGTAATAGTGTCAGGCCTAGGGACCTCCCCTTGAGCTGGATCCCACTTTGGACCTGTCGCTGGACCTCCTTTTCCTCAGGCTCCTCTTCATTTCCATCCCTGCAGTTCTTTCAAACAGGAAAGATTATGGGTCAGAGTTTTGACTGTGGGATGGCAACCCTCTCCCTCTCCCTCATTTGATGCCCTGTCTTTCTGCTGGAGGTGGGATCCTTAAGTTCTCTTTCCCCATTGTCAGGCATTTCATCTAAGGTCCCTCCCTTGAGTCCTGATAGTCTCTCACCTCTCAGGTCTCTAGTACATTCTGGAGGGTCCCCCAACCTACCTCTAGAGGTTGCCTATTTTCATTCTTTCTGCTGGTCCTCAGGGCTTCAGTTCTTTTCCCTCACACAATACCAGATCATGTTCTTCTCTCCCATCCCCCAACTCCCATCTCCTTTCTCTCCCAAGTCCCTTCCTCCCTCTCCACTTGTGATTGCTTCCTTC
Organism: Rhabdomys pumilio; assembly: GCA_030674055.1. Classification (NCBI taxonomy): domain Eukaryota; kingdom Metazoa; phylum Chordata; class Mammalia; order Rodentia; family Muridae; genus Rhabdomys; species Rhabdomys pumilio. Next base: position 103,934,676 of record JANHMN010000001.1, read on the forward strand.
TCCCTCCCAAGTGAGACTGAGGCATCCTCACTTGGGCCCTTCAGCTTGTTGTTGACCTTTTTGAGTTCTGTGGACTGTATCTTGGGTACTCTGTACTTTTTTTTTTTTTTCTTTTTTTGGCTAATATCCACTTATTGGTGAGTACATACCATGCATGTCCTTTTGGGTCTGAGTTATCTCACTCTGGATGATATTTTCTAGTTCCACCATTTGCCTGCAAAACTCAGGATATCCTCGTTCTTAATAGCTGAGTAGTATTCCATAGTGTAGATGAACCACATTTTCTGTATCCATTCTTCTGTTGTGGAAAACCTTAGGTGACAACACATGTTGGCGAAGATGTAGAGAAAGAGGAACACTCTTCCATTGCTGCTGGGATTGCAAACTGGTACAAACACACTGGAAATCAATCTGGGGGTTCCTCAGAAAATTAGAAATAGATCTGCGTGAGGACCCAGCAGTACCACTCTTGGGAATATACCCAAAAGATGCCCCACCATGCTACAGGGGCACGTGTTCCACTATATTCACAGCAGCCCTATTTATGATAGCCAGATGCTGGAAACAAGCCAGATGTTCCATGACAGAAGAATGGATACAGAATGAGTTTATTTTAAATGCTTACCTTCCCATGGTTCTTTCCATCACTGAGGGAAGTCAGGGCAGGAACTCAAAGCAGAAATTATTGCAGAGACCATGGAGGAATGCTACATACTGGCTTGCTGTCTCTGGTTTGCTCAGGTACTTTTTTTTTTTTACAACCAGGATCACCGGCCCAGCAGAGTCACTGCCTACAGTGGACTGATTACACAAGAAATTCCCCACAGACTTGCCTAAGGCCAATCTGATGGAAGCCACTCTCAGATAGCCCTTCTTCCCAGATAACTCTTACCTTGTATCCAAGTTCATTTAAAAAAAATCTAGTGAGCATATTTGTAATCCATGGAACATTATATATCTACTAAGAGGAATAAGGGAAATATAAATTCAAAATATTCACTGGTAATTATCTGGAACTCATTGAAAACTGCTTTAATATCCTCCTTCATCTCTAATTTTATTGATTTAAGTTTTTTCACTAGCTTTGCTAAAAGTCCATTTGTCAGGGTATTTTTTCCTTTCCTAGAACCCATTCTTTCATTAATCCTTTGTTTTGTTCTTTTAGTTTTCCGTTTCATGAATGTAAACTCTGGTCTTTTTTTTTTTTAGTTTTGGTTTTGGTTTTTTCCCAGAGACAAAGTTTCTCTTTATAACCCCAGCTGTCCTGGAACTCACTCTGTAGACCAGGCTGGCCTCGAACTCAGAAATCCAACTGCCTCTGCCTCCCAAGTGCTGGGATTAAAGGTGTGCGCCACCACTGCCCAGCAACTCTGGTCTTTATTATTTCTTTCCTTGTGCTGATTTGGAGGCAAACTTTTCTAAGATCTTGATTTTTATTATTAGATTATTTATTTGAAATATCTGACTTTTTATTGTCAGCAATTGTACTACAAAAATTTCCTGTTAAACTACTTTTTTCTGTTTCCTTCAAATTCCATTATGTTATAATCTCATTCTCACTTGATTCTAAGAATTGTTCTATTTCCCTCCTGATACCTTTAGTGACTCACTCGTTATTTAAGTGTGTACTTTGCAGCTTTTGGATGGAACAGTTTGTAGGTGTCTGCTACATCCATTTGATTTGTAGTATAGTTTAATTCTGCAGCTTGTTGATGTATTTTATCTGGATGGCTGAGATGGTGAGAATGATTGCTGAGAATGAAATGTTATTGAAGACCCCACTACTTTGTTTTGAAGAGGTTTTGTGGCCTGTATGACTAGAAGAGTTGGTTTATGGTAATAGGTGTTGTAGTATTGGGTGTATATAATTTTTCTGTACTTGAATCCTTTATCAATATGAATTGGCTATCCCTTTTTGTTTTGTTTGTTTTGCCTTCTTTTGACAAAGACTTTTAAACAAGCCAACAAAATCAATCAGTGAGCAATTAGGAACAACTTCAAAAAGTTTAAACAATGGGGACTAGGGAGATGACTCAGTGGATAAGATCTGTAAGCATCCGACCTAAAGTCAGACCCCTAGCAGAGATATAAAAGGCTGAGCATAGCTGTACATGACAGTAGCCCCTGCTCTGATGAGGGCAGGAGAGAATTGTCAGGGCTTGTGGCCTTTACACTAGCTGAGAAAATGGAGAGCCTTGTTTCCTGTGAGAGACAAGTGATAAGACAGAGAGCAATAGAGGCAAAGACTTGGATGTTCTTCTCTGGCCTCTACACATGTGTGCATAAGTAGAGTTGGGGTTAGAGACAAATACACCCGTGCTAACACACACGTCTTACATAAATAAGAAAGTTGAAGAAATAGACATGTGCAATGAGAAATCTCAGCAAAGAAATACAAAAATCTAAAGACAAAACAGAAAATTGAGAACTACTGTGCCAGAGAAACTTCTTTAGTGAGAATATTTTTCCACGTCCTTATATTTTAGATTAATGTAATTTGGAATAAACTGTTCAAAAGGAAAGAGAAAGAGATACAGGGTGTGTGGCAGAAAGAGACTAAAACAGGTATGGTAATCTAGTTGTTCCTTGATAAAATAATAAAAAAAATTATTTTATCATTTACCAAGATAATTACATAGTTTAACAAACTTATTGTTATTTATAAGGGTGTGTTTGATCAAATAAAACAAAATAAAATGTATTCATGGAAGTGTGGTATATGAGAATTAACATTATAAGTCATTGGGGAACCACCGTATTGGGAATAGTTTTCATCTGTAAGAAAGTTTTATAGGACTTCTCCTATCCAAATTTATTTTTATGTAGGTTTAAAGGTTTAAATTGAGAAGCAAAACTTGACAGAATTGTTTTTTTAATAAGACAATCTAAAGATTTTGCTAGGAAAATGCTGGGTTTTATACTTAAATTCATTTTAACTGGTACATTGAAACATGAATATTATACATGGAATAATGCTTCTTGTTTTAAATCATATACACATTGTATATGGGAAAATATTTTTTATTCAACATTTTAAAAGATAAGCCAAAATAGAAAAGATTAATAAATAAGAGCCATAGATAATTGGACAAAGCCTGGGAGAAAACATTTCAAATGTCACAGCATCCTGAAAAATGAAAGCTAAGCAAAATGACAGAGCAGTTACAGACTTGAGTGGTTTGAGGGTTTGTTTTGGTTTTGTTTTCAAAATTTGGCTTATTTACATGTATACAAAGTGTTGGCTTAGAAGTGGAATCAAGTCTAAAAGCAAAATTAATTTATTTTATATGTCTTACACTCAGAACCTAAAAGTAATTTAATACCATATTTTTAGTTTGCAAATATTTTTACTACAAGCTAGCACATGAGGTCAGGTATAAATTTTTCCACATGTTGCATTTTTTGGTGCTGAAAATGTTCAGAATTCTTAGTATTCCAGATTTTTCATATTTCTACATTCAGGATTCTTAGCCTATATTCATTTATACTCAAAAATTGATGCTAGAATTGTAAAATGAATGCTTGGCATATAGACACCCACCTGTAAACCTAGCACCTAGGTAGACAGGAGAATTGTGAGTTTGAGGCTAGCCCATGTAAAACCCTATCTTAAAAAAAGTGTCTCTCTCTCTCTTTTCTTTTCTCTCTCCCTCTCTATCTATCTTTCTCTCTCTCTCTTTCCCTACCTCCCTCCTTTCTTTTCTCCTTCTCCCCCATCTGTGTGTGTGTGTGTGTGTGTGTGTGTGTGTAAACATGCATGTATATGTGTATAGATTGAAAGTGGAATATAATAATGTCTAAAAGGATAGTATTCATTAACATTGTTCAACAATTTTTAAGTAATAGTCTATTCTTTATAGACATTTTAGATATAAAGAGAGATATCCATACTTAGTATGTAGAGTACAAGCACTAAGTATATTACATATTTTTATTTGTTTCTAAAATAAAAACATTTCTTGCAGTTACATTTCTTAACTCAGTCATTGTTTCTGTGGACTGTGGCTATTTCTAGAATTTGGGAGCTGCAGGCAGCCTACGTGTTTGTCACCAAGGGAACAGTATGTAAAATGTGGTGATTACTTGCATGGAAAACTAGGTATCAACAACAAGCATTTGTGTATTTCATATAAAGTTTTAATTAAATGCCAAAACATAGATCTAAAAAATATTGTTTATGTTAAACAGATACAGAATTGTAGTATAAAATATGCAATAACAACATATATCATGATTTAACTTGAACTTAGAAACAAAATGGAGAGGGACCACCAAACAATACTGAAAACTTTGTCATGACAGTTGAAAACAATGAGTCATCTAGCATTGTGTTTAACTCTGAGTTCAAGGCCCAGAAAAGACTTCAAGAAAAAATAATCTCTGTAGCTTAGTAGTGTGACTTAGAATGCAAAGATAGATTTTGGAAGAAAGATGTGTAAGGAAATTTGTTCATAAGGACCTGCAATCATGCACTGAGAAATAAATTGGATATAGAAGATCCACGTTAAGAGGGAAATAAAAAATCAGGAGCTAGAGGTCCAGGTAAACTGTTGCAAAGTTGAGCTGGCACATGGCATCATAATAGCCATTTGATGTGTCTTTCCGTTGTTATAAACTACCTGGAGCCAAAGGCTCAAACTGTCCTACCCACCCAGAGTTTTCCAATAGAGTCAAGGAAGAGCCAAGTTGGAACTCAGATCTTTTTGTTGCTCATCTCACTGAACTGCTAAGCCTGGCTCACTGACAGTATGCACAGCCGTAAAGAATCAAGAGTAAGAGCTGACTGGAAAAGAAAGGACGATGAGGATGTGTTGATTTCTGACATCTGTGTGGAAGAGTCATCTGGTTTTGGACATTTGGTGTAGAGACTGTGATTTGAGACTGCATGGGTTGAGAATGATAATGCTGGTCATAATTTCCTGAGACCTAAAGGCTCTAGAGTGCTGTGCTGTCCTAAGCAATTTTGCCATAATATTTACCAGCGGTATTCTATAGCTCAACACTAAGCAGATCAGAGTTGTATACATAAAACTATGCCTGCTTTTCCTGCCACAGATTTGAAGGAACATAAGGATAAGCAGATGCTTCTTTGAGGGAAAGGGTGTTGCTTTCAAGTTTGACAGATTCTGAATGATGGGCATATTGACATTACCAAAATTGAGTTTTGAAATGATGCTATGTGTTACCATGCCAAGAAAAAGTAAATTAGAAATTCTTTAAACACATTTATACTTACACTGAAACACGGTTTCATTTGTTGTCTGATAATATGATTTCAAAAGCTAAAATCGTATGAACATGTAATTAATGCTTCTTTTGTTCTCATGTTTGACAATTGTGGAGATACCCTGCCGTAGCACTTGGGGTTTTTGAGGCTGTTTTTTATCGGCTTTACTCCCCTGGCCCTCCGCAACGACTTCATGTGTACAGTGAGTGCTCCAGGTGCCACTTGGCTGGTTCTCAAAACCACTGCTTCCTTCTCTTTGCCTTTTGAGAAACAGTGTTCTGTTTCTCAGAAAATTTCTATCTCTCTCTCTCTTTCTCTCTCTCTCTCTCTCTCTTTCTCTCTCTCTCTTTCTCTCTCTCTCTCTCTCTCTCTCTCTCTCTCTCTCTCTCTCTCACACACACACACACACACTATACTTGCTTTCTCTAGGAAGGTATTTTCCTTCATTACACCAGATTTTTACTCTTTTATCCTTGCAGATGCACTTAGCACTCACTCATTTAGTTGAAATTTTATGTTGTTTCTCTGTGAGTGCTTTTCATTTCATTATATTTGCTTATAATACATATTCAGCTCAGTGAGATCAAATTCTGCATCTTGTTTTGTGTGAAAGAAAAGGAGCCAAACATGGTGGACACACCTTTAATTCCAGCACTGGGGAGACAGAGGCAGGCAGAGCTCTCTGAGTTTGCAGCCAGGCTAAACTGTATAGTGAGTGAGTTCCATCAGTGTGACTTTATCTTAAATTTATCTATATTGCCAGTTGTGTGAATATTGTAGGAATGAGTTTTATCTGTGGTAGAATACAAACCTTGAGTTTATTAATCTGCTCTAAAGATGGCCTGAAGCACTAGCATATGGGTTCATAGTAACTTTTAAAACTTAACAAAAAAAAAAAAAATTCAGAAAGTTGAAGTTAAGAGTGGTCTGGGGTCATGTCATGGAAGACTTGATGTCACTGTGCAGCTACTGACATGAAAGAATAGTATTACATTTTATTTTTGAAAAAATATTTTAAGAAAATAAGCAAAAGGAGATAAGAATTAAAATAATTTTTAGGTGATTTTGTTCAAAATAATTTTAAATGGCTGTGGTTTTGACTTGGTATTGAGAGATGTTAGCCTAGCTTGTTCAATGTCCTACATTTGGTCTCCAGATAATATATGTATTCAGATTAACCTTAGCCACTCATTAACATGAATTGATATATTTTTACATTAGTAATATGCAACTTGCTAATTGGTATTGACTGAGAATTGGGATCTGGGTGTGTAATTCAGTGGTAGGGTACTTATTTGACACTTGAAAAACCTTGAGTTTATTAATCCTTTGTACTCCCACCCTAAACTTATTGCAGATTTAACCAAATAGCATAATCTCTGAAGCCAATAAAAGTCCTTTGTGAGTTTATGGGTGATAGGACACAACCTGTTCACATTGTTCGATCTCCTAATCCTTCTCTGCAGTAATTCCAGAGTAGGATAACATTCCATTTTTCTTAACCCAGAGTTCTATAGGATATCTCCCTTCAGGCGGCTCAGAGGTACTTAGAACACAATGGGCTCTGAGCTGAACTTATTGTCCGATCTCCCAAACCTTTTATCTGTTTATTAATGGTGTCATCCAATTCCTGATTCAAGAAAGCAGGAAAGAAGCATCATATCTCATCCTGTTTTCCAACTCTGCATTTAAAATGTGTCACTTTCCTATCACCGTATTGTTTGTTTGTTTCTGTTTCTCTTTTTATTATTAATTATTTTATTTATTTACATTCAAAATGTTGCCCCCCTCCACAGTTTGCCCTCCCAGAGTTCTTCACCCCATTCCCTTTCCCCTTTGCCTTAGAAAGGGTACTCCCTGCCCCCAGGACCTCCCACCCCGCATCCCCCATTTTCTGGGCATCAAGTCTCTACAGGTTGGACACATCCTCTCCCACTGAGGCCAAACAAAGCAGTCCTCTGCTGCATATGTGCCAACCCACGGATCAGCCCTGTATGCTGTCAGGTTGGTGGCTTAGTCTCTGGGAACTCGCAGGATCCAGGTTAGTTGACACTGTTGGTTTTCCTGTGAGGTTGCCATCCCAATCAGTTCCGTCAGTTCTTCCCCTAATTCAACCATAGAGGTCCCTGACCTCAGTTCAATGGTTGGCTCTAAGTATCTGCATCTGTCTCAGTCAACTGCTGGTAGAAGTAGAACCTCTCAAGAGGACAGCCATGCTAGACATCCTATCTGCAAGCACAGAATAACATCAGCAATAGTGTCAGGGTTTGGTGTCCACTCATGGAATGGATCTCAAGTTGGGCTGGTCACTGGATGGCCTTTCCTTCAGTCTGTGCTCCATTTTTGTCCCTATATTTCTTTTAGACAGGAGCAATTTCAGGTCAAATGAAGGTAGTTTGGTGACCCCATCCCTCCACTGGGGGCCTTGTCTAACTATTAGAGGTGGTCTCTTGGGGTTCCATCTTTCCACTGTAGGGCATTCAGTTCAGGTCATCCCCTTTGAGTCCTGGGAGCCTCTCAATCCCAGGTGTTCAGGACTTTCTAGAGGTTCCCCCTGACCCCGCCCCTGGCAGCTTCATATTTCCATTCATTCTCCTGACCCTCCAGGCTTCTTTCTTGGCTCCCCGCCATATGTGACCCTGCCCTCTTTTTCTCTCCCCAACCCCTCTACCCCCCAGGTCCCTCCCTCCTTCTGCCTCCAGTGATTATTTTTTCCACCTTCTAAGTGAGATTGAAGCATCCTCACTTGAGCCTTCCTTCTTGTTAAACTTCTTATGGTCTGTGTGTTGTATTGTGAATGTTCTGTACTTTTTGGCCAATATCCAGTTATCAATAATTATATACCATACATGTCCTTTGTTTTTGCCCTTGCTGAGCCTCTCCCATGTAAGCCCCTGATAAAACCCCCTCTGGCTTGTCACACCTCCTTTTTGTCCTTTTCTTAAAATAGTCTTTCAAAATTAAAATCTGATTGTGCTGCTTCATGTCAGTGACTGCCCAGAGTGATCTAACCCCAGGCCACTCCTCACTGCAGCTTTCTGAGCTATTGATTTCTCTGAACAAGCCACGTTGTAGCTTGTCTAAAATTCCTTCTTTTAACAAATGCCCTCCCAGTTTTAAAACTTCAGCTCAAGTGTCATATTTTAGATAATCTTTTCTAAGTGATTTTCTTCTCTTCAAATCCTAATGTCTTCTGTAGTACAGCTGTAGACTGAATGCTGATCTGTTGTGATATTTTGATACTTATTATATGTAACTGTATATTTTCAACTGTCCTCACTAACCTGTAAGACCCACAAAAGATGGTAAGAAAATATTTTGAGTGATTAACTTACCAATTAAATAACTAAATTGTCTTTTATTGGGAGGATAAGTAAACTAATTTAATTATATTCATGCCCCTTGCTCTTCAATCTTTCAGAGGCACAGCTGCTTTCTTAACCTCTCATTATTCAGAAAAAGTTTGTATTATACTCTTTATTCAGCTACTCAGGATGGGGTGATTACTTAGTAGTATGGTTCCCAAGTGAGCACACCTTATCAGCCATCTTGATATAGTTATCAGAAGCCATTTTGTGTTTTCTAGTATACATCCAGCCTTTAAATTATACTGTATAAGTAAATGGTTTTATTGAAGAACATAAGAGCTGATGTTATACAGGTGCAGTTCTTGGTCTCATGCTATCCTATCATATTGAATGTAATAGATAAATTATGTATATTCATTGTGTTTGTTTCTAGTCAGTTTTACAACTGCATAGCTTTTTCTCCAAAAGTATGTGTGCCAGTAACTTTATATACCACTTATTTTTAAAATGTACTTTTGCCAGGTAATAGTTTTATTTTAACTGAGATAACAGATTTTTCTCAGATGTTTCATGTTTCCACTTGAATAATATTGTGTCTTCTATTATAAAAAAGCTGTGGAAATCTGGAACCTGTGTACCACTAGTTTTGATTCATGGTGTCTCTTGGGATCTCTCCCTTGTGAGAAGTGGCCTCAAGCAGATGCGCTTAGTCATAGGATTGCCAGACGGTTCCTTATGTATAGGCAGCTAGCTTTCTAGCTTTCTGAGCAGAGAAAACAGAGGATAGCAGCTTTCCTGTCATTCTTTTTCTTCACAGTATTTAACCTTAACGTTATTTAAGGGCTGATTGTAATTATATATTGTTTTTAATTTTTATTTATTTACATTTTAAATGATGTCCCCCTTCCCCATTTCTCCTTCACAAACTTCCTATCCCATCCCCCTTCCCACCTGCTTCCATGAGGGTGCTCCCCCACCTAACATCCACTCCAACCTCACTGCCCTAGCATTCTCCTACCCTGGGGCATCAAGCCTTCACAGGACCAAGGGCCTCCCCTCCCACTGATGCCAGATAAGGCCATCCTCTGCTACATAAGCAGCTGGAGCCATGGGTTCCTCCCCACCCTCCTGTGAATTGGTGGTTTAGTCCCTGGGAGCTCTGAGGGGTCTGGTTGGTTGATATTGTTGTTCTTTTAAATGTTTGTTTCTCTTACTCGTTGAAGAACAAAGAATATTTGATTTTACTTGTCGAGCACATGCGGCAACTCGTTAATATTAGGATTTTTTGTTTCATGAGTTGTTCAAAGGTAAAACAAAACTATTCAGCATTGCTCAAAAGTTTTGCATCTAATAATAAAGGACTATTTAAGAATGTTTCATTGATATTTATAATCGTCTTTGGTAAATATTCTGCATACATGCACTCTTTTAGGTTGTGCTTTGTGGTATTTTGTGTGAGAAGCATAGACTCTGTACTTGGCCTTACTTTTACATTCTAGCCCCGCATTGCCTTGGTCCATTTCAGGTATTTAACAAAATACCTTAGAGTGAAATAGGTTAGAAACACCATAAAGTTATTTCATGATAGTACTAGAGGATAGCAAGATCAAGATCAAGACATCAACAGTTTCCATATCCAGTGAGGGCTCTACTTCATAAATTATACCTTCTTCATTGCCTTTACATGGTGGGAGGGACAAGAGACCTCAGTCAGGCCTCTTTTACAAGGCTGCTGAGCTCATTTTTTGAGGGTTCCACAATCATAATTTTGTCACCTACCAAACATCATACCTAAGAGCATCGCATGAGAGGAAAGATACATGCAGACTAGCTGCTGTTTACTGATGGATGGTTTGGGCAGACTGCTAAGTACATGAAGTTCAGCTTCTTCATCTATCTAGGAGAGCTAAAGTGCCGCCCTGCATGCCACACCCCAGTGTACAGTGGACTCTAACACTGTATTTAAGCACATCAGTTCTTCTTTGGCATCTAGTCTGTCTATGTAGGAAAGTATCTTTTCATATCATTTCAATAACTATGCTTTGTGTTCTTAAAAGTTTAGTTCCCTTTTGCAAGGTTCTTTTGAATCCTCCTGTCTCAGACATACTTGCTGACACTTACTCTGGTTCTGATTTTTCTCTTCCATCCTCTGAAATTGCCTTGAAGAATCTGTTTATTTTACTTATTGTGGAATTACCTCTTCTGAGTATTTTGTACTTGTTCCTGGGTTTCCTCTCTGACCTTTGGGGCTATTTCTCAGCTTTTATTGTCTTCTTTATTTTCTCATCTGACATATTGAAAATTAGATATTTTTAAAATTTCTATCTGTTTTACTCAATTTCCCCTCTTTCCTTAAGTCTACCATACCTAAGTTTATTAATATCAGTGTTTCCCCAATACATACATTTAGCATTGATCTGCTTTATTGACCTCAAAACTTGAATTGCTAGGTCATTAGTTTATTTGGTTTGTTATTGTTATTTTGTTTTGCTAGGGTCTTACTTCATTGACCCACATTGAAGTTGAGCTCATTAGATCGTCCAGGCGGACCTCAAACTTGGTATCTTCCAGTCTCAGCCTCTTGTGTGCTGGGATTATATACAAGTACCAGCTTACCTAGCTAAGCTTTGTGTTTTTCACTAACAGATACTCTGCTTCTGTAAAAAATTATTTTAGGAGACTAAGGAGATTGTACAGCCTGTAAAGTGTTTCAGTGTAAGTAAGAGAACGACTGAGTTCTATCCCTGGAATTCTCGTGGACTAGCTGAGTGTAGTGCTGTACACTCACGATACCAGTGCTGGGAAGAAAAGACAGGTGGATCCCAGGGCTCATCGGCCAGCCAGTCCAACCTAATCAGAGAGGTCCAATACTTGTATAGTAGTAGATCAGGTTTAAAGAAATAGGAGGATGTGATGTGTGTGTGTGTGTTTGTCTCTTTGTATGTCTGTGTGTATGCTAAGGCTTCTAAAACGCACTGCTGTAGGATTGTCCACACATGAACAATGAATGAGTAAAACATGAAGACTCAGTTGTCCTTAGAACTGCTATTTCATCTTCTCTCCTTTGCACTCATTTATTGTGTTCTTACTTGTCTTCAAAAGGGTTAATAAAGTGTGGTCTCTGCCTTCAGATTGTAGTCCATCTTCTATGAACTCATAATTACACAAGGGAAAATTCATTTAGTATTGATTATAATGTAGTATGGTTTATTAATGTACAAGGAATTATGTCTTAAGGATTGCAATTTAGGATTTTTTTTTTTTTTTGCTGTTCTTCTTTTTCCAGTTCTTTTTTTCTTTTTTTTAAACATATTTTTTATTGGATATTTTATTTACATTTCAGATGCCATCCCCTTTCCCCATTTCCCCTCCCTAGAAAACCCATATCCCACCCCCACTTTTCCTTTTTGCTTTTATACTATTTTTTTAATGTTAATCAAAGGCTTTATAAGTTTGGTAATGCTCAATATCAATCAGAAGTGTAACCCAATACCCAACCTAGATATATCAACTATCTTTGACTGGTGGAGACACGAGAACATCTGCCTCCATGCCCTCCCCCTTCTCTCGAGTTACCTAGCTGCTCCTCTCCTTCTCCTCCTCTCCTTATTCCTCCTCTTCCTCTCCTTACTCCTCCCACCTTAGCTCCTCCTACATATCACCTTCCTATTAAAACTTTTCTCTCAAAGTACAATTAGAGCATAACTGTACCAATTTGTGTCAATAAGGTAAAAGATAGACCCAATACCCAGTCCATCATTTTGTTGACTAAACAGAATCTCTGTCGTCTCTCCTAACTAAAAGACTTAGTTCTGAACCTGGCTTTTTTTCTTTGCTTTAGAATGCATGTCAGCTGAAAACCATCCTCTCAAATCTTTTCTCTCAAAGTAAATAACCAGGATTGGATATGAGACTATTAAGTTTTCAACCCTGTCAGAAATCCAGAATGACTGAGTTAACTGAAATTATGGGAAGCACAAAGCATAGCTTCTAAAACTTAGCCAATTTATAGAGATCACAGAACACCTGAACAGCCCCTATACTACAAACATTGGAGCATCTCATCTTCAGCCTTCTGGCCCAGGATCATCTGACAGACCTAGTGGCGCAGAATTATTAAGGGCTGATTATTCTGTCTTGGCAGATATAATCAGTTGACTATTCCGCAAGTGTGTTCTTTTCTGGACAGTTATTTGTCTGTTGATGAAAAGAGGCAATTTTTGCCTAGTGGCTGTCTCGCCAAAACTGGAGTAACTCCAAAGATGCTCAATTTCTTCATAGAATCCAATACAGGAAGCTGTCAGGAGCAGACAGGTCTCTAATTAAAATGAATATTAATAAAGAAATGTTTGTAATATCAATTCTGTGAACTTCTGATGTTTTGAAAACCAACTATCCATGTAAGGCAATCTGGACTGTTGTCTGTTAACTCCTCTCAGCTATTTCTAAATAAAATATAGAAAACACCCTAACAATAAACTCCAAGCCATGAATTTGCTTATAGGCCCTTAACTTACAGGCTAACTAACTCAAATCAGTTAAAAAAGTTAAAGAAGGACTGGGCCTAAGCCTTGTATTCCTAAATGTGTTATACAGGCACAATGCCTATGAGAGTAACAATATTCATCTCACTTTTATATCAGTAAGAAGCTCATACTAATGAAAACCTTGAGTTTGAAATCAAAGTAAATTTTGTACCATTTAAGAAATTATAACTTCATCTTGATAATAATTATACAGATTTCTACCAATAGGTTATGACTATGCAATAAATCCTAGCTAATCCTCCCTATTCTCATAAAAGCTGCTACTTTTCCCTAGAAAGACAGCCCAATATTAACCACCTTAGTCCCCAAGCCCAGGGAATAGGGGCGCTAACTCTTCCTTAACTTCTTCAAGCTGATTATGGGCATTGAGATATTAGAAGAGGGGTGGGGGGAGGGGTAAGTTGATAAGCCTCTGACTTCGTGTCTTTACTGCATCCAGCTGGAATTCCAGGACATCAGAGGTTCGATCAGGTCTGCTCAGCTTGCTTGATGAGTAGATACACCGAGGCTGTGTATTCTGCAATATACAATTCTCAAAACAAATTTTGGTATCAAGGTAATTTTTTTGTTTGAATTCTGGATTCTAGTCTTCTGGTGGCCTGCCTCTCTCATGTCTAATTCATATAATTCTGGGAGTTTCTATGACGGTGTGCTCCCATCATCCTTCCATTTCCACCTTCCTGCTCTCAAATTCCCCAACACTAGGGAATCCAAACTTTCAGGCGCCAAGGCCCTCCACTTCCACTGACGCCTAACCCCTTACCCCATCTCCCCTCCTCCAATTACTATGAGGGTGTGCTCCCACCATCCTCTCATTCCCACATCCCTGCTCTTGAAATTCCCCAACACTAGGGAATCCAAACATTCAGTCACCAAGGCTGTCCACTTCCACTGATGCCTGGCAAGGCCACCCTCAACTACCTATACTGGTGGAGCCATGAGTCCCTCCCTTTGTGTTCTCGGGCTGGAGATTTTAGAATGGCTACTCCAGCTTGTTTCTTAGGACCATTTGCTTGAAAAATTGTTTTTTATCCTTTTACTCTAAGGTAGAGTCTGTCTTTGTCACTGAGGTGGGTTTCCTGTATGCAACAAAATGCTGGGTCCTGTTTATGTATCCAGTCCATTAGCCTATGTCTTTTAATTGGGGAATTCAGTCCATTGATGTTAAGAGATATTAAGGAACAGTGATTGTTGCTTCCTGTTATTTTTGTTATTAGAGGTGAAATTATCTTTGTATGGCTATCTTCTTTTGTATTTGTTAAAAGAGGATTACTTTCTTATTCTTTCTAGGGTATAATTTCCCTCCTTATATTGAAGCTTTCCTGCTATTATCCTTTGTAATGCTGGGTTTCTAGAAAGATATGTTGTAAACTTGGTTTTGTCATGGAATATCATGTTTTCTCCATCTATGGTAATTGAGAGTTTTGCTGGGTATAGTAGCCTGGGCTCCCATTTGTGTTCTCTTAGGGTCTGTATGACATTTGTCCATCATCATCTTGCTTTTATAGTATCTGGTGAGAAGTCTGGTGTAATTCTGATAGATCTGCCTTTATATGTTACTTGGCCCTTTTTCCTTATTGCATTTAATATTCTTTCTTTGCTTTGTGCACTTGGTGTTTTGACTATTATGTGACGGGAGGTATTTCTTTTCTGGTCTAGTCTATTTGGCGTTCTATAGGCTTCTTGGATGTTTATGGGCATCTCGTTTTTTAGATTAGGGGAGTTTTCTTCTATAATTTTGTTGAAAATATTTATTGACCCTTTAAGTTGGGAATTTTCACTTTCTTCTATACCTATTATTCTTAGGTTTGGTCTTCTCATTGTGTCCTGGATTTCCTGGATATTTTGTGTTAAGAACTTTTTGCACTTTGCGTTTTCTTTGACAGTTGTGTCAATATTTTCTATGGTATCTTCTGCACCTGAGATTCTCTCTTCTATCTCATGTATTCCGTTGGTGATGCTTACGTCTATGACTCCTGATTTCTTTCCTAGGCTTTCTATCTCCAGGGTAGTCTGCCTTTGTTATTTATTTATTGTTTCTACTTCCATTTTCATGTCCTGGATGGTTTTGTTCAATTCCTTCACCTGTTTGGTTGTGTTCTCTTGTAATTCTTTAAGGGATTTTTGTGTTTCCTCTTTAAAGGCTTCTACCTGTCTACCTGTGTTCTCCTCAAATTCTTTGAGGGTGTTATTTATGTCCTTCTTAAAGTCCTCTTTCATCATCATTAGAAGTGATTTTAAATCTGAATCTTGCCTTCCTAGTACTATGGGGAATTCAGGACTTTCTTGTGTGGGAGAACTAGGTTCTGATGATGCCAAGTACCCTGGGCTGCTGATGCTTATGTTCTTGAGCTTGCCTTTCTCCATCTGGATCTCCTTAGTGCTACCTGCCCTGTCTGTGACTGGAGCCTGTCTTTCCTATTATGTTGGCTGTATCAGAACTGTGTGGGGTGGGTGTTACTACTGGGGTTAGAGCTGGGACCCATAATCTGCTCAGTGCTCAGGCATGAAGGAACCAGTGCTTCTGGCCAGGAGTGACTTCCTGGGTCCTAGTGGGTCCCAGTCACTCCCTGTTTGGGGCAGGTGTTGCTGTCTGCTTACCTAAGATACTGCTCGGGTTAGAGTTCTAGGGAGGCCTGCTTCCTCTGGGTTCTATGAGATTGGGGGCAGAGCTGCCACCTGGGATCTGCTCAGTGCTTGGGCCCAAACCGGAAGCACAATTTAGAATCTTATGTAAGCAAAACCAATGTGGACTTGACAAGAGAAAACTTTTAATTTGGTAAATGTTGGAAAATTAGAAAAAGAGAAAGAGACTTGTACAATAAAAATGGGGAAACCCAGTGTGCTCAAGGAATCATGTGCTTTGTATGTTCTCTGTTGAACCTGCAACAAAGTACGTGGGAGGATGGGGCAAGAGATGAGGCCTTGGCATTGACTGGTACTGACCTTTTTTCATATAAGGCAGTATAGAGTTTTATTCAAAAGTAATGTAAATAAAACTTGTTTCCGTTTTAGCTGAGAAATACAGAAATAAATTTTAAGGTAGAATTTTAAGCCTGAAGCTGGGCCTGGTGCCACCTGCCTATAATCTCAACACTTGGAGGTAGGGACTCAGAAGGATCATTGTTCCAGGTCAGCTTGAAGCCTTTGAAACTTGCCTTTGAAAAGAAAAAGGGGTTGTGTTGAGAATCATTTCTTGAAAGTGAGAGCAGTGCTAAAGGTTGGGCCATAAAAACAGAGAGGAATACACACTTCACAGACAATTTACAAGTTGACTATTTGATATCAGATAAAAGTAAGAAAAGTTTTATTAGTAAGAGAAGTTTTGTTCTCTTGGCAGGCAGTGAAATGAGTTTTACCACTAGGAGTGACAGCACCGGGCTGCTGATGCCAGTGCTCTGCATGCTGAGATACGCCCAGCAGATGCTCTTAGTCTCACGTTAGATTAGAGTTCACCAGGCACTGTAATGTGCTGTACATTCACTTGTTCAGCAACCCCTGAAACAAATAGAAAAGGCAGCATTATGCTGAAACTCTTCTTTATGATGAACAAGTACTTCTTCATTAAATACATAGGATTATTTATCTAACTACTCTTTATACTCCTCTAAAGTTACCTTTTTTTTTATTTGCTTTTACATGTATCTTATTAGCAACAAGGAAATTATCAAAAATTTTTCTTTGGGATTCATTTTTAGTTACATAAACATTAATAATGATTTTACTAAATTTAGATTTTGGACTTTTTATTCTTTATGATCTCTAACATAACACATGAATTTACTTTCTTCTTCAGGCAAGCCAAGTTAGATCTGAGAGTTGCAGTAACGAAAGTGGAAGAGTTAACTAAGGTGACTGAAGGTCTTCAAGAACAGATGCTGAAGAAGGTACAGTGTTAGGAATACCTTAGTGAAGACTGTTTCTGTTGGTGAGATGCTTTCTAGAAAAACTTAATCAAACCTGTTGACATAATTTAAAGCATTATTCTGTCAGAGAAATGCTCTTTCTTATTTTGATAGCTAATAGAGTATATTGTAACAGTTGAGTGGCTATGTAGAAACCTCTGCCTTATTTTGCAGTGTGTCTAGTGGAAACATGGTGAGACACTGCCAGAAATCTACTTGCAGTAATTCTTTTGATATCTAATATGGTATTGATGATGAAGTTTGCCGCTTAACCCTTTGAATTATATGTATTTACTTCCAAAATAGATCATCTTTAAACTTACATATTAGAATTCTAGTAACAAAACTTTATTGTCTACTGTGTTTTTCATGCTGTGAATGGTGTTTGTGTATTACATTCTCAAATGCTTCAAGTAAGCTTCAGGATCTTTACTTTCTAGGAGGAAGATATTGTGTCTGCACAAGGAAAAGAGGAAGCATCGGATAGACGTGTTCAGCAGTTACAGTCTAGTATAAAACAGTTAGAGTCAAGGTAACGCTTCTGCGTCTCTACAGTTTGCAAATGTAAAACACAGTAGAGTTTCGATTATATTTATTGGAAGAGGTATCTTATAAATACTAAATCAAAACTATAATCATGGGCTTAAAAATCTTAACATTTGTTTACAATTGTATTGTTATGCTTTGAACATATGTTCAAAATCATTTACCTGGGCATGGGAGCACATGCCTTTAATCCTAGCACTCAAAAAGTTGGAGCTAGAGGATCTCTGTTAGTTCCAGGGTAGTCTAATATACTTAGTGAATCCCAGGATAGCTTGGGCTATATAGGAACTCTGTCTTTAAAAAAAAAAAAATTATATAATGCATATAGACTCTAGACACTTATGCAGAATATATTGATTCATGTCACAATTTTGAAAATTGGACCAAATTTAATCTAGTGCTTTTTTTCCCTAAAGAAATGAACTCTTGTTTACCATGATATTTGTGTTACTATGGTTCCTAGAGCCCCTATCAGTAAAGCCTGGCTCTGAGTCTGAACATTCACCCACATTAAGAGAAAGTAATGTAATATATAAATGAAAAGATACATATATAGATATAGAGGTTTTTGGAGAGAGAGAGGAGAAAGAGGAAGGAGAGGAGAGAGAGAGAGAGAGAGAGAGAGAGAGAGAGAGAGAGAGAGAACACGAACAAGCCAAACCTAGGAGAAATCCTCAATCTGTCTCTGCCTTACCTAACAGTACTACAACTTAAACAAAAAAATGAAATTAAATCCAGAAAATGTACATATATAGATTTAGTTGTGGGCACCAGTAAAGATGATAAGCTTTTCTCCTGTCACCAGGGGCTTGGGTTTATGAGGAGAAATGCTTTGTTTCCCAACATGGTATTCATTATGACCTGTATCTTGACCTCTATAATACTGTTGCACAAAAGACACCTTTATTTTCAGTACTTTTGATTTAAGCATATAGATTTTTAAGTATTTGTAGTTGTTCTTAGAAACAGAAAGCCCTTCTTCTAAAATATGCTAAAATTTCTAAATCATAGTATCTGAAAAATTAGATACTTCTCCAAATCCTCCATAATTCTACATTTTAGTAAACAATACAGTTAATGTCTAAATAATCATTGAAACAGAAGACAATGAATGTCAGCTTTTATCTGTTCATTAATGTTTTGGGGCCACAAATTCTGCAAGAAGGATTATGTCTAGGAGCTGAATGCTGTAGATTATTCCTGCCTCTTAAAACATTCAGTGTGTCAGGAAAGCCCTGTAGGCTGCAAATTGATCCTTAGCTTTATTGTTCCCTACAAGTCAAGCTGCCAGGACCAGTCTTTCCTGTATTCTTGGGGACTCTAATCTTCAATTGCCCTTCTCATCTGTTTTTCAATCACTAATCTGTCCCTCATGGCTATTATAAAATGATGTAACTTTTTGATAATACCATTTACCTTTTGTGGGAAACATTTTTTCATTAATTATTTATTCCCTTTATATCCCAATTGTAGCTCCTTCCTCCTGTCCTCTGAGTCCTACCCTCACAGGCCTCTCCCCTGTTATTCCCTCTTATTCTCCTTAGAGAAGAGGAAGCCCCACCATGTGTACCAACATGCCCTGGCATATAAAGTTATAACAGTACTAAGCATTTTGTCTCCCACTGAGTCCAGACAAGGCATCCCAGCTAGCTGAAGGGGATCCAAAGACAGACAACAGAATCAGACAGTCCCCTACTCCAGTTCTTAGGGCACTCACATGACCAAGCTGCATATCTGCTGCAAATGTATAGGGGGCCTATGTCTAGCTCATGCATGCTGGTTGATGGTTTAATCTCTGTGAGCCTCCGTGGGTCCAGGTTAGTTGACTCTGTAAGTCTTCTTGTGCTGATCTTGAGCTCTTAGCTCCCTCAGTCCTTCCCCTGACTCTTCTACAAGGCTCAACAAACTCCACCTAATGTTTGGCTGTGGATCTCTACATATATTTTCATCAGGTGCTAGATGAAGCCTCTCAGAAGACAGCTATGCTAGGGTCCTGTCCGCAGGCATAGCAGAGCATCATTAATAGTGTCAGGGGTTGACTCTCCCCTTGGGTGGATCTCAAGTTGGGCCAGTCATTGGATGGCCCTCTCTGTCTCTGCTCTGCCTTTATCCTTGTACATCTTGTAGGCAGAACAAATTTTGAGTTGAAGGTTTTGTGGGTACGTTGATATCCCCCTCCCTCCACTGGAAATCCCACCTGGCTACAAGAGGTGGCCACTTCAGTCTCCTTATCCTCAGCTACTAGGAGTCTCATCTAAGGTCACCCCCATAGACTCCAAGGAGCCCTTCCTGTCCCAGACTCCTGGTTCCATCCATTTGTTTTCATGATGTCTTCATTTTTAATAGCTGAGTAGTATTCCATGGTATAAATGCACCACATTTTCTTTATCCATTCTTCAGCTGAGGAACATCTAGGTTATTTCCAGTCTCTGGCTATTACAAATAAAGCTATTATGAACATAGTTGAGCAAGAGTCTTTGTGGGATGTTCAAGTATCTTTTGGGTATATGCCCAGGAGTTACCACTGGGTCTTGAGGTAGAACTAGTCCCAGTTTTCTGAGAAACCGCCAATTTGGTTTCCAAGGTGGTTGTATACAAGTTTGCACTCCCACCAGCAATGCAGAAGTGTTCCTCTATATCCACATCTTCACCAGCATGTGCTATCTCTTGAGTTTTTGGTCTTAGCCATTCTGATGGAACCTTAGAGTTGTTTTTATTTGCATTTCCTTGATGACTAAGGACTTTGAACATTTCTTCAGGTGCTACTTAGCCATTCAAGATTCCTCTGTTGAGAATTCCCTGTTTATTTCTATACCCCATTTTTAATTGGGTTATTTGGGTGGTTGGTGTCTAATTTTTTGAGTTCTTCATAAATTTTGGATATTAGCTGTCTGTCAGATACAGGGTTGGTGAAGATCCTTTTCTAATCTTTAGGCTGCCATTTTGTCCTATTGACAGTGTCCTTTGCCTTACAGAAGCTTTGCAGTTAGTTTCATGAGGTCCCATTTATCAATTATTGATCCTAAAGCCTGAGCCATTGGTGTTCTATTTAGGAAAATGTCTACTGTACCAATGCTGCCAAGGGAATTTCCCACATTCTCTTCTATGAGATTTAGTATATCCAGTTTTATATTAAAGTCCTGGATCCGCTTGCACTTGAGTTTTGTGCAGGATGATATTGAAAAGGATCTATTTTCATTCTTCTACATGCAGACATCCAGTTAGACCAGCACCATTTGTTGAAGATGCTTTTTCTTTTTCCATTGTATGATTTTGACTTCTTTTCGTAAATCAAGTGTCCATATGGGTTTATTTTCTGGGTCTTTGATTCTATTCCATTGATCAATATATCTGTTTTTATGCCAGTACTATGCAGTTTTTATCACTATTGCTCTGTAGAGGACAGTTTGAAATCATGGAAGGTGACAACTCCAAAAGTTCTTTTGTTGTACAGGTTTGTCTTAGCTATCCTAGATTTTTTTGTTTTTCCACAGGAAGTTGAGAATTACTCTTTTAAGATCTGCAAAGAATTGTGTTGGAATTTTTGTGGGAATTGCATTTAGTCTATAGATTGATTTTGGTGAGATGGCCATTTTTACTATGCTAATCCTACTGATCCATGAGCATGGGAGATCTTTCTGTCTTCTAATATTTTCCACAATATCTTTCCTTAGAGACTTCTAGTTCTCAGGTGCCTCCTTAGCATAGTAGGCAGAGACAGCATGTCAGTCTCATAGTCTGAAGGTCCTGAGATTTTTTTTTTTTTTTGATACTTTGAGACTCTACCAATGATTAGGAGATATCTAGTAACTCAGGCACTAACCACTGAATTCTTGCTGTTCATCTTACCATTGTATCCACAAGGTCTCAAATGTCTGTACCCTTTTATTGCAGACTGTTAAACTATAGAACCAAGGTATATTAAAATGATCCTCTTGGTGTTCTTTTTGCTTAATCCTTTTTCTTTGTGCCATTTGAACAACATACCTTGAAAATTATATTCTAAACCTTTAAGTAAGAGAGAGAAAATATATTTGTCCTTTTTGAAAACTAGGAAGTAGTTTTTAACATAATACCAGTGCTGAATATCTTATTTTAGAGGTCAGCTAAGTATTCTTGGGTTAGTGATACTTAAATAACTGAGTTGTTAAATCATGGTGGAAAAATATTTTAGTACATTAATGATACATACTAATGTTTCTAATATTTCATATTTGTGTGTGCACATGTGCACATATGTGTGAAGGTCAGAGGTCAACATCAAGTGTCTTCCTCTGTTCTTTTCTACCTTAGTTTTTGACACAGTCTACCATAGAACCTGGAGCTCCCATATGTGTGGCCTAGCTGGCTGGCAAACCCCAACGATCCCCTGTCTTTGACTTCACAGAAACAGCTTCTGAGAGCACTCTGCCACAGCTGGCTCTTTCTTTCAATAGGTACTGTGAATCAAACACAGGTCCTCATAGTTGTGTAGAAACAACTTTTACTGATAGAGACATCTTCCCAGAGATAGCTTATATTTTTACTGTAGCACTCCTTTAAGGGTTTTTATCAACCATGTTAAAAATGATGTTAAATATATATATTCCAAGTACTTTGGTGATTTTATTTACTTATAAAATGAGTAAATTATATATTTAATAAAATTTCATTATTGACATATTCATGATAGTAAAATTGACAATAATATATCTGTCTATCTTAACTAAATGGCTAAGAATTTTGCCATTCAATATTTAAAATAGCTAAAATGAGCAGAAGAAAATGGGTATGATCTCTAAAGGAATCATTAGAATTTATCTGAGAGAGAAAAAAAAAAAGAGAAGTATAAGCAGCTTTGTCTTTGATAGTTGTGGTTTGGATGGCCTTGGGGTTATGTGTACCTACTGAGCAGGGATAATGTTGAGAAGAGCTATGATATAATTGAAATAAATACTGGGGAGGCTAGATATAATTTTCTCTGCATTATTTGAAGAAAAAACTTTGTATCTCTGGATGTTATGCTTGCATATATTTCTGTGTACTGCTTTTCTCCTTAGTGCCCACAGAGGCTGGAGAGAGTGTCAGATCTCGAGGAGTAGTGTTGAGCCACTACATGGGTGCTGGAAATTAAACCCACATTCTCTTGAAGAGCAGCAGTGCTCTTAACCACTGAGCCATCTCTAGCACTCTGAAGAAAAAATGTTAACACTCTAAAGCAACTTACATGTCCACAGGTGAAACCATTTGTTCAACATGCATTGAATACTTCTTGAATACTCTTAGAAAAAGAGAATGCTCTCTCTGAGGGCAGAAGTGTGAAAGTGATCTGAACATATAACGTAGGTAGAAATTGCTTTTTAAGGCTCGGAGGGATGACTAAGCAGCACTTAAGAGCTCTTGTTTCTCTTTCAAGAGGATCCAAATTTAATCTTAGCATCCACATTAAACAGCTCACAACTAGCTGTAACTCCAGTTCCAGGGGATTCCATGCCCTCTTCTAGCTGCTGTGCTCACCCGTACACACAATACATAACCACACAAAGATAAACACATAGTCACAAAATTTAGAAAAAAAAATACAATCTCAAGTTTCTCATTCACGATTTGGTTGGGTAGTATAAGGAGTTTCTAACCCTCTAAAAGACCAAAAGCACCAGACAGATTTAAAGGATGACATTATTAAGGCTTTGCAGTCATGAGTATGTTCATAATGGGGAATGCTTTTTTAAAATAGGAAGCAGTTTCACACAGGTAGATAATGAATGTGGAGTGGGTCTTATGGGAGGTATCAGAAAGGTTCTTAGCCTATGTGAGTACAGTAAATCACAGCTCTCATATCAAGAGGAATAAGAATGAGTTGATTCTGAACTAAATGTGAGTGACCATTCAAGTTACTCCAGGTAACATCTTCCAAACCGGAAGTGGTTACATACATTTCTGTAGTCATAAAATGAGAGAAAACAATAAATGACTGCATTTTGTGAATGTGGCAATGAGAGCCTCAGGCAGGTGGGGTAGTGACTACCCTAAATTTCAGGTGCTGTCTGATGATATCCTGGAATGGTTGGTTGGTAGAGAAAATAGATGCTGCTTCAGGAAACCAAATGCATATCCCTTTCAGGAAGAGATGTACAGGAAACAGGATAGGCACTGAAAAACTAGAGTTCATGAGTTCAAGGCCAGGCTTGGATGCGTAACAGACCCTGTCCAAAAAAGAACTTCAGCTAATAAAATCATAAGGTACAGAATATAAAGCACATATTGAATAATTTTGGAAAGAGTAAGCCATCTTTTTCATATATGAGGAAGTTTTTTACTGCCTTTACCTTTCCCCAAGGCAGCATAACCATTCTTCGTTTCAGAATCAATTTTTCTTTTAATTTTAAAGCAGAAAATAAAAGAACAATGAAGTTGAATAAAAAAGTAGTTACACAAGGGTAAAAGTTCTTGAGAAAATATAGCTAATTTTCCTTCAGTTTTTTAGAAATAACTTTATTATTTTTGATGATCTAAGATGCCTTTTTAAATATATTCTATATCCTTGTCTTAAATTGCTATCTTACTACAAATATTTATTCTAGAATATTGTTGTTCTATTCAGATCTCTAATGTTCCATTGAAGAGCTTGAAAATTGTCATTAATAACCTATGAACAAGTAAATACCCACAGTCTATGAATTCATGTTGTATTTATATCTGAAAATCAAATCTATGATTGTAATCTGTTATACACAGAAATCCTCTAAGACTGAACATACCAACAGATTTATGCTGCTTCCAACCTTGGTTAGAGAAGCTGCTTATTCCAGAAGGCAGTGATTACTGAAGAGACTCATAACTCAGCAGTCAGTAGGATTAGTATATAAACATCCCTACCCCACCCTCCGCCCAAGCTCAGAGAGCATCACAGAAAGAATATATGAAGAAGTGTACCATAAAAGATAGGCTTCTGGATATGACATAGCTGTTACAAGAACTCATAGCCACTGTGGTTGCCTGTACAAGACATACATGAGATCAAGCCAGTTAAAAAAATCTAGCATGGGAGACCATGCCAAGAGAAGCCCTGATAGTGCCTGGAGGACCAGAAACCAGAGGTTAAATGGCCCAGAGAGCTATGGTAGAACCAAACATGACTAGCAAAAAAACAAACCAAAAAAAAGACAATGTGGACAGTAGCCTAGCATAATAGTCATCAGTGAGGCTTCAACCAGCAAGTGATACAAACAGATGCAGAGACCCATAGCCAAACCTTAGGTGGAGCTCTGGGAATCCTGCTGAAGAGGGGGAGAAAGGATTGTGAGAACCAGAGGGGTCAAGGATATCACATGAAAAACCACAGAATCAACAAACCTGGACTTACAGGGGTTCACAGAGACCGAAACAACAATCAAAAGCCTGCATTGGTCTAACCTAGGCTCTCAGTATATATGTTATAGTTGTGTGGGTTGGTGTTTTTGTGGGATTCCTAAGAAGGAGCAGACACTAAGCTGTTTCTGACACTTTTGTCTACTTTTGGAACCCTTGTCCTCCTATTGGGTTGCCTTGTCCAGCATTTATATGAAGGGAGGTGCCTAATCTTACTGCAGTTGATG
This sequence comes from Rhabdomys pumilio, assembly GCA_030674055.1. Taxonomy (NCBI): domain Eukaryota; kingdom Metazoa; phylum Chordata; class Mammalia; order Rodentia; family Muridae; genus Rhabdomys; species Rhabdomys pumilio. The sequence continues at coordinate 103,959,786 of JANHMN010000001.1, forward strand.
TACTGTGATTGGTTGACACCCTGGAGGCCTGCCCTTTTCAGAAGGGAAATGGAGGAGTGTCATTTGATGTCTGCTAAGAGAGATTTACTTTTCTTTTAGAGGAGGCCATTGGTAGGTTTCACATCCCAGTAAATTGATCCTACGCACATTTCCATATGGGAAACACTAATTATATTTAGTTGGGGGAAAAATAGATATGAAATTAGGCAGTAGTAGGAAAACATGTTGACGGAAGAGAAATAAAACTGAAGAAAGGCAATGAGGGAATCCATATGGTCAGGATACATTGTATACATCTCTGAAATTTTCACAAAATTAAAAAGACACCAAAACCCATAGGGATCATCACACAATTAGAGTCAAAATATCTCATCTCAGTTCTGCTGCTCTTTTTATTATGTTAATCAAAAGGTGACCAAGGTATGGTTTTGTTTAAAATAGCCATTATAAAAATCTACTTTTATAGAACTGTAGCAAGATTTAAATGAGAAATACATGTAAAAATAACAAGCATAATACCATCATATAGTGACGTTTAGTAAACTTCATGTGTCCTTTCATCTCTTTAAAAATATTTAACTTTCATATTGTGGTTATTAATTTCTAGATTGTGTATGGCAATTGAAGACGCCAATATGCTAAAAACAGGGAAAACACATTTGGAAAAGCAGATCAGAGAGCTACAAGCAAAGTGCAGTGAATCAGAAAATGAGAAATATGAGGCTATTTCAAGAGCCAGAGATAGCATGCAGCTCTTAGAAGAAGCTAACTTTAAACAGAATCAGGTAAGAAAACATGGAAACATGTTTATAAAATGATAAAATCCCACGTGCCCCACGGGTTCCAGCAGTGAAGGGATCAGCAGCTACCAGATAAATGCAGGAAACAAATGACACTCCCCATTATCAAATAATTTGGCTGTATTTTAAATGGTAAAATTAATAAAATATGCTAACATGCCAGTCATTTTTCAAAAATAATATTCAAGTATCAGACTTGGCTTTTTGTTTGTTTTGTTTTTGTTGTTTTAATTTGGGGGTGAATATTTTATTTATTTACATTTCAAATGTTATCCCCCTTCCTGGTCTCTCCCACTCCACAAATAACCCATCCCATCCTCCTTCCCCTCTGCCTCTAAGAGGGTGCTCACCTACCTACCCATTCCCAGCTTCCCACTCTAGCATCCCTCTATACTGGGGCATCAAACCTCCACAGGACCAAGGGCCTCTCCTCCCATTGAAGCCAGATAAGAAAATCCTCTGCTACATATGCAGCTGTAGCCATGGACCCATCCATGTGTACTCTTTGGTTGATAGTTTAGTTCCCTGGGAGCTCTGGGGAGTCTGGTTAGTTGATATTGTTCTTCTATGGAGTTGCAATCCCCTTCGGCTCCTTCAGTCCTTCCCCTAGTTCTTTCATTGGAGTCCCCAGGCTTAATTTAATGGTTGGCTGTGAGTATCTGCATCTCTATTAGTTAGGTGCTTACAGAGTCACGGCGCCCAGTATCAGACCTATGGCCCATACCCTGAGTCACTATTCTTCATCCTCTGAGCCATCATAGTGCTTTACTGAGTATACTCAATTAGGTGACAGCTACTCATGTTTCTTTCATTTTTACCTGTATAATCCCCTCATCAAGCAGAGGCTTAATTGGCAGAGGAAAGATAGCTTAAAAGATTAGATGGAATCTTCAACTCATGCTTTTTTTTCAACCCATTAACCATTGTTATTTCTGTACGATCCTGAACTATCCATGCTGTTTTGAACTCTTTCCCTTGAAGGGGTATAATCTATAAAGACAAGTAGTTATTTTTTTAACGTTCCAACCTTCTTTGTAGAATTCACTATAGCATTAATGTGTATACCAGAATTTATATACTATATGTCAGAATACTCCAGTAGGAAATGCATAGGTATAAAGGAAATGCTTTATTTAGGTTTTTCATGAGAGATACTAAAAATGCAAAAGATGTAAATTGGATTTTACATACCTAGTAAAAAGCTTGGTGAGGTGCCATATTCCTGAAGTCCTAGCAGACAGATGCGGAGCAGGAGGATAATGAAGTTAAGACCAGTGGGCCCTACATAGTAAAACCCCAATTCAAAAAAAGAAAAAGAAAGGAATTATCTCTTCAAATCCAAACTTTGGAATTGCTAAAGAGTTTATGCCTTTCACCTGGTGTTCCCATTTGTGACTTAAATTCTGTCTCTCTGCTCTTGAATTGTTAAAATGTATGTAGTAGGTCTTGGGATATAGCTCAGTGGCAGAATATTTGCCTAGCATATGTGAAGCCCTTGGTTTTAACATTAGTACCACCAAGAGTAAACTATATTCTACACACAATATACATATTATGCTTGTAAATTGTTCAAAACACACAAGTTAGCAGACAATTTAAAACCAGGACAAAGTTGTCTTTACCCTCTGAAGCATAGTTATATAAACTATGTGTTGTGTGGCATATAATGGAGAAAAGATGGGGACACTATTGCCTGTCTCTCATTTCAGTCCTAAGGCAACAAATCCTTCAGAAGCAGCCTATGGCTATTATATTAATTTCCCTCTTGATTCATTGCTTAATTGCTACAGCATTTCTATCTTGTGGTTGTTTGTTCAAAACCAAGGATTATCTTCCCCTTTTTTAATGATTTACCTTTTATAATTTATGTATATGGGTATTTTGCCTGCATGTATTTCTATACAACATGTGTATACACTGCTCGCAGAATCCAGAAGAAGAGCATCAGATCCTCTACAACTGGAGTTACAGATAGTTGTTAGGCAATATTTGGATACTGGAAACCAACCCCTGGTCTTCTGCAAGAGCATCAAGTACTCTTAACCTCTGAACCGTTTTAAGGATTCTCATAATTTGGTAACAAGCAGGGTCAATAGTCCTATTCCTCATTACCTCACATTCTTCAAAGTTATTAAGTCATAACAGCTGTTCCTTCTCACAATCTTTTTTTAATTCTATACAATAGTGTTTTGATCATATCCATTTTCATTCCCCTCCTCCAACTCTTCCCATCATCTCCCAAATCTCCCTGCCAACTTCATATCCTACTTCAGCTTTGATCTATTGTCAGAGAAGCGGTTTGCAAGTGAACAACAATTCCTTTTGTCTTCTAGTTTGTCATTCTTTACTGGGCCATCAGTACATCATGGTACCAGCTTTCCCTATGTTAACCCATTACATCTTTTCATGACGTTGTTGGCTCTTCTTCTTAATACTGGACTGTCTAAGGCTCAGTTCTAAATGTTCATCTTTTTCTGAGCTAATCAAATCTGATTTTTAAATATCATCTATATGCTAATAATTTTCAAATTAATATTTCTAATCAGAACATCTTTCTGAGCAGAGAGCTCCTCTAAGATTGACATCCTCCCCACCCCACCCCACCCCCGAACTCCCCATATACAGTGGCAGGGTTGGGGAAGAATGCTCTGAAGTAGGTCTTTCTGTACATGGCAGGGCATGGAACTTATAAGCTCACAGCACCTGTGGGTGCCTACACAAACCAAAATTCCAGTGGCAATGGGGGAGGGACTTCTGAGGCCCCAGCCCTAGTTTAGGAGTATTGTCAATTGAATGATGCTAGAGTACAGGTAATCAATTTTCTTTGGCGATATGGACCCCTGTCAGGTAATCTATGCTTCAGTGGATGTCCCTAAACCCATGGGCATACAGGCAGCACTTGTGGGACTCAGTGGTGTATAAAAAGAGTATTTCTCATTATCTTACTTATCTAAACCTCAAAAAGAAACAGATGAGAGTGTGTATATTTTCTTTTGAGGATGAGTGAGTTAGAACACATGGTCATCCATTTCCTGTATGTCAATGTCCACGGGCTGTGTGGGGTTGTTAGGAAAAGGTGGGCGATGGTGGGGAAATGTTTTACCATTATGACTTATAGAAGGTCCTCCAGTAGAGGCATTTCAGAAATCTAGAATGGGATACTGCATCAGAGAGTATGTCACCTCTGCAGTGAGGTTACGTATGATGTGCTGTGATTGTCTTCTGAAGATTCTGCTTGAAGAGAAGCAAAAAGAGGCTGACAGAGAGAAAATGAAGAAAACAATCTCTCAGCTTATACAAGATGCAGCCATCAAAGCAAGGAAAGAGGTAAGGAGTTTAATTATAAGTAAAATAAAATATTTAAGTTCTAACTAAAACTAAGTGCTGCTTAGATACTTAAAAATTAAAATTCTTGTGTGTGCATTCACAAGGACTGTATATAAAACTGATTGTAAGAGTTAAAAATTGTGATGTTTTTTTCCTTAAAGTTGCGCTGCTATGGGTATAGTGTAATGTACTATACAGTCTTTGGCTTCATAAACAGTGGAATATTTTCTTACCTGTTTTTCTGTGCTCAATATAATTTTTCTCCCCAGTGAACTACAATTTCAAGTGATTTTTTTTTATAATTTAAAAACACAGAGTTAACATATTTGCTTTTTTCAAACAACTAAATGGTAGTTTTCATTTTTACAAAGCCATTGCAAATATATCCCTTAGAAATATGCTTTAGTCATGCCATATAAAGTCATTTTGGTTAAGAATAAGCTATGTGTGATAACAGTTATCTTATGAAATTGTAATAAAGCTAAAACATCTGTTGCATCATATTTTTACGGTACCTTTTCAGGCTGAAACACATTTGGGTAAACAAATACCACTGTGTGCATCTTACTCTGTATATTACCATGCTGTACAGTTTTATAGCCTGTGAATCCTCAAGCTCCCAGGTTTGTGTACCCATCCTGTTGATACTCAAACGACTACACTACCTAAACAGTGTGTCTCAGAGCAAACCCTGTTGTTTCATAATGTGTGACTGCATCTTATTACTAACTGATTGAAATTAGATAATTTTTAATAGTACAAAATTCAAATTTGAGCTAGGCAGTGGTGGCGCACGCCTTTAATTCCAGCACTTGGGAGGCAGAGGCAGGCGGATTTCTGAGTTCGAGGCCAGCCTAGAGGACTACAGAGTAAGTTCCAGGACAGCCAGTGTTATACAGAGAAACCCTATCTCAAAACAACAACAACAAAAAAAAAAATTCAAATTAGAGACAGAGTTAAATGAAAGTTTATCCTAATCCTTCCTTCAAGAACTTCCATATATATTAGGCTAGGAATGTTCTAACTTTAGACCATACCCCTCAATACTCTCTAAAGACTTACTTTTTTAATGGCTAATAATAAATACTGCTTTCATGACCTTTGTAAAAATATTTTATCAAATAAAATGCATTTTTAGTCTTAAGATCAATTAAAATACATTGAATTTTAAGACTGAAGTTTCATTCATGTTAACCTATAATTTCAATACATTTTATTAAAGTGTTGTGGTCTTAGTATTTATTCTAAACACCTTTATAAATTGTAGTATCACTCTCCTAAACGCTAGGTACCTTCCTATCTATAAGCATTCCAAGTGGACATCTGAGACTCCATGTCTGCCCCCAACCCTACTTACCTCTCTATCTACTCTGAGACTCTCTTGTATGCTCCCTGGCACTATATGCAGCCCAAGTGGACACTGGAGGCTCTCGTGTCTATCCTCTACCCTCGGTACCTCCCTACCTGAAGCAGTGCAAGTGTATATCTGAGGCTACTCAGATATCTGGACATACTCTCTTTGTCTCCAACCTTTTCTTTTCTGCCTCTTACTGTTGGTTTCCTTGAGCCCAGCCTTTCACAGCTATTCCAGTATTCTTTCAAGGAGTATCTACTGAACATTTCTTTTGTGCCATGCATTTTATTTGTTCTCTACCTTCTGTTGGTTTGATACTTACAGTTGCCAGTTTTCTATATCTCAACTTTAAAAATTACTATAAAAAGTAATACCTACTCACAGTAAAAAGAAATAAAAAGTGTATGAGTGAAAGAAAATTTGGATTATGCCATGTTTAGCTTTAAAAGTTACTAATTGCATATTCAACATACGATTTTGCTTTTCTCCTTGTTCTCTGGCATCTTTTTTGCAGGCATTCAGGGCATCTGCAGACATTGCTTTCCATAATCCTTCTCTCACAGGTCAGAGTGCTACTTGTGGAGCCTGTGTGGCATGTAGATGGCGTGCACTAGCACCTAGAGGAGCCTAGGTGTCTCCTGTCCAGCTAGACAGTCAGTAAATAGACTAAAATTGAAAAGGGACTGTCCTGAAAATTTTTAGATTGGGAAAATATATTTTCATTAAAAATTATTTATGCTATCTAAAATAATTAAATTTGGGGGAAAAGATAATGATAAAAATTTATACTTTTCTGCTTTTATTTCTAATAATAGTTGAAAGAATGCATAATAAACAAAAGTACTGTTTTAACAGTGTAAACGGATCCTGAGACCAAAACGTTTGACAGCTGCTGTTCTTTTGTATATATCATCCAATTCTCTCCTCAGTTCTCATGACCTGTTCTTTATCTTTACAGTGTTTAAGATTTTAGAGCCTTGTATAAACTAAGCCAGTACTGCAGATGCAGTCCTCTGGTCTGGTCTGGTCCAATCCTTATGACTAGCTTCGAACTCAATATATAGTCCAGGCAGGGTGAATAAAATGTCCCTGCCTCAGCCATCTATGCGCCTGCTAACTACACACAACTCATGACAAATTCTTAGATATTTTATTTATTGTATACTTACCTTTTATGCCATAAAAGTTATATTTCTTTTTAAAATAAAACATCCTGTTTTTGTCAGAAATCATTTTTTATTCTTTACCTAAATTATGTCTTAATTCACAGGTTGAAAGCACAAAAAAACAGTATGAAGTACTGATTTCACAATTAAAGGAAGAACTCTCAGCCCTTCAGATGGTATGTTAGAAGACCTTGTTAGTATTTTCCTCCAAATATTACTCATTTTAAGAGTCAATATGTGTGTTACTGGGAATCCCTTTGTTACATATACATTTGTTAAACCATGACCTATGCTAGGTGTTAGGAAACAAAGTGAATTTGCACAGAGATGTTCTGCTGTCTTTGGCTTTTGGTAGGAAGAGTAGAACAGGTGACATCATCATATTCCATTGTCCTTGACAGAAGACACAGGACCATTTCAACCAACTGCATTCCCTGCCATATGCTGGGTTGATCTGGGAAACCAGGAAGGAAGAAAGACAGTAAAGCTTCCTACAAACAAACAAATAAGAGTGAATAGGCAAGGTTTGGGGGCGGGGGTAGAAAAAGACTTCATTTGACTAGAGATTGGCATTTCCAACTTCACCAGCATACCTTTCATGAATCCATCACTTTTAATCTGTTATAAAATTTAGCAGTAGCTTGTGTATTCTAATAAATACATGCATTAGTGTTTGTTGAGCATGTGACCATTTGTGCAACCATGCTTTTTACAGGACAATATCTTCAAATAGATTGTAGTACCTCAGAGTAAGAGTCTCCTGTCTGCCTTGGTCTTCCTCATTGCCTAGTACAATGTTTTTGCATAGTATATATTAAAGTAAATATTCATCAACAGAATAGCATTTAAATACGTCTGAAAGGCTACAGACTATGTAGTGTACATTACTGTATCATTGGGTAGAGGTCCTGGATACAACAACCAGAAATGGTTACTTTCTGCTTATCTCACTAAATTAAGCCATGCAGTTCTGTAGAGTATATAGTTTTCTAAGCCAATGGAATTTTCCCTAAAATAGATCACAGTTTAATCCATAAAGCAAGTCATAAAAAATATAGACTAATTGAAATCATTCTTATCATTTATCAAGTGGTAGGATAATAAAACTAGAAATCAGTAGCAGAGAAACTACAAAAACTACTGATATATAAGAAGTGCACCACTGAAGAAACAATAGGAGAAATTTAAAGTTCCCTATAGTCAAATGAAAATGAAAGACCATCTGGTGAGAACACAGCAAAGGCAGATAGTTCTATTAAATGTATAGCTGGTTTTCAGTGTCCAAATGGAGCAGAGGTATAGGCTGTCTTTTTTAAATGGTTTCTATTTTGTTTGCTTAGGGACTGATAAGTGTGGCCTCTGTGCTATCAGCTTTAATATCTGCTAACCCTTTATAAAGTATGAATTTGGAAATATTTCAGAAATGCTTGAAAAATTAATTTATCTCCAAAAGCATGTATATCAATGGTAATGAGCTTCTAATAAAATTTTATTTTAATATTATAAGGCATTTAACAGAACTTGTATGATAATTATAACTATTTCAACTTTTCTATTTTATTTTGCTTATTCTTTTTGAATCTCTTCTTTTTATTATTTAATTATTTTAAACTTACTGACTTACATCCCATTCACTGCTCCCCTCCTGGTTACCCCCTCTCACAGTCTCTCCCCATCCCCCAGCCACTTTTCCTCTGAGCAAGTGGGGACCTCCCTGGGTATCCCCTGACCCTGGCACTTAAAGTCTCTGCAAGTCTAGGCACATCCTCTCCCACTGAGGCCAGAAAAGGTAGCCTGAGGGGTTGTAGCTTGCTCCTTGGGTGTGGGTCCTGTTGGACTGAGTTGTGGATCCTGCTTGAATGCTGCCCTAGGCAGCTGGAACTGCAGCTTGGGGCACAGAAGCCTGGGAATTTGAACTCCAGGTGGCCCCCGGCAGACGCTGGGCTGAGAAGCGGTGAGGCTCCACCCAGGCATGGTGAAGTTTCAGCCTGAAGTCCCGCGGGGGCGGGGGCAGAGCTCCCGGGTTGGGGGTCTCCAGGCCAAAGTAGCGGACCAGGAGACTGGTGGTCTCTGTCCTTGGGCTCCTAGATGCCACTGGGAACTGTGGAAGAACTGAGATGTAAGGGTATATGGCCTGGACTGGCCCACAGCCAAGAGGGGTAAGGGAGAGAAGCTCCAGCGGCACCCGGCTGGATAGAAACTCTTGGTCATGGGCGATTTGCTTGGCTGGGTCAAGGCTGGCTCAGCTAGCTTGCTTGAGTTGGCAGGACTCCATGGCTAGAAGGTAGAAAAGTCCTCCATGGGAGATTAGTTAGTGGCAGCTCAGTAATTGAAGGTCTGGGACGGAATGCTTAACTGGCTACGCCCTCTGGCCTTTAGGTATCTCATTAATATGGAGATCTCTTGAGGCTCTGCGGCCTGTAGTCACGCCCTCTACCTGTGGAGGGGCTGGTAGGGGCATTGCCCTAAGTGACTGAAAGGCAGGGATCAATGGAGGTCTTCTGCCTCCTGTCAGGAGCCTGGAGTCTGGGAGCTTGGCGAAATGCATGCCTTCCCTTTCAGGGATACCTGTTAGGTCTCTGGCCATCTCTAGCCAGTGCTCCACCAGAAACCAAGCTATCCTTTCATGGTCCCACAAAGCCCATCTAGAAGAACATATCCCTCATACAGGCAATATTTGGGATTTAAAAAATGAAGAAGTTAAAGACTTTCTAGAATTCAATGAAAATGAAGGCACAACATACCCAAATGTATGGGACACAATGAAAGCAGTGCTAAGAGTAAAGTTCATAGCATTTGGTCATTTTAACCCAGGCTAATCTTACACTGTTTTAAGCATCATCACTTTATGTCATTGGAATATAATGGTTCAGGTAGGGGCATAGATATAGGCATAATTATTATTTATAGGTCACTTCCTAGATCTAGAGTATGATCCAACTTTGGTATTAACATATTGTCCTAGTTTACTTTCTGTTGCTGTGATAAAACACTGCCAGAAAACCAACTTGAGAAGGAAGGGATTTATTTTAGCCTGTAGGTTGTAGTCCATCACCCAGGGTGGGATCTCAAGGCAGGAACCTAGAAGCAGAAAATGAAGGCAGAGACTGTGGAGAGATACTGCTTGCTGGCTTTTTATGACTTGCTCAACCTGATTTCATATACAGCCTAGCACCATGTGTCCTAGGGTGTCAGCATCTACAGTTTGCTGGTCATTACTCAAGAAAGTACTCCCATAAACATGCCCACAGGCCTGTTTGATGGCGTCAGTTTCTCCTTGCAAGTTTCTTTCCAGGCGACTCTCGTTTTGTCAAGTTGACAAAGACTAACCAGCACAAATATATGTTAAAGTCCCATGAGTGGTATTATGAACATAGTAGAAGTCACAAACTTAGCATCGTGAGATTACCACTCAACACGCAGAGAGACAGGAGGATCTTGAATTCAAGTTTGAGGGCAGCCTGGGCTATGTAATGAAACTATGAAAAGCATTCCTCCCCCCGAAAAACAAAAACCTTTTATCAATAAGTACCTTATCATATATACAAATATGTATAGAACATTAAAATTGTGTTTCCTATGAACTTGAATTCTATTTTAGCAAAAAATAAAATCCCAGCTGATTTGTATTAGTTCAAAGTAGTCAAGTTTGGGCCATAATTTAAAAGCTTACTTTAAATTTTGGAAACACCAAAGTAGGCCTTTCATATAATTGTGAAAATTTGAATATTACTAGTGGTATACTGTCAACAAAGCAGGTTCACCAAAGCATGACTCACAGTTAATAAAACTATGGTTGTTTTCAAATAGAAGAATAATTATGAAGAAATCACTAGTTGATTCTTTTTGTTTTAGTATCTTAGCAAAATAATCGTATTGATTAGCTGAAATACTTATTAAATTACTAAATAAAATGTTCAACATAAGTTTTTATGTGTAAATGATTCAGTTGTTATGCTCATACTAATAAATTTCCCTGACTATTGGTTACTTTACAAAGAAAAAATTAACTTAGAATTTATGCACCTTTTATGCCAAATGTTTCCTTTGGAATGTTGTGACAGTGTCTGGTTCATCTTGCAAAATATTTGGTAATAGTATATGAAAATAGAACCTATAATGTCAAAAATCCTCATCTTTTTCTCCCATAGTATTATAGCCTCTGCTATATGAATTCCTTGGTGTCATATAGCCAAAGGCAGTTTCTGTACTAGGATAGGTCAGTCACTTTTTGAAATTGACAGTTACCATGGCCTTACTTAACTTTGTTAGGTAACAGTAATATTCTTACAAACAAATCCTTTTGCTTTTCCATTTTTTCCCTCATCTTAATGTTTCACCAGATACATTTATTTACATTATGACTTGACTTTATAGGACTGTGATGAAAAGCAAGGTCAAATCGATCGAGCCATTAGAGGGAAAAGAGCCGTGGAAGAAGAACTCGAGAAGGTAGGAAGGACACACAGCAGCTGCAGGGCTCTCCATTGCTGCCTGCTCTTCTCACACTGGCCTAAAGTACTTTTCTGGGCAGTGTTTACTCACACATAACTGAAGTCATTTAAATGATCATTTCACCTCTGTTCATTTCTTTCTAAGAATACACATTTGAAATTTGTACTTCAAGATAGAACTTTTTGATGTGTCTACTTACTGTTCTAGCTTCATTCCAAAAGTGGTTTTCATTTTGTCTTCTTTTTTAACTTTATGCTAACTTACTGAAGTTAGAAATGGGCATAATAGGTATAGACAATCAAAAAGCAAAATATGCTATGAATTTTATTTTTATGTATGTATGTGTTTGTATATATAAATGTATGCAGGTGTATATGTGTGCATAGAAACCAGAGGTTGACACTGGGTATCTTCCTCAGTCTATCTCCACCATTGAGATAGAGTTTCATTGAGATAGAGTCTCAATGAAACTAACTCACCAACTCAGCTAGATAGTTGGTGAAGTACCCCAGAAATACATGAGTCTCTGTCACCCCAGAGCTGGGATTACAGGCACATGCCTCCACACCCAGCTTTTATGTGACTATCTGTCCAACAAGCAGTTTACTGACTGAGTTATTTCTCTGTCCCAGTTTTTTACCTTTTAAGTATATAAAAGTATAATATAAAGTATAATTAGGGATCTGGGAAGATCGGTGGTTAAGAACACTATCTTCCAGAGACCTGGGTTCCGTTCCCATCACCCATATGGAGGCTCACAAGCATCTGTAACTCCAGTTCCCAGGGATCCAATGCTCCTGTTCTGGCCTCTGCAAGTAGACACACAGCCCTTCTTGCAGGCTAAACACTCATACACATAAACACTATCACACTCATAAACATTAGATAAAATATTTTAAAAGGATACAATAATTGGGTAAAATACTTACCCGATGATATTTGAAGTAAAAACCTTAAAATTAGTTTCTTGTTTGCTTTTTCATTAGCAGTGATATCCCACTGTTTTAAAGTACCTTGGGAAAGAAAGGGCAACCAAATATTAGCACTTACATGTTTAAAGTGCTGTGTTAGTAACTTGCATAAAAAGGCTAAGTAATTCTTTTTTTTTCTAAATGTTTTTTTTATTGAATATTTTATTTACATTTCAGATGTCATCCCCTTTCCCCATTTCCCTTCCCTAGAAAAACCCCTATCCCATGCCCCCTTTTCCTTTTTGCTTTTATACAATTATTTTAAATGTTAATCAAAGGCTTTATAAGTTTGCTAATGCTCAGTCAGAAGTGTAACCAAATACTCAACCTAGATATATCAACTATCTTTGACTGGTGGAGACACGTGAACATCTGCCTCCATGTCCCCTACCCTCTTTCTCTCTCTTTCTCTCTCTCATCACCTAGCTTCTCCTGTCCTTCTTCTCCTCCTCTCCTTACTCCTTCTCTTCCTCTCCGTACTTCTCCCACCTTAACTCCTCCTACATATCACCCTTCCTGTTAAAATAAAACTTTTCTCTTAAAATACAATTAGAGCATAATTATACCAATTTGTACCAGTGAGGTACTAGTTAGTCCTAATAACCAGTCCATCATTTTGTTGACTAACCAGAACTTCTGTCATCTCTCCTAACTAAAACACTTAGTTCTGAACCTGGATTTTTTCTTGGCTTTAGTTAATAATTCTGCATCACTATGGTCTGTCAGATGATCCTGGGCCAGAAGGCTGAAGATCAGACGCTCCAACGTTTTGAAGTATAGGGACTGTCCAGGTGTTCAGCAGTCTCTATAAATTGGCTAAGTTTTAGAAGCTATGCTTTGTGCTTCCCATAATTTCAGTTAACTCAGTCATTCTGAATTTCTGACGGGGTTGAAAACTTATAGTCTCATAGCCAATCCTGGCTATTTACTTTGAGAGAAAAGGCTAAGTAATTCTAACATTAAAAATACCAAGCAATGAAGTCGGGATTTCACTTTGAAAAGTGAACTCCATAGCATTCAAAGTATGTGACATATCCATGTTGTCAAAAATAATGACAAAAATCAGGTACTAAAGTAGTAGTTTACAAACAGCATAGAATATGGCTTCATTTGGGGAAATAAGCATACCTGTTTTAAGGTAGACATTTTTTTGGCTGCCACCCTCTAACCAGATTTTCTTCATGTCATGTTAAGTAATGCTGCAACCTATACAGTAGGCTTTGGGGTGAATGTTTTTAAATTATATGAATTTTTTACATTATATGACATGGGTTAAGAAACAGGTTATATTGGTGCAATATAAAACTTAGAAGGCACAGCAACCAGTTCTTCATTAACCACACAGCAGCAAGCCAAGACCATACATAGCATCATAGGGCTGCAGTGATTTTCAGGCCAGCAAGGGGTGTTGACACAGTGCTAGTCCACCTCAGTGGAAAGAGTGATAAAGTCTTACCAGTGGGGACAACATAGGTGACTTGGGAGGGCAGTTAGATGACCAGTTTGTCTGAAAATGTAACCTGGACCTCAGGACCTGCTGGGTAGTTAACCCTGTGTTGTAAAAGAAAACCCAGTCTCAAACTGAGCTATGGCACTACCACCCCTGAGAACAGAAGCTCCAATTCCAGTCACGTTGTTACCCAGGTAACCCAAAGCAGAGTTCTAAAACTTTCAGATCTACTAGTTAAACTACAACACACACCCTTACTTTTGAATATTTCAATAGAGAATTATCTTGAGTATCCCTGAAGTAATTGCTAGTAGTTTGTTTTGTTTTGTTTTTTTCTGTGATGTTTTAAAGTGAAACTCTGAGCCTTGTAGATGGTTAGCAAGGGCTGTACTACTGAGCTGCATATCCACCCTACCCCCAGGTGTCTTTAAGTTGACATTTAAAGCATTTTTTAAAAAGCCTCAGCAGCAGTTTTATAGTCCATATTAGTTGAATACTTTAGCATGAATGATTTCATATTTTTCAGCTGTCAGTTTATAGCATTTTGTTTTGTAAATGAATCAATCATAGGTATATTAAAATATCTAACAGAGGAAGAGATGAACACACACTCCTGACTGTTTCTCAGCATTTGATAATTTCCTATAAGGTAATGCTTATAAGCCTTTTTCTCAGATTTACCGTGAAGGCAAACAGGATGAAGGTGATTACAGGAGGTTGGAAGAAATGCACCAGAGATATCTTGCTGCAGAGCGTTCAAAAGATGATCTTCAGCTCAGACTCAAGAGTGCAGAAAATAGAATAAAACAACTTGAAATTAAGTAAGTTTTCTTTTGGATTTCCTATGGTAACATTTTAAGAATGGTTCTGGTGAATTATCTACCATTTTATAAAACTTATAAAAACAACTGAGTTTTTTTTTCATAATTTTTATTTCTATTAAGTATTAAATAATGCATTTAGTGATAACATTTTCGTTGGGGGGGGGGCGTTCAAGACAGGGTTTTTCTGTGTAGCCCTGGCTGTCCTGGAACTCACTCTGTAGACCAGGCTAGCCTTGAACTCAAAAATCCACCTGCCTCTGCCTCCCAAGTGCTGGAATTAAAGGCATGCACCACCACCGCCATAGTCATAGTACTATGTTGTAATTTGTTCCCTTCTCACACTGCTTCCCTCCATGTCCCCTGTCTACCCTGTGATTGATTCCCTTCCCACCTACTAAGTAGTACTCATTTCTGCTTTCATACCATAGGTAGTCTGTTAGCCACTCTGATACTCCCCCGCCCCTAAGATATTCTAGCACTCACAGAATTCCATTTCCAAGACACACACACACCATCTCTGCACACAGAAATGCTTGTCTTCTGGGTCTGGCTTGCTTGGCTTGGCACAGTGATTTCCTGTTGAATCAACTTTCTTCCATGTATCATGATTTCATCTTTCTTTATTGCCGAATTGCTACACTATGTACATACCACATTTTCATTATCCATGTATGTGTTGATAAACAACTAGACTGATTCCATTTCCTTTCTGGCTTCTGTGAGCAGAGATGAGGATAATATACTAATATCTCTGGGTAAATTGAGTTAGAATATGTATGTGCATACATGTTCGTATATATGTCTCCAAGTTAGATTATATAGTTGTTTTTTTTGTTTTTTTTTTAATTAAGAGATTTCATAGTGGCTACACAAGTTCCTCATAGTCTTGCCAACGTTGGTTTTATTTTCTTAGGGTATGACTGAAATCACAAAGCTATTTTCATTTGAATTTCCCTGATGGCTAAGGATGTTGAATATTTGTCCATATATTTACTGGCCATTTAAGATCTGCCTATTTAGTTCATTAACCACCTTACTGATGATGATTAGTTTTATGTTATTTTGTGGATTTGTTTCATTTTTCAAGTTCTTTTATGTACTCTTGATGTTAGTCCTCTACTAGATGGTTTTGCTCATTCATTCTGAAACTTGGATTTCACATATAGTTCATTTTGCAGAAGCTTTTTAATAAAGTGTACTTTCTTATATCATAGTATTATTTTCTAAGCTCGTACTGTGTTTTTCAGACAGTCTTTGCTGTTCCTATATCTTGAGATGTTCTGCGTGTTTCTGCATGTTCTCCCGGACAATTTTCGACATTAAAGTCTTCTGTTTACTTCCAATTGACTTTTGTACAAAGTGAGAGAAAGGGACCTAATTTCCTCCTACTATATGTGAATGTCCAGTTTTCCCAGCACCGTTTATAGAAAAAGTTTTTTGTTTTGTTTTGTTTTTCTCTAAATTATGTTTTTAAAACTTTTGTCAAGAATCAGGTGACTTCAGGAGTGTGGGTTTATCTGAGGCCTGTATTCTTTTCATCTTCATGTCTTATTTTTGTATGACTTACATACTGGTTTTGTTTTGTGGCTCTTCAATATAACGTGAGTTAAGATACCGTGACACTTCTAGCATTGTTCTTCTGGCTAAGATTACTTTACTATTCATCATCTTCTGTGCCTCTATGACTTTTAGGATTTGTTTTCCTAGTTCTGTGAAAAATACCAGTAGAATTTTTGTGGGGATTGCCTTTAATACGTAGGTGACTTTACAGTATTTCAGTGATTTTTTACTATATTAGTTCTATGAACATGAGAATATTTTTTTATCTTTTAGTGTCTTCAATTCCTGCAGTTTAAATTTTTCCATTGTAGAGGTCTTTGGCTTCCTTGCTTAGGTATATTATTACTTAAGGGGTTTTTATTGTTTTTTGTTTTAATTTATTTACATTCTAGCCATTGCCCCACCTCCCAGTCCCCCTCCCACTGTTCCTCATCCCACTCCTCACTCCCGCTCCCCTCCAACAGGCCTCACCTTTCTCTGGGGCCTCAAGTCTCTCCAGGATTAGGTGCATCTTCTCCAGCTGAGGCCAGACCAAGCAGACCTCTGCTATATATGAGCTGGGGGCATTACTGAAGTCTTTTTTTAAGGGATTGTTTCCCTTCCACTTTTCTCAGTGTTGTGTAATGCTATATTTAAAAAGCTGCTGGTTTCTTAGGTTGATTTTTGTATTCTGATGCTTTTTGTTTTGTTGTGTTTACCAACTTAAGAGACTTTGTGTTGAGTTGTTCGGTTCCCTTTGTATAAGATCGAATATTTCTGCAAATAGAAATAACTGGCCCCTTCCTTTTATCCCTTTATCACTTTCTCTTGTGTTATTGCCCTAGTAAAGGCTACAGCCACTGCATTGAATAAGAGTGGAGAGTGCTGACACCTTGTCTTGTACCTGATTTTCAAGGAAACTGATGAAGCCTTTTTTCGTTTATTATAATGTGGCTAATTTATCATAGGCAGCTTTTATTATGTTGAGGTATAAGCCTTGAATTCCTGCTTTTTTTTGGGGGGGGGGTTATGTAGAACTTTGTCAAAGACCTTTTCTGCATCTATTGAGATGATTACATTATTTCAATTCTTGAATCTATAATTGTTATGTATTATATTTGTAGATGTATATATGTTGAACCATGCTTTCATCCTACAATGAAACTCACTTGGTCATGTTGAATGTCCTTTTTGATGTATAGTTGAATTCAGTTCTCCTTGGGTTATTCTTTATCTAGTTTTAGTATCTGGTTATCAGGGTAATACTGACTTTGTAAATGAATTTAGTATTATTCTTTCCCTTTCTGTTATGCAATAGTTTGGGAAACATTGGTATTAGTTCTTTAAATTTCTGTAGAATTCAATTTTGTTTTTAATTGGGAAAAAATTTATTACTGATAAATTCTCATTACTTACTGCTGTAGCCCAAGCTGCCCCACTTTGGAGGCTAAAAATGTTGCAGACCACTCTACCCCAAATGTCGGGGACCACTCTATCAATGTTGGAACCTGCACTGCCAAAAGTCTTGGGGCCTAAACTGTTAGAGCCTGCACTGCCCCAAGCTGCTCTGGTCTGTGGGTCGGGGTTCAGCAAGAGAGAGAATGAGGATGGATACGAGGAATGGAGACCAGACAGAGTATGATTCAATCCCACTTATTCTTCAGTCTCTCTTCCTAGTTCAAGTCCCAAGTCTTGAGTTCCTAGTCTCTAGTTCCTAATCCCTAGAGCCTCCAAGTTCCAAGTTCTTTCTCCAAGTGCTAAGTGCCTAATGTCTAATAACTAACTCCAAGTCCTTCCTCCAAGTGCCAAGTGCCTGATACCTAATCCTAGTGTCTAATAATTTCTTCTGTCTGCCTCTCGCCTTTTATATGTCTCACTTTTAAGTCACGCCCTTAGGTCTTGCCTCTAAATCTGATCTCTAACTCACGCCCTTAAGTCACACACCTATAAGTCTCACACACCCAAGGGAAGATTCTGGGTATCTGAAACAAGATGTTATCAGAGTGTGCTCAGCTGTTGTAGGCTATTGTAATCAAGTCTCTTATCAGGGTACATGGCTCAAGATGACTGCAAGGATGATATCCGCCTTCTGGGCTCCCCACAACTTACTCTACAGGTCTATTTTGGATTAATTTTGGTAGGTCACATCTAGAAATTTAATAGTATTTTTTAGATTTTTCCAACTTATTAGAACATAGACTTTTTTCAAAATATGTGCTAATAAGGCTCTAAATTCCATTGATGTTTGTTCTTGTCTCTCCTTTAAACTGTAATTTTATTAATTAGGTTTTCTATGAATATACAAAATCACAGGGAATTGAACAACACGTTATTTCATGAGTCATCAAAGAAATCAAGACAGAAGTAAAAATTTTTAGAATAAGTGATAACAAAAACAGCATTTTCTTTCTTTAGATTAGTCTGGTTAAACATCTGTAAAACTTGCTTAACTTTACCAAGAATTATGGATTTTTTTGTGGTGTTCTTGTTGTTTCTGTTTTATTAATTTCTGCTCTAATCTTTGGTTTTTTTCTACTGATTTTAGGTCTAGTTTGTTTGTTTTTCTAAGACTGTGAGGTGAATCCTGAGTTATTTATTTCATGTGTCTCTGGTGTTTTTATATGTGTGGATATTTACAGCTATAAATTCCCTCTCAAAGTTGCATTCATCAGACACTACATTTTCTGCTATGCTGTGGTTTTGTTTTCATTCAATTTTTGGAATCTTTTAACTTCATCCTGTTTTCTTCACTGGCTCATTCATCATACAATAGTGTGTTGCTCCAACTGTGAGTTTCTATATATTCTGTTGTTGCTCTTGCTGTTGACTTCTAGTTTTATTTTATGATCATCAAATACATCTCAGTAACTTATTTCAGTTTTCTGTTATCTATTAAGACTATCTTTGGTTTCAAAACTGAGTTCAAGTCGTTTTTTCTTTGTGGTGTTGGGTAGAATATTCTGTAGATAGTTATTTAGCATATTTGATCTCTGATGTCATATCACTGATATGCCTTTCTCTGTTTTTGTCTTGATGACCTGTCTGTTGATCATCATAGACTATTAAAGTCACCTGTTTTTATGCTGGAATCAGTCTGTGCTTTTATACCCAGTAGTTTTATAAAACTAGCCAATGTTCTGAGCACATGTGTCCAGAATTATCATCTCCTCTTGAAGTATCATTGTCTTAATTAATATGCTAATCAATGTGAAATGACATTTTTTATTTTTTCTAATTTTAATTTGACATGTACTTTGTCAGATAGTGCAATAATTGCATCTGTGTGCTTCCTAGCTCCATGTGATCAAAATGTCTTTCCATCTTTTTTATCCTAAGGTTGATTTGTCTTTACCAATGAGGTGTATATTTCTTGTAGGTAAAAATAGATGAATTCTATTTTTTAACCAATATACTACTTTGTCTTTGAATTTATTGGCACTTATTAAGATACATAATTGATATAAAAAGTCTAGTATTCCTGACATGCAGACAGTTTTTCCATAAGTATAAACAGAAGTCAGCATTTTAAGACATATTTATCATGTGTCTTAGTTACTGTTCTATTGCTCTGAAGGGAAACCATGACTAAGGCAACTTATAAAAGAAAGCATTTAATTGGAGGCTTGCCTATAGTTTCAGGTGATTAGTTCATGATTGTCATCGTGAGTAGCATGTTGTCAGGCACACAAGAATGGCACTGGAGCAGTAGATGAAAACTTACTTCCTGATTGACAGGCAGGAGGCAGAGAGCAAGCTAACTAGGCCTGGTAAGCTTTTGAAACCTCAGAGCATACCCCTCTGATGCACTTCCTCAACAAGGCCTCAACACACCTCTAATCCTTCCCAAACAATTCTACCGACTATGGACTAAGCATTCGAATATATTAGCCTATGGGACCATTTTTAATCAAACCACCACATTAAGGAATGATGCTTCTTTTCTATGTGAGTTCTTAAAAATTGTGGAATGAAAATTTATCTAAAGAACTTTCTACTTTGTTTCTTCAGTACTGATTCTGTTGGGCGTGAACTCACTCTCATTGTATGTTTTTCCATATTGCATATGGGTTGTGAGCAATGGGTGAAAAGCTTTTTCTTGTTTTTAACATGTAAAAGCAGCTCTTTAGACTTTTTAATGTTCCACAAAGGATAGTCTGTGTTTATATTAGTAGACTTGTTCTAGCATCAATTCTTTTGCTTTGTTGGACAACTGGGAAATCTGAAGGCTTCCAAGTACTCTCCACTTCCTTGTGCTTCTCTCCAGGATCATTTTTTTATATCTTCACCAGCATATGGGGCAGCAGTGAGAGCTTTCCATAACTTCCACATACCCTGGTGGTTTTCTCCAGTTTGTCAGGAGATTCCAGGAGTGTGTATGCTCTTGCCCAGTTCTAGTTTCAAAAATACGAGTTTTACTATTTCTCATGTCTCCAATAATCTCTAGTGGTCCCTCTTTGAGGGACTGGACTGGACTGGACTTTAACTTTGAGGCACTCGGCTGTTATGCTTTCCTGTGGTTCTGACATTAAACTGCATCTGTTGGCTATCAGCTTCACATTGTTCTCTTGAGATAACAATTCTCAGTGTTAGGAGTATCTGAAAATATTTCACATTGGTTTTCCAAATAAATAATAGCAGGTCACCTTATTCATCCTTTACTTAATATTGCATATATTTTTGAAACCACATCACTATAAAGTAAAATAAGAGCTATTGGGTATATTTAATCAGGTCTCAATCCCCAGCACCATGCTGAAGTGAAAAGAAATGTCTCAGAATAAAGAAAACAGTAGTCCACATCATAAAGTGCACATCATTATCCTTTGTGTTCTGTTTTATTTGTTTAAACAAAAACAGTTCCTCAGAAGAGATATCACGTTCCCATGAAATGATCCAGAAACTTCAAACTGTATTGGAGTCTGAGAGGGAGAACTGTGGCTTTGTCAGCGAGCAAAGGCTGAAGCTTCAGCAAGAAAATGAGCAACTTCAAAAGGAGACTGAGGATTTGAGAAAAATTGCACTGGAGGCCCAAAAAAAAGCAAAATTACAGGTATTTTGAAAATGAATTAAATGTTTTTAGGAAATTAAAGAAAGTATTCCTTTTTTAAGTATTTCTTCTTTTTATTTAATCATCTTTTTTTTACACTGCAGATTTTGTTCCCCTCCCAACAGCCCTCAAACTGTGCCGCATCCCTACCTCTTCCCCACTCTCCTGTCTCTATGAAGCTGTCCCCATCCCCAACCCCAACCCCTTGTTCCACCAGACCTCTAAACTCCCTGTGGCCTCCAGCCTCTTGAGGGTTAGGTGCATCTTCTCTGACTGAACCCAGACCCGGCAGTCTCTGCTCTATTTATGTTGGGGGCCTCATATCAGCTGGTGTATGCTGCCTGGTTGGTGGCTCAGTGTCTGAGAGATCTCAGGGTTCCAGATTAATTGAAACTGCTAGTCCTCCTGCAGGGTCACTTTCCTCCTCAGCTTCTTCCAGCTTTTCCCTAATTCAACTACAGGGGTCAGCATCTTCATTGGTTGGGTGCAAATATCTGCATCTGACTCTTTCAGCTGCTTGTTAGGTCTTTTAGAGGGCAGTTATGCTAGGTCCCTTTTTGTGGGTGTTCCATAGCCTTAGTAATAGTGTTAGGCCTTGAGAACCTCCCCTTGAGCTGGATACCACTCTGGGCCTGTCGCTGGACCTTGTTTTCATCAGGCTCCTCTCCATTTCCTTCCCTGTAGTTCTTTCAGACAAACAATTATGGGTCAGAGTTTTGCCTGTGGAATGGCAATCTCCTCCCTCATTTGATGCCTTTCTGCTGGAGGTAGGCTCTATAAGTTCCCTCTCCCTATTGTCGGGCACTTTATCTAAGATCCCTCCCTTTGAGTCCTGAGAGTCTCTCACCTCCCAGGTCTCTGTTGCATCCTGGAGGGTCCCCCCTACCTCCTACCTCCTTAGGTTGCCTGTTTCCATTCTTTCTGCTGGCTCTCAGTGCTTCAGTTCTTTTCCTCCCCATACCTGATCAGCTTTCCCTCTGACCCTCCCTGTCTCCTTTCTCTCCCCATCTCTCCCTCCCTCCTTGTGATTGCTTTCTTCTCCCTCCCAAGTAGGACTGAGGCATCCTCACTTGGACCCTTCAGCTTGTTGACTTTTTTTGAGTTCTGTGGACTGTATCTGTATCAGGGTATTCTGTACTTTTTTTTTTTTTTTTTTTTTTTTTTTTGGCTAATATCCACTTACTAGTGAGTACATACCATCATACCATGCATGTCCTTTTGGATCTGAGTTACCTCACTCAGGATGTTCTTGTTCTCAATAGCTGAGTAGTATTCCATTGTGTAGATGAACCACATTTTCTGTATCCATTCTTCTGTTGTGGGACATCTGGGTTGTTTTCGGCTTCTGGCTATCACAAACAAGGCCGCTATGAACATAGTGGAACACGTGCCCTTGTGACATGGTAGGGCATCTTTTAGGTATATTCCCAAGAGTGGTATTGCTGGATCTTCAGGTAGATCTATTTCCAATTTTCTGAGGAACTTCCAGACTGTTTCCAGAATGGTTGTACCAGTTTGCAACCCCACTAGCAATGGAGGAGTGTTCCTCTTTCTCCACATCCTTGCCAACATGTGCTGTCGCCTGAGGTTTTGATCTTAGCCTTTCTTATTGGTGTAAGGTGTAATCTTAGGGTCATTTTGATTTGCATTTCTCTGATCACTAAGAACTTTGAGTATTTCTTTAGGTGCTTCTCAGCCATTAGAGATTTCTCTGTTATGAATACTCAGTTTAATTCTGTACCCCATTTTTTTATTGGGTAGTTTGGTTTTTTCAGTGGTTAGCTGCTTGACTTCTTTACATATTTTGGATATTAGTCCTCTATGAGATGTTGGGTTAGTGAAGAATTTTTTCTCATTCTGTAGGTTGCCGATTTGTCCTATTGACTGTGGCCTTTGCCTTACAGAAGGTTTTCAGTTTCATGAGGTCCCATTTATCAATTCTTTATCTTACAGTCTGAGCCATTGGAGTTCTGTATAGGAAATTTCCCCCTATGCTAGTGAGTTCAAGGCTCTTTCTTACTTTCTCATCTATTATCAGTGTATCTGGTTTTATGTTGAGATCCTTGATCCACTTGGACTGGAGCTTTGTGCATGGTGACAAATATAGGTCTATTTTCATTTTTCTACATCCATATAGCCAGTTAGACCAGCACCATTTATTGAAGGTGCTTTCTTTTTGCCATTGTATATTTTTGGCTTCTTTGTCAAAGATCAAGTGTCCGTAAGTATGCAGTTTTATTTCTAGGTCTTCAATTCTATTCTATTGATCAACGTGTCTGTCTCTGTGCCAATACCGTAGAGTTTTTATCGCTCTGTATTATAGTTTGAGGTCAGGTATGGTGATTCCCCCAGCAGTTCTTTTATTGTTAAAGAATTGTTTTTTTCCTTTGGTATGATGGCCATTTTTACTATGTTATTTCTTCCAATCCATGAGCATGGGAGATTGCTTCATTAGAATCCTAGTTATGTGTGTGTGTGTGTGTGTGTGTGTGTGTGTGTGTGTGTGTGTCTGTGTGAGCACGTGTGTGCATATGGCATATGTGTGTTTTCTTTATCCATTCATCAGTAGCCACCTAGAGTGACACCATAGCTTGGATAGAGTGATGAACACAGCTATGCAGGTATCTCTGTATTATGCTGATTATGCATGTGTGAGTCTGCCTTCTCATCAGACAGCACGAAATCCTAATTCAAAGTACTAACTAGTAGCACTTGGCACATGTTCTTGAACATGATTGTCTTTTTTTTTTTTTTTATCTACACACATTAAAAAAAAAGGTTCTTTTCCAACCATACAACAAACTGATCTTCCTGCCAAAGCAACGTAAGCAACACTAGCAGAGCTGTAGCTTAGACAGCTCTACAGTCTGCCATGCTCTAACTTCCATTAGCTTCTCAGACACTGCTTCAAAGTCAGTAAGAGAATGTTGCAGCAGTTTGCTCTGAGAGCCCCTCCTACCAAGTCTAAAAGCAGCAGCAGCAAGAATGCAAAGGGCAAAGTCTCATCTGAGAAAAAAACCTTACCTTTTATTTTCTTAACCCTTTCTCTTCGATAATCCATTGAAGGCACTTTAAAGAAACAAGTTATTCATCAGCATCTCCCACCTTCCATTCCACTATATTTTTGTAAAAGGTAGCACTAGCTTTGTGTAATAAAGACCTCCATCTTCCAGGCTCACAGTGAGGATATAAAGTAACAGTATTGGTGTTTCACTTTGCTTATTGCTCATTTAAGGAATCATGTCATGATCTGATATCATTCCTGTCAACACATAATTATTGACTATACTATTGCAGGTATCCAGGGCTGTAAGCATTCATAAGAATATAAAATCTGAGATGGAAAATAGTAATGTGCCTCACAAAGATATTTTTACTTTGTGAAATATAGAAAACATGGAAAAGAACTATATTGCCAAATATCAATATAATGCTGTAGTTACAAGTCAGTATTATTAACATCAGAATAATCATATATTGATAAATATCACAAAATAAAATCCAGAAATAAATTTTACTTTGATGATGACCTAATTTTGTAGCAGAAACCCACTGTGATTCTAGAGGAAAGGAATTATCTCAATAATTTTAATACTAAATCAGTTAGATCCACAGTCAATAAATCTTGACTTCTTTCATCACACCATATAAGCAAAGCAGTTTGTGCTGCCTTGCAGACTTGAAAATAAAATACATGAGCTAAAGAGCTGGCTCAGTGGTTAAGAGTATGTACTCCTATTACAGAACACTGGAGTTCAGTTCCTAGCACTCATACCCACCTAGAATCCAGATCCAGGAGACCAGACTTCCTCTTCTGGAAACTGAGGGCAATTACACTTATATGCACATATCCACATTCACACAAAAGTAAAGTTAAGACTTTTTTAAAAGTGAAATACAATCTATGAATTTACAAGAGAAAATCTTCATGCCCATGTGTAATATCCCTTAAAAACAAAAACCTAATTATTTCTCTTTCTCCTCCTTCTTCCTCTTCTTCCTTTTATTCCTCCTCCTCCTTTTCTTCTTCTTTCTTCTTTTTTAATGTTTGTGTGTTCTTCCTCATATACATCCACATGCCAGAAGAGAGCGTCAGATCCCCTTATTGATAGTTGTGACTCACCATGTGGTTGCTGGGAATTGAACTCAGAACCTGTGGAAGAGCAACCATTGCTCTTAACTGCTGAGCCATCTCACCAGCCCCAATTGTGGGGCAATATAAGGACCTGGGATTTTAATACAATACTGGTAGCAATCTAAAGTAAAACAGCTATTATTTAGCAAAATCTTACAAAACTATGTATACGTACATACTATGTCAAATAACCCTACCTATATACCCCACAGATACCCTATACACCCCACAGATACACAGATGTTTTGATTAAAAAAACAAAAAAGGAATAATTATAGAAGTTTTAATCAAAATATTGACAATTTAAATAGTCATCAACATCTGATTGTATAGTGATACATTCGTGTAGTAGAATAAACACAGCAGTGCAAACCAGTGGATGTTTATAAGCAGTGCTGGATGCATCTCAAAGATAAAAGGCTAAAGAAACCAGGCATATAAAAGCCTTAAAATCTATTATTCCATTATCTGAAAGTGAAGGATAGGTATAATTGCTCATAAGGATATGATCAGAAGAGTCGCTATTGTTTAAGTAAGTGAATACTGAAGTCAGGGCTCTTGAAGATTCTTCCTGGGATATCTGAATCTGGGTAATTAGTTTGTCATCTTGGTACACAGCAAAAAACAAACTGTGTACTTAAAATTTACACACACAGAAAAGCAATAGAATGATAAGTTTGAGGCTAGCCTGATTACATGAGCAAACAGTATAGTCCAGGGTCAGGGTTATTATATAGCAAGACCCTAACTAAAATAAAACAAGAAGAAAATCAAAAATCTTAGATTCTTCTTCTAGGTGAGCAGTCCTCACCTGTGGGTCATGACCCACACAGGGACTGCATCTCAGATAGTTAAATTTCAATTCATAACAGTAGCAAAATTACAATTACAAAGTAGCAATGAAATAATTTTATGGTTGTGACCCACAACCTAAAGAACTGTATTAAAAAAGGGTCACGGCATTAGAAAGGTTGAGAATTACTGTTCTAGGTGAAGATAAATCTTGATAGACAACAGGTGTGCAGGATATAGACAAAGCTCAGAAAACTGGAAGGTGAGGGCAGGAATACATTATAAATTTGGTATATTCTTTAGGAAAGTTTCCATACTAAATATGTTTTAAAGTCTACTCTCATAAAATTCATTCCATTTGGAAAATATGAGTAGGAAATATAGGTAAGTATTTAATAGATGAGATAAAATTTTCTTACAAAACATAAAATGAAGAAAATTAACAATAGTAGCAGATTTAAGTACATAAAATATTTAAAACTATTTTTAATTTTAAAACAATATCTACAGAGTTCACAAAGTTAGGAAAATAAGAACTGATAACCACTATTAATTAACTATTGAGTTGCGATACCTGTAACTATGCAGCTAATCTCATAGATAGTACAATATTATGGTCTAAACTTGAGTCATAAGAAGTAACCAAAATATTATATGATTAATAATTCATTTCAACAGCATTTTAATAACAAATCAGAAACTGACGTGCACTTATATTTCTGTCCCAAGTTTAAGTAGATATGCAGTAATCCTTTCCATGTTGTAATTGCTGCTTTAGAATTCATAAATCAAACAGTAATATAGAAAACTATTTCTGAGCTGTAGGATTGCAGGGATTTGACCTTGATCTCTAACTTTTTTTTTTGATTTCTTAAAAATGATTTTTAACTTTTTCTTTTGTTTACATCTCAAATGATATCCCACTTCCCAGTTACAGCTCTACCAACCCCCCATCCCATGATATCTCACTTCCTGTTACCCCTCTACTACCCCACATTCCACATCCGCCCTTCTCCCTCCCCCTCCCCTTTGCCTGTATGAGGGTGCTCCACCACCCACCCATACTCTCCTGCCTCACCACTCTAGCATCCCCCTGCACTGGGGCATCAAACCTCTCCGAGACCAAGGGCCTCCCCTCCCACTGATCCCAGATAAGGCCATCCTCTGCTACATATGCAGCTAGAGCCATGGGCAGCTAAATATCTAATTTGTGTTTTAGTGGATTAGGTCCAGTAATCCTATTTATGTGAGTATTTCACTGCAGATGAAAGTTACAAAGTGCTAAGGGAGGGATATCATTTACTGCCTTTTCCTACTCATCATTCTGAACATCGCTGCAAGTGAGACATTTTCAATAGGAGATCCAATTGTGGTCCCTTAGGCTTCCAACATCACCACAGATGTCAGTTTTTGACATTATATGACCTGAACAATTCTAGGGGTTGTTTAAAATCTGGGTTTTGACACTAAAAGGCTTTAGTTGCCAAGTCAGCAAATGTACCCTGAAAGCCTGTGGTCCAGAGACTGAAGATGCGGTAGTGATCATGATGCTCTGCTCATCCTCTGAAGTCTCTGGTTCATTTGGCAGTGATCAAGCTTAAACGTAGAGTTACAAAGTAAAACCCCTCTTTAGGGATAGCGTGGGGCACTGAGCAAGCTTATTTAAAAAATAAAAAATGACCTGACTCAGCCTAGGTAGTAGCAAAATTTCCCAGGAAAAGCAGTAATTGAACTGGGTTCTAAACATCAAATAGAAAGTTAAGTGGAGCGGAGCGATTATTCCAGGCAAGTGGAACATGGAGCCAGCACCACCTGTGCTAGTAACGGAATGGGAAGGGAGTAGTAACATGGCACCATCTTGGGCAAAAGGGAGGTGAGAAGGAAGACAGCATGCTAAAACTGCGTGGACCAGTTTTCTGTGTGAGAAGGTTGGGCTTTTTCTTTTCTAAATGAGATTTAGAACCATCACTTCCCTGAAAATGGTGGCGACTGAGACCTGGGAGGACACAAACTTCAAGTGCAAAGCTGCAGAATCTAATAATTTTGAAATATCAGATAGCAGCAGAACAAGGAGCCAGAGAAGAATCTGATAGCAGGGAACACAAAGATCGGTACTTGATTGTTTTTCAGTGGCTTGTATTAATAACATCTGACATTTTGTTTGTTTACTGTTTGAACAAGCTTATTTAAAAGTTTCAGATCAAATGACAAGAGTCTTACCATAATAGATGGTAAAGACAGGATATTTGATGGTTTTGTTGTTGGACTTGTCTAGTGTTTTTTGAAATGTTAAGATTAAGTTTCTTACTTATTATATTTTGAGTATTAATTTAGCTAGATTTCACAAAGTACTTGAAGCCAAACTAGCCATCTCTCTTTCTAATGACATAACTTTTAAATACCATACAATAGGTATTCTTTACAGTTGTCTCTTTAGTACAGTAAAGAAGTCAGCTCACCTTACAGCCTTTATCCTCTAAATTTTTCTTCAAAAATCACAGAACAAGGGAAAGTATCCTAGTTCAAATCTGTTTGTACAAGAAAGATGGTTCGTTATATACAGAGATGCTTTACATCATTGGAACTGAAATTCCTTCCTCTACTCCAATTAAGAAAGCTGTTTAGGGAATTCTAACTGAATTTGTTTTTATGTTTATTCTGCACTGAAATGTTTTACTATAATGTAGATTTCTAGAAATATAATGATCGCAATTCTACATGAGGTTCTAAAAGTAGTTATTTCTGAAATATGGCATTGCTTATTAATATACCCAAACTGACAAAACTCTGTAGTTTATCTTGCTTCGTTTTACAAAGCATTATGGAAAGCAATTTGAAAAGTTTCTCTCTTTCTCTCTCTCTCTCTCTGTCTCTCTCTCTCTTTCTCTCTCTCTCTCTGTCGTGTGTGTATGTGTGTGTGTGTGTGTGTGTGTATACATAATGATTTTAGTAAAATTTTATCAGTTACCAAAACCATGAGTATTTCTTGTGTATTCTGGCAAAAACGGAAAGAGTAGCTTGTTATATATCCTGCAGATTTTCCTACTGGCACTTTACGATGATGAGAAAGTGTTGCAAATTTACAGTCTATGGCAGTTATGTTTTCACTAGATTATACATTCATTAAGTTTTTATTTTTGGTGAAATTCAATT
Organism: Rhabdomys pumilio; assembly: GCA_030674055.1. Classification (NCBI taxonomy): domain Eukaryota; kingdom Metazoa; phylum Chordata; class Mammalia; order Rodentia; family Muridae; genus Rhabdomys; species Rhabdomys pumilio. The sequence continues at coordinate 103,988,799 of JANHMN010000001.1, forward strand.
GTAATCTTAACTCCTTACTGGATGCCTCACCCAGAAGTTTTTAAGTCTCATAAGCACAATGGATTACTCCGTTTGCATATGACACTGGCTGTCATAACTCCTAGAATCCTGAGAGGAACATGACTGTTCCTTTTACTCCTTAGGTCAGTACAATGGAGCATCAGTTTTCAATAAAGGAGCATGGGTTTGAAGTCCAGCTGAGAGAGATGGAGGACAGTAATCGGAACTCCATTGTTGAACTGAGACATCTTTTGGCAGCTCAACAAAAGACCGCCAATAGGTGGAAAGAAGAAACCAAGAAACTTACTGAAAGTGCAGAAATGAGGATCAGCAATCTAAAGTAGGTCTACTGTCAGTAGTCGCTTGATAATTTTTTTTACAGACCAGCAATACAAAGTAAGTCCACTATTAATAATTGTTTAACAGTGATGTTGTACAGAAGAAATGGTTTAAACCTATAGTTTAATGTAATGCTCTATTTATTTTTAATGTATGATATGGGGAGTGAGTGATAGCTCACTCAGTAAAGTATTAGGAAACACAGGGACCTGAATTTGATTCCAAAAACCCACATTAAAAAAACAATAGTTATAGTGGCATGAGTTACTTACTTAGTTCCTTATCAGTGACAAATTGTCTCAAAAACAACAAAAAAGTAAGTAACACCCATAGTTGCACACATAAACACATAAACATGTGAATATACACACCAAAAGAGTATAAGTCTAGATGTTATATTTTATTCAGAAAATAATTCCTGAAGTACTATAAAATATTAAGCATAGGGCCATGGAGATGGCTCAGTGGCCAAAGTGCTTGCTGCACTATCATAAAGACCCAAATTCAGGTCCCTAGCATTCAAGTAAAAGCTAAGTGTTGTGGTGTATATTAGCACCAGGAAGAGGAGGAGCCTAGGGCTTGATCTCCAGAAAGCCTAGCTAAGTCAATAAGCTCCAGCTTCACTGAGAGAGACAAAGTAATTGAGGAAGACATCAGATGTTGACCTCTGGCCTCTGCATGTACACATACCTACATACAGAAGTATGCATGTATACACCACACACATACACACCAAAAAGAAAAAGAAAAATTGACATTATAAATCAAACTAAATACCTTGTTTTTATCAATTTAGTGAGTATTCAACATGATACCGTAGTTTGATGGAAGACACAGAAGTATAGACTCTTACATGCAACATTTAGACTCCATTTGGTCTATAAAGCCTGAAATATTTATTCTCTAGCCCTTTAAAAATGTTTCATGAACCAGCGACATAGCTCAGCAAGTAAAGGTGCTTGTGCTCAACCCAGCAACTGAGTTCCATCCCCCTGAATTCACACACAGGTGGGAGGAGAGAACTGACACCACTAGTAAGCGAGCCGCAGGGAAACCACCAAACTAGAAACTAGACCACTCTGTGGGTAGAAAAGACAGTTTATTGAGGGGCAAACTGTCAGACTGCCTCAGAGACTAGAGAGCAGCAGCAGCTCCATGGGAAGGGTCTTATCAGATGTACTGGCAAGTAAATGCTTGCAGGCAAAGAAGAGCGAACCTTCCTTCTTCCAGTGTCCTTCTGTAGGTCTCCAGCAGAAGGTGTGGCCCAGATTAAAGGTGTGTACCACCAAGCCTGGATCTGGGACTTACTTTGTCCCAGGCTGACCTGGAACTCAGAGCTCTCCTTGCCTTAGTCTCCTGGGATTAAAGGCATATACTACCTTGCCTGGGCCTAAACTTTTCATGGCCACTATGCTTCAAGATCTCCATGCCAAGAACCAGGTCAGAAACTTGTGTCTTTCAGCCTCAAAATCTTAATCACAGGTGAACCCTCCAATTCTGGATTGTAGTTCATACCACACATAGTCAAGTTAACAACCAGGAATAGCCATCACACACACACACACACACAGTAGATAAGTAATTTTTAAAGAAAGTTTTCTGATTCCTCCTCAGAAAGAGCTTACAATTATTCCAGTAACCTGGGACACTAGGGAGTTTAAAAATGAAAATGTTGAGTTTCTGTCCACTTAAAAGTTTAGTAGATGTTATGAAATAGACTGTAGCAAACCTAAAATTGTTCTAAAGCGAGTGAAATGTGCTTTTATTTTTTTTAATTTATTTTTATTGGGTATTATAGTTATATTTCAGATTTTATCCCCTTACCCCACTTCCTCCCACCACCCAGGAACCTCCTATCCTATCCCCCCTCTTCATGCTTCTATGAGGATGTGCCCCCACCTACCCCCCCACACTCCCACCTCTCCACCCTCACATCCCTCCCCCACTCAGTGTTCGTCCTTCATGGGACCAAGAATCTCCTCTACCACCTATGCCCGACAAGGCCATCCTCCCCTACATATACAGCTAGAGTCATGGGTCCCTCCCTATGTACTCCCAGGCTAGTGGTTTATACCCTGGGTAGCTCTGGTTGGTTGATGTTGTTGCCCTCCTCATGGGGTCACAAACCCTTTCTGCTCCTTCAGTCTTCTCTCTAACTTCTCCATTGGGAAACCCTTGATCATATCAGTGGTTAGCTGTGAGCATCGTCCTCTGAATGTGTCACTCTCTGGCAGACCTCTAAGGAGACAGCTATATCAAGTTCTTGTCAGCATGCACTTCCAGCCATCCACATCAGTGTCTAGCTTAGGTGACTGTACATGTGATGGATACCCAGGTGGAATGGTCTCCAGATGGCCCCTCCTTCAGTTTCTGTCCCACATTTTGTTTCCATATTTGCTGCCTTGAGTATTTTTGTTACTCCTTCTAAGTAGGACTGAGGCATCCACACTTGGTCTTCCTTCTTCATGAGCTTCATGTGGTCTATACCTTTCCTGGGCATATATCCAGAGATGCTCCAACATATAACAAGGACATATGCTCCACTGTGTTCATAGCAGCCTTATTTATAATAGCCAGAAGCTGGAAAGAACCCAGATGTCCTTCAACAGAGGAATGGATACAAAATAATGTGGTACATTTACACAATGGAGTATTACTCAGCTATTAAAAACAGTGAATTTGAGAAATTCTTAGGTAAATGGATGGAACTAGAAATTATCCTCAGTGAGGTAACCCAATCACAAGAGAACACACATGGTATTTACTCACTGATAAGCAGATGTTAGCCCAAAAGCTTGGAATAGTGAAGACTCAACTCACAGAAATGTGCTTTTAAAACAGACAGTAAAGGATAGAATGCAAAAGAGAAAAAGACCCACACTATAATAGCCCAGAGAGAAGCAGGCGGGTGCAGGATGGACGAATAATAAGGTTTTGATTGATTTGTTGTTGATGTGTAGGCTTGGGTTTATTTTTTTGTTTTGGTATAGAGGGTAGTATATGAATGTTAGTGTTGTGGGGCAGGAGGTGGTGACATATGCTTGTGTGTGCCTCTGGAGGCCAAAACTTGAGGTTGGTGTCTTTCTCAATCACATTCCACCTTATTTTTGAGACAGAGTCTCTTCACTGAACCTAGAACTGTTTCAGCTAAACTGGTGTCCAGAGAGCTTCAGTAATCCCCATCTGCCTGCCTGCTCTAAGTTTATAGATTCACAGTCTCACCTGTCTCTTTAAAGGGTGCAAGGATCTAAATTCAATTCCTCATGCTTGCACAGTAAGCACCTTACCACTAAGCCATCTTCCTGACCCCAGGAATAAGCTGTTAAGGGTTGAAAATAACCAAAGTTTGCTTTGGGCCTTGTTGAGTATAAGCAGGCTCTTAACTTGTTAACTGTACTTAAAAGAGGGATATCAGAGGAAGGGTTGCAACAGAATCTGTAAAGGTGAGAATCATTGATATACACATTATATTTAAAGTCATAAAATAAAAATATTGTGAGTGTGCTAAACCAGAAATATAAACACATTTGTGTCCATCACAATGTCAGAATTTATTAACAGTAAATACAAGCAGTATTAGTTTCATTGGCTACAGTTTACCAAATAATTCCTACTTCCCTTTGTAGCTGTCTGTTGACAATTACAGGTTATTTTATTTCAATCTCTACTACTAATATTAACTCTCATATCACACATTAGACTTCACAGTGTGTGTGTGTGTGTGTGTGTGTGTGTGTGTGTGTGTGTGTGTGTGTACATACAGAAATTACAGATAACTATAAAAGGATTAAATAGGCCATAGATCTCAAAAGCCTTGCTGAAGGCAGAGAGCTGGTACACATAGAAAAAGATCTACAGCAGATGGTAGATAAAATATTAGCCCATTTGGAGAGCTGCTGGAGACATAGAGCCTCAGGATTGTGGGATCAAGCACAGTTCCATAGAGAGCCTTCTAGGTAAGATATAGGACTGGTCCAGCTAGATGAGTGAATAGATAGATAGATAGATAGATAGATAGATAGATAGATAGATAGATAGATAGATAGATACTCAAATGGGTTACATTGAGCAGTAGGACTGAGACCCTGAGACAGTTAGAAGCTCTCTGCCTGTGAATCCTCTGACAAGCACGCCCATACACTTACAAACATGAGTGCTAAAATGGCAGACCATGAGGCCATCAGCATCTCCATATTGAGAGTCTTTTTCTTTTAAGTACAAGTAAGGTCTTTGGACTCATTGTTGGTTTAGTACATTTTGATAAGTTACCAGTCCTGGTTTTTTGACATGGTTTTTATACATGTCTGCACCATATGCTTTAATAAGTTTTGGGGAGATGTCTTTTTTTATTTGCAGGAGTAAATTATTTAGCATGCCTTGTGAGTAAGGCATGTAAGGAACATGGATTCATGTGTGGCTCACCTTTTCCCTTAGAGCAAACTTCTGAGGCCCCAAGTCAATGATAGGATGTCTCTACTACACTCCTTTCTCTGAATGACAACAAAAGCACATCCTAAGTCTCAAAAGCCCATGCTAAACCCAGAGCCTCTCTCTTTCTGCTGTCTGTGGATCCAGATCCAGATGTAGAGCTCCCAGATACTTCTCTAGCACTATGTCTGCCTGCATGCCACCATGCTCTCACCATGGTAATGATGGCCTAACCCTCTAAAGCTGTAAACAAGCCCTGATTAAATGCTTTCTTTAATAAGAGTTGCCATAGTCATAGTGTCTCTTCACTGCAATGGAGCAGTGACTTGGACAACAGGATTTCTGACAGGACTACTGTGCTTGTGAAGTCACAGCAGCTATGGTTGGCTACATAAGATCAATCCAGTCAACAGCCCGACATGGAGGAGGATAGCCTCATTACCCATTTTCTTAAGTGAAAAGCTATTGACAGTTGATGGCTGCTGGGAGAGGAAGAAACCATACTCCAGTGGGTGTTCCCACTTCTGTGCATATATGGATAGGACAAATTGAACTCAGTATATTGCTTTTTACAATAAAAGAGAGGACATGAAGTTGAGAAGTGGGGTGGATTTGATCAAATACACTTATGCATCTATGAAATTCACAAAGAAACAGTAAAAAATAATAATTTGTTTTTATTTATTTACATTTCAAATGTTATTTCCCTACCTGGTTTCCCCTCCCCCTTGCTTCTATGAGGGTGCTACCCCTCCCACCCACTCCTGCCTTACCACCCTAGCACCCCCCTGCGCTGGGGCATCGAGCCTCCACAGGACCAATGGCCTACCGTCTCATTGATGCCAGATAAGGCAGTCCTCTGCTACATATGCAGCTGGAGCCATGGGAAGCTGGAGCCATATACAGTTCCACTATTAATTTGTGGGGTTCAAAGTGTGTTTTAAGCTTTAGCAACATTTCTTTTACAAATATGGATGCCCTTGTGTTTAGGGTACAAATGTTCAGAACTGAAGTATGATCTTGGTAGATTTTTCCATTAAGTATGAAGTGTTCTTCCCTGTCTCTTTTATTAATTATGGTTGAAAGTCTATTTTATTAGATAATAGACTGGCTACTCCAGATTGCTTCTTGGATCCATTTACTTGGGAAACTTTTTTCCAGCCCTTTATTATGAGTTAATTCCTATCTTTATGTCTGAGGTGTGTTTCTTGTGCATAGCAGAATGGTGGTTCCTGTTTTCACATCCATTCTGTTAGCCTGTGTCTACTTATTGGGGAACTGAATCAATCAGTTGATGTCAAGAAATATTAATGACCAGTGATTGTTATTTTCTGTTAATTTGATGATGATCGTGTTTGTGTGTGTGTGTGTGTGTGTGTGTGTGTGTGTGTGTGTGTATTTTCTTGGATATAGTTATCTTTCTTGGGTTGGAGTTTTCCTTCTAGTATTTTCTATAGGGCTGTATTTTTGGATATAGTTTGAATTTGGATTTGTCTTGAACTATCTCATTTTCTCCATCTATGGTAATTGAGAGTTTTCTGGGTATAGTAGTCTAGATTGGCCCCTGCAGCTTTTTAGAGGTTGTAAAATATCTGTCCAGGCCCTTTTAACTTTCAGAGTTTCCATTGAGAAGTCATGTATAATTCTGATAGGTCTGCCTGTCTATGTTACCTGACTTTTTTTCTATGCCACTTTTCATATTCTTTTTTTGTTCTGTAGACTTTGTGTTTTGATTATTATGGAACAGGAGGATTTTTTTTGGGGGGGGGGTGTCCAATCTAATTGGTGTTCTATAAGCTTCTTATACGTTTATAGTCATCTCTTTCTTTAGGTTGAGGAAGTTTTCTTCTATGATTTTGCTAAAAATATTTTCTGGGCCTTGGAGCTGGGATTCTTCACCTTCTTCTATTCTTAATTATTCTTAGGTTAGGTTATTTTATGGAATCCCAGCTTTCCTGGATGTTTTGTATCAGGAGTGTTTCAGATTTAACATTTTCTTTGGCTGATATATCAACTTCTTTTGTATCTGAAATTCTCTCCTCCATCTCCTATTATTCTGTTGGTGATGCTGGCATGTGTTGTTCCTGTTCTCTTCCCTAGGTCTGCCATCTCCAGGATTCCCTCAGTTTGTGTTTTCTTTATTGCTTCTATTTCTCTTTTCAGGTCTTACATGGTTTTATTTATTTCCTTCACCTGTTTTATTGTATTTTCCTGTCTTTCTTTAAGAGATTTATTTATTTCCTCATTAAATGCTCCTATCATCTTTATAAGATTGGATTTAAGGTCATTTTCTTGTGTTTCAGTGGTATTGGGATATCTGGGGCTTGCTGTAGTAGGGTAGCTGTACTTTGGAGGTGCCCTAGCTTTTGTTGATTGTGTTCTTTCAAGGGACTTTCGCCATCTAGATGGTTTTGGTCACTGGATGGTGTTCTTGTAGTAAGTATTGGGAGGGAGGTGTGCCTCAGTGTTTCTAGCATGGTAAGCCTCTGATGGATATCTTTGGGCTGTATGGTTTCAGACCTGCAGGTCTGTATAGTTCTAGAGCCTCCGGTCCAGTGAAGGTAGGTGGAGAGGTGTCAGGAGAATGGAGGTCTCCCCAAGCTAGCAGACTGCTCAGGGCAGCTTGACTTGGCCCAGAGGGCTCAGAAAGCAGGAAGGATTGGTGGGAGGAGGGAAGCTAATGTATATGGTTCAGGAGTCTAATGAAGGTGGAGGAGAGATGGTGAGAGAGTGAAGCAATAATTTAAATTGTTCTTTATATAAAATAAATTCTAAATGAATCAAAGTTAAATACAAAAAAGAATGTATTAAATATAGACTTTTATTTCCTATGTATTCAAAACACAAAACCTAATGCAAAAAAAAAAAAAAAGGAAAAGAGTAACGGATTTAGCCAAAAAAGTAAAAATTAAAACCAACAGCATAGTAAGATCAGGAACTAATCAATAGAGCAGTGGTTCTCAACCTTTCTAATGCTATGTACCCTTGTAATATAGTTTCTTATGTTGTAGTGACACCATAAAATTATTTCATTGCTTCTTCATAACTGTAGTTTTGCTACTGTTACAAATTGTAATATAAATATCTGATATGCAGAATGTCTGATATGTGACCCATGTGAGAAATACAACCCACAGGTTGAGAAACACTGCAATAAGTTTTTCATCCTCATGGCCATATCTAAGATACTTGGCTAGAGACGCTCTGATACTACAAATTCCAATGAGATCTCAGAACATGATTTTCTGAGATCTCAGGCACAGGGGACGAGGAATGGCAGTGGAGTTTTAAGTCCTCAATGGCTCAGCTCACTTCTTACCTCCTTTGGCCAGAATTGGTCATGTGGACACACTGTAGTTGCACAAGAGTATAAAAGAAAGCCATTGAACAAGTTCTGAAAGACATTGAACCTGATCTGAAAGACACAAACACACACACACACACACACACACACACACACACACAGCCTTATTTTTAATATACCTTAACAGCACACTGGCTAAGGCCACTCCCTAACTCTACATGACTAACACACAGTCCCCTCTGATATTCCTGAGTTAATACTATATATTTCATCTTTGCTGTCCTGGATCCTACTGGGCAGTCCCTCCAGGGGCTGCTTTCCCCAGCTCTTACGTGATTATTATTCTGTTTTATGGAGCTCTCCTGCCTGATCCTCCTGCTTCCCAGCATGGTGGTACTGCCTTTCTTTTTCCTGTGGGTTTTTTTTTTTCTTTTTTTTTTCCCCCAGGAAATCCCAAAAGTCCTGCCTCTGTCTCTCTGCCCAGCCACTGGCCACCAGCAACTTTATTTCCCAATCAAAGCCAACTGAGGACAGGGGTTCCTATGTATTTTGAGAGCCAAGTTAACACAAATAGCATTAGAGCCAGTCAACAACAATGAAAAGCTTAGGAATCTTGTAGAAAGCTATTGAAAAAACATTAGTAAGAGAGAACAGTGAGTTAGGAAATTAAATTAGTGCAGTCATAAAAGAAAGCATTAAAGCCATCCATAAAACTTGAAAATAGAAGTGCAGTGTGATATAACTGACAAAGTAATGAAATAAAATGAAATCCCTATATCAAAAAGTCCTGCACACCCATGCCCTATATATGTTGAACATAATCCATAGTAACTTAAATGTATACAAATCATATATCCTTTGGTGGATGCATGGATGAATAAAAACTGTGCATCTGCTTGCATGCATGCCTTCAATGAAATAGTAATCTGCCGGGAAAAAAAAAATGAAAAAAAAAAAAAAGAATTGTAGTTGAATTGCTGGAAGATACTATGGTAAATTAAATAAGCTGGGCACAGAAAAGTGAATGAGAACTTTATATGTGAGACCTAAAAGCTTGGACAAGTGTAAGTAGATAGTAAACTATTAGTTACTAGAGGCCAAGAAGCAGAGTGAGAAAGAGAGTAAAAGTTGGATAACAGGTACCAAAATGGTTGCATGCAAAAAGCAACTTTCACTGTGCCACAGCTTAGTGCATGTTTGAATTGTCACTCCGAGTCTCACAAGTTTTTGCAATTATGTGTCAGTTGTTTAAAACAAATACAACAGCTTTCTGTGCTCCCTAAACCTTGCCTTAGCATGCATAACAAGGCTGTAGAGTTTGTGGACCTGTACATGCCACGAAAATGCTCCACAAGCAACCACATCATTGATGCCAAGGACTACACATCCATTCAGATGAATATATCTGAAGTTGACAGGGTCACAGGCAGGTTTAATGGCAAGGTTTAATGGCCAATGTAAAACCTACACTCTATCTGGGGCCATTCACATTCTGGGTGAGTCAGATGATTCTATTCTCTAATTGGCTAAGGCTGATAGAATTTTCTCAAAAGAACTTTTGAGCAGAAGAAATTGGGAATATTTGTCATAAAGAAAAGTGACAAAGTGCCTGTGACAGTTAAGTCTGTTTTTAATGTGTGGTAGGACTGGTGTTTTTATTGTAACGAGAGCAGGGCCAGCACACTCACCTCAGGAGAAAAGCCAGGAAGTATGCTGCAAAAACAAGTTAAAACATTTTTAAGTGACACCCTTCACAATACTCACAAATAATATAAAATACCTTGGTGTGACTCTAACCAAGCAAGTGAAAGATCTGTATGACAAGAACTTCGAGTCTCTGAAGAAAGAAATCGAAGATCTCCCATGCTCATGGATTGACAGGATTAATATAGTAAAAATGGCCATCTTGCCAAAAGCAATCTACACATTCAACGCAATCCTCATCAAAATTCCAACTCAATTCTTCATAGAGATAGAAAGAGCAATTTGCAAATTCATTTGGAATAACAAAAAACCCAGGATAGCAAGTATTATTCTCAACAATAAAAGAACGGGGGGGGGGGGGGGGGGAAATCACTATCCGTGACCTCAAGCTGTATTACAGAGCAATAGTGATAAAAACTTGTGGGGAAAAAACTCGAGCAGGAGGGGGGGGAGCCCGGCAGAGGGGGGTCCCACGGCGGTCTGGCAGGGGGGGGGGGGGGGTCCCATTCACACAACCGCCACAGGCTGGCTGGTGGCTGCCTCTGGGAGGTTCAGAGTTCCAAAGGCTGGGAATCTGGAGGCAGGCACAGGAAGGCCCAGGGGACACGTGGAGTCCGGTTTCCCAAAGCTTTTATTGTTCATGGGTGGTGAATGGGTGTAAATGGTATGCACTTCCCTTCCCCCCCCCCCAAAGCCAGGCTCCCTTAACTTTTGTAGGGAGGGGGAAAAAGGAGTGGGAATAACTTAATTAGCTATGCCCCCCCCCCTGCCTTTAGATAACTCAGCTCATTAATATTTAAATCTCTGGAGGTGGAGACCTCTACCTGTGTCCTAAGTGATTGATGGTGCAGGTTAAATGGAGTTACCTCGTCCAAGGCCCAACAAAAACTCTGCATGGTAATGGTACAGAAACAGGCAGGAAGACCAATGGAATAGAATTGAAGATCCAGCAATGAACCCACACACCTATGGTCACTTGATCTTTGACAAAGGAGCTAAAACCATCCAGTGGAAAATGGTCAGCATTTTCAACAAATGGTGCTGGTTCAACTGGAGGTCAGCATGTAGAAGAATGCAAATCGATCCATTCTTATCTCCTTGTACAAAGCTCAAGTCCAAGTGGATAAAGGACCTTCACTTAAAACCAGATACACTGAAACTAGTAGAAGAGAAGATGGGGAAGACCCTCGAATACCTAGGAACAGGGGAAAAGTTCCTGAACAGAACATCAATGGCATATGCTCTAAGATCAAGAATTGACAAATGGGACCTCATAAAATTGCAAAGCTTCTTTAAGGCAAAGGACACTGTCAGTAGGACAAAACAGCAACCAACAGATTAGAAAAAGATCTTTACCAATCCTACATCCAATAGAGGGCTAATATCCAATATATATAAAGAACTCAAAAAATTAGACTCCAGACAACCAAGTAACCCTATTAAAAAGTGAGGTACAGGGCTAAACAAAGAATTCTCAACTGAGGAAACTCAAATAGCTGAGAAGCACCTAAAGAAATGTTCAATATCCTTAGTCATCAGGAAAATGCAAATCAAAACAACCCTGAGATTCTACCTCACACTAGTCAGAATGGCTAAGATCAAAAACTCAGATGACAGCAGATGCTGGCAAGGATGTGGAGAAAAAGGAACACTCCATCATTGTTGGTGGGACTGCAAGCTGATACAACCACTCTGGAAACCAGTTTGGCGGTTTCTCAGAAAATTGGACATAGCATTACCTGAGGACCCAGCTATACCACTCCTGGGCATATACCCAGAAGATGCTCCAACATATAACAAGGACGTATGCTCTACTATGTTCATAGCAGCCTTATTTATAATAGCCAGAAGCTGGAAAGAACCCAGATGTCCTTCAACAGAGGAATGGATACAAAAAAATGTGGTACATTTACACAATGGAGCATTACTCAGCTATTAAAAACAGTGAATTTGAGAAATTCTTAGGCAAATGGATGGAACTAGAAAGTGTCATCCTGAGTGAGTTAACCCAATCACAAAAGAACACACATGGTATGTACTCACTGATAATTGGATATTAGCCCAAAAGCTCGCAATACCCAAGATTGAAATACTCAACTCACAAACCACATGAAGCTCATGAAGAAGAAAAACCAAAGTGTGCATGCTTTGGTCCTTCTTAGAAGGAGTAACAAAATACTAATGGGAGCAAATATGGAGACAAAGGGTGGGACAGAAACTGAAGGAGGGGCCATCTGGAGACACTGTTCCACCTGGGTATCCATCCCATGTGCAGTCACCAAAAGTAGACACTGATGTAGATGCCAGGAAGTGCATGCTGACAGGAGTCTGATATAGCTGTCTCCTTAGAGGTCTGCCAGAGCCTGACATATACAGAGGTGGATGCTCACAGCTAACCATTGAACTGATCAAAAGGTTCCCAATGGAGGAGTTAGAGAGAAGACTGAAGGAGCTGAAAGGGTTTGTGACCCCATGGGGAGAGCAACAGTACCAACCAACCAGAGGTCCAAAGGTCTAAACCACCAACCTGGAAACATATAGGGAGGGACCCATGGCTCCAGCTGTATATGTAGGAGAGGATGGATACCCCAGTGTGGGAGAATTTGAAGGTGGGGAGGTGGGAGTGGGTGGGTGGGGGCACATCCTCACAGAAGCAGGAGGAGGGTGTATGGGATAGGGGGTTCCTGGGTGGGGTGGAAATTGTGAAAGGGGATCACATCTGAAAAGTAAATAAAATATCAATAAAAGAAAAAACATTATTAACACCATCCATTCAAAACCTGCTGGACATACACAACATTCTAAAGTCAGATACTCTCTCACAGACAGTTGTATCACTGATGCTGAGGGTGCATCACTAGGTCTGTGGCACTGTGTCAGAATCCAGCTGGCCAACATTGGATATAGCTCCAATTTCTAGACTTAGTCTACAGGATTCTGGGTTTACCTTCTCATTGAGGAGGGCAGGGAGGAAAGAACTAACAGCAGACCACCTTGGTAAGAGAATAAACCTTACTACATAAGAAGAAATAGAAGAGTAAACTTTTCCCATTGATTCATTGATTCATTGATTGAGAATGGAGGTACTTGTATGCTTTAGTACCTTGTGGTAGGATTGCACTCGTGTTTTCAGGCTTGGCAGCAAGTATCACTGATCACTACTGAGTCATCTTTCTAGCTCAATGATAACTTTTAAGGTTAGAATTTCTCAATTTATATACGTGTTTAAAATAAATATATAGAAAGGGGAAAAGCAGATTCTTTTGGGTCTTGTTTTAGAATTAGTAAGGATTCTGATGGTTGAATATAGGACAAGAAGGAACACTTAGGAGTAAAAGATGATTTGAGGCCATTATACATGTTGTTGCTTTCTGTGCCTATTCTTTCCCAACTCCTCAGTTGTTTTTCAGACTTGAGGAATATTTTATGCATAATACTAATACTTTAAAAGGCTTCAAGTTTTATTTTTTCAGATTAAGTATACTCAACTCAGAGTCTCTGTGAGTTGTAGGAGTTCCACGCTACCAGAAATAAGACTCAGACTCAAAATATATTTACAAATACCTTGGCCATATAGCTAGGCTCTTCTCTGACTAGAGCATAACTTAAAATAACTCAATTATTTTAATCTACATTCTGCCACATGACTGGTTACCAGTGCTCAGGTACCATGCATCTATCTCACCACATCTTCTAAGGCAAATCTCCCACAGCTATCTCTATCCCAGAATTCTTTCTGCCTCCCAGATGTCCCACCTTCTATTTCCTGCCTAAGCCATAGGCCATCATATTTATTATTGACAGGTGCTACATGCATAGAGATATAAGATTTTCTCTACAATGAGTCTATCCTCTCCCCCCTCTCTCTTTTTCTCTCCCTCTCTCTCTCTCTCTCTCTCTCTCTCTCTCTCTCTCTCTCTCCCCCCCGTGTGTGTGTGTGTGTGTGTGTGTGTGTGTCTGTCTGTCTGTCTGTCTGTCTGTCTGTCTGTCTGTCTGTGCAGTTGATTATAGAACATTTAATATAAGGAGTTCTTTTTACTCTCCAAAACGTAATTTTTTGGCTATACATCTGTAATGTTTGGTACTATGGCTGCTTTTTTAAAGTTTTGTGTTTTAGTTAACAGGATGAGCAGCATCTGCAGGTACTGGCAGATTACAAAATGCATAATTACTAAAAGTAGCTGAAGCATATTATAGTATACTTCAGTAGGAAAAAAATCTGGCAATGCGGTGTTATTCGTCATGAGAGAACTTCAAAGAAAACACTTACTGCAGCTAGCAAATCCATCATTTCCGTAAGACAAATAGTATACCTTTTGTTTTAATTTTCTCATACATTCAAGTAGAACCTTGGGTGATTTAGTCTTCATTCTTCAGGAAGGGATTTCATGCACTGAGGGACTTTTCCCTTATATTGTAGTAACCGCAATCTACACAGCACCACCTTTTCTTAATCTGTGCCTCAATAATAGTGAGTGAAACCATTACATCAACTGACTTGTAAAGACTGAAAATGTAAAACTCTGTTTTCGTGTGTGTATGTGTCTGTCCACATGTGTGCAAGTGCATGTGTGGAGGCCTGAGGTTGGCATCCAGAGTTGTCTTTGATCATTTTCTGCCTTCACTGAATCAGGATCTCTGAATTGAACTCAAGAGCTTGCTTACCTGCTAATTTAGCTAGCCAACTTTCTCCTGGGATTCCCTGTCTTCGCTACCTTTGAAATGAGTGCTAGACTCACAGGCAGGTCAGCATGCCCATCCAGTATTTTCAAAAGTATTATACTGAGAGAAACCTTGCCTGGCGCCTTTCCAGTACTTTCTCAGACACATCACTTCAGCTCTAGCACACAGCAATACAACTTAGAATTGAATTTCACTTAGTATTCGAAATACTCAGCCTGGCGTGGTAGCACATGTCTTTAATCTCAGCACTCAGGAGACAGAAGCAGGTGGAAATCTGTAAGTCCCAGCACGTCCAGAGCTACGTAAGTAAGACCCTATCTGAAGAAAAAGAAATACTGTCCACACTTGTAAATTGGGATATCTATTTCTAAGATAGAAACAAATAAAACTGTAAAACATTTAATGCAACCCTTTTAATTATTATTATATATTTTATATTATATATTTATATTATATTATATTTATATTTATATTTATATTATATATATAATATCATCATTATTATATACTTTAGGTATGTGGTTGTTTGGCCTGTATGTAAGTCTATGTTCCCTGTGCACACACTTGGTGTGCTCACAGGCCAGAAGAAGGCCATGCTTCCCAAAGAACTAATTTATACATGGTAGTGAGCTACCATGTGACTGCTAGGAATTGAACTATCTCTCCAGCCCCAAATGCTGACCTTTTCTGAAATCCATCTGTATTGCCAACTCTGCACAAACATTTCTACTGGTGCACCCACTGAGTGCTTCACCTGGTCACTGTTTTAATCTCATCCTGTGTGTTCCATTTCCATACATAGTAATATAATCTACCCCATTGTTCAGGTGAAATTCTTAGTGTTATCATTGCACCCTTAAGTCCAGTCTACTAATCCACCACCTAACAGTATCTGAAATCTGCCCTTTCTCTTCCCTCACTGTGGTTGAGGTCACTGATGATATACCTGGATTATTACTAAAACTCCTGGATTTGACTGCAGTCTTTTTCTTTGCTATTTTCCACTGCAAATCAGCAAGATTTTCAGAAACTCGAATTTAATTATGTCAGTTCTCTTCCCAATGTATGCAGAATAAATCTCAATTGTTCTGACACATAAAATCCTTTTTGGCCTGTATTTCCAGCTCTTGCCTCTACCCCCCACCTACTGATAAGCATGCTGTGTCCCATTCATACAAAACCTCCTTCGGCCCTAAATGTGTTACCCTTCCTTACCTCCTGGCCTGCACACACGTCCTTTCCTGCCTTTGTCCATCCAGTTTCTATTTAACTTGCATATAACAGCATCCAAGCCTACTTCCTCAGCTGAAGCAGACCCTCCAGCCACAGGTATTCCTTTAGCACATGACCATGTCAGCATGTTCATTACCTACAGCTTAAGTGTGGGTAAGCACTGACTTGAGCTGGTCTCTTGTCTCACTAGCACTTCACAGAGTGTGGAACGTAATTTTCTCCCATCTCAGAATTCTTTAAACAAATGAACTTTGCAGTTCCCCTAAGAATAATCTTTGACAAGCACTTAAATTAAGTATTGCCAGGAAACTTAGCTCATATAAGTTTGAGTTTATTCAAGTAACTTTAAATAAGCATCTCAGGGATAATTTTTATTTAAAACAACAACAACAAATGGCTTTAGAACATGTTTCCTAGTTGTAGTATCCCAAATGTGTCCTACTATTAGGAACCTTCTAGGAAGTGTACTCATTGGATTCTCACTAAGTCTGATATGAAGGGGAAGCGTCTGTGTGAGAAAAGCTTCATGAGAGTGGGATTCAGTGGGCTCCAGGAGCAAAGGCGACCAGAGCACACATTACCTGTTAAAATGTACTTAACCAATTTCCAGTAAAATATTGAAGACTAGTTCAAATTAAAATCAAAAGTGCAACAGGGAGATATCAGTGGAGAATTTGAATATCCTTAGATTGATTTTAAGACTTTTTTCTTTTTATTATGTGTTTTATAAGCACACATGTGGAAGGCCAGAAGAGAGTGGCAGATACTCTTAAAACAGTAGTTACAGATGGTTGTGACTTCACATAGGTGCTGAGAATTTAACTGCCATTGAGGAGGCTTAAGCAGAAGATGATAAGTCCAAGATCAGCCTGGGCTAGAGAGTGAAGTTGAGGCCAGTCTGGGCAACTTAATGAGCCCCTAACTATAGTTCTAAAATAGAATGAGAACTAGATATGTCACTCAATAGTTAAATAAACTTGTGTGGGCATGCATGAAGCCCTGATTTCCATACCACAAAATAAAAATTAAAAAAAAAAAAAACTATTTTGCTGAAATATTCAGTTTGTCCGTTTGTCTATACTTTAACAAACATATATTCCAAACAAAACTCCTAGATAAGACTATCCTTCCTTAGAATTCCTAGGATATCTGTGAACCTCTTTCACACATCTTGCATTAACTGTCAGAGTGTTTAGGACCATACCAGAAACTTCCTCACTCACACACTGCACCTTGCATAAGAAAGCTGTTGTGAAACCTAAGACTATAGAAATGGTAGATAGATGGCAAACGCCTGGGACAGTTCACAGTGGAAACTAGCTTCTATAGGTTCTATACTAATACTGGCTTGGTGGCTTTAGTGTCAGCCATAGTATTATACTCAGCATACCACTGCATGTTTCCTTAGTTAATAAAAAAAGTATACAAAATTATATTGTGCATTGTTTCTATATTCTGTAAATCTGATTAGAATTCAGTCACTTATGAATTATGTAAATGATCTAAGATGTTTGCGACATTGATAGGCTAGGCAGTTCCTAGTTAGTAATGCTATGAATGATTTCTTACTCTTCTCTGCATACTCTTGACATATACTTTGTCAGAAATTATAGAGAAATTGTGCATTTTCATTTTAATCCTTTTTTTTCTTTTTCTTTTCTCATATAGTACATCCTAATGTTCGCCTCCCTCCCTGCACTCCTCCCAGTTCTCCCCACTCCCCATCCACTACCTTCCCTCTTCCCCAGATCCACTGCTCCTCCAATTTCACTTCAGAATAGCCCTCCCAGAGATAGCAATTGAACATGGCATAACAAAATGCAATAAGACTAAGCATAAACTCTCTTATCAAAGCCGAACAAGGCAGCCCCGTAGGAAGGAAAGGGTCCCAAGAGCAGACAAAAGAGTCAAACATATATTCCAAACAAAACTCCTGGATAAAACTATCCTTCCTTAGAATTCCTAGGATATCTGTCTACTCCCACTGTTAGAGGCCCCACAAAAAACCCAAGCTAAACAACCATGACATATGCAGAGGACCTAGTGCGGTGCACAGGTTCTGTCTGATTGCTCCTTCAGTCTCTGTGAGAACTATGATCTTGTAGGTCTCCTGGTGTCCTTGACCCCTCTGGCTCCTACAGTCTTTTCTCCCCCTCTTCCATGTGGTTTCCCAAGCTCGAGCTAATGTTGAATTATGGGTCTCTACATCTGCTCCCATCAGCCTCTCTGATAGTGATTAGGCTGGGCATGGATCCATGAGTATAGCAGAATATCATTAGGAATCATTTCATTGAGTATTTGTTTTATGTTTTGTTTTGGGTTTGTGTGGGTTTGAGGGAGGGGCTTGCTTGCTTGCTTGCTTGCTTGCTTGTCTAATGTCTCATTGTCTAATGAGGAAATTTCCTATAAAAAGTCCACAGCGTCCACTCATCCTCAGGAGTCTATCTGGTATCAAAGGCAGTGAAATGCATGGCTGAGAGAGGAGCTACAAATAACAGACAGGCTCTAGGAACTCCTGAACAGAGGCAGTGAAATCAGGTTGCTCTTTACCCTTTAACGCTTCCTAAAATTTCACTCACAAAACAACACTTCCAAATCTTTTATATAAAGGAGAATATAAATATCTTTAAATTAAATCTTTATCTGAACTCCTTTCCTATTAGGTTCCTCATTAAATGTTTGTTGAACAGTAGCATTTTGTGACTGCAAAGTTTTCTATAAAAACTTAGCCATGTAGCTGAAGATCTGTCTTAACAACTAAAAGCACTTCCAGAGGACCCGCATCAAGTAGCTCAAAACTGCCTGTAACTCCATTTCCATGAAGCCCATTGCTCTTTTCTAGTCTGCTGCAGCATACACCACATATACAAATATACATACACATAATAAGTAAAAATAAGTTTATAAAGGACAGCCATAAATTAACAAGTTCACACTGATTCCCCCTGTAAACATGTTAAATGTTTTGAAAATAATATTTCTCCTTTTTCAAGCTTTCATTCTACTTTGAGAAGGGGTGTGTGTGTGTGTGTGTGTGTGTGTGTGTGTGTGTGTGTGTCTAATAAACATTAATAAATTCTTTTACAGATGTAGAGAGAAAGCCATTAAGAGACATAAAAAGGGGAGAAGATTAGAGTCTTAAAGAATTGTGGGACTTTAATCGGAAAAAATAGAAAAGAAGAAACAAAAAATAACATAGGCACTAATCTGAAGGTGATACAAATGTGTTTTGTTTGTGAGACACTCAAAGCCCAGGCTTTTGTTAGAGTTAAAATTGGAAAGATAAATTACACAAGATGAGAATTCAGAGAACTCTGAAAGCGATTATCAAGAATGTGGACTATTTATATATAGTTCAAAAGTATAGAAATGTTGACAGCCATAGAAGCATGAGGAAGGGGATGGGATAGGAGGTTTCTGGGTGGTGGGAGGAAGTGGGGTAAGGGGATAAAATCTGAAATGTAAATATAATACCCAATATAAAAAAAAAAATGTTGTTGACAGCTATTACTCAAGTAAGAAAAATATTTAAGGTGGTGTCCACCAATAAATATGCTAGGTACGTGTAGTAAGAGGAAACAGTGTACAGTACTTCTGTGTGCACTATTCTGTGTGCTAAGTGCATTTCTTCTGTTGAAGTTGGTCAGTAGAATAAATCTTAAAATTTAGTTCTAAGACTTTTTTTAATATTTGCATGGGTATTTGTTGATCCCATATATTTTTTTATTTATTTTTTTAGATGTGATCCCCTTTCCCCTTTCCCCATTCCCTCCCACCTAGGAACCCCCTATCCCATCCCCCCTCTTCCTGCTTCTATGAGATTGTGCCCCCCCACCCTCTCATTATCATCCCTCCCCTACCCCTCTTCTTCCTTCCCCCCTCCTCCTCCTTTCCCTTCTCCTCCTCCTTTCCCTTCTCCTTCTCCTCCTTCTCTTCTTCTTCCTCTTCCTCCTCCTCTTCTCCCTCTGTCCCTCCCTCCCTTGCTCCTTCACTCTGTCACTGTCTCTCTCCCCTCCCCACTCTCATATCTAACACAAATTTAATAGTTCCCTGGCTTGTTGTAGAATAGGGCATGGATTGCCAGCACCGACTTCAGAGGGCTTGGTAGATAGAGATACACCCCAGTGGTAAAGCATATATTTAGCATTCTTGAGGCCTGGAGTCATTCTCCAGAACAAACAACAACAAAACCCCACTAATTTTCAAAAGATTAAAGCTTTTGAATCCTGGCAATGAGCTTTGTGATCCTACTTGACTTTTAAACTTTATTTTTAGTTTTCCCATAGATAAAATTAGACCACCTCAGGTTGTTTCTGACCTGCCTGTTATGTGGGAATCACTGCATGTTTGCTAGTATTCTCACCTCTATCATCATTATCTTTTGTTGACTGCTAGGTTATAATCGAATGACAGTGACCACCCCTGTTACTTGCAATCCAGTGGAGCATGACAGAACTTGATATGCAGAGATACTTTTTAATTTAGAATGAAATTAGTATTTTCACTTAATTACTTGTATCTTTGTTATCCTAAGTTTTGTAGGAAATTATTACTGCTCATTTAGATAACTGTAACAATGATTTTAAGGTACATGAGATGCTTTAAGTACAGTTTTCTATACCTTGTCACCACCGAAGTGAAGATTAAACATTTGAGTTTGTCTATGTTGCAGTCAGTGACAGCAATCCAAACACCTTGTTATGAAGCTGGCCTAATTATTAATCCATTAATAATAATAATTAATAATCCATTGAAGGTATGTGAGCAGTGGCCTTTTACGTGTGCAGGTGTCTCTGGGGTCGGCAGTACTATGCCTGCCTCTGCTTGTCCCACATCAGCCTGTGATGAGTAGTCAGTCAGTACTGGTGGAAGCGATGGTTGGTGACACAAACCTATCCTGGCTTGTGTATTTACAACACATAGCTTACTCATTTTCACAACCATTCCCTCAAATATAGAATTCCTACGACTTACTGACTCACGCTGTTTATGTGGCTCATAAAGATGGAGCTACTTTGAGTGTTACTTTATTGACTAATTTAGAAATATAAAGTCAAAGGACAAAAGCCAATACTGAATTAGCAATTTGAGTACTACAGATTTTATTTGAAATTTGTTCGGATTCACTTCTTATGTAGGCATATAGATCCTTATGCTAATAGATAAGCAAATAACCTGGAATCTTAGCACAGGGTTGTTTTTTTCAAGGGAAAAAAAATGCAATACCTGTTTTCTGCCCAGAAGCCTGGAAGCGTACCTGCCTTCTGCCCTGGTGACCTTTGCACTATCTGTGTCAGCATACCGGAACCCCAGCCCCTCATGATGAGCTTGTTTTCTCAGTAAATCTATAGAACTTAGCTTTAAGGATGGTGTCACATGTACTTTACAAAGAGTTTCAGTGTAGTTGTGCCCAATTTTTATTTAGCTTGCTTTGTTCTTCAAGAGATGTATGTATACTTTATTGTATACATAGGATTGAATAATCACTAGAAAAATTTTTACCAAATTCCACTGTGCTTAAATATGCTTAAAAGAAACCACTCAGGGTCAGACTTTGGAAGTTTGAACCAACACCAGCTACTTAGTCATGTTGAACTAAATTGCCTTCTTACTTGCCATGGATCATCATATCACACTGCTGGCTATGGAGATCACAGAGACACCTGCATTCTTATGTGACTATATCTATCTCAGCCTAAGACTTGAGATTAGCTTGGCCCAGAGCAATACATGCTTGTATGTTTAAATTAAAAAGATTATGCCAGACAGAGTGACACTCATCTTTAATCTCAGTACTCAGGAGACAGAGGCAAGCATATCTCCACGAGTTTATGGCCACTGTGATCTCTATAATTTAGTTTCAGGCCAGCCACAATACATAGTGAGAGCCTGTCTCAGAGGAAGAGGAGCAGAAGGAGGAGAAGGAAACAGCAATTCTGTGCATCAGATAACTTCAGCTTATGAAGTGTTAGAGATAGTGATG
Source organism: Rhabdomys pumilio (assembly GCA_030674055.1). NCBI lineage: Eukaryota > Metazoa > Chordata > Mammalia > Rodentia > Muridae > Rhabdomys > Rhabdomys pumilio. The sequence continues at coordinate 104,010,473 of JANHMN010000001.1, forward strand.
AAAAAAATGTATCTCACACAAACAGATACAAATACAGTCTACTATGTCAAAATGGCATTAGAATATTTAATATTTGCAAGAGTTGAACTCCATCATGAAACACAGTACATGGGCCTTGGTTTATTTTGTTTTTTGAAACAGAATGTCACTCTACCCCAGACTGATCTTGAACTCAAGGTGATGCTTTTGCCTGAGCCTTTTTTTTTTTTTTTTTTTTTTTGGTTTTTTTTGAGACAGGGTTTCTCTGTATAGCCTTGGCCGTCCTGGAACTCACTCTGTAGACCAGGCTAGCCTCGAACTCAGAAATCCGCCTGCCTCTGCCTCCCAAGTGCTGTTAAAGGCCACTGTGCGCCACTACCGCCGGCCTTGCCTGAGCCTTTTAAATGCTAGTATTCCAAGCCTGTGGTAAGCCTCAAGGATAAATTCTGTAGAAGCACAGCGGCTTATGGGTTTATGACAGATACTGTGTTTAACAAGACATACTATTATTTTAGTACCTGATAACATCTCAAAATAAAATCAGACTTTTATATCCTTAAATTATTTTTATTTGCCTCTTCATGGTAAAACAAAATGTATACATACAATATATATATAAATTTACCATATGACAAATTGTGATTATTAAATAGTGTTCTGTTTATTTCTCCTATTGTCTGTTTTTAAGCCAAGGAAATTATGATTTTGTGCCTTAGCCTCTAATGTCAGCATTGCAAACATCTGTCACCACACCTCAGCATGATATAGTTTTTTTTAATTTTTATTTATGTGTATTTGTGTCTGCCTGTCTGTGCATACACCATATGTGTGTAGTGCCCACAGAGACAAAAAGAGAGCATCAGAACTCTTGGAACCTGAGTTATAGGTAGGTGTGAGCAGCCTTATGTGGAGGCTGTGAACCTAACTCAGGTCTTTTTGCAAGAACATCAAGTTATTTCCCAGCCCGAGGTACAATATTTTTTTTATTTTTTTGGGTTTGTTGTTTGTTTGTTTGGTTGGTTGGTTTTTGTTCTGGTTTTTGTTACTTTTTTTGTTTTTCTTTTTAAGACATGGTCTTATAGCATAGCCCCAGCTAGCCTAGAATTCACATGTAGACCAAACTGGTCTCAAACTCACATAGACCTGCTTGCCTCTGCCTCCTAAGAACTGAGTTAAAAGGTGTGTGCCACCAAACCTGACTGTGATATAATTTTAAATTGTAACAGATGTGCAAATTTATTCAAGTTTACTTTCTGAACCATTTTTACTGGTTTCAATACTGGTAAGTATATCCAGAGTGTAACTACCCTAGAATATATGTATGTTTTATACATTAGTTACTTTTCTGTTGCTGTGACAAAACACCATGACCAAGGCAATATATATATATAAAAAAAAAAAAAACTCATTTAATTTGGGCTTATGGTTTCAGAAAGTTAGGGTTCTTGGTGGCAGAGTAAAAACAGGGCAACAGGAATAGGTGAGAGCTCACATCTTGATCTGTAAGTAGGACACTATGAAGGAGCACACTGGGAATGGTGTGAGTTTTTAAGCCAAAAAGCTCACTGCCGGTAACAAACCTCCTAATCTTTTTCAAATACTTCCTCCAGTTGAGGACCAGTTATTCAAACATGAGCCTATAGGCGCCATTCTCATCTAAACACCACATTTTATGAAGAAATTACTAAATTACTTGCTGTCAAAAAAACTTTTTTTGTTCAAAATGTTCCACCTACCTATACTCCAGTTCCAAGAGTTTTGATGCTCTCTTTTTGTCTCTATAGGCACTACACACATATGGTGTGTATAAAATGTAAACATGCCTCACTAATAAAGATTCAGTTTTACATTATTTTATTCTATTTTTAAGTATATACTATATATTTGCATATGTTTCAAAACTCCCTTTTTCAATTTTGTTTTGATCAGTTCTCATCATATTCTCCCTGTCCCTTCTTGGTTAATAGGAGTGAGCTGAGCCGACAGAAGCTTCATACCCAGGAGCTACTTTCTCAGCTGGAAATGGCAAATGAAAAGGTAGCTGAGGTAAGAGAGTGACTCCCCGTCCTCCACTGTCATCCTCTTTCCCCATCCCACCTTGTTCCTCACATACACACACTGCAGCACTTTAACTGCACCAATCTAAATTAAGTCTCTTACTTGGAAATAACCACATGGTATCCTCCATAACCCAAAAAGTCTATACTTAATATAGTGTGAATCAAAGCTTTGAAAACCAGGCATTCATCTTTTGTATATGGTAAAAAGTAGAATTCATACTTTGGTGTTAATAGTATAATTTGTGCACTGTTTTAGAGACTGTATTTTAGGGCCCTATTTTTTCATGAGAACCTCTAAGATTGTTTTATTTATGTAATTTCTCTTAATTTGTTTTACTCTATCACAAAAGGCACATCAAAAATACTTTTGTCTAATAGAGAATAGAAAAATAGTATTAAGATAGATCAACCATAGAATCATGTGCAAAGAAAGAGTTACTCTGTTCCCCACCCCCCATGGTTTTATAAAAGCAAATAGTTCCTAGGCTTACGACTCCTAGAGCTCTAGATCCTCATTTGTGTGAATTAGCTTCAGATATGTGGGATAGAATCCTAGCCTTACGGTCGTCCACAAGAGACATGGTGAGATCACCTCTCTTGAACATTGCTGATATGAGACACTTAGAAAATAACTAAAGATTTTGTACTAAAATATTCCACATAATTTTCAGAACAGCAGAGTTAAGAATATTTGCTCAAAAGGAAACAAAACTATCAGATTTATGAAGTCTGCACTGTTTTAGCCATTATAGTAAATATATATCTTATATAGTCTGTTTACAGATATTAAAATGATTATTGTATATAACAGAATCTTTCCCCACGTTTTCTCTAGCATATGACGTGCCTCTTAAAATTTGAAACTTAAATTTAATACTTGAACAACTTGGTCAGTTAGTACAGCTTATACAGATCACTTCATAAGATTAATTTTGCTTTTGGACACTATTAATTAAATAACCTAGTACTATTATTTCAGTGTTATATTACTAGGCATGGCATTCACTATTATCCCTTTTTGGTAGGGCATAAAGAACTATCTTGTGCTTCATAGATAAGAGGAATTTTCATTCATTCCTGTTTGGCCTTATATTCTCTGAGATCAGTTAAATGCCAGAAAACCTATATAATAATTTTATTCACACAAAAATAAATTTTTCAGATGCACTGTGCCAAGCAGGTAAGTGTGAAAAAAGAGCACATTTTCAGTTAACAAATTGTTTTTAACTTGTTGAGGTAACAGTATGTAATGATGGCTTGGTGTCGTATTCTAATCCCTACTGTATCATGTATTACAAACGAGGCTAGTAAATAATGTAAAACTGTGTCTTCATGGTTCAAGGGGCAAGAATATGTTTACAGTGTTTGCTTCACAAATACAGGGGATTAGAACTGCAGCATCTTTGGGGGGATATATTTCAATACATGGCAATGTCTAATAGCCCTGTTGACCCTAATAGCTTCTGCAGGATGCAGATGTTCTGAGGAACGCAGAAACAGAGTTCACTCCAACCCTTTACTGAAGCTGAGGTTGTAAGGCCAGTGCTTTCCTTCTAGGACCTGAAGCACCACAAGTCAACAAACCAGAAACTCAGTCTTATTTGCATTTGTAATTCAGTTTGCTTTTAGGTTTGTCAAATTGAGTCTTTGATGATATTGGAGGAGAAAATAACTTAGGACAGTGGTTCTCAGCCTTCCTAATATTACAAACCTTTAATACAGTTTCTCATGTTGGGTTGACCACAACCATAAAATTATTTTTGTTGCTACTTCATAACTGTAATTTTGCTACTATTATGTATCATAGTGTAAATATCTGATATGTAGGATATCTGATATGCAGTCTCTGTGAAAGGGTCATTTGACACCCTCCAAAGGGGTTGTGACTCACAGGTTGTGACTCACTGACTTAGGAAGGAGTAAAATCAACATTGTGATATTATGCCTATAATTTGGAAGTTATATCCAAATATACCCAAAATATAGTTGGGAAGTGCAGACATGGAGATAACGTGATCTTTATTTTACAAGTAGTAAATGATGTCCAGATTTTTCATTAGCTATTCCTTAAAACATGTCTATACTATATTTGGATTTGAATTTGTTTTATATTTCCCCTTAAAAGAATGAAAAGTTAATTCTGGAACATCAAGAAAAAGCCAACAGACTTCAAAGGCGTCTAAGTCAGGCAGAAGAAAGAGCTGCTTCAGCGTCCCAGCAGGTAGGGGACATCCTCATTATCCAGAACTGATAAACAACCTTCCTAGATGAAAAATAAAGTTCTCAGAGAACTGATAGTTTGATCTTCAGTCAGTTGACCTGCATAAAATTAATCTCTTCCATACTTGTAGTTAAAAAAGTAAGGTTGAAAAAATAAACATCAGTATCTTCTGGCTACACCTACATCTAAAACTACCATGTATCTCCGGTAGCCAGAGATAACTTTTTAATTGAAATTTAATGAAGTAAAAACTTGATGTCATACTAGCCAGATTTGAAGTGTTTGATAACTGTGTGGCTAGCAGGAAGATTGGGCAGAACAAATACAAAACATCACTGTCTGTACAAAAGTTTCTGCCACATAACACTGTATGGGACATAGCGTTCTATCCAAAATCAGGTACATACTCATGTCTGTATTTGAGAGTATCTTTCTGATGTTTCAAACTGTATTTTTATTTTAGAAAACAAAATATTCAGGTACAAGTTACCTTTATTGAATGTACATTTGTATATAACCAAATACAAATATTATTATAATGATATGTAAATTATATCAATTTACATAATACAAATATGTAAATAATATTAATCCAAAATATTATTAATAAAAACAACAACAGCAACTTAGCCATTGGGAAGTAATTTGAAAAATGTAGTCTATCAATGAAATTCTAGAGTAAGTAAGTGCATTTCTCATAATGTACATGCAATTTACATATATGTGTGTGTATCTATATATGTACGTACGTATGTATGTATGTATGTATGTATGTATGTATGTATTTATGTATGTATGTATGTATAAAATTCTAAATAAGGAGCAGTAGCCCCTCCTAGTCCAGTGGTCATTTAGGCAATTTGGATGGATGGATGGATGGATGGATGGATGGATGGATGGATGGATGG
>JANHMN010000001.1:104015650-104045065 GCA_030674055.1 Rhabdomys pumilio
GTTGTTGTTATTGTTCTTGTTGTTATTGTTGCTGTTGTTGGGTTTTGTCTTTGTTTTGAGACAGGGTCTCTCTATGTATCCCGAGCTCCCCTGGAACTCACTATGTCTTCTAGGCTGACTTGGAATTCACGGAGATCTGCCCAGCCTGCCTCTCCATCCTAAGTGTTGGGATTAAAAATACCATACCTGACTTTTCCTCTAATTTTAAAAGATTAAAAATTCATACAAATACTCAGCACTAAAAGATGAACAAAACTATGTTCAAGATAGGAAAAAATATTGCAAATATTAGGAAAAATAGAGTGAATCTAATACATAATTATTTCTGAAGCAGATAATCTAAGTGTAAAGGGAAATAGACTCAGACTTTTCAGCTGCTAAGAGGTATGCACACCTGATTGGGTACACGTGTTTACTTAAAGCTATATATGTACAAATATTTGACAGCTGCAAGTAGCTGTAGGTGGGAGCTCTTGCCTGGAGTTTAGGGACTCGGGCTTATGCTGGAGGGTCACAAGATTCAAGGCGAATCTAGTCTTCATAGTGAGATCCTGTCTCAATACACAAACAAACGAACTGAAGGTAGAGATTGTGTCTGAAGAGAGAACTAGAGTGAAGGACAGTTTGGGAAGGAAACCTGCCTTATGCTGTGTGTTGTTTTTTATTGTTCACTCTTTTTATCATATGTACATATAATTAACCCAGTTAATATTCAAACATTACTTTCCTGTTAGACTTATCTTCCTTAAAATGTGGAACGATCTGGTTACCAGCTCTGCTTTATATTTGCCCAGACTGAATTTGTGTTTGAGACACTTTGCTGATTAACTATTATCTAGATGTTTTTCACCATGTGTGGAATATCTGAACTCAGAGTGTCTCACTCTGAGCTATAGACTGCCACCATTGGCATGCATTTCTTTAATGTGATGCAGACAGTTGAAGAATAAAATAGAATGATCACACAAAAAAGACCATTCAAGGCCCTTCCCCTCAGACTACTTGATAACTGTCGGTTGTGATCCATCACACTGTGCTTTGTCTTCGCCTAATACTCTCCACAGAGAAACTACTTACTGATTGTTTATTCTGTTTGCAGCTCAGTGTGATTACAGTGCAGAGAAGAAAAGCAGCTTCCATGATGAATCTGGAAAATATTTAAACATATCCCTAGTTCACTGACAGAACTGTAGAGTTGGGCAAGCTGTTATACCAAACGTATTGACATGGAGAAGCCTGCCGAGAATGGGGAAGGCTTGTGTCATTTTGCATAAGCATTTTCCATTCTGTTTTGAGGGTTATTGAAAAACAGAACAGTGACAGCTTCCTGTAAGTAGAAAACCATAATTCTATATTTGAGATTCAGTGGAGAATAAAGCCAGCTGAGAAGAACTCACTGCCTTCATCAATGTGTCTATTTTTAATTCCCTTTTTATCCCCTCCTTAGAAGAACATAATATTTTCAAGAGGTTTAATAAAATCCCCAGAATTTGATATTTCAGGTTCTAAGATTTAGAGATTTAATGTCTCATTTTTTACTCCTAACTCATTTTTATAATTCTTAAGATTCTATTTTACTATGAACTCATAAATGTAATAAATTATATATTTTATAAAATTATGTTGTCATGTATTTGAATGCATAATTGTAATGATTCATTTTTAACTACATAGTTTTAAGAATTTGTAGACTTTGACAGCATTTAAGCATTTAGGGGGAGGAGTTTATTTTCTTTTTCTTTAAAGTTTACTAATCAGATAGAGATCTTAAATTTTAAGGCTGCATAGCTTTGAGTTGTAGTCCTGCAATGCTTCATAGATTCATATACTTACTTTTTCTGTTTTGAGCTTCTTATGCACTGGTATAGCAGTCATCTGAGTAACCAGCTAGAAGGCTTTAACAGTTTTCCAAATGAAAATTTGGAAAATTTTCCAAATGAGTCAGAGGTAATATGAAAATACCCCTGTGTATGCATTCACCCCCAAAGTTTAGGGCATACTCGCAGGAATCGTTGTCAAGGAGCTGGGAATTGAAGTCATAAAAATATAGGTGTTTGCCTTAGAGCCTTCCATGATCTGGCTAGCAACTTCAACCTCTTCCCACGCCACTCCTTCTCTTCCTTCTTGTGCTCTAAACTTGGTGACCCTCTTTAATTTTGTGGGTACAGCACCCTTTCTCCAATCAACAAAGTGTACACATACTTTTGCATTTTTATGAGACCTTCAGATTTCAAATACCACTTCCTCAGAGAAGGGTTCTCTAACGTGAGGCGAGATGAACTCTTGTTACTATTAGTGTTTTTAATGCTGTGCTCTTTGTCTCTTATTGCACTTGTCATTGGTTGTATATTTTTTTAAAACTTTTGGCAGGTCCTTGGTACAAAGTAACATTTACTCTCATGCACCACTATGTCCTTAGCACCCTGCTGAGTTCCTGACATGTTGAGCGTCAGGAATAACTGTCCATAAACTAAGTTTTTAAGAACAAGATCACACGAATGGTCCCATTTCTTATATGAGCTGAGGACTCCTTTGCGTTTAATAATAATCTCTCCAGTTATCTCTTCCTGAATACTCCTAATATTCTCCAAGAGAAAGATAAGCTATAGAGTGTATCATTCTGGCCTCTGGGTTTGTTCATCTCTAATGTGAATGCCAGTAGGCTTTAACATTTATGTACTGGTCAATCTTAACTTCATTTACAAAGACAGTATCATTTCTTTGAACTGTGTTTTAGGTAATAGACAAAATGAATAAGAAGGAAAAAAAAATGCCTAAATCTAAAATTGAAGCCAACACAGCTAGTTCATTTTATTTATTCATGCATCTTTTATTATGTCTCCCTGAGAAAGAAAGGAGATATGATTACTACTTCTTTCCTTTGTGTACAAATATGCAAATTGAGGCAGTAAGTAGTCTCCTAATTCTTTTCTGTGTAAGAACTCTAAGTATCCCACATACAGGAAAAAATTAGCAGCAATTTAGCCATTCATTTATTCAGCAGATACAATTTCTTAGTTACACTGTCTTTTTAGAGCAACTCTCAAACAAATAATCATAAAAATTATTTAAATATTACATAAATCTGGTTTGGGGCCATAGCACATTTGAGCATTTAAAAAAAATAACAAATTTCAGGACTCAGTAATGATGAGTACTTGGCTGCTCTTTTAAGGACCCCAGGCCAACTCCCAGAACCCACAGAGGGCAGCTCACAACCTCTTAAACTCCCAGCTCAGGAGATCCAACTCCTTTTTCTATCCTATATAGGCACTTGCTTTCTGCACACATAACAATACAAGGACACACATATAACTTAAAGTAAAAATCCTTTTAAAAATAATAAATTTAAATAATATAAACATAGAACTCACATACAAAATTCTCAAAAATATAAAAAATTAAAACCAAATGAGCAAAGCAACAAATTTAGCTAGGTACTGTTGTTTACATCTGTAATTCCAGTACTGAGGATATGAAGCAGTATGCAAAACCAACCTAGCTATGTCATGGATTCTGAGTCAGCCTGAGCTATAGTGTGAGCCCTGTCTTAAAACAAAAAGTAAACATAACAAAGAAAATGGTATTGGGAAGTAAATTAATAACTTTATAATAAGCTTTTTTTCAAAATAATTTATCAAAATAATTTTGTTTAGGGGCTAAGGAGATGGTTTCACAATTAAGAGCACTGGCTGCTTTTTCAGAAGACCTAGAGTTTGGATGCCAGCACCCACATGGCAGCTACCAACCAACTTTAATTCTATTTCCAGAGGATCTGACACCCTCTTCTGATTTCCATGTGGTGCACACATGTGGTGCATAGACATACATACAGGCAAAACATCCACACATAGAACTAAGTATAAATAAATTAACTGTTTAGTTTCCCTCGCCATGTACTATACATACAATTTTAAGTCATAAGAATGTTTAGCATTTATAGTAATATTAATTCTGTCCTTTATATGAAGAAGAAAAACATCTATATACATACACAGGAAAAGAAAGATATATTGAAAGTATTTTTTTTTACAGTGCTATCACCTTCTAGCCCAAGAATTTACCATAAACCTTGGCAGTGAGATGGGGGTGTAGCTTGGTGGGAGTGCACTCGCCTGTGTGCACAAGAACTTGGTTTCAATCTCTAGTACACCAAGAGCAAAAGTCCCTAGACACTGCATATTCCTTCAGGTTCTGGTGTGCACTGTGACCCCACGTTACCTCAGCTAGCCACTGTTCCCTTCCTTGGTAACAAATCAGAGCCCTTCAGTATGGTTGCTCAGTATGTTTCCATTCTGTTCCCTGGTGCTACTTGTATCTTTCCCTAAGAACAGCAAGAAAGACACACTCAACTTTTTGCCTTGCAAATAAATGGTCACTTGTACCACACTAGGCATGTTTCCCATATCTAATCTAATAATCCTAATAAGAAAATGGCTACTGTTCTTAGGAATTCCTTGTAGCACCCTAGGAATTGTGATTCATTCCTTTAGTGTTTATTGAACCATTTAATTCCTAATTGACATTTTCCTTCAGTATTTTCACTTGAAGCTAGCCCAGTCCTTTCTTGAAGGGAAAAAGTGGCAGAAGAACACAGTATGATATGTAAGGAAAACTGTTAGCACTTGAATCTGTGAAAATAGAAGTGACACTAGTGTCTCATCTTATGTAAACCAATATATTTATTAGGGTAAAAAGTAACAGTTTTATTTATACCTAAAATAATTCATTGGAAAATTGTCCCAGATATGTGATAAATATACTGATACAAAGATATTATTGGTATATATTCATTGATAATCTAGGGATTGCATTTACCCAACATTGCTGCTTGGTGGAGATGATTTCCTTCCCAATAAAGGGAAATATGACAAAGGTTAAATATTTGCCAAAGTTATATCACAGACAAATAACACACCTGGGTTTAGAACCAGAATTCCTTATACTCTGCAGCATAGCATCTTTAAGTGTGTGGTATCAATGCTGCTGGCATTGATTCAGCAGTAGGCTTTATAAACGCTCTCAGTGCCTAGATGTGAGAACTCACATCAGCATCTGAGTGCTTGACTAGCAAGGTAACATCCTTCTCTTTTTAGGTCACAGGTCTAAATTCTTCATTAAAAATATAGATCTCTAGTACAAATTCCATCATTCCTTTAAAAAAAAAAATCATGGTTGGTCTGGTTCTTCAGAGCAAAAACCTCACTTCCCACTTTATGACTTAATGTTAATTTACTTTTCTGTTGTTGGGATAAAATACCATGACCAGGGGCAACTCTTTGGCATACAGTGCCAGAGAGCTACAGTTCAAAATGGTGGGAGCCGCATGACATGGTGTGGCACCTGGCTAACCACATCTCTATCTGCGCCCAAGATGCAGAGTGCACAAATACAAAGTGCAAGTAGGAAGTGAAACAAGTCTGTGAACCCCCAAAGCCTGTCCTCAGTGACAGCCTTCCTCCAATAAGGCTGCATCTCCTAACCTCCCAAACACTGCTGCCTGTGGAACACCATGCAAGCCGATGGGAGACATTTCTTCTTTAAGCCTCCACACTCACCTATGCCCGTGATCCTTTAATGATATGCAGTGCCCCGCTCATGTTTCCCTGCTCCGTTTTTCATTCTCTGGATGCATTGATTAATACCTTCTCTTAATGCCCTCACAGTGTGTCTGTCTTCCACTTGACCACTGGCCAAACTTCCCATTCTGGTTTTTATTTAATATCTTGAGGCTTTTGTTCCTGAAATTTAAATTTGGTATATCTTCAATATTTGTTTCTTTCTATTAAATTATTCTTCTGAATCTTGTACTGAACTTGTTTTCTTCAAGTGTTTTTGGTTTTTGTTTTGTTTTGTTTTGTTTTGTTTTGTTTGATTGATTTGGAAGTTTATTTTGTGTCCTCTTCGGTTTTGTTGAACACTTTTGAAGATGACTCTTGAATTCTCTGAGATTTCATCTAACTCACTCTCATTCGGATCCATTATTGTGGAATTAGTAATTTTCAGAGGAATCATGCTGCCCTGGTTTTTCATGTTTCTTATGCTCTGCCTTGGCATTTGGCATATCTGGGTCATCGTTTGGATTTTTGTTTCTTTCATCTGGAGTATTTTCAATGCTCAAATGGTTGGAGCACTGTTGATACTAGTATTTCTCTCCATAAGCCTGGGAGCGTGATTCAGTAACTAAGCCCTCATCTATGCTCAGCGTACTAGGCTTACAGCTGTTCTCCAAGGGTAGAACACTAATTCCAGAGCTGTCACAACCAATAGATGGAAATACAGCACAGCCAGTAAAAACAGTCACTGAATTCCAGTAATTGGGAGAAGGGGGTAATGGAACAGGGTAGTACAGTGTCCACTTAAATGCCTGTCTGCCCAGGGTAGGATGGCACAGAATCGAGAAGCACATGACTAGAGTCCTAGAACTACAGAGGAAAACTAAAAAAAGGAAAATAATCCATGAAGTAGGAAAATACAGCAGCTCCAGAGGGTGAGGGAAAGAAAAACAGGGTGTGGTCATTTAAAACAATCTGCACTGAGGCTGAGGCAGAAGGCCTCCAACTCTGTCTGTGGCTGTGTTCTGGAAAGCTTACCGCTTACCAAAGACAAAGGGCAAAGAAGAGTAAGACAGGATAAAGGTAATCCAGTGCCTTAATTAGATTATTAGTGGAGAGAAGATAGTTTATTTCACTCACATTTCCATGTAACATCTTTATCAAAAGCAATCTTTATCTTGCAGGAAGAGCAGCCAGAGCAGGAACCTGGAGACAAGAGCTAATGACAAGACCATGGCTTGCTCCGCCTGGCTTACCCTGCTATCTGTATAGCACCCAAGCTCATTTGCCCAGGAATGGCACCACCCACAGAGTTTGGCTCTTCCATATCAATCACTAATTAAGAAAATACTCGTATAGGCTTTCCTGCCACAGTCCACTCTTATGGAGACATTATGTCAGTTCAGATTTCCTCCTCTCAGATGACTACTATAACTTGTGTCAAGTTGACATAAAACTAGCTAACACATCTATTAAGTTTAAATTAGGTACTAACTAAGGGAAGGACAAAAGTGAAGGAAAGAGTACTGGGTGCAGGTTCCAGGTCTGTGCGTCATCTCTCACCTAAATACATGTAGGTGCCAATCCCATCCCATGCTGACCATGTTCCACAGGCAGTAGCCCAGTGACACTTCTCTGGGCTTCCAGAGAGAACTTTGCCATGTCTGCCTCGCTGCACACTCTGCAGGGCTCTTTTTCTAAATGGCTTCTTGCTACTACTCAAATAAAGTTCAGGGGAAGAGAGATTTTTGCCTTCCCTCCCATTTCTGTTATTCGAAGTGTGATGTGGGTTTCCTGAGGCACTGAAAGCTGTGGCATAAAGCTGAAGTCCAAATTCTCTGTACCACTCACTGGAGGAGAGTCTCCCTCGGTGAGATCTGAGCCCTCCTGAGTATACACTCAACGGTCCTATTTTCCAGTTTCCCTCCTTTCTCTGGTACTAAAAGTACTGTTTTTCTGTTGTCATGTACCTCACAGAGTGACTGCTCTCCTGGAGCTTCCTCTGTCTGTGCATGTCATTCATCAGCCATCTTTAAGAGTCTTGATATCATATCCTGCCCTTTCTGACTCAAGCGCTAATTCGAAAGCCCTTCATTAAGTGTCTTGAAAACCTCCTTGAGTGACTTTTATGTCTAGTAGATCTTACTTGCTCATATTTCCAAACCTGGAAAACTAAAGTGTCCAAATCCTAAATATTAGTCAAGAAGTGGAAAATCCTATGTTTCTAAGCAAAATGTATGTAACAATTCAAATGCTGAAGCTGGTGCAGAGCCACGGCTAGGGAGGAAAAGGAAATAGTCTGCCTTTGAGGATACTAAGAGGGGAGTGACAGAGGAAAAGTCGTTTTTTGTAGAGATTGTTTCACATTAGAAATAATCCTGAAGTTAGAACCACCAGCCAAACAAGTAGGTAAAATAACCAATAGTCCCACAATTGGTAGCTACACTCTGAAACCTCAGTCATATACAAGCTAGGCCATGATAATAGCTGGCAGCCCTTTAGTAAGGGCAGTGCCATTCATTTTTCCTTGCTTTGCTACTTGAATTGACATTAATTTTTGTTTGTTTCTTTCTGAGTCGGTTCCTTAGTGCTGGGATTACAGGCACTCACCACCACACCCCACAGCATTGTTCATCCATTTACAAAAATGACTAATGACTAGCTTTGTTATGTTTAATATCACAAAAATAAAGATTTGGAGATTTTTGCATTACTTCTATTTGAAGTGTCAAAACATTCGTCTTAATAACAGGCATTGTTGTCAAGAAACTAATTTAAAACAATTTTATCTTCCAAACATTTTTGAGAATGCAAAAATTTTTGCATTCTTGCAAAAAATCTTGCATTTTTGAGAATTCTGAACATACAGAATTATTCTTTGCATTCTTAACAGCAGTGTTACTTTCCCTAATCATATGTGTACTTGTCTTACTGTAGGTATATATGTTACATGAAAGTATATAGCTAAAGGAATTCCATTCTTTCTAACAAAAGGCAGAACATAATCTGGAACAGACTAGACTGCTGTCATTTTATGCTCATAGACTCTTAACATGATGTGCTAAGCCAAAACGATTGATTTTACTATGTATGATTTAATGAAATGAAGTTCACATGTATATAGACCTGTATGTCCTCAAAAGCATTTAAACTGTTTTGTAAACTACTTCTGTATTGAGATCAACAGAGGCTGGAGACTCAAACTCTCAGACTAGCTAGGAATGGTTTCCAGATCACCCCACAGATGGTGAGCCTCAGTTTCCTCATTGGCAAAGAACAGTGCAAGCCTAAAGACAAATTGCTGTACTTAATACAGACCAGTGCTTGCCCCTTGGTGAGCCCAGTCTAATTACCAAGTCTGGAGGCTCCTCTTAAGGCTGTACAGAATGACAGAATCTGCCATTTGGAAGTTGTCACTGTAGAGATAGCATTGGCAAGGTTACAGCTAATTAGAGGAAGCAGGAGTTCATTTCAGCACAGCTTGAGTCAAGGAAACATGACTAGGCTGTTGCAACAATCTAGCAAGAAATGAAGAACCATATAGTGATGATGGAACCACAAGAAATGGGAATTGTTGGGGTGCTGCAGTAGAAACCCTGACAATGAGCCATCAAAGAAAGCACTCACAAAGGACACCCTGGGTGTCACTGCCTAAAGAGAAAAATTGAATTCCAAACCTCAAGCATCCATATAACCTGAGAACTATTCTCCCTTAAGAAAGCAGAAAAGAACTGGGCTGCATGGAAAGCACCAGAAACTAAGAAAGGGACAGGAGGCCAGATTAGATTGACTTCATCTTTTTCAGAAAGAGGGCACTCAAAACTGGCATAGACAAGGCTGCAATGTCTAATGCAGTTCTAAGCCTTAGAGAGAAACTGAAGGAAAGATTTCAGTGTTGCAATTAGTGGCAGTTTGTTGCAGATGGCTAATGTTTCAAAGGCAGAAGCATTTTCTCCTTGATTTGGGTGAAAACATGAACTCAAATCCCTGGTGCCACATTTCCCATCACAGATTATGGAATTGCCAACACCAGGCCCTTCCTTTGGCTCCTGGGGACTTAATTTCCCTAGGGAGCTATTGTGATTATTCAACTTGAAGACCTTAAAGAAGAATCACAGTTACTTCTCTCTGGAGCCTTATGAGAGCAAGCAACACAGAAGTAAATAGTCACTAAGGAGGACAAGGAGAAATAAACAAGGGTTGAGACAACTATTGGATAATTCATGTTAGAAATATCTCCTACAAATTATAAATTTGAGTCATAATAATCATAATTATTATGCATCTAATCATAATCTACCTGGAAGCACACACTATATCAGGCTTTCTGCTTCCAACATGAGGGTGCATTTGACTGCTGACTGTTCCCCACTGCAAATACTCAAAAACTAAAAATTAGAACGAGACCCAGTTCTGCCAAGTCTCAATGCTGTGATTTTGGAAATCGTTTTGTGGGATGTAGGTCAGTTCCTCTTATTTGACCTACTGTTCCAGTGTTCTGTGCTCAAAGGCATTTAATGAAAACCACTCTGAAAAAAAAAATGTTAAGCACTTCATAAATAAAACCTTCAGAAATAACATCAGCTTCAACTCATAGCAGATTCCTGGGTCTAATAGTAAAATCATACACCACAGTTCCGTCTGTGAAATGCTTTAAAGTACTGCAACTCCAATAAGACACCAGGATGTTTGTTTTTGCAGTATTGAGGAGATGGATAGCAGGATTTTGCACATGGTAGACAAGGTATCTCCCTCAGAGCTACACCCAATTAGGTCTTTTAGGGGTGTCAATTTGAAGATTTTCGAGATGGCCCCTAGTGATTCTTCTATCTCAACCTCTCAAGTTACAGGATTACAGGCATATGCTGGGCATGGTAGCATAAATCTCTTCAAATATTGGGAAAATGGGCTCATCTGGCCTAGATATTAACCCTAACATCTACAGTACTTCAACAATTAAGTGTGTTCAGATTCAAATTATATTCTAGAAAGGGCCCAAGGTGGCATGGGAAAGAAGGAGGTAGGGGAAACAGGCAATAGCCAGGGAAACTGTTAGTAACACTGTCTGGTGAGTCTGTATTCTGCAGTGTAGGTATGTCCCATACAGTTCTCAATCTCAATATAAACTATGAGACAACAAAGCCACCGCTTAAGGATCCTAAACTTACACCTTTAACCAAAAGCAGATTTCAACAGACACTTAAAATGTATTGCAAAATGTACAGCATTTATTCACATACAGACAAAAAGGCACAAATTCTACTAAATAGTTCAACAAAAAAATACAGCTGTCTTCAACTAGTTTTATAAATACTTTCAAAAAGGGGGTAGAAATAAATACAGGATTGGGCCATGTAATATAAAATAGTCATCTCTACATAGACTTTGTTTAACTTCTGATTTTAACTCTTCATGCACCTTTTTTTTTTTCAATTTTAGTTGAATGGACACCAAGCTAGGCACATAGTGAAAAATCCTCTGTACAAGGTTACAAATGTAATGACGAGTCTGTCCATTTTAAAATAATTAAGATTTGTACACAACACATAAAACCCTTCATTTAAATTTTGTGTTTATAACCTAACAAATGACATTCCAGGCAACTTTACAAAAGTTCAACTAGCCTACATTTTGACATAATACACTGATCATAATCAAAGATATTTCTTGGTCAGGTTGCACAAGGAAGATTCAAAAGAACAAACAAACAAACAAACAAAAAAGCTCAATACTAATAGAATGCAAGTGGGTAGGTGGGCTGCTGCTGCTTGTGGCCGCCTCATACAGAGTTCCCAGCATGACATGAAACTAACGTACAAAGCTATCATTACACTGTCAGAAACCGTGCGCTATACCATTTGCATTTCAAACATTTCAAAGCAGTCATTATTCAACGTGTGGGCTTTGTATTTTTTTAAAGTTTTTGTGGGGAAATTTTTTTATTATTTTTTTATTATTTTTTTTTCATTTTGCTTTGTTTTGTTTTTGGTTCAGCATAACTTGGAACATTTGAAAGCTTTTCAACCTAAATATGGGGGAAAACAGGTAAGGCATTATTTTTGCACAAAACTAGCATTCCTAATAGTGCAAATGAATCTGGTGCCTCCTAAGTGGTGAGAGGCCATATTCTCACTAGATTAATTTAGGTTTTCTTTCTATGGCTTCACAGATTATTCCTCTATAAATTCTATTCTCACCCAGAGCAGTTGCTGTAATCAAAAGATAACTACATCAGAGTCCAGCCTTTTCCTGTATACAGCAAAAGGTTTTTGCTCATATGCAAAACATCTCACTTTTAAATTAGGCTACAAGCAAAAGTATAACTTGGACTCCTAAGAATCTTCTAATACCGGCAGCAACAAGCTGATCTGGACAGCAGTCTCAAAGGAGCTCCACAGCTCAAAAAATAGTCAATCTAAAACCTGGGTCATCCTTTCCCCTCCCCTGAATTAGCTACTACAATGTATTTGAGAAGTTAAGACTTGGTTTGAAAATGTCATACATACAATGAGATGCATCAGATCTGTCATTTGATCATCTGATAAAACTTGCATAGCAAGATGGAATTCAATAAGCCTTTTCTGTTGTTGACGATCATCTGGAAGACTTGAAAGCTTCTACAAACTCAAAGCATTGCTCATTAATTATCAGAATGTCCCTGCCACATGGAAACAGATGTATAAATGAATCAGGAATCTGAACATTGATATTAATAAACTAAGAGTAATTTAGGGGAAACTGGGCTTATTCCAAATGCCCTTAATTCTAAATCTCATTGCTACCAAAACTTCCCTTCTCTTAAATTTGATTCACAACTACACTGAATTCCAAAGAAAATAACAGGACTTTTAAACACTATCCACTTGTCTGAATACATATGCACTATATGAGGAGTGCAAAAACAAAACATTATACTCAAATTTAATGCTAAATTTATTATTGCTGATAACTTACTAGTTATTGCCATTTGCAATTCGAAAGTCCAAGTTACAAATCAGAGTTTAAAACTCCAACTCCAGAAACCTATTCAAGGATACACTTTGACTTCTTTCCTGTATAACCTTGATGCAACTTATTGCCTTTCTATGTTTTAAAATATAACCTGTTTTGCTTTTTCCTTTTTGCTTAAGGAATCCACTCATGGTGGAAGCCTGGATTTCCCAAATATGCACTAGTGGTTGACTCTGCAGAGTGAGAGTCTGAAGTTCATCACTTGAACTTGAATAACCATTGTATTATTGGAAGCCAGATGGCCAAATACTGGCAGTAGCCAGGGAAATCCCATTTGGGTCCAAAGGCCAGCAGTTAGGAAAGAGGAAGGTCAAGCGGACTAGTATCACCTGGGCCTCAACTGCCCTTTCTCACAGAACTTTCTTGACAACCTTGTCTCCACCCGTCCTATCCACAGCCCGCCCAGGGCTTCAGGACCTTGCTACACAGGCCCTAAATCTCACTGCAGCAGCTCTGCTCTGTCCCTTCAGCCTTCCAGCAATGCCTATTGTGTAAACTTCCCCTGGATGCCACATGTGCAAGATCCCAGTGTTGCTGAAGCTTCTGAGCCTCAGCTTCTCACACCACACAGCCTGGGAGCCAAATGCTGTCAGCATTTACCATTCCTAGAAAATAAGCTTTGTGGGCTATAAATGGTACATGAGGGCTTCTATAAATAGGACTTATTCAGTACACAGAATTCTATGATTCTGTAAGAGTATTCAAGAGTTTGTGCTTTGGGGGGAATGGAGAGGGCAGTAATACATGGTGCTATTCAAGCCTGGCCCTCTGTAAAGTTACTTCATTTGTTTTTTTAGTGTTTACTTCAGGTTCTAATCGTAGTGTCTTATGGTTACAATCTACTCTTCTGTTTCCTCAACAAGTTGCAAATAACACAAACTTCTCACAATGATTTATAAATGACTCTGGAAAAAATTCAATCTGAATTGCAAGGAAATATGTCTGTATAGCTCAGAAACAATGGGTTTTTGCTTGTCCCCATTATCAGAGCTCTCCTCAGCACATGGCAACAAGCCATGTGCTTCCACACCGGCTGTTTAATCAAGAGGCCAAGATGCTTCTCCTGATGATGTCTGTCCTCCTGCTGATGGTGCTGCTGGCATGATTACATTTCTTCTCTGATGCCTCGCTCTCTGAGTCACTCATCTCCCCGTCAGGGGCGTACCCATCGTTCTCACTGTCAGTTCTTAACCTGCTCTTCGCCTTCTCCTTGGCTGGAACTCGGCTTATACCCAGATGGGAGCAGTCTGAGTGCTGGTGGCAGGCCCCATCACGGGCTTCTCCTTGCTGTTGCCGCTCCCCCTTCTTTGGAATCCGAAATCCTCCCCAGCTTTTCACTGGGCTGGCAGGTGTTGTAGGCACTTTGACTAGGGAGCCATTGCACTTGGGCACACTCTCCTTCCTGGTGCCAGGTGCTGACTGCCCTACTCCAGGGGAGGTGGCAGCTCTTGTGTTGTCCAGATGCCTCTGGGATGTGTCTGTGGACCTGAGAGGCTTGTGATTCTGTTTAAAAGATTTGTCCTTTAAGTCTCCTTTAATGAGATCACAATGAAAACGATTGTCTCTTCTTTTCCCATGGTCTGGAGTTACCACACCATTTCTCTGTTGTGCTGATGATACGAGACGTGCTTCTGCAAAAGTCTTTTCAAAGCTTTCTGGGACCTCCGGGCCCTCCCTTCTACCACAGAGCCCTGGCTGCTTTAGCGGGGTCTTGCCCTCAGTCCCAGAACTGTTCTGGGATGCATCTCGCTTATGGGACTTTTTCAGTGAATGAACCAAGGAAGTACCCATTTGTTTCCTGAAGAATGCAGAATGCCACTTCAAGTCCTCTATCTTGGGAGCATTGGGGCCCAAAGAAGGACTGTTGAACAAAAGCATGTTCTCCAGTGAGGAGCAGGAAGAAGGCACACCTAGGAACAGAAAACCACAGGAAAAATTACATAAGCAAATCCAAACTAATAAAGTTCTAGACTGGAAACATGATTATACAAACTTCCCACCCAAGCAAGAGTCATCAGCACTTTGTTTTTATAAAATGGGTTTTTAAAAAAGACCTGACCTGCTTCAAGAATCTTCTTTCAATCTTTGTACTTGGTATACTAGATATCTTTTTATCCAAAACCACTAAAATAAAGGTTCTTTATGACACTTTGGAGAATCCACTCGAAATCTGTCCAGTGGTGGCCCACTACCATACTCTACATACCACTACCTCTACATAGCAGCAATTGTCCCATCTCCCAGTCACCATCCGTCACTTTCCTCTCTGAGACTAGAGTTTCTAAGTTTCTTTCTCCGAAGGGCCACTGAGGACAAATACATGTAAATGTGAAAACTGAATAAAGGTAAGTGTTCACAGTAACTCTGGACATGTAATATGAAAAAGTTTATTCACTGTAAAATGTGTGGGGTTCAACATGTCATCCAAGTTGTTAGGTCAGTCTTTTATGCAAATCACAAACTTACGTTCCATCCACTTTATGAATTTATGAATATCAATTCCCATCTCATTATAAACTGGCCCTCCTATTTTTTCGTTCATTTTTTTATTTAATGTGTATGGGTATTTTGCCTGCATGTATGTCTGGACTACATGGGGTACAGTGCCTGCCTGTGAAGCCAGAAGAGGGCGTCAGATCCTCTGGACCTAGAGTTTAGTAGGACAGACAGTTGTAAGCTGCTCTGTGGGTGCTGGAAATCAAACCCAGATCCCCTGGAACCCTCAAGCAGCCAAATACTCTTAACTGCTCTCTAGCCTGACACGCCCTAGTCTATTCCACATTTGTTTTATATTAGTTATGACCCACCAAAATGTTCTTCATACTCATTAACAAACTGTAACGCTTGTCTGAAAACTGCTGCTGAATAAGGACTAAGGTTCTATACGAGTCTTAAAAGCAACTACAAAATAGGAATCCTCATGTTTGGTCTCCTTTTAAGATGTGAACCATAAGGTTCAGTTCCATTGTGTCCTACAGGAACCCTTATAGACGTCACGACACGACCCACAAGACCTTAACAGCAACACAGCTGAGGTCCTTTTTACAAGCTGTTCATCTTGAAAATGCCTGCTTTCCCAGAAAATAATCACTGGAGTCAATCTTTATGCCATATGAAGTGCATTTTTGTTTGTTTTTATTGAAATGACCAAAGCAAACAAAGCTGAAGAAGGCCCAGTGTTGCCTGAACTATAATTTCTATCTACCTGACTTGGAGCCCAAGTAGGTCTCCCTCATTTCCACTGAAGAAGCTCTCATTCCACAAAATGACCATACTAGTTCCCAGAATCATGAAGGTCTGAGCTAAACTCTAAAAGACACATGTAAAGTCATGGGCATCTCTCTTTGATGGCAGGAGACTAAGCATCACAGATTAGAAATGAGAAAGAAAAGCCACCCTTGGGGGCTTCAGCTGCATTTGCTGTAGCATCCCACAAGAATAAAGTCTTTTCAACTGATTGTAATTGCTATTCAACTCAAAATGAAGGGAAGATTTGTTTCTCTTTTCTGAATTTCTGTTTTTGTTGTTTTCTTACAAGGTCTCATTCTGTAGCCTAAGGTGACCTAGAACTCACAACTTAGTCCAGCTGACTGAAATTTTGGCACTCCTCCTACCTCAGCCCCCAGAATGCTTAGGTTACAGGCATAAGCCACCATGTTCACCAGCAGTAGGACTTCTGGATGAATCAGTTCTATAACCCAAAATACATCCCTACCTCGTAAAGAGAACCTCACTTACTAAGCCAAGTACAAATTTCAGCTATGATACAGCTTCCTGGAATACCCATAAAAAATAAATACGTTCCAGACACATACAAGTCATCCTTTATGGATCAATCACTGATTCCTTAGCAAGTACCAAAAGCTTCAAGTGGGAGACCTCTGTTTACTACATCCACCACCCGAGACACCACCAGCATCCAACGAAGAATGAAGAGAGAGTGACCTTAAAGAATCTAAACTATACTGTCTAACCAGTGATACTACCTGGAAAACTTACTTTCAAAGTTTGCAACTGAAGTTCTAAGTTCCAGATAATGAAAGACACTTGGTTCCTCTGAAAAATACTTAATCTTAACAAAAACGTATCCAAAAGTATGAGGCACTTGAAGAGAGTATTGCTGAAAACTACCCCTCAAGTCTTTTTTGTGTGCTCTGCTAACCAGATTATCTCTACCATGTTGCTTGTATGCCATAATTATCTAGAGAAAAAAAATCCACAAAATCAGAAAGGGAAGAGTGAATGAACTGACTCCACACAAGCAAGTGTCAAGAGTGCTGCTGCTCGAACTTCAAAGGGCAATCCAAGGTGGAGTCACTCATCCTTCTCCACTGAAGGCCAGCCTAAGACCCACCTGCTCCCTGACGTATCCCAGGACCAACTCCCTCCATGAAATCTTCCTACGTTCTGGGGCTTATCATCACAGAACACTGTGCTAAACACACACTTTAGAGGTCATGATTCTACACCAGATTAACCAAAGATCATATGAATCCCAGAGTGAAACACTTGCCCAACATTAATAACTGACACACTCTCCAGAGTAGAGGAAGCATATTCTCATATTTATCTTCCTTTTTGGCTGGCTAGAACAATGTAAGCGAGAGAGAGAGAGAGAGAGAGAGAGAGAGAGAGAGAGAGAGAGAGAGATGCCCAGCACACTCAGAATTCCATCTCATCCATACCTTCAGAAGTCCACCATGAATATTAGGAAATGAGTGTATGTGGTAAGTAGTCTTGATATGTATTAAGTGTTACGTTGATCCAAAAGCTAGAGCATGAAGCTCTAGCTTTGTAGCTATCCCCATGTTTATCAAGAGCTCTGCAATGCACTACAGATTGTCTTCATTCTGATATCCTGATACAAGAGGTAACCTGAAAAAGCATCCCTGCCGTACATGAAATTGGAAAGAGAAACTAAAGTCTATGACTTGCTTCTACTTGATCATAAGGGAGATGCTACAGGTCTCAAAGCCTATTTAACGCCAAATTCTATTCCTTCCCTCTACTATAATGCCTTTAATTAGTTTAAAGATGTTTTCTGAATATGAACAGCTGTGCCACTGACAACTTTCTACAGGACATATTGAAAGAACAACTGTTTCCCCTCAACATCAGTGCCAAGGCTACAACCCCTGCCCTACGTTGTGCCCTTCTAGGGCTTTATGCATACCTGAAACTTTTTCTTGCTCCAAGAGCTTAGTGTAATTAGTGAAAATCTGTTCCTGGACTTTGCACACAGACCGCTTAATCTTTTCCCTGCGGGTCACCATGTAAGTGAGGTTCCGAACCTAGAATATAGAGAATAAAGATTCTCGGTGAGCAAAACGGTAATGATACTTCAGTGCTTTCATTTCGCCTGTACCTGAGACAGACTGGCCCTACGAGGGCCTTGGCAGACATCGGAAATCAAAACATGCTTTAAGCATTTTACCCTACCACTAGAAGGGTATTTATTCCCTAGTGTCTGTAGCAGCCATGAAGTGACACTCGGGGAGCAGCAGAGATATGCAGAGTCCCACTCCTCCCCACCAGTCTAGAGTAGTGTAGACTACTCTACAGTGTAGAGACCCCCACTATCTAATCGGGACTTGCTGCCTTGTGCCAGAGAGCTCCGCTTACCATCCAACAGTGTCTTCCCAGGAATCTTACTGTGACTAGTTTGAGCAATTATGAAGCAACCTCCCTGCACTTGTATCAAGTGTCTTCCAGGCCAATGGCCTAAGAGGAACCCCTGCACAAAGTCCTCTGGAAGATCAAATGAGCTGCTTGGTTCACTGGGTTCAACCTGGCAAATACCTAGCCACTGCAGCTATTCAGAGAGCTATGTAAATGCCTGGGAACTGTCCCAGCATCCCCAGCAAATCTTTGGATCTATGGATCATCAGTTTAAAACTGCTACTAACCTCATTCTTATTCTAGTTCATCTGTAACTGAAAGACCAAGTGCTGAGATTCCCCACTCCTTCAGTGTAAGACTTCAAACCATGTACACATGTATTAGTTTGTGGTCAGTAATCTAGGCTTCCAGAGGTAATATTCCCTACTTTTAAAGCCATCAGTCACCACTTAATACAAAATTAAAGAATGAAGGCACAAAACCCACTGATCCTTGGTCCCAGACTGCATGGGCCTAAAGACAGAAGAAGAACATCAGGTGCCGCCCACCACTATCAGTTAAACCTTTCTTCAGGAAGACGCCCATAAAACCTCAACTACCGTAACCACCTCCATGGCAGTGGCACAAGTGCAAATGACTACATGTGCCCTGCCCCACTGGCTATCACCAATGGCATGCTAACAAAATACATCCTCCTCTTGAGCAGTCTTTCTTCTACTATACTGTGAGTGCAAGTTCAAAGGTCACCAGCTGCTTCTCTGGCACAAGCCATGCAGTTTTCCACACTGGCTGATACAGATATCCCCTCAGTCTTCAGACCTTTCTCCACCCTCACAATCCCAACTGTACTCAAGGCTGGGACCTACATGAGGACATGGGCCATGAAGGGAAATATTACCAGGCTTTGCTGACCCTAATAATTCACTATCAGGATCTTTCTGTCTGTATATTAATCACTTATTAATACTAGTAGATTAGGTTTTGATTAATAAAAGATTAAAAAGGAAACCAAGCTCCTTGTCTGAATTAAATATAATGTCACTGGGCCTGCCTAATGGATAGCCACAATCCCAGGCAAGAAAGTAGATGCTCTTTAGAGAAGCCCTACCCAACCTGGGGCTGGAAATGGCTAACAGAATTTTCTCTTTAATAGCACCCAGATGAGATTATGGATGGAAACTCAGAAACAAACAAAGAATCAAACCTAAACTCTCATCACAAATTCAAACCTTTGAGAGCACACATAGCTTTCCATGAAGAATCTGATTTTGGAAACATTAAGTGGGCATTAAAGTTTATGCTCACATTCAACTCAGGTGAGCAGATACATCTCAAGCTTGATCCGTGAAAATACACGGAAGGCAGGGAATCTCAACTTTGGTGGCTTCTTTGCCTGAAAAGGCTTTACCATAGCCTCTTAGGGGAGAAAAACAAAACAAAACAAAACAAAACTTCTCTTTCCAGTGACCTCAGATGAATAACATCTAAATAAACCCACAAAGCAAAAAGGCCGTAATTTCCAGTTGTGATCTCTAAGGTCTAATTGATCCAGCTCTGGCTGACCACTGTAGAACTGACTACCCCAAAGTAAACAAAACAAAACAAAAGGAATTCTTGGCAAAAATCTAGACATGATCTCTGCCCTGAGAGCTTGACCACTCAACCAAACTTCCCCAATTCACCTTCCTTTAGTTGTCATCAGCAGGCACCCAACCCTACCATGCTTCGTCCCCTGACACCAGTCTAAATCCAAGCCAACTTTCCCCTTAAAGCAAGTTCACAAACAGAAGCAATGATGATCCCAACTCTAGTTTGCACTTTTCAAGTTTCCAGAATGTTACTGTTGCATCCTGAGAACAACCAGCAGAACAGGTAGGAAGAGTTGAATTTTCTGAGCCCTATACAATGCCTGCCACATTAAACCTCCCATGCATTTTTGTTCAGCAGACAACTGAGGTCTCATTGAGTTCAAAAAGTTCTGTTCCACTGAGTGACAAATGCATAGGACCGTCCGTCCCCCAGGACTTGGAGCCTCTCCATACAAACTACAGGGAGCACAGAAGGATGTCTTTATCCAAGCTAGTAGTCCAGTGAGGTAGTCAGGAATCCCAGAGTGAGATGACAGCCTCCAGAACCTGAAGGTTCAACTCACCACATCACCAACCATCTCCTTTTAGAGCCTCCTGATACCTATTCCTGTCACATAGCTTTCTGGTCCAGAACTGGTACCCAGGTGTGCAAGGCCCCCCGAGGTGTTAATTTGCCAGAAAGACAATTACCATAATCACTGAGTCATCTGCATGTGATGAATACTACTCACTTGTTCAGGAATGACCACACGCCTCCAGTCCTGTATTGACTGGCTTGAGTGCCTAGTGTGCACTGGTATTTCATAAATATAGGCAGATCAGTAACTTACTGAGAAAACAAGTTATTTGTAACTTTGGATATTTTTCTTTTGTCATGCCTGCCCTGATAAGCCCTTGGTCTGCTACACTTGTTTATAATTGCAAAGTACTATACAACTCTCCAGGGCCTGGCACAGACCTCAGCTTTCAGACAGCCCTGATGGCAAAGGAGGAAAACATAACTTGTCATTATAAATAAACCCATTTTAAACTGACACTGAATGCATTAAAACTTTAGACTTTTTAATAATAAATGTTAAGTAATGCCACCCACACATACATACACAGGCACTCATGCACACAAATCCTGATTTAGTAGTCCCTTCTGCATCACAGGCATTATTCTACTTAAAAGCAAAATGACGACTCCAAAAAAGTTCAGAATTTAATTATAAGTGTATGTTAATCTCAGTAACTTAAATACAGAAAAAGAGTTAATACACCACAAGCATTTTCTACACTTTTATTTTGTGGTGATTGTGAAACAAACACAGTCAAAACATGAGACTTCTCTCCTTCCCTCCCAAGGACTATCTGACTCCACGCACCCCAATTACAGCAGTTGTTGGGTTAGGATGGTACCTTCTCACCATAATACCCATTTAACCCTGAATCCCTTTCTTAAGAACATACCACAAGTGCATGTGGTTCTTTGAACTGACCGCCAGGGGGCGTGTGGGAGCCTCACCAACCTGCTCCCACCTCCCCTTAGCCTAACACCCACCACCTTACCCAGAATCCTAACAAAGTCTAGAAAGGGACATCACAAGAAGCCAACATTAGATGATGCACTAAAAGAGCCTCTAATGAGCACGTACAAATACATGCATGACTACACCATCTCCAACAAGGTGGTGCAAGCCTCTGTGAGAACTAATCCTTTTGGCCAAGTGCATTTGCACTTTCCAGCCTACATTCTCATTTCAAATCATCTATGAGTCAGATCCTGTTGCCAAGCAGGTGATGAATCACTCCTCTCTAATAAGTGAGGGGCTTGAGGGAGATATGCATTAGCTGTTTCAGGCCACTTGGGTGCCTTTCGGCACAGGCTGCTTCAGGCCAGACAACTTGCATACCTTCTCTGCCACACTAATGAATTTAATAGGGAGCTAGCAGTCAGGGGAGTAGGTGTGGAAGATGCTGAAGACACATCCCCAATTAGCAAGCCTTGGTCAAAAACCACCTAGCTGAAGGCCCTGGGGAGGACAGTCCACTCCTAATTATTCCTGCAGCAGGAAAAAAGGTCCAGCCAGGGACTCCAGAGGTAATGGAGAGAGGGGGAGGCACCAAGCGGCAAAGAGCTGAGGGAAGTGCTAACAGCTGAGGCTCCAGGCAGCCAACAGCCACTTAATCAGCAACCCAGGAGTGTGATAAACACGCATGTATACATATGTAGTGTACTGAGATTGCTAAGGGCTCCACAGACAGACCCAATGCCCTGTGCACCAGGAATCACACCCACCCACACAGACATAACCTGGATAGGGATGCACGCACACACAATCGCACACTATATGTACACAACCTCTGTGATGACTTAGCACCTCACTGCCAAGACTGTCTTCTGTAATAGGTGTGTATAAGTCCATGCATACACATCAGCACCCAGAGCCTGTTCTGCTCCACAATAGAGCTGGGAATGCCCCTGTGAATTAGCCTAAAAGCAAAGATGAGCCAATAGGAGGCAGTGCTTAGCTCTCTCTAACGAGCCCTTCATCAGCACATAGGAAGTGTCTCCCCAGGTTGAACAAGGAATCTCCTACTGCTGCCCCATTCCCCATAATTCAGTTCTCAAAATCAGGCTCTAAACAATGCTGAGTCAAGCCCTTGGTCATGTTCCTGGTGCTCAATTCCCTCCAGCTCTACAAGGACAAGGGGACAGGGATGAAGGTACACCCCATCTGATCTTACAGAACAGTAAAGATTAATGGGAGAAATAATCACACAGCAGCTCCCACACTGGCAGTCTTGCACACTGCAGTGAGTTTACCAGCCCATAAATAGGCTTAACCAACACGACCTCATACTGTAGCGTGTACAAGGATCTGAGAGTAAGGACTGGCTATCATCTCTAGGCAAGTGCCCGCCTCTTTACATCTTCTTCTCTAAGTCATTATAAGGTGTCGGTGTCAATCATTACCCTCTCCAGGTCCTGCCGCAGGTGCGTGAACAGCTGCAGCCTCCTAAACAAGACATCCTGCTCCCGCTTGGCTAGATTGTCCTCTTCGTCTTTCTTTGGGGTGATGAGGGGCTTGTTGAAGTTGATCTTCCTCTTCAACTTCCAGTACTGGTACAGGAAATCCACCACTTCCTCCGGCAGCCGCAGGGCCCTGGCCACATCCAGCAGGTTGACAAAGGTGTAGAACTCATCCTCCAGCTGCTGTAGCTTCTGCTTGCGAACACTCACCCGGTGAGCCTCCTCTTGTTTCTGCTCTAGACTAGCAAAGGGCTCCAGAGGGCTCTGGGGGGAACTCTCGGGGGCCCCATTCTCCTGGGCTGCTCCTTCACCCAGGCTCTCCTCAGGTTTCTTATGTGAGCTGTGCTTTGGGCAGTAGGACTTGAATTTGACTTCATCATTCTCTGCCAATATGGTCTTCATCTCCAGGCCGCGGTCAAAAGCACAAGTCACATGGAAGGCTGTCCGGCAGTTCTTCACAGAGCACTGCAAAGAAAGAACACATGGACACAGTTATAAAGGTGGCAACAAGAGCCCCCACTGCTGGCCACCCCGTAGGATGACAAACACTCACTGAGACAGAAAAGTCTGACAAAGATCAACAAGCTTGAAGGGAAGTAAGGCCAGGGATGTCAGAGAGAACAATGCAGGGTAAAGCTTTTCAGAGACCAAACTGTAACTGAGTTGGAACACAGTCACAGCACTGAAATCTCAGAGCAGGAGAGGGGAGGGCTGTACAACTGGCTCCTGTATGGGAGGGTGGCACAATCCCCAAGAGTTTACGCTCTATGTACAGAGGATACTCTGAATTCAGTTCTCAAAGACTTGAACTTAGTCTTGCAAAAAATGTGAACAGCAATCTCCTCAGTACACACATTTCTGGTCAGTTTTAAAAGACTGCGAATCCTCAGTGCAAAACCCCCACCTAGGGTCCCAACCTAGGCAGGTAAATACAAGTAAACTTCCTAGAAGTAGCATCCAGGGATCAAGCCAGGGAAAGGGAGAATGAGAGACATGAACCCAGTTCAGGAAGGATGGAGAAAGGTCTCCCTGCTGGTCCAGAACCACTGCTGTATCAGAGGCTCCCTTCCTGTGGGCCCCAGGAAAGTCAGCACAAAGGCCAGGCCTCATCAAGATGCACTGAACGCCCTGCTCACTCCCCGCCTGCACAGGGCTACAATTTAGTGCCTTTGATCCAGACACAAGCCTCTGGCCAGCAGGAGCAAAGTGATTAACTTCTCCCGTCTGATCTCACTGAGCAAATCCCTAGAAAGAGGTACCTCTTGGAGGCTAAAGCCAGTCCCTTAAAAGCAACTGTATTGTGTGAGGCCAAGGGATCCCTGGGGCATGCCAGGGCTGCACAGACAACCAAGAAGCTTGTGCTCCGGGCCAGCTGAAAAGCTTAATTAAACTCATTCAACAGCCCCTGCCATCACATAACCACAGAGAGTAGAGACTGGAGTTGGGTTTCCTTCCCCGTCTTCACTTCAGCTTTTAAGATACAACTTAGTGCCAGGCACAGTTTAATCCTTTACTGTGAAACTCCAGCCCCTTCACCACCCTGAATTCCAATAACGTAAAGCATATGCACCATGATTAATCTGTACCTTTATAAAGAACCTCAATTATAAGAAACATGTGAAATCAGCTCTGGTGGCAGAACACACGCAGACACACCTGGCCACTATCATAAAGACGCACTGCTTCTCCTCAGCAGCAGGAAGGCAAGCAGGAAGTAAAGCGGGAGCAGATGACTGAGGCGTGTTCTGTGTCTGCCTTAAACTACACTTAACCCAGGCATCCTACCCTTAGAGAGAAATGAGTGCAGCACAGTATTTATCCAGGACTTTGAAAAGATGCCAAATGGCCTTCCTCTGGGTTTTCCTATTCGGGTTGACTCAGCAAACAGATGTTACAGAAACATAAACCAGTCTTCCCAGCTGCAGACAGTTCGGAGAGGAACTCTTTTAATAAAAAATCAATCTATTTTGTGAAGATATGAAAAGTCATCTGCCTTCCTTGGCCCCTTCTTCACATTAATGCTCTGGGAAAAGAGGCCAATGGCAACAGAAGTGTCCTTACAATGTCTCTCCTTGAAAGAGAAACAGGACTCTCATTTGCCTCCCATGAAACATCAATTAAGGAGCAGGGTTGATGTGCTCAGAGCACATCAGGGCACACACAGGCACAGGGACTGCCATTTCCCCTGGTATGCCACAAGAGTGTGTGTGTGTGTGTGTGTGTGTGTGTGTGTGTGTGTGTGCGCGCGCGCGTGTGTGTGCGCGCGCATGTATATACTGCACACACACACACATGCCAGGCACTCAAATCCTTTTTGACCTCTCCTCTATTCCTTGTGCCAAAATTCATTTTAGTTTTCAATAGATTCTACTTTAAAAAAAAAATACATCACAGCTTTAAGATTCCCAAGGCCAAATGTCTTCCGATGCCCAGTGCCTGTCCTGATATTTTTCATTAATGTTTTTAGATGAACACCAGTAGAAACAGTAATAGTAAAAACCACTTTGGGCTTGTTAAGAAATTGAAAAGAACCTACCCTTTAATCCTAGCACTGAGGAGGGACATCTCTTGAGTTCAAGGCCAGCCTGGTCTACAAAATGAGTCCCCAGGACAACCAGAACTATACAGAGAAACCCTGTCTTGAAAAAACCAAAAAAGAGAGGGGAGGAAAGGAAAGGAGAATATATAATACCAGTCAGTGGTTTGAGTACCTTGCTCAAAGAATAATTGCTCAACCAAAATATAGCATATTCCACCAAATGAGGAAATCTTGTTTAGAGCCAGAACCACACTTGTCAAATCATGCCTGTGCCTGTTGTATTCTCTAGATTGAAAGAAGCTGCCCCAATAGTATTTCTGTCACCAGATTTCAACAACAACCAAAAAGGCAAAAAACTGAAGAATCTGAGGCCTACTTGGGTCCCTGTCAGAGTCCAAACTGACCTTCAACACAGCATTCCAGGCCTCGAATCATAACCGACTAGATTATCAACATGAGTCCCAGAAATCAATTATTCAGAGTTTCAGACAACATGAAAACACAGACAACACACAAACACCATTTTCCTATTAATTCTGCCTATCTCATGAACCAATCAGCATGTAAAAAGCTGACTGCATTGGCATATTCAGGTACACTAGGACAGCAGTGTGTGTGTGTGTGTGTGTGTGTGTGTACACATGTGCACGCTCTCTATCCAAAGAGAGCTCTAGACTCTCCTAAAAGCACCTGCCTGACACCTCATCTACTGATAATCCCAAGAAGGCAGCCCAGAGGACTTCTGTCTGTGCACTATAATGAGACTACAGTGGAAGGCTAGACAATTCAAGTGCCACAGCCAAGAGTATCTAGGCCTCGGGTTCTTACCAGTAATGTCTGCTTGTGGAAAGAAGAGGACTCTACTAGGCTTAGGTCAGACAAATTGGAACTGCCTCCAAACCCAGGCGGATTTCCAGATAGCCTTCTCTCTCCTAACCATCCAATGCTGTGTAAAGGCCCTGCCCACATCCTGCTCCCTAGCACACAGGAGAGGAAAACAAAGCCACTCTTACCTGTATGGAGGCCCCAAATTTCTCATTGCAGAGACTGCACACAAGCGCCCACCGACTGCTGGGAATGTGAGACACTTTTGTGATGGGCTCCATCTTCTCAGGGCTGCCAATGCTTACCTAAAGATCCAAAATAGCCAGATGGGCATGACATAGTCAGTCAGAATCATAACACAGATCTGAAGATAACCCCAGGGCCCATCTCTGGACAAACACCAGGAGAGCCCAGAGATCAGCCCCCATCCGTTCCAGCTTACCAGTCTATGAAAACCTGTCTAGAAGTTTTCACTTCTTTCAAATATCTGATAGCATAGACATCTATCTTATTATAACTAAGTATATCAAGACTCTAGATTGACAAGAATTTGCCAGGACGAAAAAACACATTGTAAATATATTTAAATAACAGAATGAGCAAGAGATAAGCTGTATTTAAAAGTATTACATCAGAACATGTAACTGTATTAGAAGTCAAAATAGAAAGAAAGAAAGAAAGAAAGAAAGAAAGAAAGAAAGAAAGAAAGAAAGAAAGGAAGGAAGATGGATGGATGGATAGATGTGGATAGATGATAGATAGATAGATAGATAGATAGATAGATAGATAGATAGATAGATAGACAGACAGACAGACAGACAGACAGACAGACAGACAGACAGATAGGGAACGCTGAACTGCAAACTGGTTAACACTAAACCAAAAGATCCAGTGAAGCTTCCATGTAAATCAGACCCAGGCAATTCTCCTCTGGAGGAAAGAAAAAAATGCAGCAAATCACACACTAAAAATGCTGGAATATGAATGACAAATGATATTTTCATCACAAGCCATGCAAATTAAATTAGTCAAGGTCTGGGACTGGAAATAAATTAGACCAGACCTGAAATTAACAAGGTTGAAGCTGAGGAAGAATTTAAATAAAACTCACAGAAGTGTGACCTAGGGCACTGTGGTACTACTGCAAATGTAGTTTGCCAAACACAAACTGGCAGGGACAGTAGCGTGGCTACCCTCAGGACAGAGCCGTGAAGGTCCCAGACTTGGCCTGTGAGTGCTGTCAACAATGTGAGGGTTTCCAGAAATGGAAAAGTGGGGCGATTTGTCATTGCTGCCTCCAGGAAGCCCCTCCACAGACACTGCTCAGGATCAGCTTGGGGACAGAGACGTGTAGGACCCAGCAGCTCTACTGCTGCCTGAGTCGCTCGCACCCACCTGCCTAACTCCAGCTGAAAACCAGGACCGTCTCAACTAAGATGCTGCTATTAGAAACCAGGCTTACCTCAGGGATCCACAGGGCACAGCTGACGTGGACCCACTTGGTTCCGCTGCGGGTAGGCTTCATAGCTCCGCCTTTCTTGGGACACAGCAAACATTTTGGCTGAACTCCCAGGGCACATGTACGGCACAACCAACTGCCCTCTGGCACCTTGAGGATTCCATAGCAAGCCTGCAGGGCCACAGCATATCAATCAGGGAAGGAAGAAAGAAAAGACAGGTTTACTATTTGATATTTATTTATGTGTATGGGTGTTTTGCCTTGCCCACATGTTTGTGCAGTGCCCACAGAAGCTAAAAGAGGGTGCTGGATCCCCTAGAATTGGAGTTATAGCCGGCTATAAGCTGCCAACATGGGCTCTAGGAATCAAGCCTTTGCTCTCTTGAAGAACAGTCAGTGCTCTTACTGCGAGGCATCTCCTAGCCCCTATTTATGAACTGAAAAACAATCTAGAAGGATTTTCACAGAGCCACACCGAAGTAGACACAGCCATATCCACCTAACTGCGATCCTAACCCAAGGAAATACGCCAGTCCATCTCCAAGCACATGTGTGTCTGGGCTCCAAAGACAAACTGCATGTTTACGCAGCACAGGTTGTTCCAAAAACTTGGAAAGAGAGAATTCTAAAATATGGCTGTGGTGTTGAGAGACCCAGCCATATGACCCATCCATTTCTAACCACTGAACAGCCGCTGCTCCAACCTGGCTACAAGGCTTCAATCAAGAAGATCCACCAGACCTCTCTCTGCCTTCATGATGGGTGACACAGAACGAATTCAAAAACAAAGCACCAGCGACACTCTCGGACTGCCAGGGTGGTAATGGCTGGGCCACCAGCTGAGGAGCTTTGCTGCTGAAGCTGGACACATTCCTCCTACTGGGGTCCAATAGTGTCCACGGGAACAGACAGCCACAGAAAAACGAGACACTTCAAAATGAGAGTTTGGTTTCTTTCGCTGATGTTTAAAACAAAGCCTGTTTTGCACAAGTTGGCAAAATTATACAAGACAGCACAAACTGCAGAAATTAAGGCTTTTACAACTGAACTCATTATGCTGGTTTAAAGAAAGAAAAAGCAAATGTTTCAATAAGGGGAGTAAATAAACAAACCCACAGTGGTACCAGGAGTGCACTCAGCAAGCCCTTTAAAACAGTTCACAACTGTATCCTTAAATGAACTAGAAGTCAGGAAGTCACAGGAACCTGGCTCTATTTCTCCAGGCAGAAAAAGCACAGCCACCATGAAATCTGAACACCCAGGACACAAGAAGGAAAGCACAGGGATGAGAGCGGAATGCAGCTGAGAAACACCAACAGCGCAGCCCCGAGAGCACTGTCAACAGTCTACCAGCAGATCTGAACAGCACCAGGAAGGCTTCAAACACCAAGGCATCCTAGAGCTGCCTTTGAAGCAAGAATCTCATTTACTGGGAAGACACATCTACACTAATAAAGTGAACCATAAATAATCTCACCAAAAGTAAAACGAAGTGAACACGAAGTGTCAAGAGCAGACGAAGCGCAAGTTGGAGTTATTAAGGCCAACTCTGCCACCCACATGCTAAGGCGCTGGCACGCAGCCCTGATGGCAGCTCACACATTTCTAAAGCACAGAGCACAGCTGGATTTCAAGCAGAATCTCCTAACAGAGCAAATGTCAGAAAACTACAGGGTCACTAGGTCAATGAGAGGCAGCAGCATCAATGGCAGTCACATGGTCTCCTAACACATGCGTGCGCGCACACACATGCACAGAGAGAGAGAGAGAGAGAGAGAGAGAGAGAGAGAGAGAGAGAGAGA
>JANHMN010000001.1:104048938-104083449 GCA_030674055.1 Rhabdomys pumilio
CCTGCACTCTCACGGCTGTCCTGCACTCTCACGGCTGTCCTGCACTCACGGCTGTCCTGCACTCTCACGGCTGTCCTGCACTCTCACGGCTGTCCTGCACTCTCACGGCTGTCCTGCACTCTCACAGCTGTCCTGCACTCTCACGGCTGTCCTGCACTCTCACAGCTGTATACTCACATGCACATACACACAAAGATCAACCTTTTCTCTAATGGAAAACATATTGAGAGTGTAGCTGTAAGTACTACACCATCTGGGAAACAACTAAGTAAATGAGGAAATGGTTAACAGGGTGCTTTTCTCCACAGTGCCTCCTAACTAGTTGTGGATACACTTGACTTTGCTTTGACTTCCAATTAACCTTTACCAGAAAAAGGTCAACAGGAGCTGGGACAAGCATCTTTAAACTTGTGTTCAACCTGTGTCAAAGGACATGATTTACTATGCCACATTAGTGTATCTCAACTAATGCCCCTGACAAGCGAGTTCTTAGTATTTAAACCACTGCATTGCTAGTCTTTCGGCTGGGTCTTTCGACAGGATCCTGAAGTGGACACCCACAACTTGCCAAGTGTTTCAGTCTTCTGGGTGGTTTTATACAGACAGTGTAAAGCATTTGCTCAGTTCAAAAGACAAAATGAATCTTCTACAATGGCATAATACACCATTAAGTTACAAGAGATTTCCCAAAGCTTTTTAGACAGATTCTAAAACCACCCCTACCTTGCTACTGTTCTGATCACTAATACTTAATGCAGGGAACAAGAGCAAGAAAATCTACTTTGTCAACACATCTCAGTAACTAACAAGTAGAAAATCCCAACGTTCCCAGCTCAATCATGGTCAGTCCCAGTCAACTGGCTGGTGATCTCAGCAGCAGGAAAAGCTGCTATCAGAGTCCAAGCCGAGACAGGCTCCATGAGAACACAAACTTTAAACAGCCCTTGCCCTTCCAACCTTTAAAGCCAAACACACGTGGCTTGTCACAATGTGCCCAAGCCACACTTCCTGACCCTGCTTCCATCACACAAATGTCTTTCACACTGAGTCCACGGACACTCAAAACGAACTTTTCTAACAACCCTGGGGAAGGAAGAGTGGAACATAAGGAGACCATCCCGGCATCCACATGAAATGCAGATAACTGAGGTCTGAAGGTCCAAGCAGCAGAGAAACTATCCAAGTTTGGGTTCTCAGCCAGGGACACAGCTCACTCAAAGAAAGCCAGGAAAGAGTTAGAGATAAAAACCAGAGGGTTTGGGGCTGATGTCCTAAGGCTCACTCTAAACTGTAGGCTGCAGGCCGTAAAAGAGTGGAACTTTGGCATCACAGCAGTAAGGTGGAGCAGGGCACTGGCACAGTCCTCCTGCTCACTCCCCTGGGCCGCAGTTCCCTACAGGAAGGAAGGAAGGGGAGACGCACACAGGGACGCCAATTCAAGTCACTGCAGACCCATGGCACCATCCCTCAGGCCACCATTGTTCTACGAGCCCCAAATGGTCTCTGTGTCTCATCACCATCTGGTCTCTGGGATTCTGAGGTGAAGGCAGTAGCTGTGACTGAGTGAGCGTCAACCTCTCCCAGGACTCTGTATGAGTCACTACGGACTAAAGAGCCCTCTCTTCAATGTGAGTTAACGAAATAACAGTCTCACCCATCTCCTTAAATTCTTCATTGGTTAGTTCCAGCCACGCAGCATCCATATCATTGAGGTCATACCGACAGACGCTGTCTGCCAGGGTCCGGATATCAACGTAACCCAACGCTGGGGGTTCAGAGCCTGACGATGCAATGTACTTCTTGGGCCTGATGAACATGAGCGATTTCTCTTCAGACACAACCCTGGTTAATAAGAAAACAAGGAGCCAGATTAGCCTTTCTGTCCTGTAGGAAGAAAATGTCAGAGGCCAAGGACAACTTCCTCCTCCAACCCTCAAGCCCAGACCATCCCTATGTTCATACCGTCTAAGGGTTTAAAACCAAATGTCAACAACACCTCAGCTAGAAATCTTTAAAACACCCAGAATCAAAGCCATTTCCTCCCTAGCACACCCCACTACCAAGTCTCCAACAGAGTCTGCTCCTAAACTAAAAAAAAAAAAAAAAAAAAAAAACTAAGAGTATTTCAAGGGTTGCTTTCTACATACATCCCTTTCCATTATTGGGGCTTGCTCACTCCCCCTGGAAGTTGTCAGAACAGGAAAGAACTTGCTACGCATTGAGTTCTCAGGAATAGAGATGGCAGGGATAGCCATAGGCTGGATGTGCACAGAACACGCTGAGGACCACAAGGGACACCTCTGAACTCTCACCTTCCAAAAGGACTGAGGGAGAACACTGGGCTGTTGCCGTTCCTTTATTCTAAAAGCCAGGCCCATGCTCCATGAAAATATGGTCAATCCCAGGCAATTCCTCTACTACCACGCCCTTACAACCTGGAGAGTTCCCACCTCACTTGGGACAGCATGAAAGGAGTAAGCCAGCACGGGCTAGGAGCCAAGGGTTCTCAGCCCATTAGAGGCTCTGTGGTCACAGTCCTTCCACATCTGTTTTCAACCACATGCATTCACACCAACAGGATGCCCAGAGTTTATAGATTTTATCACCCTGGAATTGATGGGAGGAGCTTATCTGTGTGACAAAGATGGACAAACTGAAGGAATTTATTTCTCCCACATGAGCAAGAACAGGTGTCAAGTGAAAAGCTCCAGTCTATTTATCAAGGCATTTTCCATCCTGACTTGGCACTACACAGGCTTCCTAGACTGACAGCCTGCTGGTGGTGGTCAAAGGGACCATACACACCCTGTGTGCCCTGAGCCCCACTTCACAGGCCAGGACCCTCATCTGAAGAAGCAGGTGACCCCTGGTGGTCACCTATGCCTGTCTAGCCATAGTATACTATCGTGTAATTTCAACAGAGATCCCAAAATGATGGTAATCAAACCAATCAAGTGCCTAAGGAGACATGGAGTTAACGGCCAAGAAGTGAATTTAGTCCATACTTGTCCATGGTAAGAGAGGCTATTTCACACAGCAAGAAGCCAGATGCTGGCAGAGCCATCGGGCACTCCATCCTCTCAGAGGATATACTACGCAAAAGTGGGGGGGAAAGGTAACAACTCGGCACAGTCTGTCCCAAAGAAACATCGGGGACATGTTGGGAGAGGGAAGCAGCACAGCAGGAGATCGGGAGGAAGCACCAGCATCTGGAAAGAGCCTATCCACAGCTCAAATTCCTCGTCTGACACTGTCCAACTGTCAGTCTCCTCCATCCCTGTCACCTCCTAAAATAAATTAGTCATTGCAGGAAGCATCAAGGCCACCACGGCTCCCACAAAGCCACTCTGCAAAGTGACATAGAATGCAGAGACAAGCCAGTAACATCAGACTTCGCCCAGCCAGTTCCCAAAACATCTTGGACCTTCTATTCTCCAGTAAGAGGGCAGCACCCCCTGCGATAATGTGCTAAGTTCAAAGGCCACTGCCCTCTGACTCACCGCCCTCAGTTGTGAGGCCTCATGTTACTGCACTGCTAACTCAAAAGCTATCTCCTCTCAGCCTCTATGCCTGCAGAGAGCAGAGTAGAGAAGCACGAGTCTCTCCTCAGGGTACCTACCTGGCCACGGGCTGTGGGATGGTCCCTGGGCTCACAGGCACCTGGACCCCTTTCTCCCATTCCTGTCTCCAGGGGTCGGCCAGCACATAGTAGTCATCCGGGTTCAGCTGGTAGGAGTCGTGCAGCTTCATGGCAGTGATCAGGTCGGTCCTAAACACCTGGGAAGAAGAGACAGGAACAGTGGCATTTGCATTCATTTCAGAGCACTTGCAGCTGCAAGGTCACCTTGGAGCTGCCCGTAACAAGTTAAGTTATCAACAGAGTAAGTCTGCCTTATTACAGAAACCCTTCACCTGACACTCCTTTTCCCTTGCCCAGAACAGACGTGGCTCCAGCTCCCTCAGCTGACACAAGCAGAGGTTACAATGACTGTATCAATGTAACTATTGCACAAAACACAGCTGTTCCCCTCTCCAAGACCTCTCGATTCACCAAGGGCCACCGAACACAGGCTCTTGGAAATCCTTCAGGGAATGACAAGACACTCAGGAGTGCTCTCTTTGGAGCCCATGTTTAAAAACAAAACTTCATTAGCCAATTAAACTCAAGGCAAAAATCTAGAACCACCCGGTAGAGGTCACTATCTTCTAAACTAACTGCTAAGAAGCTCATCTCCTGAGGTGCTAGCATGTGGGACAGGCAGAGGATGAGAGCAAGGTCCACGCTGGCTAACACCGAGCAGAATGCAGGCCTGCAAACATCTAGGAGTGAAACACTAAGCCACTGTGGTGCCACATCAGAGGATGCCAGAACTTCAACCCTGAAGCAGTTTCTATGGAAAGACAAAACCCTGTCTTCACTGCCATCAAAACTCATCTCGTGTCTACCTTCCAAGAAAGCAGCCTAACTCATCACAAACAGCAAAGAAAAGCAAACTGCAGGCAGCACCTGCCTGGGCTCCCCTGTGGACTCATGGGCCCTTGGCATCTAAATCAACAAGGCTGGCTGGCTGGCTGGCTGGCTGGCTGGCTGGCTGGCTGGCTGGCTGACTGACTGACTGACTGACTGACTGACTGACTGACCAGTGCTGAACAGCACACTGCCTGGCTGGCAGCCAGGGCTACACAGCTGCTTCCCTCTCCAGCGTTCTCCTCAGCCCACTTACATCTGAGGATGTGTGTACGAGGAAGGCTGCCATATATCAAGAACAGCATGAGCCTGAATCTGTATGCTGTGCTCAGTGTACACAACCACAAGGATGCACTCCCTCCTTCAGGCAGGAAGCTCTTCCTTGTGCTGCTAAGCATGGGTCACACTATATGGATGGTGTTCTCTTTAATAAACTTTTGTCTTATGAAAGTACAGGGTAGGGTCTGAATAAAAAGGCCACTTCTCTGGCTGTCATTTTCAATACTGGACTTGCCCTAGGATGCCACTCTTAACTTCTACAGTCCCATTAAGCAACAGCCTGACTATGTACCTTCTGCAAAAATCTCACCATGAGACAAAAGCCCCTGGACCTGATGATAAGCCTAGAACAACCCAACCCCAAGGAAAAGGACTTTGAGGTAAAAGCTGAGTCCACACCAAGCAAATCAGGTAAAACAGAGCAGCTAAGCTGTACAGCAACAACAAAACCAAGCAAATTTGCCAAAGAAAGGGAATCAGACTGAGGAAGGAGATGAGAAAAGGCAGCTCCATTCCTACAGACCTGGGAGAGGCTCTGGCCCAAAGCTCAGGTGCCAGAGTAGACACCAAGGGCAGGGGTGATGGCACCCCGAGTGTGCTTTATGGACAAAGCAGTTTGCCCTCAGAGGATTTAACACAGACCAGGCAAGGACAGGGTATGGTGCCTGCTGCTCAGAGGGCTGCAATCCCACTCCCAGGCTGAAATATCAGCAGTATAGTATGGACACCAGAAAGGTGCAACAGCAGTTACAGAGCCAACTCAGGACTTAACAGGAGAATTAAATACAGGAGCAGAGATGTTCTGATGTCGTAAAAAATAAAGTTGGCACTGTAGGTCAAAATAGACATAAGGCCAGTGGCATTGGCCACAGCAGCCGACTGTGAGCGCTTCCTGGAACAGGTCTCTACTGCCTTCTGGCAGGCAATGTTACTCCATCACCAAGAAACTCCTCCGCTCCTGGACAAGGCACTCTCCAGTTATACAGGGCAGCATGGGAAGGGACTCTGAGAAACACCTGTCGCTGTGTGGCCATCACGCCATAAGCCAACTGAGGTCATCCCACAAACGGTGCAATGCCAAGAGAACTTTCCCACAGCTTTCCCTGAGAATCCCGACAGGCTGATACACCTGGAGCTCAATGCTCAGAGCCTAGTGATGGCCACAGAGAAAGCAGGTCTCAGGACAACAGGGGCACCTAACCAACCGAGGCTGGCAGGGCGATGCCTCTAAAAATGATTTTAGCAGGAAAATGAACAACGAAATGTAGGGCATCGGGGAAACATAAAATGTGAAAACAAATTGGGAAAGACGGGGAAAGCCTTAAGCATAATCCCCAGAACGAAACTCCCAGAATCACATTGGGTTGGTGCCAAATAAGCCACAAATTCATGGCTAAAACTAACTTGAGGCTGGCAGTGACTTGGCAGCAGCTGAACCCACTCATGTCCTGGCCAGAGGAAAACTTGTTGGGAGCCAGCGAAGATGGAACAGGAAAGGAAAAGAAGAATACAATTAATAATAATAGCTAACATTCACTGCGAACGATATACATGCCACATGCTTTGCATGTACAAACCTATGTGTATTAATTAGCCCACTTATTCCTGCAACAAGGCACACACCTGCCGCTCACCATCTTGCCGGGATATGCAGTGGGGCATTTGCCCAGATCTGCACAGCATGAGGAGGGCATGTGGGCAGCAGGTTCGCATGCACACTTGCATACAGCACACATGATCAAGGCAAGCTAGCATTCAGAAGTACCTCAGAAGGCTTTCGATCTTCAGGTCTAGAGCAGGTACTCCTCCCATGCTGGGATCGAGAATGCTGGGACCATGTCGTTGACAAGCCTGAGGAAACAAACATCCAAACAGGAACCATTAGAAATAACACAGGGTCAGTATTTCAGCAGCAATGTGCTGCTAGTTGCACAAACATGAGGACCCAGTTCAGATCCCCAGCACCCAAGTAAACAGCTGGCACGGTGGTGTGTGCATACAGATTCAGCCAGCATCCAGCTGTATACGACTCTTAAGCTTCAGAGATTTAGTGAAAAGCCTTGTCTCTAAAAAGTAGGGCGGAACACAAAGGAAAAGACATTCTATCAACAACCTCTGGTCTCCATCCTGTCTACACATCCTCACACATCCTCACGCGCACGCGCACGCGCGCGCGCATACACACACACACACACACACACACACACACACACACACACACACAGAACAGGTCACTGAGGTGTCACACTAAGGTGTCAGGAGGTTCTTCCCCAACAATACACCTCCATCAACAACCTGTAATGCCATCACCCTGGTTCTCACAGGGTTCCTTCCTTCCAGTCACTTTCCAAACAGGCCTAAGGTGATCACTGCAGGCCCCAGTGTACAGGGTGCTCTGCCTCGTGAAGAGTGAGCAGAGAGCAGTACAGCATACACCAGGACTCCAGGCTGTGCTCAAGATGCTCAGACCCACACTGGTACAAGGAACTAGGAAACATTCCCTAAGTGTTCAGCCAAGTGTCTAATCCCAGGATGATTGGGCTCAACCTAAGGTCATGCCCAAAACATTAAAAAGAAAAAAAAAAGTTGCCTCCATAAGGCATAGAAAAAGCAGAAACCTCCACAGTTTTAACGTCATCTGCTACCTCTCTTCCGAGGTGCTCCAATGCCTACGGAATCCTGACCCCCACCAGGAATCCTGGTCACCAGGCCTGAAACTTCTCTGTAGCAGTGAGAGCTCCACCTGTCTAAAGTAAGCCCCCACCCCCTTTAAGCCACACTGCCTTCCTTCCTGGGCCCTTACTCTCAGGGCCTCTCCTTTCCCAAGCAGTTGCGAAGTAGCTGAGTCTTTAACCAGAACCCAGGGGAGCCTAAGAGAGCTACGGGCTTACCCTAAGCTCCCTCTGATCACTGCAGACCCAGTATCACCTTGGTGGTAGACATCAACTTCTGAGGCATTCTAAAATCTGTCAACTCTTCAGCATAAAAACCAAGCTCCACGCTTTGCTTGAACATGCTCCCTTCTTACCTCTTCCAGTTCCATGGCTTTTTCTACCAGAGGTCAGTCATTCAGACTCCTCCCCTTCCTGCTCAGGGCGTAGTCAGTCAATAGCCAAGTCCTAAGTCAACCTTCCAATGCCTCAAAACCCTAGCTCCTCCCCCTGCCTATCCCACCCTGCCGCAGCCCCCTTCTCATGTGGCATGGCCAACTACACTGGCCTCTTTCTGCCGGCACACAACTGCAGCTAGATGGGAAACAGCACTCCCAATCACCTTCACTTCTTCCCTAACTTGCTGATAACTCTGCTTTCAGCCTCCTTCCTGCCTGTAACTACAGTGTCCAGGCACTGAACCTTGTCACTTCTCAGAAACTGACAAAATCCCAAGATGTAAAAAAAAAAAAAAAAAAAGGAAAAGAAAGACTTTTTGTGAGTGAATTTTTGTGAGTGAAGCCCTGTCACTCAAGCCCTCACTGGTCCAGAATCAGCAGACAGACACATCAGCAAACTTAAGACACAGATCCTACACAATTGCCTCTCATCTAATTCTTAACCACCACAGCCAACAGGGATGGTGAGAGGGCTCTGAGGAGGAAGGTCTGAGTGAGCCACCCTTGAATACCAGTTCTGAGGCTCAGTACAAGATCCTCTGTCACTCCTGTGGAATGAGACTCCTTATAGGTGATTCGTGCCATTCCTGTGACTACTTCAGAAGATCCTCCAGAAGTGGGGCTGGGGTGTGGCCTAGTGCACAGTGCTTGCCCAGCAGTCTCCAGGCCTTAGGTTCCAGTGCCAACTCCAAGCAATAATGGTCCTCAGACTCAAAATGCATGGGAATAACACACGCACACACGCGCTCACGCATGCACGCACGCACGCACGCACGCACGCACGCACGCACACACACACTAACACTGGAAATAGTGTGAGCACACTGAGAATGAGGCTGGTCATCGCTGAGAAGGAAGTGGCTGGGTGAATTCCACAGAGGATTCTCTGCCAGCCAGAGGCTTCTTATACCTTCCCACCCACAACCCTGATACAGATATATTAAACAGGCATAAAAACAAAACATTTACTGACTATAAACCAACAAAAAAGGAGGCCATGAATGTGAAAGACAGCAGAGAGTCAATACAAAGTTTTGGAGGAAGAAAACAGAAATAGAAAGTGATGATATAAAAATATAAAGATCCTAAAAAGTAATAATAATAAACCCAGAAACAACCTAAAAATCCACCACCAGACTGTAAAGGGATAAATAAACCATGACACATCCCTTCAATGAAACACTAGCCAGCAATAAAAAGGAACACATTATCAACAGATGGGTGTGAGACACACGCTTCATGTAACATGGATAAATACTGCAATAAATACACTCAGTGAACGACTCCAAGGAGCCAGAGCAGGCAAAGGCACACTGCACTGATGCAAAGTCCAGGGAACGAAGACTGATCCATACCGACAGGAGATCAGTGGCTGCCTGGGGCAAAGTTGGAGGGACATGTTATTTTGATCTTGATGACATAATACATGCAAACAGGGCAAACCTCTCAAAGCATACACTTAAACATGTGCAGCTTGCTGTACATAAATTATCCATTTGGAAACTATGAGAAAGATAGCACCACTAAGAAGCACCATTCACAGTACGTAAATTTCCATCCCTCTTCCATTGGTGAGACACAGAAATTCTAGACTGGATGGGGACCCCAGTAAACAAGCAGAACAGGAAGC
The DNA here is from genome assembly GCA_030674055.1 of Rhabdomys pumilio. Taxonomy (NCBI): domain Eukaryota; kingdom Metazoa; phylum Chordata; class Mammalia; order Rodentia; family Muridae; genus Rhabdomys; species Rhabdomys pumilio. The sequence goes on from JANHMN010000001.1 coordinate 104,058,425, forward strand.
CATGAGACCTCCCTGTAGCAGGAAGTCATTACTTCACAAAGAACACGCAGGCAAGAGGTTCAGAATTCAGAGGGGTTCGACCCAGTCAGTGCACACACTCTGAGTAAGTAGAATTTTGAACAGTGGATAATTTTTCTACTTAATGTCATTCAGGAGTGTCACTGGGTGTTGCTCTAAGGGAAACACATCACAGCACACCTAGACCTGAAGATGGTGGGTGCAGGAACACATTCCTGGTTTACCTACTACAAAGAGATTTCTGAGCTCCCAGAAAAGGAGGCACCATTCAGTAGAAGTGTGGGGCCACTGCTCTCCTGTGTAACACCTGACCATCCACGACGCACTCTGAGAGTCAAAGGACTCAACCCACTACCTGCTGGGATTACAGCAGTGACCCCCCACCTCTCCCCCCAACCCCTGTGCCATCCTCTGAGGCTGGGAGGGTATTATCAGGATGTTCCTACAATACTCCCAGCTGAGTGTGCTGATGCTCCTCTGCTGTCCTGGCAACAAGGGAGGCTAAAGTAGGAGGATCCGAAGCTAGAGGCCAGCATGGGCGATGTAGCAAAATCCAGTCTCAAAAAACCTCAGAACAGGAATAGTAATTATTTACACTCCTCATTAAGTTATAGCATAAAATGTTTTTTTAACAGGGGGCATGTCAAATGGGAAATGAGAGGTCTCAACGTTTATAAGTAACTCATATAGCAAAGACTGGGCATCTGCCAAAAAATTGTACGGTGACGCCGTGGAGCCAGTATTCCACTTTGCCCGAGTGTCCAAACTGCTGACAGCTAAGGGCAGACTGTACCATGAGGCACCACTCCCAACACTTGGGAAGCGGAATCAGGGGGGGTCAGGAGTTCAAGATCAACCTCCACTACACAGAGTTTGGGGTACAGGAAGTACACTAACTTTTGTTTCCTTTTGTGTTCAGCAGAGAAGTGGCGATCTTGGCAATAATGTCTAAAACGATGGCCACCCACAAGTAAGAATGTGACCTAAAGCTAAGCCCCCTCTACTGACAAATCTGACTTAAAACTTTTTATGTATACAGTACTCAAGTAAGAACAGTTTTGTTAAACTATCTCAAACACTGAAAAGAATGAGGGAAAAAGGAGTTGTTGCTGTTGTTGTTGTTGTTGTTGCTGTTGTTGTTTTTACTTCCATTAGGACAGAACCTATGGGACCAGCACAGTTACAACAGGTTCCAAGACCACAGTAGGCATAGACCCCACTACGCAAGCACCAAGCCTCTCCCGGCTACCCCAGAGGTGACTCTCCATGTCTGAGACATGCTTCTGCTCTTAGAACTAAAACAACTCACTATGTAACACAAGTCTGGCAGCGCCAAGTACCAGACTAGTGCCACAGCATCAGGATACAGACCTAATGCATTGCCCTGGGCAAATAAAGTAACATCACATAAATCCCCAACTGAGACTACACAACCAGCCCTGATCAACCTGCCGTGTGTGCCGGGAAGGACCCTCCATCTGCCTCAGCTCTTGCAGCCTTGCTCGTACAGATTCCAGGGTCCAACTTGCTCCACCTTCTTCAAAGTGTAAGGTTTGACAGTATTCCTTAAATACCATTTAGTTTTTCTTACTTTTATAGGGAAAGTATGTAAGGATATAGATTAAAACTATATAATTAGCCTCAGACAACCAATAATATTCCTGCCCCCAAAAGAATGTTCTATTCCATTAAGTCTCTGCAGATAAAATGGAAATAATGAAATTAACTGGTGGACCCTCTTCCCACCTTTTGCCAGACTCCCAAAAAACCAAGAAGCCTGGGTGGAAGGAAGTGGGAACTGAAAAGGCCTGCCTCCACAGACACACCTAGGCACAGGGCCTAACTTCAGACTTGGGCTAGGCTACCCAGTCCCCAGAGTCTAGCAACTACAAACACTGCCTACAAACTCCCTATCAGACTTTCACCCAACTGCAGGGATGGGCCTCCAGGGCGGTTGGAGAAAGACCAACAATAGTGCCTGACAGCAGATGAGAACTGGCACCTGGCACAGAAAAGGCCCATCCATCCCCAACTGTAAATACCACACTGTTGTTCCCCTGGGCCAGGCCAAAAAACAAGGCAATGAGCTACAGACCCAGAAGCCAGTGGCAGCAGGCCCCAGCTATTCCTGTGGCTGGTGCTGTGGCCCCATGCTGACGTCTGCAGCGGCCTCTTCTCCACCTGGACATGCTGCCAAAATCCCATCAGGCCTGCAGGCTGAAAAGGTTGGGAGGTGGCCACTGCACAGCCTTACCCCTTGTTGTAAGCAAGACTCAGGACATGGAAAGCCATCAGGTGGTCCTCACTGCAAGGGCGAAAAGCTCCACCCCACACCCCTGAATCTATACAGGGGAGGGATCTCAATGCAATTACCATGGGCTAGCTAGCTGCTAGGGAGGGAGAGGAGAGACCTCAGCCCAGCTATGCAGACACAGTGCCATGAGGCCTGGCATTCAGGAAGGGCTACTTGCTCTTCGGTATCGACATTCTCCGTAATTATCAAGTCACTAAGCCTGACCAGTCAGACATAAACCACCACCATCCACCAAATGTTCTATACTGAACCAACTGCACGGCAAAACTACAGATGACCATCTGGCAACTATCACTCCTATTCCCCACAACTACCAGAGTCCCGTGCGCAGCCAAGAGCTAGCTGTGTGTGGTGGCACTCCAGCGTAACCTTTCAGACAAACAGACAGAACACAGGAGAGAAACATGGCCCATCACAGCAAAAGGTTATTGTGGATGGATGTGTGTGTGTGTGTGTGTGTGTGTGTGTGTGTGTGTGTGTACACACAAGCACATGCACGCACCTGCCACATGTGTGGAGGTCAGAGGACAACTTGAAGGAATGAGTTCTTCACTGGGGTCTTAATGATGGCACTCAGGTTGGCAGCTTTGGCAACAAGAGCCTCAAGGGACTCCGCCAGAACTGCACACACTTGCTGCGGGAGCTTTCTGAACTTAAAAGCTCAACTTAAAAAAGAAAAACAAGAAAAAAAATATTCAGGAAAAATTGCATACAAAAGTAAACAGGGTGGCAGAGGACACTATGACAGACAGGTGTCACCGACAGTCCATGAGAAAATACCAAATTCCTGCCAGAGAAGTAAAAAAAAAAAAAACGGGAGCTGTAAAGGTCAAGCTGGATGCCTCACACCCAACGTGGTGTCCCATGCTCCCACAGGTGACCTTACCTGTCTGCATGCACGCTAAACCTCAGCAACCCCCAGGAAGTAAGAGAAAACTTGGAGAAAACGACTGTCACTTCCCCCTTCACAGCTCTCTTGCCTGGTCCAGATGTCATCTCTTCAGTTCTGCAAGCATCTGTGAGATTGGCCATCGCTCCCCTCTGAGCTCCCCTCCCATCTTTCTTGGTTCTATACCCACTGCTCCATGCCTTCCCACAGCAGCAGCCATGGCCCAAATCTACACCACAGTTTCAAATTTGTGGGCCTCCTACCTTCTCCGTGGCTGACCTCGGAGCCCCCACGACAGCATATCCATGCTTATGCTGACCACCTGAGATGCCAGGCATTTAAACAACCCTGCCTACCCAAAGCTTTTTAACCCCTGGAACCCGCCCCAACAGATGCCTCCTCCCTTGCCTCCCCAGACCACCTCTTTGAGTTCCTACATAGCATTTCTACAGCCCACCGAAAGAGCTGCACGACTGCCCTGGTGACATCACATCAGAGCTGTTCGTAATGTCTGAGGCAATATGCCTAGAAAGCAGGCCGGGTTCCCTCCCCATCTCACAGTACAGCAAGCTTCCTTTCCAGACTTCCAGAGTTTAATGTGCAACGTCAAACCTAAGCTAATGGGCTGTACTGAGCTAGATACAAAATTCCCCTCTGCCGTCTGAAGGGAGCGCTTCTCCCAGCAGTCTGTTAGCTCAACAGACACTGTGTGACATTTATTTTGACTGCCTGGAAGCCAACGAACTCCTGGTTCTCAGCTACACTGTGAAAATCTGAGGTTGCCAGAGAGCCGAGCTGCAGACAGTGACGGTATTAAACTCCGCCCTGTGAAAGCAGGAAAGGAAGGGACACATGTGCCATCTATGAAGAACCTGGACTTGGTACTCTCACATCACACTAGGCAGCCCTCCATCTGCCCTCGGAGCCCCACTCAGGCTGAGCTAGTTAATCATTACCTGGCTTTGATTAAGTTGCCTCTTCATAGAGAGCAATGTGAGGTACCATAAATGCTGTTTAATGAAAACAGACACACCAGTGGCTCTTGGAACTGAATTCTTCTCCCTGGATAACGCACAAGAAGCCTGCAGAAGGCCTGCCTGCAGCCAACCTTACCGGGAAAGATCTGCTTACAGCCCTGCAGTATCACACTCAGATGTCTTTCTCCAGGCCTTGCCTTTCTCTGACCTGCTTGATATGCAAAGGACCTTGGCTATTTAAAACATTATATTAAAAAAATCATGTTTTTACACTGACCCAAGCCCTGATAGGCTCCAAGAACAACAAAGCAGGACTTACTGCCATTGTCGTCAGAATCCTCACTGCTGCTGGGAAGGCGACCTCGTTTCATGATCTCCCCGGGAGACAGCAGGCAGCCTGCAAAGCAATGAGACAGCACTTAACCCAAGATGGTAACACGCGATCATCAACTTGTGCTTCAGATGGCAGCCAGGATGCTGCAAACAAAAGCAAACACAGGGCCTCAAGTAGTATTTGAATTGCAAACAGTGAAAAGACCAAAGGCACATAATTAGCTGAAATCATTAACAGACCAGGTTAAGAGTCAGTGGGGGGGGGGAGTGGTAAAGTCACGAGTGGGCAGGTCTCCCAGAGGTGCCACCCTTCCCACCACAGTTCCCAGACTGTCACTACAACTACTCCAGGAGTCTCCTCGGCCCTGGCAGCCAGCACTATAGCACTGCTCCCTCAGACAGATCCATGCTCTGTGCATGTTGGGGGGGCAGGGACGAGGCTCTGCCCACTGCTGTGTTTACAATACTGCACTGGCACGATTAGGCTTCCTTGGCAAGGCCTGCTAAAATGAACCCCAAATTTTGTCAAAATGAGCTATGCAACAAGCTGCGGCTCTAGAAAGAACCAGTGGGGTGATGGGAAGATGCCATCTTCATCTGCCATCCCCAGCCCCTCAGGAGCGCACAGCTGGAGCTGGAAGAAACTACATAGAGGCTTCAGGAATCCCATCTGGACCCCTTCCTTTGCTCCTTGCAGTGACCTGTCCAAGGTCATACTGGGCAGGAAACCCCTCTCCTTGTTACACAAATCCTTTCAGGACAAGTAAACTAATAAAAAAAAAAATCAGGTGGCACAAAAGCCCAGCCTACCTGGCCAGCCCTCCAGCACATGTCAGTTCAGAAAACTACTGCCATCAGGAAAGACAGCAGTGGGCCGAGACTACACAGACGGTTACTGAACGTGGACAGATCTGTCAACAGTGTTTCAACAAGTCAGAAAAGCTTTTCTAAACTAAAATTATTGATTGCCTTGACATCTGTGGGACCACAATCTTACTGACAGATCAATGACACCCAAAGAAAAGCTTTTCAAGCCAGGAGAACAGCGACCGTTCACCTCCCCACCTAACCAACCCTCCTTGCTGGGAATCACCACAGACATAATGAGGCTTGTTTCCAGTGACTATGCAGCACAGAAGAGCAGTGTGGAGAGCCACTGCATTAGAGCAAGGTACTCATTATAAACCCAAAGTTCCACTCTGGACAGACCTGTAGAAGGGAAGTCAAAAGAAGCAGACAACACCAGACTACAGGGGAGCAAAATATGCCACTTCGGCTTAAGGGTTATTTTGAGTTGCCTTCTCCCTCCCTGAAAAACAGCAAGGCCTAAGTTTCCCTTTTATAAAGGAAATTTCCACTTAGGTACCCCACAAAACAGCTCTTATTCACACACAATCCTCAATTACAATTAATCTCCCTACACACTTCAAGGTCCTCTTCCCACAACTTGCCTCCCTCAAACCCAAGCACCCTCCACCCCCGTAGTCCTTTCGAAATGTATTGCCTTTTTTTAAAGAACAGCACGAGGGGCTGGAGGGATGTGTTGTGGGTAAGGTAACTGAGCCCAGTTACCTGAACTCACTGGGGGCCACTCACTAGCTCCTGTAACTCCAACTCCAGCCTCTGTGGGTACCTACATTCCCATGCTCACAACCACACAGAGACCCATAATTAAAAGTAAATCTTTGGAAAATACAAGACTTCAGTAGCTCCATATCTAATGCTGTTGGGGTACTTTTCACTCTTTTAAGGTGACACAAGCAACACACACAGACACAGACACACACACACACACACACACACACACACACACACACTATAATGTTTATATGCCTCTGTTCCTGTAACTTCCTTCTGTTGTCAACAAGTCACAGGCTACCACCTCGGGACCCTGAACGGTGTTAAGTGTGTCTGCCATAGGACTGGGTACTATGTTTCCCCTTTTGGAACAGACCCACATGATTCAGAGATTCAGGCTCCTGAACTTTAGTGCAATATTTTATATGTTCCTCCAGAGAAACTCACCAATTCAAAAGTTTGTGGGCCTTTTTGTTTCCAAACTGATTCGCTAAGATCAGCTGAAGGGGACTGTAGAGATAGATGGCTTACTTGGTAAAGTGCCTGCAGCCCCCATGTGAGGACCTAATTTCCACACCCACATAAAAAGGCAGGGTTCCCAGCACGCAGGTAGAGACCGATGAACCCATGGGGCTCCCTGGAAGGCCCACCAGTCTGCCCTAATCAGTAAGCCTCAGTCCAGTCAGTGAGAGACCCTGTCTCAAAAAACAAAAGTAATAACTCCTAAGGCACGCATGCGCAGTCACACATACCAGTAAAGGAATGTACTGTAATTACCAGGCGTCCAAATGCTGTCTAAAGCCCCCTTCAGAGAGACACGCTCTGTGAGTTACAGTTTCATTTGCAGAATCTAAGACCCACCTATTCATTCTTCCCAGAAAGGTCTCTCACCTGTAACTGGTCAATCTACAAGCAATTTACAACCTGACCACCTGCGCCCATAATGTCTATGCTGACACGCACCGCACCGGTGACACTCTCCCACATGTAGTGACTGTCTTCCCTGTCATCTGTGTGCTAGAAGCACCAACTGCTGACAGCTATACTCTCCTCCAGCATTCTAAAGCCACCCCTGCTCCCTAGGGGCACAGAGGGAGGAAACACCTCACAAAGCTTCAGCTCTCTGAAGCCTGAGTCAGTTTTTTAAAATTCGAAAATCACCACCTGAAGGTGAAATTCCTAAAAAGTAACAGTGAGATGCAGCCCAGCCTGAAGCTCCCCACCTCCCGAGCAGGTGAACTGTGAACGTTCACAATCCAGGGACACCGAGAGAACTTGCCTGCTAAACAAGGTAGTGGGAGTTACTCCATTTTCATGGACTTGTCAACTTAGCTTTACCTAAACAAAATGCCCTTATCCCAGATTTCAGATAAAAAAAACTCAAGCTAGAATGATGTTCCAAAATTCAAGCAAAAGCACAAGTAAGATTAGTATTTTCCTTCTAATGCATTCACTAATATTCACTCTGAAGACCCCACGTAATGGAGCTGAGAACAGTGTGCTTTGCCTGTGGTGGGGTTAATGTTCAGCAAAATTCCCTCCTCTGTGATTCTAATGTACTTAAACCTTGACATCAGGCTGATTTATCTCACCCAGGGCTACTTACTGTATCAGGAAATCAGAGCCTGTGTTACTATCTTTAACACACAACAGAGGCTGTATGTTGCAAACCTGTCCACTAAAAGCCAGCATAAGGGGAGCCTCTGCATCACTACCCCTGGTATCTGGAGCACTGGCTGGTTACTACCTATACAGATGGTAGGAAGCTACTCGATAATCAATTGAAAGGGATTCTCACAGCACCCCAGAGAAAGCAGGAAGATGCTCAACAGCATGAGTGGCAAACACCTGAAAAGGTGAGGCCTGGCTTTGAGCTTCCGGCCTCCAGAAGGAAGACGGGCCAACAAAGTGGGCCAACAAGACAAAGCCAGCATCCCTGTGCTCAACAGTGATGAGCACTAACAAGAGTCTGCATGAACTCAGAAGGTTGAAGGACTCAAGGTACAGCATCAAGGTGGGGCTAACCGGAAAGGAAGGGCATCTGTGCATGACTCCAGACACCATCTCCAGACTCCAGACACTAGTGCTTTCCTTTACAGTGGGATACTTTCCCTTGTTTTCATTTAGTGTGTATGGGGTGTTCTGTCTGCATCTATGACAATGCACCACATATATGCCTGGTGCCTGAGATCATGAGAGGGCATAAGATCCCGGGAACTGGAGTTACAGACAGTTGTGAGCCGCCATGTGCTGGAATTCAAGCCTGGGTCCTCTCCAAGAACAGCCAGTGTCCTAACCACTGATCCACACCAACAGCTCCTAGGCATCATTTCTCGTATGTGATTGCCAAAGCTTATTGACTGACATGACTCTGTCAAGTCTCCCTATTTCCCTATGGGTTGGTCTTCAACCACTATCACAGTTTGAGTTCATCCTTGAAACATGAAAACATGCCTGAATAAAAGTATGGATGGGGTCGTGAGCCACGAGAGATGCTCAGGGCACAGCCCTCAGGACAAGATGAATGCTTCTCTCTGCAGGGTGGGCACCACAGATGTGAATTTGGCCAGCTTGGCTCACTCACCTTGTTAGGAAGGCTCTCACCAGATGTGGCCCCTCATTCTAGGGACTTTCGAGCCTTCAAAGCCATGAGCCAAATAAAGGTCTAGTGCCCTAACTTATCCAGTATCAGTTACTCTACTGTAGCAACAGAAAACAGACAGAACCAGCCACTTCCACCTAGATGTCCTTGCCACAACCAACTACAGGAAATGAACCACCCCTGAGATGTGCTCAAGGAGACCCTCAAATGCCCAAGCATCCATCCTGGGAATCTCCCAGACAACACTGTGGATGGGTCAGGCTTCTGGCCGTTTGGGTCTCAGGTCTCAGCCTGTGCCAAGGGTTCTCTGCTGCCTTTCCAAGGGCTAAAAGTTCAAAGACACCACCCTGCACTCTAACTCCATGCAGCTCACTCTGTATCACCTAGTCCAGCAATAGTCCGCTTGCTAAGTTTCTGTTCAAGACCATTATTTAACAGTTAATGCGCAGGACATGGTGGCACATGCGTGTAAGCCCAGCACTGGAGGCAGGTGCAGGATTCCAAGCTTAAGGACACTCTGGGCTTAAGAAGACCTCCTCTCAAATACACAGATGAGCCATCAAGATGGTTTGGCAGGTGAAGGCACTTGCCACCAAGTATTAACCTGAGTTCAATGCCCAGAACCTACACAGTGGAAGATAAGAACTAGAACATACACACATAGGCATTGTACATATGCACATACACACATGCATATCCACACACACTTGTAATAAAAAAGTTTAAACACAATAACAATGGCAAAGACATTACGGCAGATTTCTTCAAAGGAGACAAAGGAGACAGCGGCACTCTGTGAACTGAGCAAGTAACAGAGAGTCTTTTGCAGTGAGCAAAGAAGATGAAGTCAAGGAAGACTGGCTCACAGCTCAGCTGCGGAAGAAGGCAGAATGGGGTGAAGTTCCTATGAAGGACTTCAGAAAAGGGGTCCTAGTTCAACCGATTTGGTAAGTTAGAGCAGAAGCCCAACCAGGAGTTAGTGCTCAAATGTCTCGTGCAAGTGACTTTTACTGAAGTGACTGAGCAGGATTCTCCATTTTTATTTTATGTATGTGGTGTTTTGCTTGCGTATGTGTCTGCACCGCTGGTGCCAGAAAGGGAGTGAGGGCCCCTTGGAACTGGAGTTAGGCACGCAGCCATTTGTGTTCACTGGAAGAGTAGCCAGTGCTCCTAAGCACTGAGCCAGCCCTCCATCTATCTTTCTGCTTTTTACCTAGTTTATTAAGCTAGCTTAAGGTAGCACACAGGGCAACGGGTTACACTGTGGCCTTCCCATACTTGGGTCCTTATACTTAGTGTTTCTTTGCCCCTCCCCCACTCCTTCTCCTCTCCCACCTGCCCTCTTCTTACTGATCCTCTTCCCCCCCCTCCAGATAGTCCTCCCTTCTGCTTTCACATCACATGTATTCCATTAGCCTTTGGCTCCGCTATTCCAAGATTTCTTCCTTTAACAGGACTGATAAGGACAGAGAGGAAGGCCCAAACCGCTTTGAGGTCAGAGAAGAGCTTGATAACCCCTTTCTAGCAGCATACAGGGTTCTGGGTTCCCTGCAGTGTGCCCCTGAAGATTACAATTTCTGGAGAACAGTGACTTTTTTTTACAATGCCACCAACCCTGACTTAAATGGATCCAATGTACAGGAGCCCAGAGTCCACTTACTGTGAGAAACTAAATACACTACTAGGTAGTAGGCACATCATGTGGAGCACTAGGAGTCGAGGTAGCTGGCCAATGACCCAACCAGACCAGTAAGCGGCCATCTCTGTTCACTGCAAGGTGAGATACACCAAGACAGCTGGACAGCTCTGGTGGGAGCTCAGGGCACCACTCCTGGGGTGGCAAACACATTCAATCTGTTGCATGAGCTAAAACATAGTCTTTCCTTACACATCAACTCCAAGAAAACTACACCAAGTAGAAGGCTACGACGCGAACAGTTGTAAACTGTTGCCTTCCTGGATGGGGTAACCCTAGACACTACCGTCAGTGTGGTTAGCAAGGTCCCTCAAAACCTTCAAACTTTGGTTTCCTTTGACTGAAATTGAGGAAGCTGCCAAGCAGTGAAAGAAAAGAACCAGCAGATGACTGGTCTGCCCTAAAATAGCTCCAGAACTGGAGTCACTGAGTTCAGTGGCCCCAGGGTCAGAGGAGAAGAAATTTCACTGAAGATTAAGAAGGGGGGTAATTCAATACTATTCCTGGGAAAAGGAACTCACAGGAAGAGACAAATCAGCCAGGACTGGACCAAGCAGGGCCCATTTATCAGGCCATAAACTCTACAGCTCTAATAAGGATCACACCCCAGTGATTTTACTATCTTATGGCTCATATGCAAAAAGGCTGCCTTTTTCCTCAAGTGTCAATTTTATGCACTATGTCTCCATTGTTATTTATGTCACTGGCAAGAAGTTCCAGAAGGTACTCAATTAAAACCTCCACACACTTGCTTAGCCAGTTATCACCCAATTCAGTATGATGTATACAGAAATTACCTCCTGGACAAATGGCCGAGTCTCTGCACATGACCACGGCCTATGCTCGCAGGCTTGCCCACCTTCCTCACCAGGCAGGTATCTAAGTGACCTTTAACTGGAGCACCATCTGTTATGCTACTGTGAAACTTATGGGTATGCTTCCATGCTCTGTCAGTGAAATGCACTCTCCCAAGGCATGTGCTGTCAAACACTGGGTGACCTTACACAAAGCTGAAATCACACCAGCTACTCTGCTGTCTGCCCGTTCGCACATCTCAGTATTACGTGATGACTGACTTGCAAGTTGCAATAATGAGCCCCTAAAAGATTCGGGTCCCCCACCCCCCCCCCATCTTCTTCTGTTCTGAAGAGCATACAGCTTTCTAAGCAACCAGATGCAGGCAGTAAAACCCACCTACCTGTCCCTAGATTAATGTGAAGGAAACCAAGTGTTATCTTAACTTTTAAGGCAATGGGGCATAAAATTTCCAAAACTAATCCATATGCTCAAGTCTAATACAGTGACAACAGCTTACACATTTCCCATCTGAAGTAAAATGAGAAACTGTAACACATCTAAGCCAAATCTAACCCACAAACAATCAGGACATTAAATAGATCCCAGTTAAACTGACAGGCACTGCAGTTTAAATATTTCAACCAAAATAAACGAGCTTTTTAAAAATGTGTGTGTCATATACCAAACTTTAAAGAAAACGCTGCCCAAGCTATTACAGGGCCTTGCTGTAGAGCTGATGTCAGCAATAAGTATGTCCTCCAAAAGAGAACTCTTGACAACTGAGTGGACAGCCACACTCATTTCTAGTGGTGCAAACATTAACACTGTCCTGTATCCGTAAGCACCACCTCGTAGATTCTCTACCAAACAGTCTGAACTCAGATTCTAAAACCCAAGAAAAGCAGTTGGGAGAATCTTAAGGAATTTGTAAATGAAGGCTCCTGAACAAATCACAAGCTGCTCTCACTTGCCAATTTATAAATGATCAAATCACCACTTACACCTAAAACAATCCTTTAAGCCTCCAAAGGTCTATGGCTGAGCACTTAATTAACAGTCAGAGCCGAGGCAGGCAAAGAGGAGGACGAACAAGACGTGAGTGTAAAGCCAGCCTGGGCTACATAAGGAGTTCCAGGTTAGGCTATACAGCAAAACCCTAGACTAGGGGGTGGGAGGACTGAATAAGAGCAGCTGTGAGGAGCACTGTGGGTCAACAGTGCCTTGGTGCCATGATGTATTTTAACTTCATTTAACATGAAAGTAAATGAATTCATACCCCAAAAATAACATCAGTAGTCACCCTGGCCTCCATGTTGATATTCCCAGCCCTATTTCCACCTACAGGGAATCCCTTCCTGTAAAGCATGCTAACATATGGAAGAATGAGCCAGCACAGACTATAGGTGTAAAAACTCCAACAAGAAATAGGCTTGCGTACACATAAGGGAAGAGGACAGGGATACACCAATTCCTCATACTCAAAGGGAAAGTCTGAAAACAGAAAAGGGCCATGGTGGTTCTAAAAAAGGGGGACAGTGGCCCATTGTATTCTACACAGAGTACTAGGAACTTTCATATTTCCTGAATGTTTGCCGTGCTTCTATCTCCTGCCAAAATCTGAAGTCTCTTCTCACCAGAACTGAATGAGCAGACCTGGACCATAAGCTAAGCACCCACATGGCAAGCAGCACCAACAAGCTACAGGCACACACATACACATACCTGCACACACAAATGCACGCACAACCACACACATACCCATTCATCAGATGGGGCACTACCCAGACTTAATCTCAAAAGAGTACGTGATAGAAAGGAAAGAAGAAAAGCTTATTTTCCAAGGCATTCAGAAGTTACCATTCCATTCTGCCTTGAGGTCTCTGAACTAGGTTCTAACACACAGGCCACACTAAGAAATCATCCAAAAATGGCATTTTAGAGAAAGAAGAAGAAAAAAACCAAAGTAAGAGTGAGGAAGGCTTCCAACCCCACTATTGGAATAAGCCACTGAGGGTGCAATATCTACTGGGTAATTTAAGGACTTTGAAATGCTCTCAGAGATGTTCTCACTGGTTATATACAAAGCATCCTTTGCAAGAAGCTAGGCTCGAACAGCCAATGACAATTATGCCGTGTAGACTGACATGCGGCTGCTTCTGAGGAGCTTTGTTCCGTGATCAGAGCCAACTGTCAGAGCCACTATCGATGTTAAGTCACACACACACACAAAAGAAAACAACAACAACAACAAAACTCTGCGGCACTGTCCTGGTAGTGAGAGAAACAAACTCCCAGTGTGTATGTCCAAAGACCCAGACAGCAAGCTTAGCGGACACTGCGCTTCCCATCACAAGTTCCACGTGAGAACAAACACTTCATCACAATTGCACGCCACACTGAGAGGATTGTAGAAACATCAGATGGTCTGAAAACCTAGCAGAAGGTCTGCGAAGCACAAGGCTGAAGCGGATGCCTCTCACAACGCTACACGGCTGCAGGAAAGGTTCCCAAAAGAAACCATAAAGTGAGAACTGCAGTGCTGAACCAGACTCCAGAGATAAAAGAATGGATGCACGCTCCCAGCTTTAAAGAGAGCACACAGAATCCTGCAGAGGGCCAGCAGCACAGGAAGAATACAGAGGCCACAAGCTGAACCAAAGGTCCCTTGCCAGGTGGTAAGCAAACCTCCTCCTGGACCCTGGACCATGGTCTTCCCAGACTCCTGGATGTAAGTGGAGTAAGAACTCTCTAGAAGACTGAAGCTTCTCTGTGCTACCAGCCAGCAGACGAGTAGTACGAAATCCAAACAGCAATCTGTCAAATGAAGCATAGCTCCTGGCAAGCTAACGTAAAGGTGGTTGCCACTGCCACCCACCCAGCGGAACACACAAAGGCAGAGCTGAAAGAGCACACTGGAAGTCCCACAGCCCAAACCACCACAGAAAGCCAGCCCTCAGAGCAGCAGACAAAAGTGATTGGCAGGACACATGCACTCTGCTTGGCATCACCTCCCCCTGTCGAGGGGTCTCGTCAGAGTGCTTGCTGCTCACTCAGAACCTCTTATCCACACAGGTGACTACATAGGCACACAGCACCCCTCAAGAGGGACATAGGAGCCTAAAACCACAACTCTGAGAACACCGCTTCCATGTGATGGAATGCAGCGTTACCCCAGTCTGATATGACACAATAAAGTCAATTAAGGTTAAATAGATGATTGATTGACAGAAGACAGATAAAGGAAGAAAGGACCGCCCTCAGACTAATCAACTCCCTCTATATTTAATCAAACTTTTTTTTTTTTTGAGACAGTCTCATGTATCCCAGAATGGCCAGCAATGCCCTAGACAACCTCAGATGACCGTGAACTTCTCTAATGCCCCTGCCTCCGCATCCTGAGTGTTGTGATCACAAGCATGTACCATCATGCCTCGTTTTATGTGGTGCTGGGGACCACACTCCAGAGCTTTGTGAATGCTAGGTAAAGATCACACTGTAAGGCAAGAGATCAACAGCCTGTCTTAGAGAGCACGGATCATTGGGCTGTTTTCAGATATCTGAAACAGTGAAGGAGAAATGATGTACCATTCGAATCACCGTGCATGTGCTGCTCTCCTATAGATGCTCAGTAGCTGCAACAGACCACGTGACTCACAGAACCCAGAATGCTGCCACCCCTGCCTCTTCATGAAAGCTCCTACTGGCCCTTCAATCAATCAGCAGGCTGGTGATTATAGATCTATAAATATAGGGTGTGTCTGGTTAAAGGAATCAATTACCAGATCCCAGGTAGGGACCTTAAAGGTCAGAGTCAAGGATCGGGCATGCTCACTCCTTACAAAGTCTTGGACCAGAACAGGTGGAAAAACAAACAAGAGAATTCGGTGAGCAGCTCAGACAGGGGAGGCATCCAGATCGCTGTGAATCTCCCTCAAAGGCAACCCTGCAGGCTGCTGCATGGAACCAGTGGACCCTCTGTAATAAAAACCGACAAACTGCTTATCTGATTTTCCAGCTAATAACAGAGAAGCAAGCACCCTAGACAGCAATTTAACAGCAGAAGGCAAAGGACGGGAGAGAGACCTACAAAGTCACCAGAAACACTTACAGGAATTTTGACTTCCTAAAGGAGCATACAAAAGTCAGTACTTCCTACCCTTCTGGGGAACTCCAGCAGCCGCAAGCCCCAAGCCAAGGTTTAGAAGAGAGCCTTGTCCAACGGAGAAAATTTAAACTTCGAGAGTACTACGTGCTGAACAGACATAAACCAGGCACTTGAGCCTCAGTAAGCTGCTAAGTTGCCTATATTTCTTGCTCTTTTCCTCTGTGGTAGGAAAGAAATCAACGCTGCCTAATGTACTCCTCAGCTTGAACCCTCCCCACCAAAACAGGCACTGTAAAGAATGGTCCAGAAACTTGTCTTGGTTAAGGGAACTTCCGGGGCAGGAGACACCTGATGCTTGCTATTGTTTCCACTTATTCCAATTAAGTCATTCAAAAAGAACACACTACGACTTTCATGTCCTCGGCAAATAGCACAAAAGAACCTAAACTTTTAAAACAAACTCAAGGATAGGTGGAAATATGGCTTGGTGGTGGGACAGGCGCTTAGTCTGAGACTCTAGGCTCCACCCCCAGCACCAAAATTGTAAACGTAATCTAAGAATGAACTGACTTCAGCAATCTCAATCACCTCGCTATGTCTGTACCTGAAGAGACTAAAGCAAAAAGGTAAACACTGGCTTCGTGTTAGAGTAACGGAAGTGTGGGTACAGCTCAGAGGTAGGAGGGCACCTGCTTAGAACACAAGATGCCCAGAGCTCTTCTCCAACACTGCAGAAAAACCCAGACTGGTCTCTAGCCATCTATTTAATGAATGCACAGCACCTACCATTGGTCTAGTGTTAATAAAGGATTAAGAATTAAAAATGTGCAGCCTCTCTCCTAGAATCAAGCTGCCCACTGCAAGTCTCAGGTGAGTAAAAATTCCCCCAGTAACCACTTAAGTCTTGTGTCTAGCATAGACCCTAAATCTGACTGTCACACTCAGGTGCAGGGCAAAGGGCCTCTAAAGTCAAGCCTGCATTTAGAAGTCAGAGTAACTCACCAAATGACCCCAACCCTGACAAAATATACAAAAATGAAAAACACATCTGCTTCACAGACTTAAGTTTGTGCAGGAAAAAGTGTCAGAGAAACGACAAGAGACTATCAACTACTAAATCTCAGTCTGAGAATACATCCTACGATATAAAAGTACCAGCCCCTGGAACTGTCAGCACAGGGGAAAAATAAACAAAATACCCAAGCAGTAGCTGTCAAATATAGGGATAATCTCTTGTAGACTGTGAGCATAAGAGGAAAAAAAAGAGAAGAAAAGCATTCCCCTGTCAATCAGGAGCTGAATGGCCAATGACAAAGCAGGAGAAGAGACAGGTCATCCAGAAAAGACTGGCACTCTGGTGAGGACCAGGGAAAGAGGGGCTTCGCCATGAGCATTCACCCTGAGCTGGTCACCAGGGGAGTCACCAGGAGGATGACTACAGAGCAGAAGCAACCAGGACAAGACTAAGTTGGCAAGTACCCGGGCATGTGGCTAAGTAGTAGGCAGCCACAGACAGGTTAGAATAGCATCTGCCTCGCGACAGTGCAAACAGCTTTTTAGTATATATAAAGTCTTTATTTGAGAGCTAGAAGAGGTGTAGAAAAGTCAGAATTCATTTTACAGGCAAACGTAATAGTCATTCTTGTTTTAAGCTTCCTTACTGAGCCTAGAGCCATACAGTACTAGGAAAGACACTATTCCACTGGGCAGTCCATCCAGCCCAAAACTCTTAAGAAAACAAACAGAACATGCTGCAAGATCCTGGAAAGAGAGAAAATAACTTAAACACAAAACTTTCAGGGGGGGACGAACTATTCTAATTAAACTACTTTGCAAATTGATGATGTTACAAGGTCAATGTGTTTTATAAGTGAAGACTCCGAGCAATCTCAAGTGCCATGGAGGGAGCTGGGAGTAAGAACAGAAGACTATACACAGTGCCAGCCTCCTAAGGGAGAACCTGACAAAAAAAGATGTTTCAGATGCTCAGTGTCAAGCCAAAGCTCTCAATGCCACTTCAAACCAGAAGCAAGACGCATTGCCAGCAATGTCCCAGTAACCTTGAGTGACTACTCAATCTATAATCAACCTGTAGAAAATCTGGCTTAAGTACCAACTCTTGACAGCTCACTGACAAAAGATGTAACAGGTACTTTTAATACTAAACCAAAGGACAAGCAAGAGAAGGGGGCAGGAGACATACTTGTAGACGTTTTACTCCCTCCTCACTCCCAGCCCTGTCAAGGATGCAATCTCCATCCAAGACCTTTGCACAGACTATCCCAGCCACCTCACAACTGAATCTTTGAATCTTAAGACACCCCTTTCCCCAGGTGATCTGAACACATACACCAGATAACCACACTTCCTTTCCAAACATTCCCGAATCTAAGATTCCCAAATTACAATGAAGACGTTTGACTTGAGAATCTTAACTCAATTAACTTCGTGCCATAGGTTCGCCTGCTCACTCTCAGGCGCTTTGTCAAAATGTTAGGTCTCATGCAATGAATGGTCCTTCAAGGGCCATTGATTTCAAAAAAGCTGGCCTAGTGTTTAGGGCTAAATGGGGAAAACAAACATGCCTATGTAATCAAAGCGACAGTCTGCCAGGCTGGTGGACAGGGCAAGCCCCTCCCAGGCATGCATGTGAGCCTTATTTGGATTCAAGCATACACACACTACACTTGCGTAAAACATCTGTATCTTCCACCACCACTGTCGAATACCTTTCTGACCCACAGGACCATCTACCACACTGCAGGGCACACGAAACTCTGTTTCTATCTGTGCAGCCCATGACTGGTCCACCTATCTTCCTCCAAGCCTCTGGGCTAGGCAAGCTTTGTTTCTAAATGACAACTCCCTAAACTTCCCATCGTTACCACCTGGGATGACTCTCCCTGTCTACTTTGCAACCTTGGTGACTACAGAGTAAAATACTTTCTCATAGAGTACAGACCTTCAAATGGTAGAAGGAGACAGTTAACCCCTGCCCCCTTTGGCTATACTGGAGACTGAATCCAGAGCTTCAGGCAGTGTAGACAACCAGCTCCACCATCACTTAGCTACAGTCCTGGACCTGTGTTTTCTGACAGTTGAAATCCCTGCTATAAAGCAGCAGCATGGGACTCTAAAGGAGAACAAAATTCAAGTCTACTACACACTCTGGGAATGACCATCCACTCCAAAAGTACGGACATAAGGACTTGGGCAAACCTGGGACACTAGCAGGAAACTGTATTTGTTCTAGAAGATAAGATTCAAGGTCAAATACCTTTACAACTTTATGAAGGGCATAAAACACCAAACATTCAAAAAAAGTTGTTTTAAATTGACCGTACTTGATAAGAGAATGCTGGACTCTGGGTTAGAATCTCAGGGGCAGAGCTATATTTCATATGCAGGCAACCAAGCTAAAACTAATGTGAGGTTAAATATTTTCAAGAAGTCACTTATGTCATTAAAGATAGGTCTGAATCCAAGGTGAGCATAACCCTCTACTTGCAGACACAGTATGTCCCCCACCCCATTCACGTTTTTTCAGTTTTCTGTGTCAATACCCTTGGTCAATCACAGTCCTACAATACTAAGAGTAATAAAGATTTTAAAGATGTAAAAATGAAAGTTACAGCAAATGGGACTAAAATCTTTGCGGTAAGAAAGACTAAACATATCTGAGTTGCAAAGAGCAGGATCACCTCGACTGCAGATGTAATCGACTACTGCCTACAAGAACTCCACAACGTGAACAGTGTAAAGTCCAATGAAGCCTTCCTTTCGCCAGGTACAGTCTATCCTATGGTCTTAACTAGTGTGGTCTAACCACTAATGAATCACGTTCAGCAAAATTATTCTGTCTTGAAACGAGTTCATTAGCTTTGAAAGAAGGCACTAACTAGCCTAAAGCAGTGAGAGAGGTATCTCATCCACCGCGGGTATTCACAAAAGGAGAATTCCAGGAACCCCACAAACTTTCCCAGAAATGAGGACCTCAGTCAAGTCTTCGTCCTCTTCCACTTTCCTAAAAGCGGAGCTCCGTGGCCAAACATAAACATTTCACAAAAGGAAATTTTAAATCCCCCACAGGCCCAGGTCAACAAAGGGCGGAAGACCTTCGCCACCACGTTTCTAGAAAGCAAGCCACCTACAGCTGCTTTAAATGGGTCTCCTAGGGATGACGAGCTCTAACCGGTTTCGAAGGCACATTTAAATCGCCCGCTTTTTTGTTGTTGTTTGCTCACAGCAATTCACCAGCGCCAAGAGTGCGGCCGCCCCCGCGCGCCCAGAAGGGGGAGCCCGGGTGTGAAGCCCAAGCCGGGAGCGGGGATGCGGAGCCCGGAAAGCCGTGGGCCGCAGAGGCGGTCAGAGTGAGGGTCTCGGGTGTGAGGAGTACCCGGGGCCAGGGAATAAGAAGTCGGAAGGGAAGGCCCTCGACTCAGGATTGGGGGGGCGGGTGTCGTAAGTGGGTAGGAAGGCCCGCAGAGGGAAGCTCTAGGGGTTGGAAAGTGGGGGAAACGTGGGGGATGGGAGAGAAAAGGGCCTCGGATAAAAGGGGTGCAGGGCCTGAATCTAGGCTGGGGAAGACCAGGTTGGGTGGGAAACAGGCTGGAGACCCGGGGTGGGGTTGCAGACCGCGGGCATCCCAGCCACCCGCCCGCTCGCCAGGCGCAGGGCCCGGCTCGGCGCGGCGCCGCCCCCTCGCGCTCCCGCTCCTCCCGAGGCGACAGGAACAACAGCGCGGGAGGAGGGGAAAGTAACTCCGGCCCCGGTGCGGGGATGACACCGCCTCCCCGCGGCGCAGCCGGCCTCGCGCCCGCGCCGCCGCCCTCGGCGTTTGAAAGTGGCCACCCCCCGCCGTCGCTCCCGCCCGCCGCCACCAGCTGCACCAATCCGCTCGGCCCCAGTTGCAAATCAAACGCTCCCTCGCGTCCGCACGCCACTTGCGCCGCTGCAAACGGCTACGCCGTCCCTCCCCGGCCTCCCCGCGGGCCCGGGGAGCAGCAGAGCGGCGGTGGAGCAACGCGGAGGGCTCGGCTCGCGCTCCCGCCCCCAGACAGTTCTGGAAACTGTGGATCACCTCTGTCACAGGAAGCCATCCGGCGCGCAGGGCGGCGCGCAAGCAACAAACAAACGCCTGCGGCCGCCGCGACGCGGGAACAGGGACGGCGACGGGCGGCGGCCACCCCGCGCCGCGGGCTTTGTGCGGGACTCCGGCGTGGGGACGGGGCCGGGCCACCCCCGCGCGGACCCGGAGCGTCTGGGACCGTTAGGCGACGCACGGGCAGCGACAAGGAGCCGCCTTGGGGCCGCCACCCGGCCCCGTCTCTGCGCCCGCCGCCTCTCGCCTGCACGGGAGGGCGGGCAGCAAAAGTTGGCCCCGGGGCCAACCAGCACCTGCCCACGTGCCGCGTAGGCTCGTGCCCCGGCGTACCCAGTCCCTTCCCCCGCCGCCCGCGAGCGCCAGGTCACCTATTACCGGTGGGAGGGGAGCCCGGCTGCTATTTAAACGCCCGCGGAAGTTGAGGCACCCCCACCGGCGGTGCTGTGCACCTGCCTCCCGCCGCCGCGCTCCGCCACTTTGAGCAGCAGCGGCGTCCTCAGCCCCGCCTCCTGCCCGAAGGCGGGCGGGAGGGGGACTGGGGGGGCGGGTAGGAGGTGGAAGGTATCGAATTTCTCCAGCAAATGGGACCGTTCCGAAAGGATTCGGTTCTCCGGTCAACATTCCACATTCCATCCCTCTCCCGCATTTGCAAGCCTACGCCGAGCCGACCCGGAAAGCCTACTGGCTACCGAACAACAGCACCCAACTCGCAAACACACTCACAGGCACCAGACACGTGCACGGGAAGGTTTTGCAACTTGCAGTCCCGGGGTGCACACCGCATGTGCATGTGCTGGTAAGGGAGCCAGGAGACCCAGAGACCCCACCCCCTACAATTTGCAGATGGTGCCAAAGGTTGCAATCTGCAATCCGTTTTAAGTTCATAATTAAAAGGTACTTCGCTCTACCGATGAAGTCCTTCCCAGTTTCACTGATGAAGTCTTTTACACTTTACAGGCAGTCTTGCTGGAAGTAAAAGGTCTCATCATTAGAAACCCATTCTAGAAAAATCTAATTGCTAAGCTGTCCCTTCATCCCCTTCTCACTGCCCTTGAATTGATGCAATGAATATTTTGGACATGTGGTGACGCGGTGACAAGAACCAGAGCTGCGGCGACTCCACACAGATGTACCCCCTCACACCTATGTTTAGAAAAACATACCCTCACAGCCTCCTTCCTCCCCCCCCCACACACACACTGTCAAACACTCTGGAAACATACATGTACGCGAACCTGCGCTCTGCCATTGCCATCTGTCTACCAAGTTGCTACTATGCTTTCCACTTTCATGCAGCCTAAGGCACTTTGGCTTTTTTTTTTTTTTAATGTATAAACTAAACTGGGTTTCTGCTGCTGAAAACGTTGGATGGATCACCTGGAAAACCTCATGTTCTTCGTACATTTAAAAGGAAAAGCTCTAAGCCTTCGCCCTCCTCCGATTGAAAATAATAATCGGAATAGAACTTACTGATCCGACACCGATCAATTCTCGGGCTCCGCGGCCATCCCGGCCTCGTCGCCGGCCCCCACCCGGCGATGCCCAAGTTGCTGGTGGGATAGTGCCGCGGCGCGGGCGGCCGCCTCCTCCCTCCGCGCTACAGATCCACAGCCCAATCTTTTGGCGCCATATTAATGACGTACTATATTATTTCCACTAGGCAGCGACCTTCGGCATTACATTACTCCCGAGAACTCCCGAGCGAAGCAACAAAACCATCAAATATGGCTGAGCCTCTCGGCTCGTCCTGCAGCCGCCGCGGCCGCGGCCTGAGACGCGCACCCCGACCCGCGCGCCCCCGCGCCTCCGCCCCCGCGTACCTGCTGCGCACGGGCTGGGCCTCCGCGGGCTGCGCGCCGCGCCGCATGGGTCCGGGCCACCGAGCCCGCGCGGGGAGCCGGGCGGGCCCCTGCTGTCGCCCGCGCGCTCGGCCGGCCCGGCGCGCCCAGGCCCTCCCGGTAGGGCGTGCGGCTGGCGGCGGAGGAAGCGCGGGGACGCAGACTCATTTCTGGGTCACTGCTGCCACAGGGGGGAGCACTTTAATCCCCAACCAAAAGGAGAGGGTGGGGCGGGGAGCCGCTGGTAGGGGCTCGCTCCCGTTAACTCTTGGGGTCCTGACTGCAGCCAGAGGAGATATCCCC
Organism: Rhabdomys pumilio; assembly: GCA_030674055.1. NCBI lineage: Eukaryota > Metazoa > Chordata > Mammalia > Rodentia > Muridae > Rhabdomys > Rhabdomys pumilio. The sequence continues at coordinate 104,080,980 of JANHMN010000001.1, forward strand.
CTGTACCCCGCTAGGGAGCCCGCAAAGCCTCCAGGTGGCTCCTAGGAGGAAGGTTTATGAAATTACCCCTTCCAAAACTACTGTCCCAGTTCCAACTCCGGGCGACATGCAGAAATGCATTTCTTGCAAATTAGTTTTAAATCAGGTCGATTAAAAACGTGGATATTAAAGCGTATGGTTTGGGTGAAATGTCCTTGTTTTTTTAGGCTGAATGAGAAAATAGTTGTTTTGTAGTAATAGTTTTAAAGGAGTTACAAATTTGAATGACAGTTTTAAGCACAGACAGTCTAATTCTGGGAGGGAGGACGCCAGCTTTACCTAAACTTGTATTGAACTCATTGCAAATTTGCATTAATCCACTAAATGACAGCCATCTTCTGTAAACTGTCTTTTATGTTAGAGCGTTCTTGTGGGAACTGGACTTTTTCTCCTTCCAAATAGGACTGGGACTAATGCTAAAACTCTAACTTTAGACTAGTTTAAAAGTAATCGCCAAAGATTCATGTTGATACATATGTGCAAAAAGGGAGAGGAGATTGTTGGGTTTTCACATACTAAAAACCATCTTTTATATGGAGAATAATTATTTTCATGGAGTCTCCAAGGAAATACATGTATATCACATTCAACATCCAAAGGAGGAAAATGCACTTATAAAACTCCCATTTAGAAAATAAGAACCATGATTATTAATTGCAAAATCAGATATTGAACCCAAAAGTCAAGATTATGCATTGGGATCATAATTCTGTATAAAACAGGTTTGATTCACACAGACATCATAGTCTGATAAGTGGAAGGATAAACCTAACTGTGCCTTTCAATTATTTTTCGGGAAAACAGGGCAAAGCAACAGAAATCCTAAATGTACGTGCTTTCTCCCTCTCCCATTTCCTTAATAAGGAGCATAAAGATTCCAGGGCAGGATCGCTGCTGTGCCCACCCAGTCCTGCTCAAAACAGGTGAGGCTGCAAATGGCGGTTGGAACCCTTACTAGTTCTGTGTGCTTTACAGTACACACACACACACACACACACAGGAGAAAGGGGGGGGAGGGAGGGGAGAGAAAAAGAAGAGGGAGAGGGAGAGGGAGAGGGAGAGGGAGAGGGAGAGGGAGAGGGAGAGGGAGAGGGAGAGGGAGAGGGAGAGGGAGAGGGAGAGGGAGAGGGAGAGAGAGGGGGTAATGAGAGAACCCAATGAGAATACAACATCAGGCTTTTAAAGAGGTGTCTCTGTCCCCACTGCCTTCTTGTTCATCATCTCTCCTCTCCGTGACAAACTGACTGCACCCGTTGTAACTTCCAGCCAGCCTTTATGCATTCTATCTTAAATAAGTAAGTACTTTTTAAAGTACTTTTTTAAAATCTCAGTTTTAGGGCCTGGAGACATGGCCCGACATTAAGAAGACTTGCTCTGGCAGAAGACTGGGTTTGTTCCCATCAGCCACGTGGTGGTTCACAACCATCTGGAACTCCAGTTCCAGGGAATCCAACATCACCACCTGACCTCCATGGATATTAGACGCACACATTCTAGAAGAACCCTCACATCATATGCAAAAGATAAATAAATCCAAGGATATGCTTAAAAATAAAATAAAACTACTGTTTTGCTGCTCGTCTTTCTGACTAGTCTGGTGCCTAAAACATCCGACAATAAAAGCAAAGAATGCTAAATTAGAAGAGCACAAAAGAAATGTAAAATGGTGCGCACTCTCCCCACAATACAGAGGTTACGACCGGAGCATCCTCTCAGTTTGGACACAGATCAAGAATATTGATCAATAGGTCCTCTGCATATATGCTGTGTCTGTGTAGCTTGGTGTTCTTGCTTGCAGGACTGCTAACAGTGAGAGCAGGGGACTGTCTCTTACTCTTCTACCTGCTTGTGGAACCCTTCTCCTATGGGGTTGCCTCATCCAGCCTTGATATGAGGGTTTGTGCCTGGTCTTACTGTAACTTGTTAGGCCATGTTTGGTTGAGATCCCTGGAAGGCCTGCTCTTTTTCTGAGTGAAGGGAAACAGAGGAAGAGTGGAGCTAGTTAGTGTAGAGGTGGAGGCAGGGGAGAGGGACTGGAAAGAGAGGAGGGAGGAGAAACTGTAATTGGGATATAATATATGGAGAAGAATTAAATAGTTTATTGGTCGGGGCTGGGCGGTGGTGGCGTACGCCTTTAATCCCAGCACTTGGGAGGCAGAGACAGGCGGATTTCTGAGTTCGAGGACAGCCAGGGCTACACAGAGAAACCCTATCTCGAAAAACCAAAAAAAAAAAAAAAAAAAAAAAAAAAGAATATTGGTCAGGGCTGGAGTTTGTAGCTCAACTGTTTGCCTAGCAAGCAGGAAGTCCAGGATTTGATTGATTCCCCAGGAGCACACAAAATAGAAAGGAAGGAAGGAAGGAAGGAAGGAAGGGAGGGAGGGAGGAAAGGAAAGGAAAGGAAAGGAAAGGAAAGGAAAGGAAAGGAAAG
>JANHMN010000001.1:104087737-104131248 GCA_030674055.1 Rhabdomys pumilio
GTGTGTGTGTGTGTGTGTGTGTGTGTGTGTGTGTGTGTGTGTGTGTGTGTGTGTGTATATGAAAGGAGGGAGGGGAGGAGAGAGGAAGAGGGGGGAGGGGGAGGGGAGGGGGAGCAGAGAGCGAGGGAGCAAGGAAGCGAGGAAGAGAGGGGGAGGGGGAGCACGAGCACGCACGAGGGAGCAAGGAAGAGAGAGGGGGGAGGGGGGAGCACGAGAATGCACGCGCTAGCTTTCCTGAGCCATCTTGAGGGAAGACGCCCATAACTTTCAGAGTTCAAATTCCTTCCCGTGTTTGAAAGAAATTGACTCCTAAGCTAAGGGCAAATGAGGCAGGTAAACCAGGCTCTTATAAGCCTCCATTCTTCTGCAGAAAGGTCCCCATCTGACACCAATCTAGACCTCTAGACATTCCAAGATACACAGAAACTATACGGGACGAGGGGAATGGTATTGGATGAGAGAGCTGGGCGGCAGATCCTAGATTCAGAGTTACGGCAAAGATCCGTAGAGTTACAGCAGAGGAAGAATTAAGACTACAGGGCTAGACAGCAGAGTAAGCCGCAGATGGCTTAATCTGGACTGGAAGCATGGGGCTGAGGATGTAGCATAGTTGGTAGGGTGTTTACCTAACAGGCCCAAAATCCATCGAACAGCCCAGATCAGTACCGTAAATTTATGCCTGCGATCCCAATGCTCAGGGCCATCAAAGTTCCAATTCCTCTCAACTTCAATGCTTTCTCCTCCAGCTTGGGCTCCCAAAGACCTGGTCTCAAAATGGTGGGAGCGAAGGGAAGATTGAAAGGGCGGAAAGGAGATCACTGACCAGTGCGGGCTGATGGAGATTTACGCTCACTGGTTCCAGGATATTATCCCCCTACCTCAAAAATCCCAAAAGCCTCTCTCTTTGCCTAACCAATGTCCCCCTTCTCCCCAGGACCCATCTCAAAGGTGTACCACCTACCTCAGCACTTTTGAGCAGAGCCCCGAGTTTCCTCAGAGGTAGCAGACGACGAGACAAGTGTGTCTTCTGCCTTCTGGAACCCAAAGAGCAGGTGATCTTCCCAGCAGGCTCCTTCGCCCCTTCCGTCACGGTGGGAGGAGTTGACCTATCCACACATCACAGCACCCACCCTCCCACCCCCATGCTCTGAAGCCCCTCCCAGTCTGCGTTCTCGGCCTCTGACTCTACTTTCCACCCCACCCGCCTGACTGGCGCCTGGCGTGGTGACCGACTTCTTCCGGATACCTTTGAACACAATATGGAGCAAAACAGCCGCAAAAGTTCTCCTCCCTGCGTTATGCGTACGCCCACATTTTTTGAAAGACCAGTGGGTCACCCGCAGAAAGAAAAGACACAGAAAGAGACTCAGCCACAGATAGATAAGACTGAGCTCCGTTAGGGTTATTACCGCTTGTGACAAAGCACCATGGGCAAAAAAATAAAATTAAATTAAAAAGTTGGTGAGGACAGGGTTTATTTATTCGGCTTACACTTCCGTGTTGCTGTTCATTATCAAAGAAAGTCAGGACTCGAACTCAAACAGGGCGGGAGTAGATGTAGAGGCCGTGGAGAGGTACTACTTACTGACTTGCATCCGAACCTAGCTCGCTCTGCCTGCCTTATAGAACCAGGACCACCACCCGCTAATAGGCTAGGCCCGCCAAATTTGAGAAAATGCCTTATAGCTGGATTTTATGTGAAGCTCCTTCTTCTCTGGTCATTCTAACTTGTGTTAAGTTGCTACACAACCAGCTAGTACAACATTCTTCTAGGTAAATGCTGGGACAGTCTCTTATCCTTAGGTTGTTGGACCTCACCAAACTTGACAATATCGTTCATTCGTGCGCCTTTCTTTCTTTCTTCCTTTGTTTCTTTCTTTATTTTAAACTCCAGATTTTATTCCCCTCCACCCTCCGACTGTTCCACATCCCATAGGTCCTCCCTGCCCCCCTGTCTGCATGAGGATGTCACCACTCCCAACCCCCCAACCAAACTCCTCGGGCCTCCACTCTCCTGAGGGTTAGTTAGGTGCATCTTCTCTGACTAAACTCAGGCCCAGCAGTCCTCTGCTGTATATGTATGGGGGCCTCATATCAGCTAGTATATGCTGCCTGGTTGGTGGTCTAGTGTTGGGTCCAGATTAATTGAGACTGCTGGTCCTCCTACAGGGTCCCCCTCCTCCTCAGCTTCTTCCAGCTTTTCCCTAAATCTTGTTGTTTATAATATGTAGGTCTTAGACGTTATTTTTTTATTATGTATTTATTCTTTTCCAGAGAGAATGTGCATGTGTCACCGCAGGCGCGCGGAGGTCACAGGACAGTAGGCAGAACTTGATTCTTTTCTTTACCACGTGGGTCATGACTTAGCAGAAAGTGATTTTATCTGCTGAACCATCTCACTGGTCCGTCCCCTCTTTCTTAAATTGTTGTCACCTGACTTCTACAGCACGGACATTCTTGTTCCTTTCCTACCTCTCCCTGCCGATTCTTTGCCCAAGCCTCACACGTGACGAGAGGCTTTTTGGAAAGAATCTAAAAGAAGAAGTAACTTTAGTTGAGATATTTTATAAGAAAGAAAAATGTTTGGCTGACAAGGTTTATAATGGACACAAGAAAGATAGGAAAAGAAAACATCTGGCTGAAGATTATTAAGCTCGTCGGTGAGGCCAGGCAGGTAACCCTTGCTTTACGGAAGAAGATCTCGGTCTTATTAAACTCTTGTCAGAAAACTGTTCACACACTTTACCAAGAATGCTAATCGATTCCCAGAAGGACTTGTAAATTACATCACACAAAAAACACTCTGCCCCAGACCAAGTTTGAGCCCGTTTTCTTTCTGATACTCATAAATGTTAACTTACTTTAGTATTATACCCTAGTCATTTCCCATTAGTAGTGAGATCTCCCAGAACCGTCCAAACCAGTGTCGTACGTAACCCTGGATTTATACCTTGTTTTTTTTTTTATTCTTTAATTTTAAAAAAAAAAAGGTCTATATTGTAGCTCTTGTTGTTCTAGAACTCACTATGTAGACCTGCCTGGCCTTGAACTCACAGACATCTGCCTGCCCTGCCTCCTGAGCACCCAGATGAAAGGCGAGACACTACATTCATTTTGTATCTTCAGCAGCTTCTTAAATGCCACCTACAAGCTCAGCCTCCCCTAAACAGGATTAATCTTTCTACCATTTTATGACTCTCCCTCTCTCTTCTCCCACTCAGTTGGTGATACTACCGTGTGAAGATTTGAGGCAGGATAAAAGGACGTGGGAACACAGGGGAGAGAGGAAGAAAAGAACTCTTTCCCTTGGAATCTAACTGAAGGTTCTGAGAGCAGAGAAACTCCTGACCAAAGGAATAGAATTACAGTCGGGCTGGTTCAGTTCATTCCTAGGACCACTCCTACAAGATAGCTCACGTTGAGCCATGGAGAGAGGTAAGTGGAATAATTAGTCCTTTAAGAAGATACCCACACTTTCCTTCCCAGCATCCCCTACTCTAGTGCAAAAGCTTATGTATCACAGTCACATAAGGGTCATCATGTCGGGCCAGTGTTCTGAATTATTCAAATTACTCAGAAAAGCATAACTTTACTTCCTTCTATCTCTTAGCATGCTTTCTTTAACACTTGGGGCGTTCCCCACCCCACATTTAGAGTTCCTGACTCTGTCTCTAAACCTTGCCTTCTCACCGCAGGGCTGCTCATCAGCCATGTGTCTGGCCTCCATGACAGCTTCAATGACACAGCTTTTTTCCCCCTCTCTCCTCCCGCTCCTCCATCCTCCTCTAGGCAGTTGCTGAGATTTACAGCCTGCCTGTCCCGGGCTTTTTCTTTTAAACACTAATGAAACGGTCCTTGAGCTTCTATTTAAGTCCATTCTTAAATTCTTTTATCAATGAGAGGTAGAACCACAAAGACCTGGATTTACTGACATCACTATCACCCCGTGGAATTGAGAATTCCAACACAATGAGTGTCATTTGCTGAAGGCTCTTCTCCGTTCCAGCCATGAATCTGCAGTTTCCAGGACTCTTACCAGAAGCCCCACCTACAGGGGAGACGACCGAGACGACACGTCCTCACCCTCTTGTGCAACACTGACTTTTGGTCAGGGTTCTGGTTTTCTCTTATCTGTCTGTAATCCTAACCCAGACCCCGCTGGAGCCACTGTAAAATCTCAAATATCAATAAAGGAAGCAAAGACCAGGAAGAGGTCACCTTAGAAATCCGCTGAACAATGAAATTCAGAAAACCCAAACCTCCCCTGGAACACTTAATCAGGGGTGTGAAGCCCTCAAAGGAGAGACCATACTCAGATCCCCAGTGTACCTTACTCTCAATTTTTAATAAATTCCAACTCTGCTTTATGTTGGTTTGTTCTTAAGTTCTACACATGGCTTGACCAAGCACGAAGTTATGCTTGAGTAGAGGTCTCTCAAAAAGAGCACCGTCCTGGCCAGCCTTGGTAACACACACCTTTAATCCCAGCATTTAGGAGGCAAAGTTAAGTGAGCTTAACTTTGAAGCCAGCTGGATCTACAAAGTGAGTTCCAGACTGGACGGGCCTACACAGTTGAAACCTTGTCTCAAAATCCAAACAAAACAAAACCAAACCTCAATCCCTTGGACTAGAGAGATGGATGGCTCAGTGGTGAAGAAGAGTTACTGCTCCCGGTTCTGTTCCTAGTACTCACATGATAACTCACAACTATCTACAACTCCAGTTCGTGGGATCCAGTACCCTCTACCCTCCATGGGCACTCTATGCATATGGTGCATATGCATACATGCAGGTAAATACTCACATAAAAACAAATACATCTTACATAGTTTAAAAAAAAAAAAAGCCTCCTTCCCTGCCACTGATAAACACATGGACAACATATCAACACTGATGCCTGTTTTTCCAGCACCTCTTCCTCTACAACAGAGCCGGATGTACTGTTAAGTCACATTCAAGCTGAGACTCCTCCCTCTGTCCCTATAGCTGCCATCATCTCAGTCACCTTAGCTGCCTGGCTGCCATAACTCAACCCCTCGTGCAGAGATCAGCATGATCTTTCTAGAGCAAAATTCATCCAGTTTTATCATCATCATAAATGGTCATTTCATAAGAAACACTTAGCATTTTGTTTTACTTGATTACATTTGTGATTTTTGATGTTGTTTGTTTGTTCTCAGATGCAGTCTCACTACATAACTGGGGGAGGGGGGGGTAAGTCTCCAGAATTGGAACCGGTCTGGTAGGGACAGCACCACAGGGGTTCTTACACCACACCAGCTTTCTTTATACTGTTGACCATAAATACAAAGAGTCCAAAGACACTGACAAAGTCCTGTAAGGGGGTGGGGAGTGGGGGAGTAGGGGGTGGAAGATGGAGGTGGGGGAACTTTGTGTTTCTCTTGCTTTGTCTTGCTTACCCTTCACCCAGACTGCCCTGTTTTAAGACCTTTTCACTTTTCTTTAGTTCCATTGCTTCAGAGCCTTTTCAAATTCTCATACCTGAGACTGGGCATTCTTCTGACTTTACAGCCTTTTTTAGTCAGTATAATTTACCCCAGTATGATGTAATGACGAAACGCCTGGTCATTCTTCCCAACCTCGATTTCTCTAGGCCTCCTTGGGTCTCAGCTTTATTTCTGGGTTTTCATTTTCCACCATGTTTGTGATGTTTGTGAAGCCCCCATTAGACTGTTTATTCAAGGACAAAAAGGGCTACACAGAGAAATCCTATTTAGAAAGAAAGAAACAAAGCCAGAAGGAAAGAAAGAGAGAGAGAAATACACACACACACACACACACACACACACCATATGGACATAAAGAATAAACACACATTGATTGTGAGAAAATGGGTGAAATTAGAAGCCCTTCCACATTATCTGTGGCTGAACAGCAGGAGGCATTGCTGAGAACTGCCACCAGCTGTTTTTGGGGTCCCTCCACTAAGGTAAGGGTGGACGCTTATCTTTGCCAGAGAAAAGAATTGTAGGACTAGCCATCAGGAAGCAGTTGGAGATTGTTTAAAGACACTTTAACACAGGTCTCAGCACTTACGAAGAATGTGTGAGCTTCCCAAAGGAGAGTCACATGTGTCATCACAATGACCTCTGAAGGACTTTTGTGCCTTTGACATTTGACTATTCAGTGGGTTTCTAAGGGACCGTCCCTCCACTATCTCCAGGGATCACTGAGTGAATCCTAAGGTGCTTTGGGTAGAATTACAATCTGGGAAGATAAAACCAGGAGCCACTAGGGCTGCACAAGCAAGCTAGGACATGTCCTTTGACTATAAAGAGGTTTCTGTTAAGATGCCTAGAAAATTGTAGGTTTTCAGGAAGAAACGCCCGAATCAAATACTATTTGTGTTAGAGTCCTTATTCTCAGCTGGCTGGAGGCTTCAACTAGATTTGGAGGTGAGCAGCAACTCTCTTCCCTTTTTGTGTTTCTGTAGAGTCTCCATCTTTCTGTCCTGCTTTAGATTTAATCAAAATAAGCCAGGCCCCAAAAGACAAATATTTCATGCTTTCTCTTATTATGCAAAAGCATAGATTAAAAAAAAACAACATAAAAATATAAGGTGAATGGTTTGAGCACATAGGGAAGCTGAGGGGGGGAAGAAAAGGGGGTGGGGGCGAATATGATCAAAGTATGCTGTTTACACCAACAAAAATGTCACAAGACACCCATTAGTTTGGTATGACAAATATGTGCTTTTAAAAGGAGACAATTTTTTAAGTCTCTAACCTGACGGATGGCAGTAAAACATTGTTCCGTAAACACACTTAAAGACAGAAAGGCCACAGCGGCCATGCTTCTATGTGTCCTCACACAGATCGTAAAAGTGACACAGGAAGACGTGTCAGATAATTACAGTAAGAAAGAGACTGGGTTTCACTGCCCTGGTGCATGCCTGTAACCCCAACATCTGAGAGGCTGAGGCAGGAGGCCAGCCTGGCAAACATGTAAAGAAAACATGAGGAAAACCAACAAACAGTAAAAACTCATAGTGAACTATAGCTTTCCTTTTAATTTTCCTTAAAAAAAAAAAAAAACCCTTCTTCCGACATTTATTTTTCTTTTGTCTTGTGTGTGGGAGACGGGTAGTGGGTGTGCCAGGCTTGCTTGTGAAGGCCAGAGGACAGCTTGTGAGAGTGGATTCACCATGTGAGTTCCAGGGATCTAACCCCGTTAGACCTGACTCCGAGAACTTTGACCAGCTGAAGCCATCTTGCCAGTCCGCATTCCTGTTTTCTCACGTCAAAATAATAAACACGGTGTCCTAGAGAAGCTATAACTGGGAGGAAAGTCACCAAAAAATCCCTATTACTGAAAGACTATTACCATTGCCAACTGAAAGACTATTACCGAAATTACCACCCCCGCAAACTTTTCCTGTCGTGTGTGTTTGTGTAGATAGCTACATGCACAGACGCTTATTTAAACAAATGAAGTCATATTGTAATTCTATGTTTTAACAACTTAATTTATCCACTGGTTGGGCTTCAAGGTTAGTTTTCCTATTTATAGAGCAATGTCTTTACAGTCATATGATCTGTGAACAATTTTGTTTGAAATTGTATTGATGGTATAATATTCCACCATATACATGGAACTTGTCTTATTTTTGCAAATGAGTAATATTTCTACCACACATTTTTTTGCCGTTCAAATAACTTACCAGTTTTAAATGTCCAAAAAAAAAAAAAAAAAAAAAAGTCAGGGGGAGAGGTGTTTTTTGGTTGGTTGGTTTTGACATGGGGGATTGGGGGTGTTTGTTGTTTGTTTGTTTGTTTGTTTTCTGATGGAAAGAACTTCCCCAATCCTAAGCAAATGTTGAACTGCTAAGCTACATCCCTGGCCTTGTGTCTGGTGTTTTGCAGGATTTCTTTTACCAGATTGCTTTCTACAAAACATGTTGAAGGAATAAGACAGGTCAGCTGATAAAGGCGTCTGCCAGCCAAGCCTGAGTTCAATCCCCAAGACCCAGGCAGTGGAAGGAGAGAACGCACAGCTTTCTTCTGACCTCCACACACACCATGGAACAGATCCACACCTTCACACGTACCAAGAAATAACTAATGAGACCAATGTATAAAAATGTAATAAAAACTTTAATTTCGGGGGCTGGAGAGATGGCTCAGGGGTTAAGAGCACTGACTGCTCTTCCAGAGGTCCTGAGTTCAAATTCCAGCAACCACATGGCTCACAACCATCTGTAATGGGATCTGATGCCCTCTTCTGGTGTGTCTGAAGACAGCTACAGTATACTCATATGCATAAAAAAAATAAATAAAAATCTTAAAAAAAACTTTAGCCAGGCGGTGGTGGCCCACGCCTTTAATCCCAGCACTTGGGAGGCAGAGGCAGGCGGATTTCTGAGTTTAAGGCCAGCCTGTTCTACCGAGTGAGTTCCAGGACAGCCAGGGCTACACAGAGAAACCCTGTCTCGAAAAAACCAAACAACAAAAAAAGAACTTTAATACCTCAGTAGGCCCCTAGTATGTTAGAAACTGGTTGAGTTTTCAGAGCACAGAGAGGAGGGCTGGGCACAGCATGCGCACGGGAGACTCATGGTTACGTGGCGGGCTATGAGAAAGATAAAAGCCGGAACACAGATGTGAAGTGAGGATTGGTGCACTTGTTGCAAAGGATTCACATGGAGGCTCACTACCTCGTTGGGTACCAGGTACTCGTGTGATCCTCAGATGTGCACGCAAAACACTCATCAGCATAAAACAACAAAAATAAATGAAACAAAAATATTTTTTAAGAAGAAAGAAAGATTAATCCCAGCACTTGGGAGGCAGAGGCAGGCAGATTTCTGAGTTTGAGGCCAGCCTGGTCTACAGAGTGAGTTCCAGGATAGCCAGGGCTACAGGGAGAAACCCTGTCTCGAAAAACAAAAAAAACAAAAAAAACAAAAAAAAAAAAAAAAAAAAGAAGAAGAAGAAGAGAGAGAGAGAGAGAGAGAAAGAACACTGTGGGGTAAGGGGAGTACCTGGGGATCTTTGCGTGGGCACGCAGGAAGAAGAGTGTTCATGGTTATCGTTGCTTTTTACCTATCTGCCAGACAGTGTGCTAAACAGTTCACATACTGCTACGTTTACCTATGGTGGAAAAAATGGTAAAGTATTTATTCTTTTCATAAAATTGTGTATGATGTGAAGATGCAAGGTTCAGAGGGATTAAGTGACGTGCTATAAAGATCACAAAGCTATTCTGAGGTGGCACCAGGTTTGATCCAGGACAGCCTGGCTCCAGAGGCCGTGTTCTTGAGGACATCTCTCTGCTGACTCATAGCCTAGTCAGAGTCATACACTGATCAGGAACTGAGTGCACAACCTGATAGCAGTGGCTTGACTCACAGCAGTGCAGTGGCTCTCTGGGAAAGAATGTAAGAACAGAAAGGACTCCACAGGCTGTGACTTAGTAACAATGGCAGAGACAGGAAGCGGGACTTAAAGGCTAATTAAAAATATGCAGCAATGGACTTATATGCAGTGTGTAAAGACAAGACTCTTGGGGAGAAAATGGAATCTCTTCAGGCTCATAGCTAGGCAAAATGTTCCTAAAGTCCACACTGAAAACACAACCTTTTGGCTTTGTGCTGTTCTCTGGTTTTTGGTTTATTTGCTTGTTTGGGTTTTTTTTTTGGGGGGGGCAGGGTTTCTCTGTGTAGCCTTGGCTGTCCTGGAACTCACTCTGTAAATCAGGCTGGCCTCGAACACAGAGATCCACCTGCCTCTGCCTTTATTGTGCTGAGATTAAAGTCATGCACCACAATCCTTAAAAGAAAATTGTTAGTGTATTGGATCTCTCAAAATTAAAAGTCTTCTGAAGAACGAGAATAAAAATATAAACTAAATACTGGGAAACACAGTTTTGAGCCATGAATCCAACAAATCTGCAATCCTTCATAAGCATGTAGAGAACGCCAGGCTGATGGCCGCCTCAGTTACTATAGTGCTTCCTGAGCGTGTGTGAGACCCTCCCTGCTTTATTCCTAGCGCTACTGGATATGAGGATGCATGTCTGTATCCCAGCACTTGGAGGTTTCCACAGGAAGGTCGATTCAAGGTCATCCTTTGCTACATCGTGAGGTCTATAGGAAACCACTTACATAATAATAAATAAATTGATACACATGTATAGAATAGTGATATATATATATATGTATGTATACACATACATATGTATATAAATATTCGTGTATATGAATATACCTGAATTATTAAAACATAATTTAACTAGAAAACCAAGAAGAAGCACATCCCATGAAGACTGCATTCTGGCAGTGAAGCACATGGAAGGCTGCTCAGCAACCTTAGCCATCAAGCAGCAGCTGAACCACAGTGAGATGTCACCACAGAATGGCTAAGATTCAAAGGTGACAACATAACGGCTGGCAAGGGCTTCTCAAAGTAGAGAGTAAGTGTATGCTCATGGCCAGGTTTGTAGAGAGGCCTTCTTTTGTAGTTCCCACCGAGATGGGAACAGTTCATCCAGGGAAGCTTACTGAGCCTAGTAGACAGCTGCAAAGAACTTCAGGAAGTCTTGAAATTCGCTAGCTGCCTCCCTCCTAATTGTAGTGAGAATAGGAAAATGGCTGTCTTCTGAAAACTCGGTGCAGCTTCCTACAAACGTAAAGCAGGCCAGAAAGGTGACATACAGGGAAAAGCACTTGCCACCAAGCCTGATGACCAGAGTTCAGTCCCTGAGACCTCCATGGTGGAATTCAAGGACCCTGCCCTTGCAATCCGATCTCTACCCACAAATTATCACACCTGTATTCTTCACCTCTATGTTAATTAAATGAAAAGTAGCAATATTTTTTTTCTCTGTGTAGCCCTGGCTGTCCTGGAACTCACTCTGTAGACCAGGCTGGCCTTGAACTCAGAAATCCGCCTGCCTCTGCCTCCCAAGAGCTGGGATTAAAGGCGTGCGCCACCACCGCCCGGCTGCAATATTTTTTAATTAAGGTACAATAAAGCCAAGCAAACCGGACCTAGGATATCCTCTAGTGGCTAGATAAATGTTTAGTGGATTTCAAGGACTTCCTGAAGGTATTTTGAGTGCTTTACTTCCTGTTTAGCATTCCCACAGCCTTGGTTTTACCCTCCAGCACCACAAACAAACAAACACAATGCATAAATAAACACAAACATACAAGTACCATATGGCCCACCGATTACACTTCCACATTTACCCGAGAGACACACAAACCAACATTCCTATAAAAGCCAATAGCAAATGTTTTAGCAGCTTTATTTGTAATAGACCCAAACTAGAGGCAACCCAGATGTCCTTCAGTGAATGAACAGTAAAACAAACTCGTATACCACAGCACAGATAGCACTCAGCGGTAAGCAGAAACAACCTGCTCCTGCGTATGTGTGAGTCTCCGGGGATGTGTGCCGAGGGGAAAGGGGACTGGAAGGTTTCATACCGCATGCTGGCCTGCGTTATGCAGCACTGTTGAGATGATAAAATTACAGGCAAGGAAAAGAGATCAGTGATTGCCAAGAGATAACACGGGAGTCTAGGCGGGAGAGAAGGGTGTGCAGCTCTGCAGAGCAACGTGAGAGACCTTGTAATGACCAGGTTTCCATTCATCTTGACTGTATCCGTGGCAGGATCTCAGCTGCCATGTTGGGCTGTAGTTTTGAAAGAAGGCGCTATCGGAGAAACTAGATGGAGGGTACCAGGGTCTCCCTACCTGTTCAAACCGCATGTAAAGCTACAGTTCCGTCAAAATTAAAAGTTCAGTTAAATACAAATACACTAAAACATTCCTAAGAAATAGCTTAAGAGGTAAAGGAATGATCCCATGGTCAGTCAACACAGCCAGACAAGTGAAGGGTTCGAAAGACCATAGGCTGTGTTAAAGTGGGCCAAAGAGAGGTGCGTGAGGCAGGAGCTGAACATAAGGGGAAACACAGAGCCCTTTCCCTTCTCTGTCACTGGAGTCTGATCTCTACACCGATGACCAAAGGGAAGCTTTCTGTGGTAGAAACCACCAGGGATTTTTCTGAGGGCAACAGGAAGCTCAGCTAAATTTTACTTAATGGGATTTCTTCAGTCCAGCCCTGGTAACTCCGCCCAGGATGCCCTCCCTGGTTCCCAGAATCCCATTCCCGCCCGCCTTCCTAGGCAGAGTAAAGCACTCCTGTAGATATCCAGTATGTTCCTGCCCGACATCCCATTGTGGGGCAAGCCTACTAGGTCACGCGGCAACATTCATCTTAGTTTAAAATACATGAGAGGGACGCTGTTGGCAAGGATCCAGGGGTAATGAATTCTATGTTCTAGAAAAACAGAGAAAAAGAACTATTTTCAACTTGAAAGTAAAAGCTGGCAGGCAACCAGCAGAGGGAAGCCCTGTGGGGGCAGGGATGGCAGAAGCAGGCTGGTTAGTTAACTTTCAGATCGCTAAGGTGGGCAGATTCCACTGAAGCAAACAAGGCCCTTTTTGATTTAAGAGACTTAGTTGCCTTCCAAGGCCAAGGATAGCAAAAATGTTACATAAAGGCCCGGCTCAAGTGAGGATTCTGCAGTCCAAGCTTCGGGAGGATAAGAAGCAGGAGGGGTGTGTATGTATCCAGCCACCCTTTATAATACCAACTGTACATTGCATTCGTAAATCGGAATTGCTTTTCTGCACCATGAGAAGCAAGGGTTGATGCTTTTTGAATGTTTATGTCTAAGAAAGTGCAGAGTCAAGAAGCTTCAGTAAGTACCAAAGTAGGTGCCTGGCATTTTCCTGGATAAAAAGAGAAACTTCATTTAGGCATTAAAACTAGGGAATTCATAACAGCTCAATAACAATCTAGATCACTTCAGTAACAAAGGACAAGGAATAGCATAAACAAATAAAATTCAAAGGTAACAAGCCAGAGTCCTTCAGGCCTTCTGGAGGGCTTAGGGCTGAGTCGGCACCTTGCTTTTGGATCTAAATAATTTATATTGCTTCTGTTATTTCTGAGTCAAGTCCCCTGTAGGCCAGAGTGGCCTCAAAATCACTGTGTGACCAAAGATAACATTGAACTTCTGATCTCCACTTCTTGAGTGCTGAGATCACAGGCAAGTGTCGAACACTTGACTAAATTTATATTAAGACACCAACTGGATGGTAAATTTTATATTATAGTTGATCAAGAGGTGCTCTGTCCCTCTTGTTCGTGTGTCCCCGTACCTGTTTGTATGTCATTGTTGTCTGTTATTGTCACCACCACCACTGCCACCACGCCCACCCTGGCCCTGGGACTTGTACCCAGGGCCTTCTGATTATTTGGCAAGCAGTCAAAGCTAAACTATATCTGCAGTCTTCCTCTGCCTCCTCTTCTTTTCTCAATGTCATTTTTCGTTTTGAAGCATCTCTCACTAAGTTGTCCAGACGCCTTGAACCCTCTCTGTAGTCCAAGCAGACCTAGAATTTGTGATTTTTCTGTCTTAGCCCCCTAAGTAGCTGGAATTATAAGGTCTGGCTTGGTTAGATTTTAATGGTAAAAAACCAACAACAACACAATTACGCTTAAGGAAAAAGAGAAATTATGATAAAGCTCCTACCTTATTTTGGAGAGCCAATGTGTCTCAGGCTCTTGTGGTCCAGAATCAGTAGTCACCCCGTGACACTCTCGCCTTTGTATCTGCTTCTTTACCCTCTTCTCCTTCTCCCTCATCTCCTCTCTCTTCCTCTGCTTCTCAAGATCAAAGCTATCAAGAGACCTGAAGTTTACCTTTGACATCCACAGAGAAATTGACTACTTTCTCTCATTTATGTTTCCAAAAAGTACCAAGGAAGAAGTGATGGGCTTCTGGGGTGAGAATTCTACTAGCATTCACTGGTCAGCAGGTGAGAGCATGTCACCTTTCTGATATTCTCACAGAAACCATGAGCTGGAAGGGAGAAGGGAAAAAACCCACTCGTCCCCTTAAAAACCCAACTCAC
This sequence comes from Rhabdomys pumilio, assembly GCA_030674055.1. Lineage (NCBI taxonomy): Eukaryota > Metazoa > Chordata > Mammalia > Rodentia > Muridae > Rhabdomys > Rhabdomys pumilio. The sequence continues at coordinate 104,101,690 of JANHMN010000001.1, forward strand.
AATACGTAAAATTAGTTTCAGTGGATATATAAAAACATAGATTAATTCATCTTGGACCTACGTATGCAGTTCCTCCCATTTCCCCAGTATAATATGGACCCAAACCATATCTTGCTGAATGGCACAAAATAGAACAGCCCTCTTTGGCCACCATCTCTGGGACTTAGATCTCAGTGGCCAGAAAAAGATTTCACTCCCAGAATCCCAGTTGTTCATGACCATGGGAAAAAGAGGGAGACAGGGGTAGGTGAGAAATGAAGAGCCTAGACCATTGTGGCAGATCATGAAGACAAAGTGTGAGCTTTTCGCCCAAGCTGCAGAGGAAATGCTAAGGAATCCAAGGCTGGTGGCTAAGTGGACACTCCAGACTTTGGAAGGGAACTTTAAGAAGAAACGAAGAGTCCATCAGCAACTAGGCCCGCTACTAGGAAACAAACCAAAAGTGTTGGTCACTTGAAAGTTACAGGACTTAGGTCCTGTGCCCTGGGTGGGTTCTAGAAGAATAACCACTGCCTTAGACCACACTGGGGACCACTGAGGTTGGAGGCTATAGTGATATATCAGTGCTGCACCACAGATAGCTGCCCTGACAGGGTTGAAGATGGAACAGGCTCCCAGGAGGCATCCCAAGTGGGAAGTTGTGATGGATTCTAAAATCTATGTTATTAAAGGGCATCCGGGCTGGGCAATGGACAGATGCTAGGTGTCTGTGCAGACATGCATTACCTCAAATCAAAGTCACTCATTGCTCCAGCCATCACAGACACTATCTGCATCAGGAAAGCAGTACGGCCAGAAGCTAGACTCTTGACAGTAGATACAAAAGCACAGGTTGCAGGGAATTCAAGACTGTTCCTGACCACAGCCCAGCTGGATAAGGGGTTCACAGCAAACTAAGTGTGAGGCTCTGCACCCACCATTAACCAATGACTGGATATGTTTTTGTCTTAAGTGATTACCCGTATTACTACAGTGCATGGACAGAACCTTTAATGTAAAGGAAACTGCAGATTTTTCTCTACGTGCTGAATGTAGCCACAACTAGTCCTGCAGGTCAGTTAGGGCGTCCCTGGACCATCAAATGACAATAAAAAAGGACCATTATGCCATATGCTTGGCCGCTTTGAGGAGAGGAGACACCACACTATAAGCTGGTATTGAGGCAAGTGTCTCACTTATTACCTACAAGGGGGACCCGACTAGTGAAGGGGTGGAACCACAGACATCCAGGCAAGGGAGTGACTCCCTGCTTCCCTTCTTCACTCCCTTGGCCTTGGCCTTGAGAAGAAAGTCAGGCCAAGCTTACTGGGCCCAGGCCTAGAACATCAATGAAAAATCTATCCTCTGTTCATAACAGGGTCCTATGTAGCTCAAGGTGTCATATTCAACCATCACTCTACCACCTGAGCTACAGCCTCAGGGTGACTTTTGTACATTAAAAAACTTATTCACAAACTGAGAAGTGAAAAAATTATTCACTGAGAAGACTCAGTGGGTAAAGGTGCTTGCTGCTAACTCTTACGACCTGAGTTCAATCCCCAGGACCACACAGTCGAAAGGGAAAACCAGCTCCCAGAAGTTGCTCTCTGACTTCCACTAGAACACTGTGGTACATGCACCCTTCCCTATATAAACACGTGTAGTTAAACGGATTTTTAAAAACACCATTCAAAAGTTACTTGGACTCTTTATTTTTTCCAATGGTTAGTGGTTTTCTAAAACATTTATTATAAACTTTTTAAAATGTATTTTTATTCATGTGGATGTGTGTTAATGAATGCCATCTGCACACTGGGTGCCCGCAGAAACCAGGAGAGGGTCTCGGAGCCCCTGGAGCTGGATTTACATGTGGTTTTGAGCCTTACATGGATGCTGTGAACCAACCTCCAAGGCTCTGCAAAAGCAGCAGGTGCTCTTACCCACTGAGTGTCTCACCAGTCTGTTTCTAAGTTTTAAAAAGGGTTTCCTAACTTTTACAAAATCAAAACCCTAGAGAATTTTTCCGTTAGTTTATAAATTAAACATAAATTTTATAGATGTGGCTAAATTTAAACAATCATTTTTAAGAGGACATTTGATTGATGTTTGGTCACATTTACAAATTCCCCTAATTAGCCTACTTTAAATATTTTAGCTGCATTTATAAATTTAATATATTCAATTTATTTTGTTGAGTACTTCAGTTGCGTGACTAACAAATCTCTGAGACTTAAGTGATTCATATATAGCCAATAAATTAATCTTATAAATATGTTAATCTTACATTCTTATACATGCCTAATATTGCATTTACATTTTTAAATAGTTCCACTTAAAATCACAAATGTAAATCAATTACTTAGATTATACATTTTAAATAAGGGCTGAAAGACTAACACACTTCAAGAGGCCACATTCTTTGAAATATTACACATATTTAAATCACTAAATATACAGATTTCTTTACAGAAAACTACTAATACAATGTGTGTGATTTACTTAAATATTTACATTCATCATAAACCTTCCCAGTGTTAAAAAATAGTTATTGCTTTTTTGAAGTTTGTTTTTCAAGTTATTTTCATCTTCTTTCCCAAGCTACTTGAATTGTTCATTAAATCTGCAGCTACAAACATATGAGGTATTTTGCTCATGACACTATTGCCCCCATAGGTCTTTTTCTCCTATTCTCTCTCCTTCCCTGCCCTCCCTTCCCCGGCTTCCACTGCTGCCCTCTCCTCCTGTTTTGAGACAGGATTTCGCTATGTTGAGGCTGACTTCAAACTTGTAACCCTTCTATCTCAGTGTCCCAGGGATTGAGATCGCTAGCATGTAATACTATGCCTGATGTCTACTCCCCTCCTCTTTTTCTTTCCTTCCCTTTGTCACTCCCTCCCTGCCTCCCTCTCCATCACTCTCTCTAATAGTGTCTTGTGTATCCCTGTTGGCATTGAACTCAATAAATAGTGAAGAATAATTTTGAACTTGTAATTATCATGTGTCACCTCCTGAGTGTGTGTTGGGACTTCAGGTATGTGGTACGTGCCACCAAACTTCTCCAGTGCTGTGCGTGGAAACCAAGGCTTCATGCCTGTTAGGCAAGTATTCTATTCTTCCAATTGAGCTGTACACCGACTCCCTCATACCCTTTTTGGTTTTTGTTTTTGTTTTTAATCAACAATGAAAATGCCTGGGCCTTTATGCTGTAGTGTTTCAGGACCATGTCCAAACAGTGGAGGATCAACATAGCCCCAGCCACGGGAACATTGCAAGAGTGCACCAGGCTAAAGGCCATGGTTAGCATCTAAGTCTGTCAGATCATCAAGTGTGTAGCCCCTCTGCCTTCTACATTTACTGTGTGGCAAACCTAAAACAGACAGGACTCACAGCCAGCTTCTGCAAAGATCCTGCAAAAATGCAGTGATTCTCACCACCCAGTCGTCCCTGTATGGGCCTCCGTAGCCAACTGGATATTGTGGAGGTGGCTGTGAATTTTGAAGTCAGGTCATAAATGACACTGGTGCTTATACCTTGCAGTCTTAGGTCATTTGCTCTGGGGGAAACTAATACGGCCCCGTGCTGTGGTCTACGAGCGTCTGACTACTCCAACCTACAGCCAGCTTGTTAGCGATTTGCCAATCTGGAAAAAAGCAGATTCGCCAGATCCAGGCAAACCTTCGGATAGCACAGAGGCCACATTTCAACAATGGTCTCATGAGATACACTGATTCAAAAGTAACCAACTTTATCTCCTCCCCTCGTAGATATCCCAAACAATATAGTTCTGCCAAATTCGTTATCTAAAGAAACCCTGTTGTACATTTTGTGTTCATTTATCACATAGTAATAAATAGCTGACAAATGGTCACGTAGGGCCGGCTAGAGGCTCAGAGGGCACATGCATTTGGTACCAAGCCTGAAGGCCTGTGTTTGAGCCCTAAGAATCACGTGGTATAAGGAGAATAGAGAATCACAAATTGTTTCTGACCTCGAACACATACCAAGACTTGGAGTGAGGCACATTGACCTTAACACACACACCAAGGCACAGGGTGGCAGGGGTCCAGGACACATACATCTCAGTGTAGCATGAGGGAGGGGCACACAGAAATAAATAATGCACATCCCTAAATCTAAACTGTATTATGTAATTTTTGAGGCCAATTAGCCCCTATAAACCTTCACTCACAAGCTAACACCATTTGCTTGATTAAACTTCTGCCTGGAGCTTGGGTGCCAGCCCATGCTTGTGATTCCAGCGCTTAGAGAGTGGCAGCCAGAAGACTGTGGGTTTAAAGCCAGCCAGCGTGGGCAGCATAGCAAGACCCTCTTTTTTAAAAAAAATTCAAAACTATGACTTCATCCCCAAATCCCCAAAGTCTGTCTTTCTTGTTTGGTTGATTTGGTTTGAGTCAGGGTCTGTAGACATAGACCGATTTGGCTTTGAACTTCAGCATAGAACTCTATATAGTGCTGTCTGTTTTCTTAAATAATAAAAAAAATGAATATGTTCTTTATTCACCTTTTCTCTTTCTGTGTGCACAAGTCTCTTGGCACATGTGTGGAGGTCCAAAACCAGCCTTCAGATATGAATTCTCTCCTTCCACTGCATGGGATCTGGAGATGAAACACACACCAACAGGCTCCAGCTCCACCCCTCTGACCTTCTCATCCTTGCTATTATAATTTCCCATAATTCCACAGAGACACAAAATTATACTGAACCCAGTGGTATCTGAGAAACCTAATTTTGACTCTTCTACTGGCCCATCTCATTACAAGGACTCCCACTTGACCATATTAAGGCTCTGCATTTTATTTTATTCTATTTTACTCTACTTTATTTCATGCATTTTGGTGTTCTGCCTGTGTGTGTGTGTGTGTGTGTGTGTGTGTGTGTGTGTGTGTACCGCTTGTGTGCCAGGTGCCCACAGTGGCCAGAGGGGGGGGTCATAGAATCCCTTGGTAATTGAGTTACAGATGGCTGTGAGCCTCCACATGGGTGCTGGGTACCAAATCTGGGTCCTCTGGAAGAGCACTTAAGGGCTTTTAACTGCTGAGCCATCCCTTCAGCTCCAAGATTTTATATTCGAGTGGGAGACACCTTTGCCAGAAATCTACTGCTAACATGTCCATAAAGTCCAGCCTCTGTCACTGCCTTCTACATGGTAAAAGAGAGCTTTGGATCCCCTTGGACTGGAACCAGACCTTTCCAGTAATCTACAGTACTGAGAATTGACACTATCATCTATTATTAGGTTGCCTATGCCAAAAAAGTAAGAGACATTCTTTTTCAAAAAGTTTTTTATTACATTTAGTCTATTTACTTTGTGTGTGACTGCCGCACACCACAGCACTTGAGTAGAGGCCAGAGAACATCTTTAGGAGTCAGTGCTCTCCTTCTATTATGTGGGTCCCAGAAGTCAAACTTGGGTCAGTCAGACTTGGTGGCAAATGCCTTTACCTGCAGAGCCATCAGACTAGCTCTCCCCACCCCCACCCTCATCCCCTTTTTTCTTTTTTAAAATAGAGGTTCTTATTAAGCCCAGATACAATTTTGTAACTGAGAATGTCCTTGAACTTCTGATCTTGCATCTATTCAAGTTCTGAAATTACAGGTATGTACTACCACACCCAGAGTATGTGGCAGGGCTAGGGTTGAACCCAGAGTTCTGTGCACCTGAGGCAAGCCCTCTGTCACTGAGCCCCAGCCCATGAATGGTCTCAGTCCTTCTGTACCACCATTAATGCCTTAGATGCTCTCTCCAGAGCACATCCTGAATCTAATACTGTCCCTTCATCCCTCTCCCATGGCCTTAGATCATCCCTCCAGGTCTATATGGCCTTCTTACTGACGTACTGAATAAAATGGTTGCAAAAAGTCACATAAAGTCTTTGGGTGACACGGTTCACTTCTTTTAGGTAGCTATCTACAATGCAATCACCAGATTCATTGGCAAATACCTAATTTTATAAGAAATCGCCAAAAGATTTTCAAAAATAATTGTCATTTTGTTTTGTTTTTTGTTTGTTTGTTTGTTTGTTTTCCTTTGGTTTTGAGTCCAGGTTACTCTGTGTAACAGGATACCCTGGCTATCCTGGAACTCATTTTGTAGGCTGGTCTTAGAGTTCAAAGAGATCCGCCTACCTCTGCCGCCTGAGTTCTGGGACTAAAGGCATGAGCCATGTCATGGTTTGAATATGCTTGGCTCAGGGAGTGGCACTATTTGGAGGTGTGGCCTTGTTGAAATAGGTGTGTCACTGTGGGTGTGGGCTTTAAGACCCTTGTGCTAGCTGCCTGGAAGCCAGTCTTTCACTAGCAGCCTTCAGATGAAGATGTAGAACTCTCAGCTCCTCCTGCACCATGCCTGTCTAGATGCTTCCATGTTCTTGCCTTGATGATAATGGACTGAACCTCTGAACCTGTAAGCCAGCCCCAATTATATGTTGTCCTTTATAAGACTTGCCTTGGTCACGGTGTCTGTTCACAGCAGTAAAACCCTAACTAAGACAAGCCACCACACCCTGCCCCAATTATCATTTCTTATTGTGTCCTCTCCAGCAATTCACGAGAACTCCAACAGTTTCCTATCTTTTCTAGCTCTTGGTACTGTTTTTTGTCTGTTTTATTCCATTCTCTCTCTGTGTGTGTGTGTGTGTGTGTGTGTGTGTGTGTGTGTGTGTGTGTGTGCACAACAGAGAACAACTTTGCACCCTCCTTCTACTGGGTAGGTTCCAAGGACAGCAGTCAGGCTGTTAGGTGTGCCAGGAAACACCCAGTGATCCATCTTGGTGGCCCTTCTAAAATATTTAAAGTCATTTCAATATACTAGGATTTTGTTTGGTTTGCTTTAGTTTGGTGTTTGGTTTTGGTTGAAGAATGTATTGAAATATTCTGATCCTAAGCATCTAACTTGGAGTTCAAACGGCTATTTATAGTGATGAATTAAGATGCAAAATATTTGTTCCCCCTCAAACCCTCTAGTTATTTATCCCCTGTGATAATTGTAGCTACTTATCAACTTGACGGAATCTAGAATCACCTGGGAGATGGGTTTCTCTGAGTAACGAAACCCTGTGGGAGAGGGTCTCAATTAAAGTAACTGAAGTGGCACCAGTCCTTGCCGAGGCATCCTGAGTTACATAAATGGAGAAACAGAGCTGAGCAAGAGCAGGCATTTATCACTCTCTCTGCTTCCTGTGTGGGGATGCAGTGTGATCACCCAGCTCACACACACACCCTCCCCCTGCCTGCTACCATGTCTTCTCCACCACGATGAATTGTATTCCCCTGGAACCTTACACTCTTTAGTTGATTTTGACAGTGTTTTATTCCAGCAACAGCAAAAAACTGGAACATATCCTTTCAGTCACTACCCCACCCCCATGACTAGAGGCAGCCACTTCTGGGATACCTGCATTTCTGGTCTTCTTTTTCTGTCCCCTTTTCTTTTGCCTCCCTCCTTCTCTTGCTTCCTCTCCCTCTCTCACTCATTTCTTTGTTTGTTGTTGTTGTTGTTGTCATGTAGCAGGCTGCAAGTTCTAGAATTATAGTTGTGAGCCACCAAGCCCCAAGGCCTGCCAGCTTCCCCTGTTCTCAACATAATAGTTTTGGGATCCATCCATGTTATTGCATATGTCACGAATTCTTGGCTTGTGCTGTGGAGTAATATTTTATTGCATGGGCATGATGTGCTTGTTTATTTGCCCTTTTTTGGGGTTGGTTTTCATTTCACTCTTGCCTTTTGAGACAAGGTCTCAATATGTAGCTTTGGCTGGCTTAACACTCACTCTGTAGACCAAGCTGGCCTCACATCTGTGGCAATTCTCACGTGTCAGCTTCCCAAGGGCTGAGATCACAGGCATGCACAACCAGGCACAGTGAGTTATTCACCTTTGTTACTCGGCTGTTACTAAACTTTCATTCCTTTCTTTCATCAGAGAGAAATGAAGTTATCTGTGGTATGTATGTTCCAATCCCAAAGAGCTGAGTTCAATCACCAGCTCTCACATAGTGGAAGGAGAGAATCAACTCCTACAAGTTGTTCTCTGACCTCATACCGTGTCTTGTGTGTGAGTGTGTGTGTGTCTGTCTGTCTGTCTGTGTCAATTGGTAAGCACACACAAACACACAAAATGAATGTAAAAACAATCTTTTTTTTTTTTTTTAAAAAAAAGAGAAACAAAGAAACAATAGCTTGCTTCTCCTCTGCCTTTTGGTTTTCATTTTCTTTTTCTTATCTTTTCATATAGTTTTGAACCATATGGGGTTTGAACCATATGGGTTTTGAACCCAGGCCTCCAGGTTGCCAGCAAGGATACTACCACTGAGCAACGTTCCTCATCTGCGTCTTACCATCTGATCTACACAGGGCAGCCAGAAGGATCTTTTAAGTGAATTACTCAAGTCTCATCTCTCTTCTGCTTAATAACAAACAGTTCATGGCTTCTCTTCCCACCCTAAAGGAAGAAGTCCAAGCTGCCTACTAGGGTGAGTAAAATCTAGGCCTCAGTAAGTCTCAACCTGGCTGCACAGGGGACTCCTTAGGGAACCTTTGATCAAGTGAGTTGGACTCTCTGGATGAGGTCTATGGGTCTTATGCCACTCCCCAGGAGATGCTCACAGGCTATAGCATGTGACCTGGCCCCTGGCTCTCCTGCTTTATCTTCATACCACAGCCCCTCCTCCCAGTCCTCTGAACACAGCGACTCTATCCCACATCAGGGCTCACACTCATATTTCTTCTCTTTGCAATGTTCTTTAGATCTTAGTGTGACTGGCTCTTTCTTGTGATTCAGGCTCAGCTGCCATCCGTTCAGAGGGGCTTTATTTTTTTTGCCCACCTGGTCAAAAAGAGCCATCCAGTTCCACAGTAGCTTCTCACTTGTTCAATCACTCCATGCCACACTTGCTTCTACTGTTGCTTTGTTCGGTTTTTTTCCCCCCTGGGTGTTTCTCTCCAGTGAGAGCACGGAATTTGTCGGCTTGCTCACCAGGCCATCTCTAGCATTCACAACCATGCCTGCCACACAGCAAGGCCTTAATCAATGTTTGCTGGCAGATGTGTGTGTGTTTGGATGTGATGTGTGTTCCCCGGCAGGAAAGCAACAGTCCAGCAAGGTTTTTCTAACTGTCTTTCCCTGATGTTCATGTAAGACAGTTAATTTTCTGGAAAAGGGAGACTCTAGCTTTAGGGCACGAAACCCAAGTGATAGAGTTCATTAGGTCTTAAAAGGAGGGACATTGCTTTAGTTCTCAAATTAATGGGGATTTTGTCGTTGCTGTTTGATTGTTTGTTTTGTTTTGACAGATATGGTTCCCTGTAGCCCAGGCTGGCCTTGAACTTGCTATTAGCTGAAAAAGATCTTGCTTTTCTGATTCTCCTGCCTCCACTTCTTGAATACTAGGATTACCAGGGTATGCCACCATGCCTGCTTGATTGGTGCCAGGGATAAAACCCAGAACACTGCACACGCCCAAGCACTGCACACTGAGCAAAATCCCAACTCCTGGTCTCTAATATCTTATCTTTGGTTGAAGAGTGATGCTGTGAGCACTGCAGATAGTTGCTGAGTATATTTTTTAACAATTAATAGTGATGACCGGCTTCTAGGAGACAGAAAGAGTGGGAACCCCAGTGCTCCGTTCTGTTCTGTCTGTACTTTCTCTTTACAAGCAATCAATGTGTTAAAACAGCATTTTGAAGGAATTTAAAAAGAAGGAAAGAGAAGAATGAGACAGAGAGGAAGACAGAAAGGAAATAGAATTAGAAGCACTCTCTAAGTACCAGATACTCGGTGTGTATTGTAGTAGGCGTGTCAGATTCACTTGCTCATCTTGACTTTACAGGAAATATGTATAATTATTTTATTTATATTGCCTGAAATGGACTTAGAGAAAGCTTGCTTTTCTTCTAAATGTTCCTATCACTTAGCTGCTATAATTTTTTTTTATAAAGTGGACAAAACACACAAGGCCTCCTCACCAACATATAGATGGCATTACCAACAGAAAGGCCATCTAATGAAAGAAAGAACTGACCAAAAATCCGGATTGATCTGGCCAGGCCAGTCCACTGGCTTAAAGCCAATGGAAAGACCCAGCATACTAGGGGAAAGAAAATCCTGCAGTCAGCTGCAAACGTTGACAAGAAGAAACTGGTCTGGCTGGAATGTGTGTAAATATAGTCTTGTGGGTTTAGGCGATTTCTTGGCCACTTTGAGACAACAGTGGCTGAAAGTGCTACAGTGACAACTTTGCCGTGACCCTCTTTTATGGTGGCCCTTAAGGTATTAGTCTTTTCCCATATTTGCGCTCAGTGTTGTTGTAAATATTCTCCTTTGCCTTCATTTCTATTCCATCTGGTTATCTCTCATCTCCGGAGCAGATTGTTGCTAACACTAAAACTAATAAGTTAACAGCCTTAATTTATTAAGTGTCCGTGCTAGCTAAAATATTTACAGTGTCTCATCTGCCCTCATAATAACACTAATGAAATAGACATCATTGATTCCCCCGCTTGGTAGATGAGAAAGCTAAGGTTTAGAAACATCCTCAGTAGAGTCAGGCCATTGTCCCAGTCACTCTTCTACACTACTCTATGGTCTTCGGAGCTTCTTCTGCCTCCCCTTGGTGTGCGTCAGCATCCCGTGCTAAGGTGTCACTAGAAAACCTGGGGCAGCTTCAACTGGCATCTTCTGTGCTGTGAAGCCTACAGCTGCTATTGACAGCTGCTTGTTCCTTAGCATCAGCCTCCCTGCTTTCTTCCTTGCTGGAAGCAGCCTTTCTAAGCTTCAGTGCAGGCTGGACACTGGCCCAAGTCTGGCTCCCTGGATCCAAACAGGATGCTCCTCGTCTTCCATGAATAGCTTAAGCGCTGGGAGAAAGTCAGCTGAGGATTGCTGAAGAGGGATCATTTGGCTTCTTCCTTTTCTTTTTCTTTTTCTTTTTTTTCCTGACACAGGGTTTCAAGTATCTCAGGCTGGTCTCCAGCTGGCTTTGTAGCCGAGATGACTTTGGACTTCTGATCCTCCTGCCTCCATTTCCCAAGTGCTGAGATTACAGGCATGTACCACCACACATGGTTTCCTGGTACTAGGGACAAGACCTAGGACTTCATGCATGCTAGGTGAGCACTCTCTCAATGGAGCTACAGCCCAGTCTCTGTTAAACAGAAGGATTAATTAAATGCTAACCTCTCTTTTGTCACATCCGTCTATGTGTGAAGTTAGAAAAGATGACTCTCTTGAAGCCTTTAATAATTTTCAAGGGTCTGAGGGTTCCTGAAACCAAACTGTTTAAGAACTATTCCATACCTCATACTAGCCTCTTCCAACACCACGAGTGTTAAGACAGTTTTCTAAAAGGGTTTTTTCTATGGCTTGTGTTGTTACTGGAAACTCTGGGGAGTCACCTTGGCGGTTGCTGAGTGATACTGGAGAAATGAGGATCGTAGTCTCTGGAATAAAAGATTCTAAACAGGATGCAGACAGAAGCTTGAGGATGATCCTATTAGAGTTTAAAGGAAAACTCTAAGGGCAGGCAAGATGTGAATGACTCTCAAAAGCTTCTGGGAGGAGGAAAACGGAGAAGAGAATTGGGGAGGGAAAGCCACACATTTGAGGGAAGCTAGCAAGGAGGTCAGCCACGTGCTGGGGAGAGGAATATTGGAGAAAGAGTAAGAAAGCCAGAGTGTTGGCTCAGTTAAAACAGAGAGGGAAAGAAAAGGAAAAGTTAAGCTTTTGAAAGTACATTAGAAAAATGGTCCTGCCATCCTGAGGGGTGGTCCTGCCTTCCTGAGAGATGGTCTTGCAATCGATCCTAAGGGGTGTCCTTCCTATCCTGGTGGTGGCCTTGTCATTCTCAGGGTGTTTCTGATATCCTGGGGTGGTCCTGCTGTCCTGGGGGTGGTTCTGCCTTCCTGGGGGTGGTCCTGCCTTCCTGAGGAGTAGCCTTGCCCTCCTGAGGGGTGTCGTTGCCATCCTGGTGGTGGCCTTGCCATTCTGGGGGTGGTTCTGCCTTCCTGGGGATGGTTCTACCTTCCTTGGGGTAGTCCTGCTGTCCTGGGGTGGTTCTGCGTTTCTTGGGGTGGTCATTGGTCTCTGCCAAGACCAGAGATTTTATCTTTTGGGCTGACCTTTATCCCTTCTTCTTCACAATCTAACCCAAGTGGCGCAGAAAGCTGCCTCTGACCCCAGTCGAATTTACCTTGGCCTTCCATAGCCCAACTTATCACAGCAGTTATCTGAAAGTACAGTGTCTACTTGTCCACACTGGACAATGAGCTCTTTGAGGACTGGGGTGGCATCCTTTTGCCTTTGTCTTGCTTGAGCCAGCATTGTAAATGGCTACAGCATTTGGAGCTTCTGCCTGCTGAGAATGTGTTTCCTGGAGATACTGATCAGTTAGCTACTCTGAGCTAATATGCTGCTGGGATGGGCCCCATGTTTGGAGGCGCTTGTTTCTGCCTGGACAGACCCTGAAAAAGGACTTACCACCTTGTCACCACAGCAGAAGGTTACATGAACCTTTCTTCTGCTTTCCGGAGTCCCAGCCCCTTCTAAGGGAAGCCAACATCAGCTACATATGCTTTGCTCTTTGTGTTTTCTTTCTTTCTTTTTTTTTTTTTTTGCTTGTTTTTGGAGCAGGGTCTCTCTACATAGCTCCTTGGAGCAGTGCACTATGGAGTCCATAGTGGAACTCACTATGTAGATAAATGACAGAGATCTACCTGCTTCTGCATTCGACACTACACTAAGCAGATGCCGTGCGTTTTTGTGCCCTTTCTTTCATTTTGGATAAAGACAATAGGTAAAAAGATGTAGCTGTATTTTGGGTATCCATGGCGTTTAGAAATGACCAATAATATTGTGCCTTGTACTGCCTTTGACACAGTCCCTAGTCTGTGTGTGTCTCAGACATCTTCAGATAGAGGGATGATAAATACTGATTGTGACGGTTTAGACTCCCATAGGCTACACACTTCAAGAGAGGCATAACAGGGGAGGAATTGCACCTGGGGTTTGGGTTGCACCATCACTGGACTGAGGCAGAAAGAGTTGAGCGGCATTCATCTCTTTCTGATTCCCGACTGTGGATGCAATGTGACCTGCCGCATGCTCTTACTATGCTATTTTCCCTACCATGATGCACTGTGTTAAGGAAACTTCCTTGAGCTGTTTTTGTCAGAACGACAAGAAGAGCAATAGAGAAGAAGAAGGCCATGAGCAGTAAGAGGAACATCCATATGCAAAATTTACCCCCAATGTCTCAACCATCACTGCATTACCTCAAAAAGACAAGAAAATGTTGGTCGGGAAAGATAGTCCTCAGCCACTAATGGCTAGGCTCATAACCAAGAAGAGGTAACTACCCTCTACCTCTCACAGCTATTTACCAACTGACTGTCCCCATGGATTTCCCTGCTCTAGATTTTCCTGCAAATTGACTCATGGTCACACACTGTTCCGTACAGTCCAGAGAGCAATGGATGATAGCCGTGCATTCAGTTTTTATGAGTGGGCTCATTAAGAATAGCAAGCAAAAGTATAAGAATAAATAGCCATGGATAGATAGCATCATCAAGTCAGAAGCTTGCAATCATTCAGCAGGAACAGCCTGGGGAAGCCCGGAAACTGGCGTGCTAGACTGGGCCGATCAGCATATCCTCTCCTATAACCTGCCGAGCTGGGGAACTCTTGGGCATGTTTACAGTGTCAGGTATACATTCCCTCCTGTGGAACACTCCTTAAATCTAATCAGACAGCAGTTGATAAAACTCCTTAACTCTCCTGCTACTATTGTTCAGTGGGCACATCTTGTCTGGGAGGTTGCAATTAACATGTGTCGTGTCTTCAGACACAAATCTTACCATGTAGTTCTCGTGGGTGACCTGATTTGAATGAAAGTGTCCCTCATAGCTTCCTGGATTTGAAAACTTGGTCCCAAGTTAGTGGTGCTGTTTGGGGAGATTTAGGAAGTGTGGCCTTGTTGGAGGAAGTACTCAACTTGAGGCATGCTTTCAGAATTTCAAAACTCATGGAAATTCTAGGGTTTTTTCTTTCCTACGCTTCATACTTGGGTCTTCATACTTGTTCCAGCCACCTGCTCGCTGCCATAGCTCCCATCATGATGGGATTGAGACCTTATCGCTCTGGAACCATAAGCCCAAATAAACCCTTTCTGCTTTTTAAAGTTTCTTTGGTCATGTTTTTTGTTTGTTTGTTTTTTGTTGTGTTTTTTTTGTTTGTTTTAACCATAGGAATATAAAAGTAACTAATATAGCAACCAAAAGCAACATCTCTAACCTGTATTGTTTTGGGAGCCTCTGGAGCTGTCCTGACTAATAACTCATAGAGCAGAATCCTACCCTTGTCACTGAGATTTTTTATTTAATAATCTGTGTTGTCCAGGGAAGCACTATGTGCCTGTGTATTTAAAAAAAAGTGTGTGTGTGTGTGTGTGAGTGTGTGTGTGTGTGTGTGTGTGTGTGTGTCTGTGTGTGTGTGTGTGTGTGTACATGTGTGCACGGATGCCAGCTGATCTTCTGGAGATGTAACTGCCCAGCACACATGCTGGGAAACAAACTGGGAGCCAACCCTGCAAGAGCAGCAAGTGCTCTTAACTGCTGAGCCATCTGTGCAGGCCCAAAATTCTTTTTTATTTAAAAAAAAATTACATGCATATTTAAAAATTTGTAAATCACATTTGGCTTTGGGGAAGGTATGTTCATGTGGAGGTCAGAGGACAGTTTTGCAAAGTTAGTTCTCTCTTCACATCTTTGTAGTGCGCTTTAGGGATCCAACTCAGCTCAGCAGACTTTCTTGGTAATTGATTGCTTCATCTTTTTTGAACCTCCTCACTGGCCCTGTTGATTTTATTTCATAAGTGTGCACACATATGCATGAAGGCAAGCACACGTACTCCTATATATGTATGGGTGTGGAGACCAGAAGTCACTCGACACATTTTACTCATTGTTTTGCTAATTTATTTTTGAAGCAAGAATCCCAGGAATTCCTCTGCCTTGCTAGTCCAGAACTGGGATTGCAGATGTATGTCACAATGCCTGGCTTTAAAAACACCTTGAGTTCCTCAGAGATGGAGTTACAGGCAATTGGGAAGCCATTTCTTTTGACTGCAGGGATCTGAAATGGGGTTCTTTAAAAGAGCAACAACTCTCTTAATGTGGAGGCTAGAAACTGGAACTCAGGTTCTTTTGTCTTGCAGCCAACTGAGCGTCTGCCCAGCCCCATAGAAGGTGTTTCAAGAAGTCTTAGAAAGCTTTATCTCTTCATGTATTCACATGGGCAGTCTCTGGGGATTGCCCTTTTGAGCCAAAGTTGTGTTAGCACCAAGACAGCTCAAATAGTACATTTCCTAATTAGATGCCCATACTGAGGAAATACCGTACTGGCACTTTGGACACACCAGGAACTTTATCTGAACCTTTGCTCTTAAGCCCAAGTACTTCTTGGGTACTCTGAGGATAGCCATCATCTCCTTGTGAAAGAACATTGGAATGGTTTATTTTCTTGTGAGGGGACGTGCATGCCTCATGGCTAGTAGTTTTGGAATTCTGCTAAAATGTGCTTCAAATATGTAGATCAAAGTATAATTCTGATCAAAATAGTTTTATTTATATGATCAAAATTCACCACTGAAACTTTTTAAAAAAAAAAAAAACAGTGCACATTATTTTCTTAGCATCTGCTTTCATTTTATTTTATACAAATGAATTTAAATTGAATTTCTAAAAATTCTTCGACACGGGCCATGGATTTAGATCACTTGGTAGAGTGCTTGCTTAGCGTGCACAGGACTTGGGTTTGGTCCTCAGCACTGCACACTCCAGGCACTGTGATCAATGATATGCGGAATCTTAAGACTCCTGAGGTAGAGGTAAGAGGACCAGAAGTTCAAGGTCACCTGCAGCTACCTAGTGAGTCCCCATCTCAAAGTAGAAATAAATAAACACACAAATAAATCTTTTTCTGGGGGGGTTCAGGACAGAGTTTCTCTGTATAGCCCTGGCTGTCCTGGAACTCACTGTGTAGACCAGGCTGGCCTCGAACTCAGAAATCCACCTGCCTCTGCCTCCCAAGTGCTGGGATTAAAGGCGTGCGCCACCACCACCCGGCCCACAAATAAATCTTTAACACATAAAATATTGTTACTGCATTTACCAGACACCGCCTGACATGGTCAGTAATATTTGTCATCTGCATCTCTTTCTCCACTAGATTTACTTTGCCTGAAAGTGATCACCATTTCTTAAATGAATTTGTTTGCGCCATTATTTTTTGATGTCTTTGTTTTGTTTTGTTTTGTTTTGTTTTGTTTTGTTTTGTTTTGTTTTTGAGACAAGGTTTCCCTGTGTAGCCCTGACTGTCCTGGAACTCACTCTGTAGACCAGGCTGACCTCAAACTCAGAAATCGGCCTGCCTCTGCCTCCCAAGTGCTGGGATTAAAGGCGTGCGCCACCACTGCCCGGCTTTTTGATGTCTTTTTAATGGAAGATATCCATTAAACATGTGTATTCATTGATATCCATTAAACATGTGTATTCATTGTTAGATCTACCAGTAACTTGGACACCCACTTCCCAGGTCAGGAACTAGAGTCCTCCTACTGAGGCAGTTAAAGAGACACACAACAGACAGCAAATCTCCAGAAACAAATCACACCTAGTATGAGACATAGACCATGACATACAGAATCCATAGCCAGTCATTCAACACCCTGGAAACCCTGTAACTTCAGGTCTTTGTGTCTCCTTCCTTGAGCAACTGACTTTTTTTTTTTTTTCATTGTGGCATCTTTATTCTCTGGGAATCTCAGTTTTCATTTGGTTTTGATTTGCTATATGGACCTTCTCATGTATTTTATACCAGTTCATTTTTCATGTCATAATTCCTAATTCCATAGAAGTCATCTGACAGAGTGACTCAGAGCAAATGGTCATGAGTTGGAAGGAAGTAGGGTGTACTGAGGAACCCTATGGGACAGAAGCTGCAGGTGGCCCGGGTTCTCTGCGAAGAAACTGTGGGCAAAGAATGCTACAACTGATACATTGACTGGAGTTTATCTACTTCAGCCTGGAGTGTGGGCATATATGTAAAAGCTGGACATTAGAGACAAGTAGGCAGTAGCTTTGTCCTTGACTAAGAATTGGCAAGTGTGATGCTTAATATTGTCAGCCCGACAGATCTAGAATTACCTGGGAGATAGGCCAGTAGGGGATTATCTCGATTGCTTTGAGGTGGTGTCTTAGCCCTCTATTGCTACAAAGAAACACTGTGACCATGAAAGAAAGCGTTTAATTGAGGCTTACAGATTCAAAGGCTTAGTCCATTTTCATCATGGTGGGGAACATGGCTGCATGGAGGAACTCATGGTGCTGGAGAAGGAGCTGAGAGTTCCTCATCCAAATCCACAGGCAGTAGGGAGTCACTGGAACTGGCTTGGGCTTTCAAAACCTCAAAGCCTAGTGACAGATTGCCTCCAACAAACCCACACCCACTTCAACAGGACAACACCTTGTAATCCCTCTCAAGTAGTGCCACTCCCTGATGACCAAACACTAAAATATGTGAGCCTATGGAGGCCATTCTTACTTCCACAGATGGTGGTGCCATTCTCTAGCTGGGAGCTTGGCCTGTGTAAATGCAGAAAGGATCTGAGCAGCATCAGGTTCATTGCTTTCTGGCTCCTGAGTGTGGGTGTGCTATGAGTGCTGCTTCAAGCTCCCGGTGCTTTGACTTCCCCACTGTGGTGGACCCTTGAGCTGCGAGTCACAATAGACCCTTTCTCCTTTAAGTTACTTCTGCCAGAATGTTTATCACAGCAACAGGAAAATAAATGAAAACAGACAGCCTAGTGTAGTCTTTTTGTGGTTGTTGCTCTCTTTTTTTTTTCTTTTAAAAATATTCTTTGATATTCTGTTTTTGTTTTGTTCTTTCCTTTATGTGCATGCCCTCTGACAACCTGAAGGAGTCAGTTCTCTCCTTCCATCATGTGGATCTTAGGGATTGAGCTCAGCTAATCAATTGCCTTTACTCACTGAGCCATCTCATGGGCCTTGGTGCTCTGTCCTAGGGCCTTCATGTGGTCTTTACATAAAGAATAGATGACAGGGGCCTTCAGTGGTTACAACCTAAACATTTTCCCTATGTTGTTTCTTTTCAGAAACTTACCAACTCCTGTACCAGGTCATCTACTTCCTTCTCTTCTTCATCCCAAGATGAAGAACACTGACCATCGACCATGTTCTAAACATGACTGTAAGTAATGCACATATAATGGTATTATTGGACCAAGTGGTTAGTGTCTCAAGAGCTTGCTGTATGTAGGAAAAGACTTGTAAGCATCTCCACTAAGAAACAAAGAGAAGTTTTACATCACGAATGCAGTAAGCAAAACACATAGAGATAACTAGTAATTGTAACCAGCCAAGGAGGGAAAGGCTGCCTTACGGAGACAGCTTGGGAAGATGCTACCATGGAGTTTGTAGGAAGTGAAGTTGGGAGATAATAAAAATGGGACCGTGTATGACCTCACAAAAAGGCCATTGAAGATTTGTTTACAGGAACTCAGAGTTTTGTTTTGATTTTTTAATCTTTCTTTGGTGGCATAAGGTGGATCATGGATAATTTCTACTGAAGAGGTTCTTGTATGGGCGATGAGACATAGCTCAGTTGGTAGAGTGTTTGCCTGGCATGCTTGAGACCATGGGTTTGACCTAGCACCTTGGAAATGAATGTGGTGGCACATGTCTGTAATCATATCACTTTGGAGGTAGAGGCAGGAGGATCAAAATTTGAAAGTCCACCTCAGCTACATATGCAATTGAATACCAGTCTGGGAAATGTGAAACTCTACCTGAAAAAGAGAAAAGAAAAAGATATTACAATCATAACTGTGAGTTAGAGTGTGTTAGCACCACGGGGGTGGGGGTAGAGAAAGTGTAAGAATTAAAATACAATGAAGAGAAGATTAATGGCCTGGGAGAGGAGAGTAAATGAAGACAAGAGTCAGCCTGACTTAAGACTTCAAGTTTGAACAGCTGAGTGGGGCATAGGGTCCTGTCTCTTCATCTTTATAATCTTCCATAGCAGAGCCACTGCCTAGACTTAAGAATTCATCTTGTGATGGGCTGAAGAGATGGCTCAGCCGTTAAAGGCTAGGCTCACAATCAAAAATATAAGAATTCATCTTACACATCAGAAAAAGTATCAAATAGAGAAGAGAATCAGTCTAAGTACTGGATTTTCTTTGTTTTTTAAAAATCATTTTATTACATTCATTTATTTAGTGTGTACATACGTGTGTGTGTGTGTGTGTGTGTGTGTGTGTATACATATGTGTGCATGCATGTGTATGTGTGTCAGGAATAGACTGAAGGAGTTGGTTCTCTTTTCCTACCATGTTGACCCCATTGATCACACTTAGGTCACCAGGCATGGCAGAGAGGTGTTTTTCTACTGGGTCATCTGTTACCCAATATTGACTTTTCCCCCTTCAAGATAGAGTTTTTCTGTGTCACTCTGGCTGTCCTGGAACTTGTTCTATAGACCAACCTAGCCTTGATCTCAGAGATTTTGCGTGTCTTTGATTCCCAGTGCTGGGATTAAAGACATGAGCCACCACTGCTCACCTAGAATTTTCTTAACTTTTATTTGAACAATACTTTAAAACATATTTTTAAGGGTTATTTGAACATAAAGCACATGTTTGGCAAATTCCAGCCAGTTTGCCAATTCTCTATCTCTGTGAAAAAAAAAGGGAGGGTGGGATTTATTTATTTATTTATTTTTTGATTTTTTTTTTTGAGCTTTTTTTTTTTTTTTTTGGTTTTGTTGTTTGTTGCTTTTGTTTTATTCCTGTCTGCAATGATAGCTGTATGTGCTTCCCGACACTGGAGTGACCAGGGCTGACAGGTATTCTGACTTATGGTTCTGGCTCTCCCTTCTGAGAGATGTAGTGGGAAGCCCTGCACAGTGAGCCCATTGAGTAGGACACACCCAGGCCTCTTCTTTTCTCCAGGATGTGTGCAAGATGAGACCCAGCACCAGTCTCCTGATGTTGGAGATTTGATCTGAAGCATTCAAATAGGAAATGAATGCTCAGAGGAAGCTTCAAATTTCTTTCTACTTGAAGAAGCTGAATTGCAGAAGCTATCTTTGTCCTGTTAACCACTAGGTCCACAATGAAACCAGCCAACTTCAGAGAGTGAGTTAAAAGAGGTGACTAATGGCTGTTTCCTTATCTCAGTCCCTCTGAGCCTGAGCTCCCCAGACACTTGGAGTTGCCCTAGTCACTTCAATAGCTCCTCCAGTGTTCCCTGACCTATGAGCTCTGTTCAAAGGGGCGTGGCTTGGGCTCTGGTCTGCGGACTTCCTGAAACACCTTCAGTAACCAGCCCAGGGTAGGAGACTTGTAAGTGGATTGGCTCTCCACAAATGTCAGACTTGATGGCAGTAGTTTAGGCAGGACCTGGACTCCCTGGGAGATCTTGATTATTTCAGTTTAAAATGACCACGATTATACAGAGATCCTTTCCAAAGCTAGTTCTTTTATGTCAGACCCGATCTCCTTTCATTGAGTCGGACGAGTACTTACCTGAGAACTAAGCTTTTACCACTATTGTTTCAATGTTCAACTTTGCTGATCAAACGCCTAAGACTTTGTTTTGATTTTACTTTGTACCTATTTTACCTTGTCTTTCAGAGACTCTTGGGTTGCTTGACCCCTGACTATAACCAAGTGTTATTCTCTCCACAGTGTTCCCTCAGAGCTTGTTCTGACAGCTCTCACCTTCCAGTGCTGTCCACTAACTGTTCCACACGAGGGGCTCTCTGCTTCCTTGCAACTGTGCTGCGCTATTCCACCAGGCCTTTTGCTCCTATTCAGTCAGGTGCTTTGGAGGTAATGAAGTCTTTCGGGAAAAATAAACAAAGGAAATGCACCCAGTTGATGTCAATGGACTTGTTTAACTATTTAAGGCCACATCTCCAAGTGTAAGTGTGCTGCGGTGTGTTTTGTAAAGTAGCGCTTATAATCCATTGAGCTTTCCGAACAGCCCTCTTGCCTATTAAGCCTGCATTGAGAAGTGGGTTTAATTTGCCAGAGTAGTTTTTTGTGATAATTACAGGACTTGCAGATTAGCTTGAGTGACTTGGCAAAGTACTGTAGCTAATAAAAAATGCACAGGAAAAAAATTGTAACATTCAATTGCTTCAAGTTTCTTCAGGAGAGAAACATTAAACAAACCTGATAGGCCAGTCCCCAGTCTGTGAAGCACATTAATACATACTTAGGGAAAGACACCTTGCAAGTGACTCATGGCCCAATCGTCCCAGAATTAAAGGCATAGTTCTACTCAAAGACTTGGAGCTTGAATCACAAGAACAGATAAATGTCATTGACTAGAAAGTATATAGTGCATTTTAAAAATTAGATTATTTTGCCAGTTAGACTATATAGCTGTTTGTTTGTGAAAGTTGAATATAAAACACTGTAGTTAGACACTGAATTCTGGGGCATGTTGCCATAACTTTAAAGAACTTCTATTTATTTTATTTATAATTTATTTATTTATTTAGGATTTCATATAGCCCAGACTGGCCTCAAGTTTC
The DNA here is from genome assembly GCA_030674055.1 of Rhabdomys pumilio. Classification (NCBI taxonomy): domain Eukaryota; kingdom Metazoa; phylum Chordata; class Mammalia; order Rodentia; family Muridae; genus Rhabdomys; species Rhabdomys pumilio. Next base: position 104,123,305 of record JANHMN010000001.1, read on the forward strand.
TTACTTATTGTGGCCAGCCTTGAACTTAGCTCCTCCTTGAACTGATCATGATCCAATCGATGTCACTGCAGTTGAGCGGAACCACACCCAACTAGAACATCTCTTAAGTATCTACTGAGAGTCAGGACCCAGGTAAGACGGAACCTCACAGCGTCTCTCTACGTTTTTGTCCAAAGATCCCATAACTTGAGAATCACTGTCGTAACTTCAGACTGATTAAAACATCTTTCTAATTGCTTGTGGCTGAGCTCTATGAGAAATCAGTCCTCTGCTCTAACATTTAGATGCCGCTGGAACCAGTGCACACCGCCACCTTGGAGTTCTCTTCAAATTCAGTGTTACACGCTGCCATTGCATTACCTAATCAAAGCGCTAATCCAGCTTGCCTTGTGCTTCTGCAAACCCAACTGTTCTCAGCACCCACTTGGGACAGCTCACAACTGTCCACAGAACTTCAGCTAGGACAGTAGTTCTCAACCTTCCGGGGGCTGCAACCCTTTAACATAGTTCCTGGTGTTGTGCTGACTCACAACCTTGTAATTTGGCTTCTTTTAGGAATTGCATTGTAAATTATCTGTGCTTTCTGATGGTCTTAGGCAACTCCTGTGAAAACGTCTTTCAACCCCAAAGGGGTTGTGGCACACAGGTTGAGAACCAGTGATCTAGTGTTGTCAGATTTCTTCTTCTGGCCTTCGTGAGCACCTTCATGTCACATACACAGAAAATACCCATACATAAAAATGCATCTTTTTTTGCAGGTGTTTTTTTCTCCAGTCTAGGATATCATGAGTTGATTTGAGCTGCCACAGTCTCCTTAGCTCTTCCTGGCTATGACCATCAGAATCTTCCTGCATTCAGAAATGCTGACAAGTATTTTCTTTTTCCCTTTTTCCATTAGTTTATTTACTTGGAGGGTGAGCACAGCACAGTGTGTGAGAGACAGTCAGGGTACAGCTTGCAGGAGTCGGTTCTCTCTCACTGTGTAGGTCCCAGGGATTGAGCTCAGGACAGCAGAAGCATCTACCCACTGAAGTAGACATTGGTACTTTGAGAAACACTGGCTCAGACACAGCTCCGGGAGTGGGAAAGCACAGTCTTAACTGTGGGAAGACTGGAGCTGGTTCGGGGGTCCCCGGAGCTGGTTCAGGCATCTAGGGCCTGCAAGGATGCCATGGAGTTCTCAGACTCTTGGACATCCAGGCACCCGTTGTCCCAGATATGAACCATTTCTGCCGTGTACCTCTCACTTCGGTACCTAGCTCTCACTTGTGTATAGAAAAATGAGGTAATGCTATTTCTCGGCTCCAGGTACAGTATCATCATTAGTCTGTGCCAGCAGCTGCTTTTATTTATGTTTCTTATTGCAGTACTCCATTTGGATGCCTTTCTCTCTGACTCCAGACTCATTGCATATACCATCACAATATCATTTTGTTTTATATGTATTCTTAACTCTGTGTGTGTGTGTGTGTGAGATATGCATGTTTATATTTTTGAATGTGTGTGCACCCGTGCATTCAAAGGCCAATGGCCGGCACTGAGTATCTTCCTCTTTGATTCCACTTTATTTTTTTCCCCCTGAATTAGTTTTTGAGACAGGATCTGTCACTGAACCTGCAGCTTACCGATTTGCTTAGATTGGCTGATCAATGAGTTCCAAGGATCCTCTTGTCTCTGCTTTCCAAATGCTGGGCTTACTTGTCTTTATATGTAGGTGTTGGGAGCTGAACTCAGATCCTTATGCCTCCAAAGCATGAGGACCTGAGACACTGTACCAACTGAGCTATCTACCCAGCTGCTGTGTGTATTCTTGCAAAATAGGTGTTGGTTTTGTCTTAGAGTTTCTTAACTGAAGTGATGATGTCTTATTACACCACTTACTCGTTTTACTCAAGAACATATTTAGCACCCATACATGTGACCATGTGACTGAGTGTGCCTTGGTGCCTGGCCTCTGCCTGTGGACTGGTGCTCTGTGTACTACCTGTTCACTATCAGATGGTCTCCATCTGTCTACAGTGACGACGATGAATAACCCCACAGCGAATAACCCTTCAATGAATAACCCCACATTGAACACCCTTGTGTATTGCTGAGTGGCTCTGGGTAAGAGCTTCTTTGAGATGCATATCCAGGAACAGAACTGCTGGATCCCAGAATATCTTTAAACTTAATTTAACTAAATAGAGACAGATTGCTTTCCCAGAATACACCAATCTGCCTTCCACCAGCACACATCACCACCAACACTTGGCATTAGCCAGCTAATTTTTTCCAGGCTACTTGGTATATACTGATGCTTCATTACTTTTATTTCATTTGTTTAGGGTTACTTCTCAAGTTCTCTGATTTTTCTAAGTTGCCTATTGTAGTCTATGTCCAGATTTTTCTTTAAAGTTTCTGTCACTTGTCAGTTTGCTAGGGTTCTTTGTATATTCCAGATAGTCATCTCTTGATATAGCCTTCACTTTCCAGGTTTTTTTCTCAGTTCTAATTTTTAGATAATCAAATGCCTTGGTATTTATGTTTTGGAATCTTTTAGAGTGTTTTTTTTTAAAATAATTACTTCTTCTCCCTTTTAGTAAATGTAGGTTCATTTCTATACAATATAATCTGAATACAGTTTCCCTCCCTCTACTCCTCCCAGCACCTCCCCACCTCCCATTCCCTTCGGGATCCACTGCCATTCTGTCTCTCATTAGCAACTAACCAGCATCTGGGAGATAACAGCAAAACATAACAAAAGAAATTATAATGAGATAAATCAAAGGCCATCATATCAGAGTTGGACAAGCCAAGCTAACAGAAAAATAAGAGATCCCCAAGAACAGGAACAAGAATGAGTGACTCACTTATTCACACATTCAGGATTCCCATACAAGTACTAACCTGAAAGCAATAATAGATACACAGAGCACTGGATGCAGACCCGGGATGGCCAGGTGATTGCTGCTTCAGTTTCTGTGAGTTCACATGACCTTTGCTCAGTTGTTAAACATAGTTAATTATATTTTACTGTTACACTGGTGGTGTCATCTTTATATAACATGTATGTACATACTTTTAAGAGATATTGTAATACAGGATGTAACATTACGTCAAAGCTAAAAGAAAAAAAGAAAGGAAAAAAATTTAGTGGGTCAGGAGAAAAGGTGTTTGGAATAGAATTTGGTGAACTTAAAAATTTATGTGATAACTGCGTGGAAGTCCATTAGTCACGCCTTCCTACTTTTGAACACATTTGAAACCAATTTTCCTTCCTTCTTCCTTCTCTCCCTCCCTATCTCTCTCTCTCCCTCCCTCCTTTTTTTCCTCTTTGGACAGAGTGTCCTGTATCCCAGGCTAGCCTAGAGTTTTCTGTGTATTTGAGGATGACATTTGAACTTGTGACCCTCCCCCCTGCCCCCCACACCTCCTGAGTGCTGGCATTCCAGGCCTGTACCCCCACACCTGTTTTGTTAGGTGTGTGGTAGCCTAGCTACCTAAGCGTTCTACCTACGGAACTGAGCTACGTCCCAGCCCTATATTCGAAAACTTTTAATATTTAAAATAATCACATTCTTTCCTTATGCCACACAGTTTCCTATATTTTCTTTTATGAATTTTATAATTGTACTTTTTCCATTCAAGTGTGTAGAGGCCTAAATGTATTTCCCCTCGCTTATTGATTTCCTCAAAACCATTTGCTACATTTTCTTTTCTTTTTTGTTTTGTGGAGCCACACACTTAACAACAGGGACCTTCTTAAATGGGCATGTGCTGTTTCAGCTGCTATGAAGACAAACAAGCTGTAAGAGAAAGTTATTTCTTAAAATCCAGGGCAGAAGCAGATTGTGTCTGGGTCCTCACAAAGGATCATTTTCTCACCGTGAGAACTTGTGACCAAGGAGGAAGGGCTTTCTTCTGCTTTCCTTTTCAACAGCTGCCATCTGACTCATGAAGGTTCTTCCCCTAATTGGCAAACACCCCAAAAGTCCTTGCACCTCAGAATCAGCACCTTGGGGGCTGAACATTAACACAGGAATTCTGACTGCTTTAGGCTGTTACACTTTTTGATTTGTTCGACCAACCCAGCCTTTACTCCTGTCATTTTTTTCCCAATTTAAAGGCTTATTTTTATTTTTTCAACTGTGTGCCTATGTAAATGTCTGTGTGTGGGTCTGTGCATGAGTGAGTGCAGATGGCTGTGAAGCCAGAAGAAAATGTTGTATGACCTAGAACTGTAGTTGCAGGTGGTTCTGAATGGCCTGTGATGTGAGTTTTAGGAATTACACTCAAATCCTCTGCAAGAGCAGCAAATGCTCTTAACCAGTAAAGACATCTGTCCAGCCCATCTTATTAAGTCTTCACATACTTATCAATATCCCTTTGCTCTTATTTTTAAAAATTGAGTTAGCTATTCATGTATCTTCATATACATTTTAGACATATTTATCAAGTTCTTAATGAAATCCAGCTGCCTATAAGATTAGATTTATACTGAGCACATAGATACAATTAGAAGGAATGGACAGATGTATAACCACTTTGTGGCTCTTGTCCTAACATGCTGACTTAATAAAGGAATAAACCTGTGGTTCTTCTCTCAGAATCTGGCCAATCTGTGTTATTTATCTGACTGTTAATGAGCCAGAATGTAATTGAATTGTAAAAGTGGATAGAACTGGTTTCCAAATACTAAGTGGGTGGCAAGAAAATCAGAAGTCAGAGTCTTAAAAAGGCATTTATTAAACTCATAATTATTCATGTTGCTATGTTAGATCCTGTATCAAAGGGGGCGGGGAGAGGTTCAGTGTGTGTATCTCATCATTGAGAAGCTTACACCGAGACAGTCAGTGCTGAGCGGATGGGTGAGCACGTATAAGATTTGCCACTAATTAGGGAATGGAATGTGTTGCTAGCTTACAGAAGTGCAAAGTAAATGCCTATTAGGGGTGAGAGGCATGAGCACTAGAAAGGGGGCTAGCCAAGGCAGAGGAGGGCTTCAAAGATCTCATAATTTATTTGTACTTGAAAAAAAATATCAGCTCAAGAGTTCACAAAATCAATTGTCATTTGTGTAAGAAGCGATGCAGAGGACCCTGGGAGTACACTTTTTTCTGTGTGTATGTAACCTGTGCCCGGAAGGAAGATCATAGGAAACTCGGCAACCTTGGTTTGTTTGCAGGATCAAGAAGTAATTATTTAGAAGGGAACAGAAAGGAGAGAAAGCCATCTTATTATGTAGGCTTATATTTAAAAAAAATAAAAACAGAATCATGTAAGTTGGCCATTTTTTTTCAAATTTGATGGGTATATAAAAGAAAAAACTAAAAAGCTGAGTATAGAAGTCCACACCTGTAATCCTCTGGAGGCAGAGGGGACCATGATGTTAGGGTGAACTGTGGACCAATCTGGTTACATGGCTAAACTTTAATTCTGTATTCCTCAAACCCATTACCTGCTCCCAAATAAAACAGGAAAAGGGAAAAACTACATGAAATGAAGCAAACAATTCTGGATGCTTATGATGTAGAATTATAATAATATGCATGTGGACATGCGCGCTAGTGTTCTGTACTGTGAGTTGAGAGTAGTGAACTGCCATGGTGCAAACCCCCAAGTCAGTCATAATGTCAGGGCAAAGCCTCGATCCCTGAAGAGGAGCCTCAGACACCCTCATGTCCTGGAGGACTCTGCCGTACTAAGACTGTTTAATCATAAGGTGGGATCTCTGCCGACTCCTTCACATCCTATACACAAGCAGCTTTTTCCTCTTTTTCCGAAATGGATACAGGAAGTCTAATGATGAAGGATTAGATTGTGACATGTGACACATAAGAACTGATAATCACTCACCTGTCCCAGCAGATTCATTTCCAGTTATTAAAAGATTTTAGACAATTTATTGTTCCTAGCAGCAGAGAGCCAGCTTCTTTACAGGCTCAGCGGGGCTTATAGTGACGGGGACTCCAGGGTCTTCTCCTGGGCTCCTGCTGGAAACCTGAACACTGTGCCGGTAATCCTCTGAGTGACAGGTGATTCCTTACTTGGTTTATGCCTCTGGATGACATGCTTGCCACCAGCCAAGGTGAATCTGCCAGATCTTCCCGACAGTTCCCTGCTTTGTGTGCATCCCAGGACACAGGTAACAGCTCTCCATTTCTGCCCTGAAATTCTTCTAAGTTAAATTTTGCATATTGATTTCTAAACTCACTCATTTAATTCCAGTACATATATTCCGATCTCTTGGGATTTTTAGAGGTTGGTATATATATATATATATATATATATATATATATATATATATATTCTCTCTCTCTCTCTCTCTCTCTCTCTCTCTCTCTCTCTCTCTGTGTGTGTGTGTGTGTGTGTGTGTGTGTGTGTGTGTGTGTGTCTCAAAAGCCAGGTATGATAGCTTACACCTGTAATATCAGTACTTGGGAGGCCGAAGCAAGGAGACTATGATTAGTTCAGGACTAGTGGATTCTGTTTTGAGTTCCTGGACAACCCCGTGCTCCAGTGTGAGACCTAGAGAGGGCTGAGGCTATATCTCAGGTGTAAGCTGGAATGCTTACCAAGTATTCATAAAGTCCAGGAGTCAGCTCCCTAGCACCAGCAGTCGTGGTGTGTGTCTGCAATCCTAGCACTTAAGAGGTAGAGACGGGATCAGAAATTCAAGGTCATTTTTATTTACATAACGAGCTTGAGACCAGCCTGTACCATTTAAAGCCCTACCTTTTAACAAATGGACAAGCAAACAGAAGACAAATAAATGAGTAAAAACTTTTTGTTTGTTTGTTTGTTTTTCGAGACAGGGTTTCTCTGTGTAGCCCTGGCTGTCCTGGAACTTACTCTGTAGACCAGGCTGGCCTGGAACTCAGAAATCTGCCTGCCTCTGCCTCCCAAGTGCTGGAATTAAAGGTGTGTGCCACCACTGCCCGTCCAGTAAAAACTTTAATGTTTATAATTTTTCACACGAATTCATTTTCTGTGAAAATGATGATGTAGCAGTTATATGCTTTACTGTTTAAAAAATTATGACTGTTGAGTAGCCTTCATTATAACTTTACTGGTATCATGAAGCAAACAAAAATTTCGCCATAGGGATGTATTAGTCATTATATATGCTAGTGGAAGCTAGCACTTTAGTAATGAGCTTTAAATCCTGAGGACTTTCTTCTGTTGTCAGGGCCACATCCTTCTGGTTTCCCTTTAGTTTCTCCCTGTCCACAAGTCGAAGATACTGGGTAGAAATCTGGAGATGTGATTACGGTTGGACAAAATTATTCTAGGTTACCAATATCTTTAATCTCATCTTTTTCCTCCTGCAATAATGGAGAATGAAACTCTACTTAAAACCTGATTGTCGGGTGTGGTGGCAAACACCTGTATTTCTAGCATTTGGGAAACTGAGACAAGAGGCTCTCAAGTTTGAGGGCAGACTGTGCTATACAGAGAGAGACGCTGACTACTGATAAACAGACCTTTGGGGTGACCTTCCCTGACATTCGAAGCCCTGTATTTTCAGTTGTTAATTGCTGAGCAGAGAGCTAAGTGCTGGCAGGATTTTGGCATTGTGATTTCTATGGCCCATCGCAAGTTTTTCGTAGGTAAAATGCTTGTCTTTCCCCACCTGCCAAAAAGATGTTTCTCTGAGGTTATCATATTAAAAAGCAAGCTGCTTTTCATTTGAAAAGCAAAAGTTATTTTGTAAAACCTCAAATGTAATAGCAATTGATTTAATGAACAATCCTATAGCCATAAAATACCAGAGGATTAAACAATGGACAACCTACAGCTGGTGAGGTGGCTTGGTGTTTGTGGCCAAGCTTGATGACCTAAGTGTGAGCCCCAGGGCCCATGCACAGGGTGGAATGTGAGGACCAGCCCAAGCTGTCCTCTGACCTCCATAGATACACACACACACACACACACACACACACACACACACACACACACACA
>JANHMN010000001.1:104154720-104190940 GCA_030674055.1 Rhabdomys pumilio
TTATGTGTGCACGTGTGTACCTGTGTATCTGTATGGTTATGTGTGCATGTGTGTACCTGTGTATCTGTATGGTTATGTGCACATGAATGCGGATGTCCAAGGACAAGAGGCCAGAGACTTTGGGTCCCTGGAGCTGAGATGGGAGGTGGCTGTCAGCTGCTGTAGGAAGCTGATGAAAACTTTGTTTGAGTCCTCTGCACGACCTCCTAACCACAGAGCCACCTCTTCAGTCACTCTATTATTTTTTAAAAAAATTATTCTTTGTGTGTGTGTGTGTGTTTGTGTCTGTGTGTGTGTGTGTGTGTGTGTGTGTGTGTGTGTGTACAGAAGCCAGAGGATCACTTTGTGAACTCAGTTCTCTCTACTTTTTGTAAACTCTAGAGACTGAACTCAACTTGTTGGGATTTTATGACAAGTCCTTTATCCACTGAGCCCTCTCACCTGCCCTTAAATGTTATTTTAAATAACATCAAATGGGGACATTCATTATATAACAGGCATGCCAGAATAAACATGTTCTATTGATGTTAATATGCAAAAGTATGCCAGTTTTTTTTAATCTCTATTACCAAGTAGACAAATATTCTGTTTTACCTCCAAAGTAGAGATTTCTTTTAGATACAGTCACGTGGATCATTACTACTTAACTGAAGCCATGTCTCCAAGATACATACCTAGAAGGTGAAAGGAATGTTTTAAAGGAGCGTGATTTTGAATGTCTAAGCTGAAAATAAGCACTGATTGCTAACAATAAAAGATTACTGAGGAAAAAAACGAGTTCATTTTCAGTACTTCACTCTTTAAAGATATTTTAAGGATTAGTTTAAGGGTCTGGAGAGATGGTTTAGTAACTGGTTAAGAGTACTTACTAGTCTCACAGACAACCGGTTTCCTTCTCAACACTCACATGATGGCTCACAACCATCTGTGACTTCATTTCTCTGAGGCCTCTTTTGGCTTCTGCAAGCTCCTGCAGACACATAGTGCACATACACAAGATGAAATAAATATATATATTTAAAAGGCCATACAGTTTTGTTAACTGTGCCTTACACTTTTGTAAACTTTCATTCATCTCTTTGACTTTCATTGTGAGGACTGGGCTGCAGGAAGACACAAGGCATTCAGCGTACACAGCTCCCACTTGCTGGTTGTCACCCTGCTCTGCGGGCCTACCACCCACACGTATCTCCAGCTTCCTCCGGCTAATTGCACTCAGACAAAATTCGTGTCATTCTTCTGCAGTGTCATCATGTCTGTGCTCAATCCGTCCTGGGCTTGAGGGAAGGCTTGGGAAGTCAGGTGATCTCTGCCTGGATCAGCCATGTGACCAAAGGAGTTAGTGCTGACAGGCTAGCCCACAACAGTCTCCACTTTACAGTTGCCACTTTTCCAGTTCAACCTGCCCGGTTACTGCAGTCTCCTTCGACTAGAATATCCTATCTTCTGAGGTCGCAAATATGACCACATGTATTGTTCTGACCTACATCTGCACTGTAGAAGAGCGTCGTCGTCGTCGTCGTCGTCGTCGTCGTCGTCGTCGTCGTCGTCGTCGTCGTCGTCGTCGTCGTCCTCCTCCTCGTTGTCAGCAAGTCCTTTCTTATAAACACTCTTCTAACACATAACCTCCAAAACATTTTGGGATAAATTTCAATAAGATTAAAAAGGGGAGGAAGGGTCATGTCGACCATGGGGACCTTAACATTGATTGTTAAAAAGTTTAAAATGAAGTTGATGAGGCTGATCTCTGGCCTCCACTTGTGAGAATGTGCACATGCATCTGCACATACATGGGTCAGCAGCACACATGCACCCGACCACACATATAAATACATAAGCTCAGACACAAATGACAAAGAAATGCCATTTAAACGGGGTGAGTAATTGTCATTGTTTTCAGTTGTTTTAATCAGGTTAATTTTTTTCTCTTTAAATAATTGAATGTGCTAAATATTTTTTTTTCTGTTGCATATCCATGAGGGTTGTCGACACACTGGCCCAGAGAACTGAGAGGTCGTTACTCACATGAAGGCAGGCTACAGTAATTGCTTATAATAAACTTGAAACATCTTCAGAAGCTGACCCTGCAAGAAAAAACTTATTAAGGAAAACCTCTTACCGCAGTAGTTCTAAACCCTGATTCTGTGCAATAAACACCTGGGGGCATCTGAACACGTTAGCTCCTGGCACTGCTTTATCGTGCTACACTTGCTAGCACGGAGTGTGGCCTAGCATGGTCAGGGTGCAGAAACCCTCAGAGATTCTAGTGTGCAACTGAGAAAGTGAGTAAAGCGTTTTCCTCCTTTCCTCTTTCTCCTCCTACTTCTCCTCTTCCTCTTCTTCCTCCTTTTCTCCTCTTCTTCTTTCTCCTCCTCCGCTTCCTCCAAATAGGTTCTTATGTATCCCAAGCTTGTCTAGAACTTTCTACAGGCCTTCCAAGTGCTAGGATCACAGCTGTGCACTGTCACAGCCAGTTTATGTGATGCTGGGAGTCAACCCATGGCTTTTTGCATGCTGGGTAAGCACTCTCCCAGCTAGCCACATTCTCAGTCCTCATGAGCACTTCTTCTTCGACATAAACCCACACTGCTTTTTTACCCAAAGTCCTTGGGAGCTGGATCAGGGTTTTTTTTTTTATGCAGCTGTTTCCACCTGCCCTACCTCTCCCACTCTCGGGGTTCTTCCTGTAGGGCACATATAAAATAAATGTTTCCATTCCTCCTGTTTCCTCTGCTGCAAAAAGCCCCTTCCATTTTAAGAATTACGGTGCAGTAAATGAGACAACAAAGCACACACTGCAAAACTATAAATATTATGAAGATTTTGGTTAATTTTTCCAATGCCTGTTGTTTATTGAAATATAAACAAAATTGGACTTGTTATGTTCCGTCCCCGCTCTGTTCTTTGACAGTATTAGGGAGGGTTCTCTGCCCTTCCGTTATTTTTGTTTTACAGACCTTAAGTTCACTAAAAACCTCTCTCTTTGATAAAAACTTCCCAAACTCCACATCTGATTTTCTTCTTAGAGGTCCTGAGAATTTCCCCAAGGCAAATGTATCAATGCATGTATTGATTTGCATATGTATGCATGTACACACACATATGCTAGTTATACATAGCAAGGCATTCAGCTGCTTCCAGACTCCAGAGGAAGTGCTTTATGTAATCTCAAACTTCTCAGTTTTGTACAGAAAAAGAAAATCACCTCATAGGTCCCTGCTGCTGTGTGCTGAAAATGATTAACATGTACAAAAATGAAATAAATATGGAGTTAAACTTGTTCCGAGATGTGGCCATCAGTGGTTAAAATAGAAGAACTGGAAGAGAGGGAAGACAGAGAAATAAATAACAATAGTGGTAAATTGATCAGTAGTTACAGTGCTGTCTCAGAATGCTTCTGTCTCATCATGAATATTTTAATACCATAAAATAAAACTTTTAGGTAAGCCAGTGTCATGAACTCTTCCCTGAATGTGAGACATAATCAGAACATCCAATTTTAGCAATTTATAGTCATTTAAGTGAAAATGTTGGAAAACTGTAATTCTTTAAAATTCAAAGTAAAGAGGGGTGGGGTTTTTTTTTTAAACTGTTTTGTTTTGTTTTGTTTTTAAAGGATTGACTTTTATTTATGTGCCTGTGTGTTTGTGTGTCTGTGTGTCTGTGTGTCTGTGTGTCTGTGTGCCTGTGTGTCTGTGTGTCTGTGTGCCTGTGTGTCTGTGTGTCTGTGTGTCTGTGTGTCGTGACATGAGTCTTGGTGCCTGTGAAAGCTGGAAGAGAGTGTTGGATCCCCTGGAGTCAGAGCTCCAGATGGCTGTGAGCTGCCCTGCATGGTTCTCTGGAAGAACAGCAAGAGTTCTAACTGCTGAGCCATGTTTCTTCCCCAGTATATATAGTAGGAGTCTCATAACCACAAATGTCAGGGCCCAGCTTCTGTAAGGCCACAGGAGTGAAATATTGTCTGAGGCCAGGAATGATATATATATATACATATATACATCTATAATCATACATATATTATATATATATGTTTTTTCTGAGACAGCGTTTCTCTGTATAGCCCTGGCTATCCTTCTGTAGACCAGGCTGGCCTTGAACTCAAAAATCTGCCTGCCTCTGCCTCCCAAGTGCTGGGATTAAAGGTGTGTGCCACCACTGCCTGGTTCTCCCCAATTAAAAAAAAATTAACTAATTTATTTTTGTGTGTGCTTGTGTGTATATGTATGCATGTATACATGACCATAGATTGGCAAACATGTGGAGGTCAGAAAACAGCTTTGGGAAACCAGTTCTTTCCTCTACCATGTGGGTCTCAGGTATTGGACTTAGGTCACCAAGCTTGACAGAAAGCTTCTTACTCGCTCGGCCATTTCACTACCCCAGCATTTTAACACAGGGGTTGATTTGATCAAATAATTCCTTCTCTAAATTCAGGACAAGGTTGGTCTCAGGCTTAATCAGTGTAAAGGTACACAGTAATTTTGAGTAATTTATAGAATACAAGTTATGGGGCCAGGTAGCTCAATTAATAACACGTTTGATGTATAAGCACAGATTCCAGGGTCTAGTGTGTCTGTAAGCCTAGTTGGGGATATCAGCAGAAACAAACATATCCCTCGAGCTCATTGGCCAGTCAGTCTAGCCAGTCAGTGAGCACTGAGTTCACAAAAAAGACCCCACCTCCAAAGATGACCTCTGGCTTCCACACTCATCCATGCACACATGCATAAGCAGCTGGATTCTCATGTGCATACAAACATATATACCACATACTTACAAGTAAATAAAGGAATTCAAACAGACAAAAGAACAGTAGATGAAAACCCCAGACAAGAAGAAATAAAATCACTGGCAAAGAGCACAGGATCCCTGTTAGTGGCTTGTCACTATGCCTGGTCTCTGACATTCACCCCATCTCCGAGGGGGTTCCAGAGCATCTTTCCGGCACTAGTTTTAAGGTACTTGACCTTTCTTAACATGCTCATCTTCCTTTAAAGGCCCCAGTTGCATGTGTAATGCCATTTTTCATTTGAGAAAAGTATACCTAAAGGGTGTTTTGCTTTTCTCCAGCAGGACCATGCAGAGCTCAGATAGGTGCCTTGTAATCATTTCTCAGCTTCTGGGTGATGTGATGGTCCCCTGATCTAGGACAGTCCTGGCTTTCTATCCATTGCTGGGTGCTTTGAACATAAAGCACGCAGAGGCTTTTGATAATAGATGGGTTTCCGCAGAGAGAAGGCTGATACCACACGAACAGAGTTCAGTCGTAATAAATAGCATCAAATGCAGTGGTCTTGTGCAACAGGAGAGGCCGAAGCTTGTTTGAGCAATCGACTCAAAAGATAGCTTCTAAGCTCTGCCAATCAATGCGACAGTGGACTCAAGCTTTTGACACCTTCTGCATATCTGACTCAGGCGTGAGGAAAGAATTAATCATTCTCCAGTTTTATTATTTTATTTTAAAAGGGGGATTATCGTGCCCATGACTTGTCTAATCTCAATAGTTACTTTTTATTTTTTGCTAGGGTAAGGGAAGAGGGAATGTTAATATTAGAAAACTACTGTCATTCAGACCAGCAGAGTGAAAATAGGGCAAGCTGACTTACAAACTGTATAGGAGGGCTAACAGGAAGACAACCCATTACTTGGCAGTTGATTTCAATTGGCTTTGCACCTAATGTTGGTCTACACTGTGAAGTGCTGTGGAATGGTAGGGAGAATTTTCAGCTAAGTATCACCTTTGCTGTGAGTTTTCTGACACCTCTTCCAAGAGAGTGACCCTGTCTGTCTTCCAAGACGGCTATGGGACTCTAAATTCAAAGGATGATAATAAGCACAAGAGGAATAGAAAGACTTTTCCCAGTGGCATTCTGGGATGGGAAGGATCCAGAACTTGACCTTGGAGGTCTGAGTTGAGACTGTGTGTCTGGTGACCATTAATAGAGCAAGAAGCCACTGTCAAAGTTAAGAGCTGTGTAAAATAGAAGCTAAAACCAAGCATGACAAGGAGTTGTGGAAAGAAACTATTCAGAGCCTCAAAGCATATTAAAGCAGGAAGATTAAGTCTCAGCAAAGATGAATGGCTTAAACTGAAACTGAAGCCCACAATGAATAGGAAGGGCCCCCATAGGAGATAGAGGAACACTCATGTTTACCAGCAGAAGAAAGCAAGGGATGGAACCAGGTCACCTACCATGAACAAAAGCCTTGGTTTGATCTCCAAACCGCATAAAGCTGGGCATGAAGGCAATTCCCAAACTCCCAGCACTCGGAGGTAGAAGTAGAAGGATCAGATTTAGGGTCATTGTAGTAAGTTGGAGGCCAAGCTGTGCTGTGTGAGACTCATTGCTAAACAAAGAAATGACAAGCAGAAGCAGTCCAGCAGGCTCAGGAGGGGAACCTCCTATCATAAAAATCGAGCCAGTGTAAGCCAGTTTCTGTAACAAATTGTTGCATAAAAGGAGGGGGAAAAAAGATGTGTTCTTAGGAATTAAAAAAGAATAGGAAAATGTACAAAAAACTCTTGACCAATTGTGTAAGACATCCAAAAAAAAAAAAAAACCTAGAAATGCTTTGTGTTCTAATACAAAGGAACTATTGGTAATATTTTAGGTGTATTAGTAATATGGTGATTATATCTCTATTTTAAAAAGGGTCTTGTTATAAATGTTGACAAAGCTGGTGGTGGTGGCACACACATTTAATTCCAGCACTTGGGAGACAAAGGAAAGTGGATCTCTGAGTTTGAGACCAACCAGGTCTGCAGAGTGAGTTCCAGAATAGCCAGGGCTACACAGACAGACCCTGTCTTGAAAAATGAGAACAAAAAACTAAAACAAAACAAATATTGACAGAATATCAGGGAATGAAATAACATCTAAGACATCCAAGTAAGGACGAAGAAGAAGTAGAAACAGGGATAAAGGGGGAAGAGAAGGAAAGTGTCTTAGGTAGTGTTAATTGGCACAGTCTAGAGTCACCTGAGAGTAATCAGGAAAATGGATCCATTCATTTTCACCTGACCATTGTAAGCAGAAGATAGTCTCAAGACAAGCAGCCACGTCGACCACAAGGGCCAGAACAATCTCCAAAAGGAACAGATGCTTTCTAAATCAAAATGTTCTAAGTCAGGGCTTCTCAACCTGTGGGTCACAACCCCTTTGGAGTCACACATCAAATAGTTACACTAAGATTCATAGCAGTAGCAAAACTTCAGTTACAAGGCAGTAATGGAAATAATTTCATGCTTGGGGCGTCACCACAACATGAGGAGTTGTATTGGAAGGGTCTCAACATCACAAAGGTTGAGAACCACTGTAGCAAACTTGGTGGGGTAGGGAAATATCTTAAAGCCTCCAGCCAAGGTAGAGAGAAGACTGGGAATAGGCATAGGTGTGGTAGGTAAAAGATAGGCCTTGTGGAGCCTCAGATCTATATGTGTGCAGTCTTTCTTTGCTCTAGGAAATCTGATTCGCTGATTCTTCCTTGGAGTCTTGCTCTGTCCTTCTTGATGAGGACAACTGTAACAACCACATCTGGGTGCCTACCGCTCAGCTAACAAGTCAAAGCGGTGCCCAGCAGCCCCCTTCCTCACTAACCCGACACTCACTCCTCACCTTCACTGAAAGCCGAGCTCTGTGCTCTGGTGCCATGGGCTTTCCACCTTTAAATGTTACATAAATAGGCTCATGTAGTGTGATGTTCTTATGTCAGTTCCGCCTGCGGCATTCACCCGCAACCTGGTCGCTGTGTTATTTCTGTCGCTGAAAGTATTTATTGTGTGCTCTCTGGTTCTTGCTGCCATTGTTTCCCATCTGTGCAATCTCACCAACAGTGATTACAATGCTCCTGCAGTGTCCTTTGCTGCACCTATGGGTGCGCATTTGTTGAGCATATATGGAAGGCATTTGTTTCAATAAGACCCAACAGTTACAGAGCACAGGCTTGTCCTCTCCATTTTTGTGATGCCAGGACTTTCCAGTATCTGGTACTTAAACAGACACTCAGCAAGTCTTTGCTGAATGAATGAATGAATGAATGAATGAATGAACAGATGACTGGCATGGGTTTTCCTTCAGGACCTAATGCCCTGTCATTCACATTGCTGACTTTTCCAGTGTGCTGAAGTCTTTCTGTTTACAAATTCGTTAATTTCCTCCGAGGCAGCTTGAACGCACAGCTCTTCTGCATCAGGTGATTGACGTCCTGCAGGCACTTCAAGCAACATCATGCATATCAAACCTGCCCTCTGCCTGGACTATTTACAGCTGCCTTTTTGATAACTTAACTTCCTGACACTTTGGCTCAATGACTCATTTATCACTGAGGGCTCATCCCTCCGTTATCCGAGCTCCTTCCACAGCATCCTACACCGTCTCTAGACTTCCTGGAATCGTCTATGGGTACAGCACTCTCTCTCCTAAGTTGGTTACATAAACATAAAAGAATGAACTTTAAAATTTCTGACTTTTATCTCTTTGCAGTGTAGGCATAGGACAAAAAAGAGCGCGTTTGGAAGGCTGTATTTACATGAAATTGAGAATGCTACACACAAGCTGCAGATGCTGATGCAAAGTCAGAAGACATGGTCATCAGTGTTAGGATGCTGCCTTATTCTGCTCTTTCTCCTTCAGACTTACACTTTACCTTGTGGGTGGCATTCATTAATGAGGGTTGCGGAAACTTGGAGAAAGCATTGCAAGCTCTTCTCCGTGTTTCGCTCACTGGCCAAGTAGCTAACCAGCTACATTTTCAGGCTCCTATGTGTCTCAAGATGATGTGGCTCCTTCCAGTAGCAACCATCCTGAGCAGAGACCTTTGTTCTAATTTAAAAATTAGAAGTGATTTAGAGCTCACCATACATTTTTTTTTCTGAAGATTAAAGATCTTCGTGAAGGCACTGGCTCAAAAGACATCAACCTCAAGCCTTTCGAAGGATATGCGCTTGAGATTGCCATACTTGATGGTGTGTCCAATTAACTTAGAAATACCCTTGACATTTCTCATCCGTGAAGAAAGGCTTTGGGTGACAGTTTTCATGGTGCGGGTACTCATGGTGCCTAATTTGCTTTTTCCCTGTTTTCAAGCCTGAAAGGGAAATAGCCTTGGCCTTCCGCTCTGGAGAAATATGCCCTTTTTGCAAGTATACAGCTACTGTCTGAACCATTGTACTTGAATTCCCCTCCATCTCCCCCTTTCCCAATGTCCTTTTGATAGCTCATTTAAAAACTTCTCCTTAAGCCTGGGGGTGCCGAGCAACTCAGCGATGGAGTGCTTACCCATCACAAGCAAGGCTCCTCGGTCAGTCCCCAGTGTACACACCAAAGGATACACAACCACAAAAGAGACATTTCTGATCTGAAAGGCTTCCTCCAGTTGCCTTTCGTAAGACAGAGGTGCTACCTACCTAAGCTGACAAGGCTCCTTCCCAGTTATCCTTCAGATGACTGGTTACAATCAAAAGAAGAACAAGTAAAATAAACTTTAAAGGAGAGAAATCCAAACCATTTAAATCAGCGCCATAAAGCTATTTCAGAAAGCCAGCTTTCTATATTTTAATGCTTTCCATGTCTGAGGCATCTCTCCAGACTTTGGTGCTATAATTGTAACGCCATCTTGACACTTCTACTTTTAAGCCATGAAGTTTTTTTGCCTTTTCCTTTTACGAAGAAAGAAAAAAATGGAGCCAAGTGACCGTTGTACACACGCTGACTCAGGTAGTGATGACTGGAGAGATAGGTTTGTGCTGAACAGTGCATCTGTAGCTTGGGATTCTTGGTTGTATGTGGCACAGGGTAAGGGCCAGGGAACTGAAGAATGAAGAATGAAGACCTCACCCTGACCAGGTCTGCAGACACTGCATGCAGGGAGCAAGCAGCAGATACTCCTTGTGGGGGAAACAGGAAGGGTCTTGCATGTGAACTGCTGTTTTCCATGTGACGTGTTAGGAAATGGCCGGATCTTTCTAATGCTGCTGGAAGATGTCATCTTAGATGCTCCCCTTCTCCAGCCGAAAGCAGATGCTCTCTGCAAGCACAACCCCTGGGATCACATGTTGTACCATGGCTTCAGGGCTGCCTCTCCATTTATGGTTTCTGACTGTCCAGCGTGAAAGGAGTGTATGTTTGGATGAGTCACCCCAAATGACCTTTTCATCGGAGCAGAAGTACAGAGGAAGGAGCATCTGAGCTCCTCAGGCTGGCCTCAAACTCTCTGTGTAGCTGAGACCTACGTTCTCAAAGAATGGTTGAGTAAAGATGGAAATGGACAACTTAAAGCCCACCATAGGAAAAAAGGAGCTGCAGTAAGCAGAACACAGGTAACTATGCAGAAGAGAATAAAAAAGAATCATACTTGCAAAAGACTTCTCTACTAAAACCGTATTCTAACAGATGTTTGAACAGTTATTTCCTCAGAGTCATCAGCAAACAGTATGCAGCAAGCGGAAAGTGACAAGGCCACAAAGCTGGTAAGTTGTGGAGTTGACTCCCAAATAGTTCAACTGTAAGTGATGGGTGTCCACTTTGACACATTTCTCTTGAGAGCTACCTAGGACATGGATGCAAGTTGGAACGTTGATGTTGTCTTGGGGATAAAATTAAACTCGGGTAAAACATTTAAACAAAGAGGTGGACTCTGCTTCAGTCACTGACAGGTGAGTACCTGAAGATGTCTTCTTATGGAACAACAGCAGTAGTAATAATAATAATAATAATAATAATAAACATGATTTTATTAGGCCATTATTTGGGGGTCTTACTTGCAAACAAACCTACTCCTGTCTGCTCTGTCTAGGATCTGTACCTCTGAGCAACCTCAATGGCATTTTCTCTCTTATATCTCATACCTGCTCTGTTATCCCCTTTTATGATTCATCGATGCTCTCTAAGAATGAGCCTGTCCCCTTCCCAGAAGAACATCTATCTGCTACAGCCCTGCTTTGCCAGCTCCCTGGAGTTTCTGCTACACCCTTGCCCAGAACAGTAAGTACTGCTTCATGCTGAGGTACAACGGAGGGACTCCAGTCTCCCATATGCTCCCTGAAGAGAGTCCAGTCTTTTCCTAGGTTACTTACTCCTCTGGCAGTTTCAGAGGCAGAGCTGGCCACTCCCTGGCTCTGTGCTGTACCAGCTCTGTGAGAAGACAAGGTGTGCCTACTGTGTATTTACCCGAGGCACTGTATTTACTCAAAGGCATTTTTCTTGAGAATCACTGTCTTTTAATGAGTTCAAAGAGCTGTCTAATGCCAAGCTATTTCCTTCTGGGTTATTCTTGCACAGATATTTTGTGGGACAGTTGTGTGCCTGTGCCAACAAACTTTAATCCTCTCTCTCTCTCTCTCTCTCTCTCTCTCTCTCTCTCTCTCTGTCTCTGTCTCTCTGTCTCTCTGACTCTCTCTCTCTCTCTCTCTCTCTCTCTCTCTCACACACACACACACACACACACACACACACACACACACGCTCTTGCATATGAATTCCCAGGACCTATGTGTGTCTATATATACAGTAAGATATACTGAAATGGATGGATTTTTAAGTTTTCCACAGGGTCTAAGAAATTCTGCCCCACTTTCCCTTTATAGACACTTTCCGTGACTGCTCAAGTTAAAATGGCCATCCGTCTAGCATCATAACCTTCAGCTATGCCATCATTACTAGGAAGTCCTCTGTTCTTATCACGCTTTCTTCTGATCCACACTTTCACAGGAGAGATCACCCCTACACTGATGCATCCATACCACCCAAGAGTTTCTGGCCCGAAAGTCACTTGTTAGCGAATGGAATTTTATAGTCTATGTATATTTTTAATGACACAAATACAGAATACTATTGTTGACAGTCACTGAGAACTTTGATAAGACTCGGGGTTCTCTTATCAAGAACTTGCCTGTCTTTAAGCCTTCCTCGCTTCACATCTGCTACTGAAATAGATAAAGTGTACAGGGCGAGAAAAGAGAAGAGGGAAAATGCTACAGAAATACAGTATAGAAATAAAGAAACAGACGGTAGGCTCTTTGCTTTAAAGCTTATGTGCATTGAAAACACACTCACTCACAGACACAGACACACACACACTTTTAAAATTAAAATATGCCTTTAAAATAAACAATTTTGTTTTATTTTATTTTTGTTGTTGTTGTTTTGAGACAGTGTCTCATGTATCCCAGATTGGCCTAGAACTTGTCCAATAGCTGAAGAAGATGAACTTCTGATCCTCTGACTTCATGTCCCTGTGGCTAAGATTACACGTAATACAAAGGCAGGTAGGTGTGTGCAGTGCTGGGATCAAACTCAGGACTCCATCCATGTTTGCAAAGGAGCATTTATCAACTGAGATATGTCTCCCGATTTTACCTTTTGAGGCGATCTCACTAAGTAGCACAGGCTGGCTCTGTCTAGAGGTCCTCCTGTCTCACTGTCTAGTATGATGGCATTGGAAGTTCACTTGACTGGTTCACAAACACCTCTCGGCTGTACATAATAATGCACTGAGATTCCTGGTTGCTTCCATCAATCGGTGCCGCTCCACCGTGTGTGCACAGCCCACCTGACCCCAGCTTTTCTGTGCACATGTGTCTGCATTTGTCTTTTCTTTATTCCCTTTCCATCCCTAGTCAGGTTTCTAGGACCAAACCATACCGGATGCAGCAGGAACTGAACTTGGGTCCTCTGTAAGAGCAGTAAGTGCTGTTAACTACTTGACATCTCTCACAGCAAAACATAATTCATAAAAATTAATGCTTTGGTCATTTGATCATTTTAAAAAATGTAATAGAATCCAAATCATAATTTGTAGGCTGGGAAGGTGTTTTCTTTGTTTTGTATTTTGTGATCAGGGCTCACTAAGTTGCCCAGGCTAGCCCTAGACTTGTGATCCTCTTGACTCTAAAGCCCTAGTGCTGTGATTATGGATCTGTACCACCAAATCCCACAGGCAGTAACTTTTTTCCTTTCTGTTTTCTTTTCAGAATCAGGGTTGAACTTGCTACGTAGACCAAGCTGGCCTTGAATTAACAAAGATCTATTTGCCTCTGCCTTCTGAGTGCTGGGAACAAAGGCCTGTGTGACAGGAAGCATATCTTAAATAAAATAGAGAACATTTATAGTATTTCCACAGGCTTAGGATACATGGTCCCAAATTAGGACTTTCCAACATACTGATTTTTTTCAGTGCTGGGAGTCAAACCAGGACTGTGTACATTCTAGTCAAGTGGCTGATCACTCAGTCACTGCTTAGCCTGTTGACTACTGTAAGTTGACGAAATTTTTCAGGAGACAGCAGGAACAGGCAGACCACATTCACCTCTCTGGCTCCCTCTTCTTCCCGAAAGCAAGCTATAAGAACCCTCATTTGAGAGATGCCATTCTAGAAGAGATACTTGGGTTTGCTGTCAAAAGACATGGTAAGGCCCTCTAAGGACCTCTCATTCTCCTAGTGTGTTATCATTAGAACTCTCTCTCTCTCTCTCTCTCTCTCTCTCTCTCTCTCTCTCTCTCTCTCTCTGTCTCTCTCTCTTTGACAGTGTTTCCCTGTGTGACAGTTGACAGTCCTGGCTTTCCTGGAACTTTAGGTCATATTCTCTTATTGTCAATCATGTATGTATGTATGTATGTATGTATGTATGTATGTATGTATGTATCAATATATATAGATTATAAAAGACACACACACATAGCCAGGGCGCGGTAGCACAGCTCTTGGGCCTCTGCCGGCAGAGGGCGGGTGCGCCCCTTCTCGTGCCAGTTCGAATCCCGTGAGGACTCTGTTGTCGGGTCTCGAGGGGAAAAAAAAGAAAAAGAAAAAAGAGCCAGGCTGTGGTGGCGCACGCCTTTAATCCCAGCACTTGGGAGGCAGAGGCAGGCGGATTTCTGAGTTCGAGGCCAGCCTGGTCTACGGAGTGAGTTCCAGGACAGCCAGGGCTAAACAGAGAAACCCTGTCTCGGAAAAAAAAAAAAAAAAAAGACACACACTATAACTACACACTATAACTGTCTACTCTTTATCAAACTGGAACATGGGACATAACAAACCTCCTTGTACTCTTGATTCTTCATTTCTTCGCGAAAGTTCCTGTGTTGTGCATATTAAGTCAATGGAGCACTCTGTTCTCACATCTTTACTGTAGCATTTGCAACCGAGAGACGGGGGATAGTTGAGGACAAAGCCTTTCTTTTCCTCTGCATTTCTAAGATGATGCACTATAGTGGTCACTCTTCCTGTAACTTCAATAAAATACCCCAACAAAAAGAGTGGCACAGCTAGAGAGGGTCTTATGCCTTCAACCTAATCTAGATAATCCCCACAGCTGTGTCTGAAGCCTGTGTCCTAGGTTGTTGTGGATCCCGCCAAGTTAATGGCATGAAGCATTACAGTGTATTGAGATTAGTAACAACAACAACAACAACGTCAACAAACTGTCTTCAAGTGGAGAAGATGAATGAATGAATTCAGGAATTAAAGTTGTGTTCATTGCTACATCTTAGTCTACCTGTTGATTGGCTTGTGTGATAATGCTTGGTAACATATGGATATACAAACAATGTTGACCTGGAGAGCCTGCTTTAAGATCTCTCTTGCATTCTTTGGGAGTGAAATCATACATTGAGGCAGAGTAAAAAGAGTAAGGAGACAGCTAGCACATACGTCTGCAACAGTTGGCTATGAAAGCAATCACTTTGCAACCAGAGACTGTGATTCATCTTGACCTTGACGTGCCTGAAGTCTTTAATAGCCTACTAAAGCCTGAGGTTTGGTTTCACTAGCTTTAAAAGAGATTAAATACTCTTATAAAATTGTCAAAATTAGCATATTTGAAAACATCTTGGTCTTCTTGAAGCTTATGGGTACTCAAAAAAATCAAATGTTTCCAGGCTACATGTCTAGGAAGCAAGCCCCTTGCTGAATAGTGCATGCAAAACACTCTGACTTAACGACCACTTTTGCATTCTCTGAAAGAAAACTAAAGTAAAATTAAGACTCAACTTACCTTGGGGTGCAAAACTTAAAATGATTTTATGCCTTAGAAGCCAATAGAGGATAGATGCTAAATTCAAAGACGTCTTAGATACTTTACATTACTTTGCTTCTTTTAAGACCTCTTTACTTCTTTTCTGTGTGAGTGTAGTTCACATATGTGGTGTATGGTCGTATGTTTATTTGGATGTGTGTACTGCCCAGAGGATCCCACTGGGTGCCCTGCTCTACCACTCTTTGATTCCTTTGAGACAGGTCTCTCACTGAACCTGGAACCAGGCAGTCAGCAAACCCCAGAAAACTTCCTACCTCTCCTTCTCACAGTGTTAGGGTTATGGGTGCATGGAGCCACTCTCAGCTTTTCACATAGCTGTTGGGATTTGAACTCAGTTCCTTATGATTATATACAACTGTTTTTACCTGCAGAGACATATCTCTACCCCCAGGTATTTCCTTTAAAGACAAAAGCTTTAGAAAATGTGCAAGCCACGGAAAGATGTCGAAATGAACATCACAGAGAGTTACCGCATCTAACTCTCTGGCATTGTGAGAGTGGGTGAGGTTTCTTGAGCTCTGACCGTGGTGGCAAGGTTGCTTCCTAACTCACTTATATGTGGATATTAGCCATTAAATAAATGATAGCCAACTTACAATTCATAGACCCAGAGAGCTTAGGGATAGAGGAAGGGACTAGGGAAGAAGACTTGGATCTTCCTGGGAGAGAGGAAATCGAATAGATCTTATGTGTGGACTGGGGGCAGGTGGGGTGGACAGGTTTGGGAGGATCAGGTGGGGAGGGAGAAGAGAGATGCCATTGATGGAGGGAATCCTGGGAGAGACAGCTGGAATTGAGGGATGGAATAGAAACCTGGTGCAATGGAAACTTCCTAAAATATATGAAGACAGTTCTAAGGAAGTCTCCTGATAATGGGGAAAGGTCAATAATGGGGAACTGGCCATCTCTTGACACCAAATGAAGCTTCCAGTACTAGGACTTGGTTGCATTCAGTTGAGTTGTTGCCCAAGCAGCTCATGTGGAAACTCTTAAACAACCCAGGCTGTTGCCAAAACAGGTTGCTCTGTGTAAACTGACTCTGGGGCATCCTTGTTGAAGACAACACCCACACAACTCACTGAACATGGAGAAGTCCAGCTGATGCCTACATGGAGCCTTCTCCCTTAAGTTCTAGTATCTTTGTTGTGGAAGGAACTCCTCAGGCTGTCAGAAGAGAAATGTAAGCACCAGCCTAGCCACAGAACCTGTGATTTACAATCTGTCCTCTTTGTAAGATATGCTTCAGTAATGGTGGTGTGCAGAACTTGTCTGATTTGACATAAGGCCTGCTCCACAAAAGGAAACCCATACCCAACACTGCTTGGGTGACCAAGAGACTAGATAGCCCAGAGGACCTAGGGTAGAGCCTAATAATAGTGGTTTAAAAATTAATAAAAGTATTTAAAAATAAAAACCAGAGGGGATAGAGGACACCAGGAGAACAAGGCCTTCTGAATCAACCACACAAAGCTCATATGAGCTCATACAGACTGAAGCAGTGAGCACAGTGCCTACATGTCTGCACTATGTCATCTGTGTATTATAGTTTTCAGCTTAGTATTTATATGATAATCCTGAGTGGTAAGCAAGTGGGTCTCTGATTTTTGTGCCTGATTTGGGAGCTCTTTTCCTTCTGTTAAATTGCCTTGTTCAGCCTTGACATAACAGTTTTTATTTTATCTTATTATTTTTTATTTTATTTTGTCATGTTTAGTTTTTCTCTCATAGAAGTCTCTCTTTCTCTAATGAGAGACAGGAAGGGAGTGGATCCTGAGAGAAAGGGAGGTGGGGAGGATCTGGGAGGAGTCAAGGGAGGGGAACTAATCAGGTTGTATTGCACGAGAAAGGAATCTATTTTCAATAAAAGGAATAAAAACAAAGATAGAAAAAGAAAGTCTGCTCTCTAACTCAGTGTCTTAGATGACTGCTGTTTCATGGATTTAGACAAATGCCACAAGTGCTCTTTTCTGTGTATGACATTTTGATAAATTTCCAGCTTTTAAAGTACTCAAGAGAGCCAAGTTACAAACTGAATTTGAGTACTATGAACAGCGAACCGGCTCAGATATAACCCCAACCCAAGTGCCTGAGACTTTCAGTTAAATTCCTAAAATATTAGCAAACACAACTAGCTGATAACCATTTATTTTTCACAGAAAAGCCTTTAGATTTACACAGGACTTAGTGGAACCTTCTGGAAACTCCAAACCATAAAAAAAATTACAAACATATGACATTCGGTGTAATTTTAAAATAAAAATGATTCTAAGTCATATAAGAAACTAAAAAGAACTTCTGAAATTTTAACACAATGATGATTTCAGAAGCCTTTTTTGACAACAAATTTTACATTTAAAGCAATTTTTCTTTGATTTTCTTTATTTATCGATGCACCACGCTGCAAACTACCAAGCTAACAAGGCAATATTACGATTGTATCAAGGGTAAGCTGCCTGTCCTTTTCACAACAGAATAAGCATGGTCTCTTAGAAGCTAAATGCAAAAAATGTACAGGATGTGGAGTGTGAGTTGTTTGAAGTGGGGACCTTTTAAAAGTTGGGAATGCTTATACAAGTTTGGTGTTAATAGATACAGAAATGACAGGGTGTAGTGGTTTGAATATGCTTGGTCCAGGGAGTGACACTGTTAGGAGGTGTGGCCTTGTTGGAGTAAATGTGTCAGTGTGAGACCTTCCTCCTAGCTACATGGGAGCCAGTCTTCTGCTTACAGTTGGATCAAGATGTAGAACTCTCAGCTCCTTCTCTAGCACAGTGTCTGCCTGGGTGCTTCCATACTTCTGGCCTGGATAATAATAGACTGAATCTCTGAACCTGTAGGCCAGCCCCAATTAAATGTTGTCCTTTATAACAGTTGACTTGGTCATGGCGTCTCTTCACAGCAATGGAAACCCTAACTAAGACACAGGTCTCAAACGAAATTCTGTTTTAAAAAGAATTAGATAACATAAAATTGACAAAGAGTCTCATGTAGCCCAGGTTGGCCTTGAACTCATCTGAAGCCAAGATGGACCTTCATTTTCTGATTCTGTTAGTGCTTGCATTACAGGTGTATACCACCACACTCTGATTATGTGGTGCTAGGGATTCTACCCAGGTTTTCATGGATACTAGGAAAGCTTTGTACCAATTGAGCTACATTGCTTGCCCTCAAAACAGTTTTTGATAGGTGAACAGTTATTCAATAAGTAAACCAATTGCCCAGGTGAGTAATCTGTTGTCCTGAGAAGAGTCTGTTTGATTACATGAGCAGATTTATTGTTCAGATAAATTGCTTTTCAGGACTTTCCTGATGGGAACAGTGAAATTATTTATTGCTCTACAAGGTTATCTTCCTGGGCAAGAATTTTCTAGAACAAGTAGTAAGCCAGGTTGCTACAGGGGCTTAAGATCATCACCTAATAGTCAAACTGTGTGAGTGTAAATGGAATCTGCTGTCTGCCTAATATGGAATCCAAGACCTGCGGTGTCGCAGCCTCAAATTAGGTATTGAATTGGGGAGGGGAGACAGATGTGGAGGCATCAACAAAGGGATAGTCAAGTAAACTTAGGGTTAAATCAAGGATAAGATACCTGTCTTCTTCACAAAGGCAGGATTAAAGAACATCAAATCTCATCTTTTGCCTCAAAGTGCCCCAATGTATCTGAACTCAAGAAACAGAGTTGCCTTCCTGGGAGGGATTACTCTGGTGGCAGCAGCTTAGCTGGATCTGGTTACGTAGCTGAGAGTTGTGACAGGCTTAGGTATGATGGTGTACCCTGTATCTTCAGCACAGGACCCAGAGTCACCCAGTCCTCCACACACTGGTGCTGGGTAAATCAGGCTACAGATTGGTCTCGGAATGAGACCGTATATAGAGTGTTTATAGATTCAGATTTGAGTGGTCAGGAGACAACTTATGTGTAAGAAACTGTGCCTGAACAATACTGATAATCTTGGAAAAAAAAAAAAAGACAAAGATCCCATTGGACCTGGAAGCAAAAGAGGAGAAAGAAAGAGAAACCACAGATAATTAAAAATAACTTATATTTTACACGGCACCTTTTAACATACAAATTTCATTATGTTATTCCATTTGATTGTCTCAACATTCTTGTGAAGTGTTTAAATCTTCTACATGTTCCTCCAAAGACCCAAGTATTAAATACTTGGAAGCTACTCTGAGTTGCTACTAAAAGGTGGGGGATCTCTAAAGCTGTGGGAGGTCTTTAGGTCACTGGAGCTATGCCTCTGGCAGGGATTTGGGGATCCTGTTTCCTGTTTTCATCTTCTCTTTGCTTTCTTCTACATGGTGTGAAGCTCTGTTCTGTAACATGTTCTAATCATGGTGGCAATGCCTCACCACAGGCTGCAGCCCTTTACCACAAACGGCAATCCCGTGAATCCTGAGTCAAAATACACCTTTCCCCTTTGTTCACGCATGAACTTCTGATCCCAGTGGATTACAGGAGTCCACCACTGCTCTCATATTTAGCCATTTCTTTTCTTTGCAGTGTATTGAGGGTTTGTTAGAGCAAGGGAAAGCTAACACGGTGGAGGTCGAGGAAGCATTGTTGTTAGTAGTTTATAGAGGAGTTTATGTTGTCCAGAAGAGAATGTCTCATGGAAGGTCACACTCCTGTAAAACTGCAATCAGGCCCTTAGGACCTGATTTCCTAAAGCATTTTTTCCCATAATTGTTTATTGGATATTATGTTTACATTTCAGATTTTATCCCCTCACCCCATTCCCCCCACCACCCAGGAACCCCCATCTTGTCCCCCTAAAGCATTTTTTTCAAGTGTTAAGAACTGGAAACAGTGAAAACAGGAGAAGAGAGAGACGAAAGCCTCTCTTTACCCCTCCAATTATCAAAACCGAAGTTTGTCTAGTTGGATTTGAACATTCTATAAATAGTTGAGGGTGTGCTGTGAGCTGTCATTGAATAGACCCATCAAAGATGCTGTGTGAGCCCCACTGTGCCTGTGTACCCTGGGCTACCCCAAGACTGCTGCGGTTATTTAAGCACACACGACAGCTTTTTATGCCAAAGTCCTGCCTGGTCACGTGTTTCCACAGGCAGGAAAATTTTCGTATTCCTGTCTGGCTGGGCTTAAGTTTTTGGCAAGAGTCTCCCTTCCCCTTGTAACATCTTGGAAAGCTTGTAACCGAGCACAAAGATGTTTATTTTGAGAAGCAAAAAGGACTAACTAAATATGTTCAAAAACAATCTTTACCTCTCCTGCAGGAAGACGCTTACTTTTCTCCTGTGAATAGGTTTCAATAGCTCCACCGGTCAACCAGTCAAAAGGCAGAGGGCACGGGTGAGGCTCTCCGGACGGCTCTGGTGAACTGGAACTCTTTCTGTGACACTGGATCCCCAAGGGGTGTTAGGAAGTACTGGGGGTAGGGTAAAGAGAGAGAAAGAGTGGGTCTTGGTGGAACAGAGTGAGAATGCGAGGAAGGACAGTGTCAAGTTAACAGACAGCTGCCCTTTGATTGGTCATTTCATTCCCATGCACAGAACACCATTTGATAGATTTTTTATGAACATTGATAAATATTGCCTGATCAGCACCTGAGAATTAGAACACAACTTAATACACTTTCCACAACTGGAAAGCTAAAGAAAGTTAGAATCAAGAAGTGAATATCCTGAGATTACTCACGTATCAGCCATGCATCAAGTCCTTTGATTTTTTTTTTTTTTTTGGTCATTGCATCACATCTTGAAATAGTTATTCTGAAAGTAACATTTCTTGTTTTAAAATTTTTTTCTCCTCTTCCTATACTGTATTTAAAAAAAAAAAAAACTATCAAGTTCCCTTACTAGTACAAATGAACCTCACAAAGCCAAGATCCTCTTAACTAAAGCCATCAAAGCCATCTTTGCTGAATGTTTGGCACAAGGGCTCAGATCTCAGACTTGCCCAGAATTCTTTAATAGGAAGACAGTAGCATAGGCGAGGGTTTTCAGAGAAGGTAGGGAGAGCCCCCAAGAGTTTGGCCACAAGTGAAAGGACATATGTTTAGATCTAGATAAAAATCTTAATTTTTTTTTCTGAGTGGAGACTGCCCAAGTACATGATGAGGTCCCTGCCATTACTGTCTGCCTCAGCTGTAGGCAGAGTCCTTTATGAGCTGTTAATTAGCCAGAGTCACACCGCTAACACCAACAGATGGTATAAAATTATAAATCAGCCGTCGTCTTGGGAGGGAAAAGCTTAATGTGACTGGGATCACCACTGTCTTTATTCTTCTAGAACAAATTCAGGTGGAGAGGCCAAGTGGGAGCATATGCCTCTGGACCCCTCAACACTCGGAAGGTCTTACATATGCAGCGGTGCTCTGTTTTCTGGTTCTCTGACTCTGTCCCTTAAGTTCACACCAAATGTCTAGGTGTTTCTCCCAGGTCCCAGGATTTATGAATAGTTGCTCAGGCTTTTGTAATCATGATTGTCTTTCTCTACAGGAACTTCACTCTTCCTTTCCAGGTCCCCAAGGCATACCCTTTTCTCCTTAACTAGTATACAGCTTCTCGCCTTTCTCTTAAGCGATCAGTGGGCATTAGGTTTTCTGTTTTTCTCTCTACTCCTGATGAAAGACAATGAAGCCAGGTAGCAGATTATTGTAACACAGTATTTTGCTTTCTGACTAGAGCTGGCCTTGCTTCCTGAGATCCGTCCTCTAAAGTGGGCTGCCAGTTTTAGCTCATATTCAAAGAAAGTCTGAGAGCCCAGAATCAAACCAAGAGTCAGAAGATAAAGGTTACTGCTCTAGACCTGAAAGACAGACAACATGGAGGTCTTTCAAAACAACAGCAGCCACGAAACTAAGCAGGGTTTCAGGTTGAACTGTCACACTCAAGGCGACGAAAAGTCACCAAAGCCAACAGGACTCTGATCTCATACTCCTCTCCCAGGTATCAGATTCATCATCCTGAGATTTTTCCTTTCCCTGGGTTAGAGGCAGACATGTTTGTGGTGTGGCTACAACGATGTTCCCATTTTATTGGCAAAACCATCATTCCTGATTCTGGATATATATCTATTTTTTATAATGGCAGAAAGTAGGATGGGCTTTCCCAGTTTCAAGACTCATCTCTGCATTGGAAATCCAAAGGACTTGCATCACTGAATGTGTTGAGACGTTTTGGTGCTGTCTTCATTGTTTACTCAAATCATAATGTTGACAGTTTCCCCTACCTGTGACCACTGTGGACCTTCCCAGCTCCCAGACTGTACTAACAGCTTTTGCTGGCTAGAATTGTCAGTCTCAAGAAACCTTATTCCTGTGACACTGTCTAGTAAGTTGGGGATTTTATTTGGCACATGAAGGAAAAAAAAAAACTCTATATGTGAGTCAAGCATTAAAAAAATATGTTCACAAAATCGTTGACACATTGCTATGGCTTGAATGTTTGTGTCTCCTCCAAAATTGACATTGAATCTTGGTTCCCAATGTCATCATGTTAGGAAGGTTATTAGATGGTGAGATGACTCTGCATTCAAATGAAATTAGGGCCATTAAACAGGGCTTGAGAGAGTAGATTGACCCTTTTTGGCTGTCTGTCCCTTCCCACCATGTGAGAAGACATCCATCTGCAAAGGTGCTGTAGTTAGCACCACTTTAGAAGAAGAGACAAGGTCTTCATCACACAGCAGTGCTTTGAGCTTAGGCTTTTAGGCTCCAGAACAGTGTGAAGTGAAGTTAATTTTTTTTTAACGAAAAGCCCAGTCTCAGGCATTTTCTTATAGCATTAGGATCCAGTTCAGGTGTATACTGCCCCTTCAAAAGATGGAATCTAATTCCTTTCCCCTCGGATGAATTTGAGCTAAGATTAGCCAAGGCCTTCTAATGAAAAGAATGTGGTAGAATTAATGCATCGTGTATCCAACACAACTCATAAAAGGGGTGTTTCTGCCTGCCTTTCCCTCCCTTAGATGGCGTGCTCTGGAGAAAGCTACTGCCATGTCACAACAACACTCAAGCACTCCTGAAAGAGGTCTGTGTGGAAAACCTGATCCTTCCTCCCAAGTCCAAATGCTGTGTGTGAGCCCCTTGGCAAGGGAGGTCTTCTTACTCCACAGAGCCCTTACTGGAGGCTTCAGCTGATATCTTGCCTCTTGTCTCATGAAAGTTAGAACTACTTCTCCAAGCTTCTCCTGACTGAAACACATGGCCCAGAGGATGTGTGGGAGTTAATGGATGTTTATTATCATTAAATCATAAATTTGGGGGGATTTATTGTGCAGTAATATGTGGCTAATTCAGGAAGCAGTTAACAGGAGATGCTGTTCTAGTCTGAAAACCTTGAAGGGAAAATAATAATTATTGTAGAATCAGAGGATTCTTCCCTTCAGCTATTTCCCTTTTATTCTCATCCATTTGGATTACATGAACCTCACCAAAAATGCGGGGAATCTCTACCCTTCCTTGTACCTGCTCACAGCTGCAGGGTTGCTGTGCACCGTTTATGTTTGAGTGCATAAGCATGGATGGGCACACATGCCAGGAAAGATTAAGGAAACTGGAAACTCGGTACCCTCCTCCACTGCTCCTGAAATATTTTACACACCACACTTTGTCTCCTTCAAACCCTCCAAACACCTTTTTGGCCTGGAGAAAATACATGCATACATTTGCATCAGTGTTAGCTCGAATCCTGCTACCAGCTGCGTGTAAGGGCTTATCTTTTGCATGAATCTGTGATAAGTATACTTTTGAAGGATAAGTATATTTTTTTGAAGGCATAGATCAGACTTGTCACCGACTATTTTGCTTGTCAGCCAAAAGCAATTTTTGAAGGTAGCCCACTGAATTCATAACTGGTCGAAATTCAGATGATAAGTACGAGGGAGTGCTTGCATAAGAATTGAATATGAGTATCATGGAGCCTCCCCAAGAATCAGAGAGCATCACAGAAGAGGAGGCAGAAAGATTGTAAGATCTGAGGGATGATTTGAAACAGTGTCTTCTGGGCATGACAGGACTACTGTACTCACGATACCATAACAGTTGTAGTTGCCTGAGTATGACCGGCACAAGATCAAGCCCAACAGCATTCTAGAATGGAGTACGGGGTGGGGTGGAGGAGACTCATGAGTGCCCACCCTTAATTCAGGAGCTATTGACATTCAATGGCTTCTCAAGGAGGGAGAGTTTGTTTTCTTTAAGGGTAAGTCAACCATGCACCAGTGGATGAGCACATACCCATGATTATATGTGCAGTACAAATTGAACTAAGTAGGTTATAAAACAGAAAGGAAGAACCAAAGTTGGGGGGCAGTGGGAAGGGGGTGGGTCTGGGAGGAGTTAGGGGAGGAGCAAGGAGTAAATGTGTTCAAAATATATTATGTACATGCATAAAAACCTCAAATACTCTAATATTCTAATACAAATATTTTTAGTTTTTAAAAGGCTGAGATTGGCTAGTCATCTCCTTCTCACCCCACCTATGGTGGTTTAAGTAAGAATGGTCCTCATAGGCTCATATATTTGAATGCTTAGTCATCAGGGGGTGACATTATTTGAGAAGGATTAGGATGTGTGGCCTTGTTGGAGGAAGTGTGTCCCTGGGGCTGGGCAGTGCAGTTTCGAAAGCAGGTGCCAGGCCCGGTTCTCTCTTTCTGCCGTGGATCAAGATGTAGAACTCTTCTACATTTCTCCAGGGTCGTATGTGCCTTTGTGCCTCCATGCTTCCTGCCACGGTGATCGTGGACTAAGCTCTGCATCAGCATCAGCTTTGGCCTCCAGGTCCCTGCCCTGCTTGAGTTCCTGCCCTGGTTTCTCCCAGTAATAGACTGTTACCCAAAAGTGTCTGCTGGAAACGGTGTTTCATCACAGCAATAGTAGTCCTAGCTAGGACATCACCCCATACAGCTTTGGTGGACAGTTTCTCACGCTGTGGGGTGGTGATCCCACGAGAGCAGCATAACTGAACGTGGAAGCTGTGAATGTGGCAACAGGAAACGTGTTCTGAATGCACAATGGCCTAACAGCAGTTCAAGAATCAAATGCACATCAAACATGAGGTATTTCTGGCAGTATGTTCCTGAGTTACATCATGTGACTTCGTGGTAGTCTTGCTGTGCATACTATCCTGTGACACTACACACCACCAACGAACACTTCCTAGAATACCGCAGCTCAGATTTGAGATGATTGGGTGCTATGAATTTGCAGTGTTTTTACTGTACATACAAGGTTTCCTGTGCTTATAGAAATATAATGGTTTAATTATGGAAAACAGAGATCTTTAATAGTTTCCTGCTGTCAGACCTCAGCATGTAAGTATCACAATAGTTGTATATCTTGGGATCGTATTGTGTAGTGTGTATTGTATAGAATGTTAGATTTTAAAAATTGCTGTTTGGGGACTAGATAAACAGTGCAGTTGATAAAATGGTTCACTACCAAGATTGAGCACCCGATTCTAATTCTCAGCATCAATGATTTAAAAAGATAGACATGAGGCTTTTGTTTGTAATCCCAGTGTTGGAGAGACAGAAATAGGCGTATGGCTGGAGCTCCTTGGCCTGACAGCCAAGTCTACCTGGTGAGTTCAAGGCCAGGAAGACTCTTTCTGAAAAACCAAGCTGGATGGTACCTGAGGGACAAGACCGAAGGGTAACCTCTGTCCTGAACACGTATACACATACACTAATACATATCTGCCCCTTCCACACAGATACACCAAAACCAAATTGGTCTTTGAGTTGCTAATTTTAGTTCTATTTAAAAAAATCAACTAATTTTGGCTTGAGATTAGGACAGAATTTCCAACATGGCCCTAAACATGTTTCTGGCATTTTGTACTATATATTTATCTGAAATAGCTTTCTCATCGTTGACAATTATAAAATCAAAATATTGATCAACTCTGGAAAACACGGAAATTACTCACTTTGTGCGTTACCAAATATTTAGCTGAGATTTAATTTTGTAAGCCAAAATAGGCACATCATCTAATTAGTACGTACATTTGCTTTTATCTTTAATAATTGGTAAAATTGTATGTCTACCAAAGAATTGCTTTAAGATAAAATTCTGATTCATAATAAGCAATATTTTCCTTCTATACCTATTTTATATATTTTCATAAAAACTTCAGTTGTGAGACTGAATATATGTATATGATACTCTAAAGACATCAAGGGAACAGTTTATAAACTGAAAATTGCAGGCAAGGGCGAGTCCTCCTACTTACCATCCTATGCCACTTCAGGGGTCTTTCCTTTTCTCAATGAGTAGAGCCCACTGGTGATCTGGGCTCACTGGTATCTTTGGTGACAAGGCATATGAGAACCTTTTCACCACTGTACAAGGCTGAGTAATCTTTCCTATAACTCTGTAGGTCTCAGTGATGACTTGGAGATCCTAATGCATTTCTTGTTTCCAGAAGTTAATATTAAAAAGCAAAGGCCAATCTTTCTTCATCCTGCTATTGTCTAATGGAGTTAATCTGCAATGATGGATAGCAATTGGTCAATGGCATCTTTCTACAAACAACCAGACCACAAATTTTGCAAGGTTAGGGTTCACGTTGAAACCACATGAAGCCAAGAACCATTTATTCCTAAGCACTTTGTAAGCTGACTGGGTCCAGGGGCAATCGTTTACATCTGTCCAGTTGTAGAGTGTAAGTTGGCATACCAGTGAGCTGCCATCTCCAGCCCAACTTAAGGTTTCTTCTGAATCCAGATCCACTTTTCTGTATCTGCATTTCTGCACTGCCAGTGGCTCTCTGTTAGGCTTTGTCAGGGAAGCATGACGCTGGAGAGGCAGAGATAACCAAGTGAGCCACTCCTACAGTTCTTCTCAGAGTCCAAGGAGGGTGTGGTCATGCAGAGGCGCCTCACAGACCTCCATCTGGAAAGAGTGTCATTAGAATTGCAAGACTGAGGAAATTAAAAGCAACAAACAAACCAAACAACAAATAACAGAAAAGATGCTGATTATGTTTAGATAACAAATATTATTTCTTAGGAGAAGTATATCCTATTTAACATTTGAAACATAAACCAAAATGTTAGTTATTGTTTTTTGTTTATTTAATGTCTATGAGTACATCATCCCTGTCTTCAGATACACCAGAAGAGGGCATCAGCTCCCATTACAGATGGTTGTGAGCCACCATGTGGTTGCTGGGAATTGAACTCGGGACCTCTAGAAGAGCAGTCGGTGCTCTTAACCACTGAGCCACTTCTCCAGCCCTAGTCATTGGTTTTTCTTTTAAAAATCAACTATATCTGAGTTTCCTTTGCTTCCTGGGTACCCCAAGCTTAACTGGCTAGTGGCCCAGCTACCTGCTGCTCTGTGAAACCCCCATTCACTGAACCCTGTGCCCTGAGGCCTGGCCTTCAGACATGTTCTGCTACTGGCAATGAATGCGCATGCTTGAGTGCAGAAGCTGATTTGGGAGAGATGTGGAACTCTCTTGAGATTCAGTCTCAGCTCAATGACATTTCAATGGTGAAAGTGCCTTAGATGCTAAAGTCCCCCCCCCTTCACCCAGGTAATAGCTACTGATGTCTGTAGCTCCACTCCTAGGCATTTTCCAGGATAACAACTTCCTTTAGTTATTATCTGTGAGGCTCTGGTGTCTCTCTACACCCTCCTATTCACCTATGCTTCACACACCTTTTTGTTGGGATTTCTTTCTTTAAATGGTGTGGTACTTTCTGCTCCTGGACTGGACTTGACTGGCTGTTCTTAGTCTGGCAAGAACTCTCAGTGTCTCCAGAAAGCTTAAGACATGGAACCTGTCCTTTAAAGGTATTTGATGTCACGTTCCCTTGCCTTCTTGTTTGACCATGGAGTTGGCAAAACAGGTTGACGAACTTGACGGCCTGCTATAAATGTAATATCAGACATTTCTTTTTCTCATCCTCTCCATTGCTTTTCCTTCCCCACCCCCACTCTTTCTTCTTTTCCTCCCTCCTCTCTTCCCTCCTCTTCCCTCCTTTCTCTTCCTTCTCCTTCTGTGTACATGAGTATACCTGTGTGGTATACTTATGTATGCATGTGTGTATGTGCATGTGAGCCCACAAATTCACACAAGGCCAGAGGAGAACATCAGGTGCCTTGTTCTACCTCTTTGCTGTTTTCCTTGAAGAAGGACCTTTCACTGAATCTAAAGCTGAGCTGGCTGCCTCCAATCCTCTCAGCACTGGGGTCACAAGCATGAGTGAGTCAAGCCTCGCTCTCTACATAGGGGCTAGAAGCTCCTGCTTGCACAGCAAGGGTTCTGTCTTAGGGTTTCATTGCTGTGAAGAGATACCATGACCAAGGCAACTCTCATAAAGGAAAACATGTTTTTAAGTTGGGCTGGCTTACAGTGTCAGAGGTTTACTCCATTGTTGACAGGGTGGGAAGCACGGCAGCGTGCAGGTTAACAAGATGCTGAAGGAGCAGGAAGATCTACATCTTGGTCCCGTAGGGAGCAGGAGGAACTGTCTTTCACAGGCAGCTAGGAGGAGCCTCTCTTCTGGAAGCAGCCAGGAAAAGACCATGTCCTGCACTTGGTGTAGCTTGAGATTACGTAAGAGACTTCAAAACCCTCCCCCCCCCAGTAACACACTTCTTTCAACAAGGCCACACCCACTCCAACAAGGCCACACCTCCTAATAGTGCTACCCCTTGTGGGCCAACATTTCAAAGGCATGAATCTATGGGCACCATACCTATTCTAACCACCACAGGTTTTTACCATCTGAACCATTTCTCTAGCCCCAGACATTTCTTAGGTTGTGTTTGGTGCAGGGAGTCAACACTCAGACACACTAGTAAGCTGGACTACCCCGCAGGAAGGTAACAGATCTTGAAGCCCTTTCCAGAGAGTGTGCTCATTTCAGCAGACTTGAGACGCCTGCAGGGGGATGTGAAGATCGGCCATATGGAAACTTGTCCACTTGTTTTTGCGTGGTTCCAGATGTTAGAACCAGTCACTGGAGCCAGAGTTGATGTGGCTCAGAATTTGGCAACAATACAAACCCATATCCCTTTAGTATGTCTTAAACACATATCTGACAAGAATTGGGGAAAATTATTTTTTCTGCTAATAAAATGTCTGTAATTCTTTATGCTAAAATAGGGGTTTTATTACATGTGGTAACATAACAATAAAGTTTTAATGTTTTGAAAATGTTTCCAGTCTTTGTGTCACTCCTTAATGGACCGCTCAGCTCACTTGGGCAGAAGGTGACCCTCGTGGGTTATCCTTAAGACTTCCATCCTGGTACCAGACTTTTTATCATCATTTGTGATAATCATTTTGGTTTATTTTATGGTTTTCTGATGGGGAAACGACGGGCTGGTGAAGGGTTTATGGTTTAAGTAACTAAATATACTACTGTTCTTGGTAAACAGCCCTGGATTGCTTGCAGAGCTTTGGAATTTCAGATGAGCATGTCTTTGGGCTCCAGGGACAAGAATTAAGGTTTAAAATGTAGCTCTTAGCCATTGAGGTCTGTTTAGGGTTTTGTTTGCCTCCTGGGAACACTCAGCAGAGAAGCCGTGGTACAGATGGGGGTCCTTTACTTTTTCTCCTTAAAAGCATTTACTGTTTCTACTTGGTTAAACCCATTCATGTAATCCTTGGTTACGTTAGGCATGGTGGCCAGAAATGTATTACCTGGCCCACGTTACAACAGGTTTTGGTGATATGTTGATATTTTTTTCTCCTTTATTGTTCAGCCAGCTGTCTGGTTTGCCTGTCTCTTAACCCAGAACTCCAGTGAGTAATTGTTGCTTGCTGGCCACCTTACTACACAGGAGGTTTCTCAATCGAGCGTTACTGATTACGGGGATAGAGAAATCCATCTTGTGCTGGAAAGAAAAATAAACTGGACTTATAGAAAGAACTCCAAGGCTTGAGAGTGTGGCTCAAGGGTAGAATGCTTGTGTACCAGGCACAAAGCTCCAGCCTGGATCTTCAGCACTGAGGAGAATGAAGGTGATGGCGGTGACTTAAGGAGCAGATGAAGATTGTCTTCAAGTACATAGTGTGTTTGAGGCTGGGAGCCCGCCGGATGGCATGGGGTGTGTGCAGGGTATGGGGGAAGGGCAGCATCGAAAGGAAAAGAGCAGGGGGGAGGAGGGAGAGGAAGAAGGAGAGAAAGAAAGGCCATAGAGATAAGTGTAAAGTCTATTTGCTTTACTTAGTGGTTCTGAAGGCTGGGGAGACAATGGTTCATAACTTAAAAGATACCAAGGACTGTGATGATATTTGAAGATCAAGCAGGAGAGTTAACTGTACGTCTTTTCAAGGTTGTACTGGGGTATTGTGTAAGGTTTCCTAGGAAGCATTTAGTTTATAGGAGGGTGTGTCCTGTTTGACTTTGGACTTAATTACTGATTAGAGCTCAGGAACAGAAAGATCTGTGCTAATTTTCAGGTTTCTTTTGGTGGAAAGGTAGCTTCAAAAAAAAGTATTTTATTTTATTTTATTTTTTTATTTTGAGCCTCATTTTTTCTTGGATATTTTATTTAAATTTCAAATGTGATCCCCTTTCTCCATATCCCCCCTCACCCAGGAAACCACTATTCCATCCCCCTCCTCCTGCTTCTATGGGAAGTGCCCCCCCACCCGCCTACCCACTCCCACCTCCCCACCCTCGAATTCCCTCACACTGGGGCATGTAGCCTTCACTGGACCAAGGACCTCCTCTCCCACCTATGCCCAAAAATGCCATTCTCCCCTACATATACAGCTGGAGCCATGGGTCCCTCCCTGTGTGCTCCCAGGCTGGTGGTTGAGACCCTTTCAGCTCAAAAAATTAGTGCTTTTTTTTTTTTTATTGGATATTTTATTTACACTTTAGATGTGATCCCTTTTCCCCATTTCCCCCTCACCCAGGAACCCCCTATCCCATCCCTCCACTATGTTCATAGCAGCCTTATTTATTATAGCCAAAAACTGGAAAGAACCCAGAAGTCCTTCAACAGAGGAATGGATACAGAAAATGTGATACATTTACACAATGGAGTATTACTCAGCTATTAAAAACAATGAATTCATGAAATTCTTAGGCAAATGGATAGAACTAGAAAATATCATCCTGAATAAGGTAACCCAATCACCAAAGAACACACATGGTATGCACCCACTGATAATTGGATATTAACCCAAAAGCTCGAAATATCCAAGATTCAACTCACAGACCTCATGAAGTTCATGAAGAAAGAAGACCAAAGTGTGCGTGCTTCGGTCCTTCTTAGAAGGAGTAACAAAATACTAATGGGAACAAATATGGAGACAAAGGGTGGGACAGAAACTGAAGGAGGGGCTGTCTGGAGACACTGTTCCACCTGGGTATCCATCCCATGTGCAATCACCAAAGGTAGACACTGATGTGGATGCCAGGAAGTGCATGCTGACAGGAGCCTGATATAGCTGTCTCCTTAGAGGTCTGCCAGAGTCTGACATATACAGAGGCAGATGCTCACAGCTAACCATTGAACTGATCAAGGGGTTCCCAATGGAGGAGTGAGAGAGAAGACTGAAGGAGCTGAAAGGGTTTGCGGCCCCATAGAGAGAGCAACAATACCAACCAACCAGAGCTCCCAGGGTCTAAACCACCAGCCTGGGAGCACATAGGGAGGGACCCATGGCTCCAGCTGTCTATGTAGGGGAGGATGGCATTGTAGGGCATAGGTGGGAGAGGAGATCCTTGCTCCAGTGAAAAAAGGTAGTTATAATGCTCTGAGAAATTGTTTTTTGGGGAGGGCAGTAGTCCAAATAAATCTTAGTTCCTCAATGTTTTAAAACCAGTGTCTTCATTTATGAGTTTAACTTCCTGTATGTGGTGCTAGGAATTGAACTCCATTCTTCACATGTTAGGCA
This sequence comes from Rhabdomys pumilio, assembly GCA_030674055.1. NCBI lineage: Eukaryota > Metazoa > Chordata > Mammalia > Rodentia > Muridae > Rhabdomys > Rhabdomys pumilio. Next base: position 104,186,595 of record JANHMN010000001.1, read on the forward strand.
AGTGCCCTCCAAGGAGCTGTGCTGCTTGCCCAATTTATTAGATGTCTGCCTCTTTCTGCATTTCTCTGAAATTATCCTTTTAACTTTTGAAAAGTGAAGCAGTTGTACAAACAACTAAAGAAAATAATATATCGATTGTTTGGAGTGTAGACTCCTACACTCAGCATCTGCAGTCTGACCAGCCCCAGGATACCTGGCTTCTATAAAGATGCTATCTAAACAGAGACCTACAAGATGAGGGCAACTAAGACAAGAGGGCTTAAAAATGTGTGTGGGTGGAGAGATGGCTCAGTGGATAAGAGTGCTTGCTTTGCAAGCGTGAGGACTTGAGTTCAAATCCCCAGCACCCACATAAAAAATTTGGGTCTTTAGTGCTGGGGTGGGCAGAGAACTGATAAACCAGCAATCCCCAGAGCTTGCTGGATGCCAGCCTAGCTCCAGGTTAAGTGAGAGGTCTCGTTTCTAGGGAATAAGGCAGATAGTGACAGAGAACACCAGCATTTACCTTATATGTACCTGCATACATAAATGTATATATGACAAAATTCTTTTTTTAATGTTAGATGAATTAGCAACACAATTAAAGTACAAAGACTCAGAGGGCATATGCTGTGAAAATTTTTAAGTTTTATCTTTGGTTTAATCAGAAGTGACAAATTATAGAAGCAAGGAAGACATTAGATTCTTTGAAACGCAGATTTTTGTTTGGTTTGGTTTTCTATTTGCTTTTGCTTTGTTTTGAGACAGGGTTTCACTGTATAGTTCTGGCTGTCCTGGAACTCAATCTGTAGACCAGGCTGGCCTCAAACTCAGAGATCCACGTGCCTCTGCCTCCCGAGTGCTGGGATTAAAGCGGGAGAATCAATTCATCTGTAAAGTGGGTGACATTAGCTCTCTGGTCCCACGATAGCTGCACTTGTCTTTGAACATTCATTGGCTCAATGGTTAGCTTTATTTTGCGAACTTACACAGAGAGGACTAAATCCTCTGGCTAGAAGTTTTTGCCTCACTCTAAGCAAATGTACAGTGAGCTGTCTGTGAAAGTGCTTAGGTCTGGGGCCACTCTGGGAGGTCTGCTGACATCTTCCGATAGAGTCTGATCTTGACGTTATTAACACTGTACTCATGACAATGTGTTGACAGATGGAAAGTGACCATCATGGCAGAATTTACCTGGCAGAAATTGGCAAGCAATACAGATTAGGGTGGAGCATTACATTTACACCAAGAGTCTCTTTAGGCTGCTGGGTCCAGGCCCTGGTGAGTCTCCATTTTTCTTTCAAATCAGCTGTATCAATGTAAAGATTGTAAAATTAGTAGTCACATACAAGAGCATTTTAAAGTTCAGGACTGCTGTGCAGGTCTGGCTTTGAATGGCTGGCTAAGAGATGGCCTTGTGTTCTCATGTCCTTCTGCTGTGCACGGTGCCTATGTTATGGGAACCTTGGTTTTCTGATATGATAATGTGGTGCTCTTCATAAGGTGAACAATGGGGTCTCTCTCTGTTCTCTGCCTGGAGAGACATGAGAGCTAATCCAGTTTGTCCATCTTTTTATTTGTCGATCCGTCCACTGGCAAGATCAAATCAATTAGGAAAACATTTTATACCCACTAGAAAGCAAAACAACCCTTTGGGAACTGGAATATCCGGTTCTTTGTCTTCGTGCTTACTGCTGACCTGCAACTGACGTTGCTGCTCTGAAGCCAGTCAGCCCTCTGCAGCAGAGAAATGCCCGTACCCGTACCGTTCACTGTGTGTGCCCTGTTGCCCTACATGGGGAGAAGGTTAACAAGTCACAGTGAGATCTTTTAAGTTAAAGAAATTCTGTTCTAGCTCACCTACGGACAGTAATAAATGTTTATGTAAACCCATAGCTCTAGAATTGCTGCAAAATAAGCTAAATACAATAAACATAGTCTTTTAGTAAAAATTATTTCAGAAAGTGCTAACGCACGCATTTTTATATGATAATCTAAATCTGTTTGATGTATTCATAGGAAATCTTTGGATAAATCAGTCTAGTTTATACTTTGAGTTTAAGACAGAAGGTTGAATTTTAGTGTGTTAAATAAAATGCATTTGTACATTTTGCTTTTCAGAATATTTTTGTTAACTTTCTGAATGTTCTTGTACCGCACGCTGAGTTATTGGTGACATAAACTACCATTGTTCCTTAATGGTAAGGAATGTGAAACACATGTAAAGTATGTCTGGAGTTGGAAAAGAATTCAGTAGCGTAGCCTTTGTGTGGTATACACAAGGCCCTGTTTCCAGAACTACAAAAAAATAACAATAATAACAACATTGTGTTACTAACCAAACTAAATCAGAGTTTTGACAATTTACTCTGTAGTAGTGGTTTACCGGTTAAGAATTCTGGCTACTCTTCCAGAGGGCTCAGGTGCAGTTCCCAGCACCCACATGGCAGCTCACAACTGTCTGAAACTCTAGTTCCATTTGATCCAATGTTCTGGCCCCTGTGGGCACCAGACACACATGTGGTTGATAGACATACATACAGGCAAAACCCAAATATATAGAATAAAAATAAAAAAAAAACAGCACTGATGATCTTTTAGGATCAATAATCATTCTCTGTAGTATATTAATAGAATCATAATTTCTAATATTCTCAAGTTAACTTTAAAGTCTTAGACTAATATTCATGAAAGCAATGGGAAATTTGAAATTCTAAATAATTTCCAATAGAATACAAAACACTAAACACAATCATAAACATGTAAACACATTGTTTTCTTCTGTACTGTGCTACAGTAACAATTTTTGGACACATTACCAAACATACTTTTGCTTATATATAATGCTCAGTTATTAACCATTTATTTATGTCTCTGTGAAATGGAGGTTGGTAAATGTAGTTTGAATGAAAATGGCCCCATGGGCTCACAGGGAGTGACACTATTAGGAGGTGTGGTCTTGTTGAAGCAGTTGTGTCATTGGGGCGGTGAACGTTTGGGTCTCAGAAGCTCAAACCAGACCACACACTTTTCCTGCTGCCTGTGGACACAGCTGTAGAACTCTCAGGTACTTTTCCATCACCCTTTCTGCCTGAGTGCCACAATGCTTCCTGCCACTGTAATGGACTAAACCTCCCGATTGTAAGCCAGCTCCAATTAAATGTGTCTTTTTTAAGAGTTGCCATGGTCATGGTGTCTCTTCACAACAACAAAACTTTAACTAAGACAATAAGTTTGCTTAAAGATCTGCTTACCTGGGCTGGGGATATAGACCAGTGATCCTGCTTGAGTAGGATATTGAAGATGTCCAGTCCCTAGCATCAAGCACGCAGACAGAAAAAGATACAACGATGCTTACTGTAAGTAAGTAATTAAGACCAAAGAAAGGCCAGCAATGCAGAAGTGCACGTGGAGTGACGAGAAGTACAACTTAGTTGAAATAAAGGAAATATAGGTTTTTAAAATCTACTTAAAACTTAAAAAAATGGTGTGTATGTGTGCATATCTGCATATGAGTGTATACCATGTGTGTGCAGTGCCACAGAAGTCAGAAGAGGGTGTCACATCCCCTCAAATTAATACAGGTGGTTGTGAGCAGCATGTGGGTGCTGGGACCTGAACTGGGATCCTCTGCTAGAGCAGTGAACGTCTTTAACCACTGAGTCGTTTTCCATCCTCCAGAGTTGCTGATTTCAAGGGGGGAAAAAAAGAGGAGTTTGTTGTAAAAGAAAATGCTGTTTCAGAAAATGAAACTGACAAGAAAGAGAAAACATAAGTAGGCACAGAAAACGGGAGATGGTTTGCAAAAAATGGAGCATTTTTGTCTTTGCTTTTCAAAACAAAAAAACAAAATATGTTGACATTTTGATAGTTTTCATGATCTTATTCAAAGATGAAAAAAGAAGAAGAACTTGGATCTTTTACTGCCAAATATTGAATTAATAGCAAAACCAAATTTGGCTTTCCCTCTGTTAAAATCCCCAACTCTTTCAGCAAGGGTCAGCACATGGGCATCAATCACCTGCCACGCTCACCTAGAGAGGAGAGACTAGTACTGCACCAAGAGAATTTTCTCTTCAAAGTTGGTTTCATTATGTCCATGTTTAAAAAGAGCAAATCTCTGACCTCCTAAATGTCTAAGAGTCTTTGGAATTGTTTCACTGAGGCTGATGAGATGGCTCAGTGGTTAAGAGTACTTACTGTTCCTATAAGTACTTATACTCTGCTCTCAGCCCCATATTAGTCAACGTCATGACCTGGAACCCCAGTCTCAGAGATCTGATACCCTCTTCCTGGCCTCTAAGGACACTTCCACATACATTCTCTCTCTCTCTCTCTCTCTCTCTCTCTCTCTCTCTCTCTTTCTC